>OV277872.1:13017948-13633198 GCA_922989275.2 Gari tellinella
CTAGACGGATTTACCTGGGGCTAGCTTTCTGGAACTATTTACCTCAGTGGAGAAATGAATTAAAGGTGTATTTATAAGGTAAAAGTGAAACGGGAAAAATGTCAACACTAGGTGGGACTTGAACCCACGACCACCTCAACACTAGTCCGACACTCTACCGACTGAGCTTACTGCATGGGCGGTCTATCGATCCCACCTCCACAGCCACTACAGGGTAATGGGTTAACCCTTTGAACCCTAGTCCCGCATAATGGCGTCTTTTCAAACAGTGTACATGTGAATAGTACACTGTCACTTTTCCTGTGCAAACAGTGAAGGCCCAGATCAGAGGGCTCCAAAAGGAGCCCTCTGATCAGGGTCTCCACTGTTTGTCAGTAATGCCAAAATTGACAAAAACAACTCTTAAAAGCCAGAAATGGACTACACTAAAATTGAAACTGGAATTGTCCATTTAAAGTTTCAGGGAGGAAAGAGTTAAAGCAGGTTGAAATTAAAGCAGAATGTGCATTATGGCGCATTCTGCTTTACCTTCAGCCAGCTTTAAGCTACCAGCTGCTAGGATAAAAATCCTATGAATTCCATACATGTGATATTTTCTTGGACCCAAATAGGGAGATTTGGAAATTTTAATAGGGAGATTGGGGTGCCAAATAGGGAGCTTTTTTCGCGACACTTTTTTCGCGACAAAATTTGGCGCAGACGATGAAATTCCAATAATTTTATATATTTTCATAAGTTAATTACTAGATCTAATTGCTTTTTTGTTTTTTAAATAAGTGAATAAAGAAGTCTATAGACCACTAAGACAGAGATAATTTTCACCCAGAGATATAGTTCTTATAATACTGACATGGGCCTATTATTCTAGTATTTTAGTACTGCAGAAGGATGGTTGTGTAAAGCTGGCTGAAAGTAAAGCAGAATACTATTCTGCTTCAGCAAAAGTTTAAGCCTGCTTTAAGCTAGATCTACAATCTGCTAGGATATAAGAACTATTTCCTATTATGGTTCTTATATTATTCATGACTAGTAAAGATAAAGTGGAACTATATCTATTTTCTTGAGAGAATGAATGAATTAGTTCAAATGGTCTAGATTTCTATCTATGGAGTAGATAAAAAAAAGAGTTAGCAACTTAACAATTTGTTATTAATTTTGCAAACAGTATGGATCCAGATGAGACCCCGCATCATCTCATCTAGATACAAACTGTTTGACACTGATATTTTCTGAAAGAAAATGCACAAAAATTAATTCAGAGTATTCACTATTGTTGCAGAAGACAAAATCTGCAGACGACATTTACTAGCGCCATAAAATGGGCGTGGTTCAAACAACGAAGTTTCTACCGCGAAAACTGATTGCAAATCAATTTTACGAACGTAATTCGTCAAAAACTCTAACTTAATAAATATACATTTGCACAAATCGTATCTAACAAACAGAAGAATTTAGATCCAATGTTTAATTTTAATTGATTGTTAGAAAACGACGCTGGGAATACTTTTTAGACTAACAAAATATACGCAATTCCCATAGCAAATATTAAGGCGCCCCGTCATTTTGTAACGGTAAAATTTTCGAAGTATTTTTCTGTTACGTGAATATTCAAAGTATTTGTGGTGGGAATCAATTCCTAAATGTTAATTCTGATTAGCTTCATCTAAAAGGTGTGTTTGTCCAGAACTTACAGAGAATTGTCTGATTTTAATCCGGTCCGGTATAATTCCTCCATGGTATCGGGGACATAGCCTTCGCATCACTGCTTTTAGAAATTCTCCTTGTTAAAGTCTCCGATTCGGGGTGAATCTGTCAATCACTTTTTTTGATAACCATTTAGATCTACTGGTACTCGGCGCGTGTGGTCAAACTTTTACCTAACATTGTTATGACTCAGCCTGTCATAATAGTGCTACACTAACAAACTTATCGACGATTACGTAATGTGTTTACACACATCAGTAGCGTTTGGCGATACGCGTGTGTAGGGATTAGCCAGAGAACTCTGAAGTCAATTTTAAGATTTTAGAGTCGGCGAACGAGATAAATGATATAAAAGTTCATATTGAAAAAAAAATGAACCTGGTTAAATGAAATATCGGGAGATTTCGTCTCCCGACCGGGAGATCGTGAGTAGAGGTCTATTTTCGGGAGCTCCGGACCAAATCGGGAGATATCACATGTATGATGAATTCGGGAAAATCCTGAAAGATTGCAGTCCTTATCAGAGATATCCACGGTTTATGGTGAACTTGCCTAGAGACGAACTCGCCTACAATTAAAATATAGTAACCCAAATGGTGAAGTCGCCTAGAAAGCAATTATGAAGTGATTGTATTTCGCACCTATTGTAAGGTATCGATAACATAACAAAACTAGTTTTCAGTTAGTGTTTACTAAGATCGGATGATGAGTGTAGCCCCTGATCATCATATGCAGGTGTTAGAATAATTTTTAGGTAGGTGCAAGCGGCATTTTTACTTTCAATATGATACGTTGGCATCACCCCCTTACATCTGGGTGTAGTGATCATTAGGGGCTACACTGATCTTTCGTTTTGTTAAAAAAAACAAAACAAGATAAGTTGATCCTCTACAATATTTTTACTTTATCTACTTGTAAACGATAGATAGACCTGTACAACAAGGTGTGAAATACAATCACTATATAAGTGCTTTCTAGGCGAATTCACCATTTAGGTTAATATATATCTAATTGTAGGCGAGTTCGTCTCTAGGCGAATTCACCAGCACCCATATCCACACCTGTGTAATAAGTATAACTTACTTAATTCCCCTGGCAAGAAATCTTTTAAAAATACGCACATGAACATTTCAATATTTATGTATCTCATACTAGAGTTAGAGTACAAAGGCTTGCTTTACAAAAGGCAATGGTAAATCATTGGCAGTTGTCCAACAAATGTTGATCTAATTATTTAACCATTAGCCTATTGCCTTGCCTTCAACATTAAATTTAAATAAAACTGACAACATGGTCCAGTCAGTCTTTCAACTTTTAAAAGGCAACTAAACGTTTCTAAAGTATCACGTATTTTATCTATCGAAGTTTATGATGAATTTATGCACTTTGTACAAGTCATTTTCCATGTTTAAATATTTAGTCCAAGGACTGTGCATGTCGATAACCAACGATTCGTTCTACCTTATGGATGTGCTTATAAATTGAAGATACCATATTTCGATTCAAATAAGTTACTCTATCGAACCACATGTAAAACAGAGAACGATCTAAGACAGAGAATCAAAATAATACCTCTAATAATACTACCGCACCTGTCAGTCACCCTGTGTCGGCCATTTGTAAACAAAAATCTAAGGGATGACGTCAGTACATCAGCTAATATCCGGCACAACCGAACTTCTCGGTTACATTTGTTAGCTCATCTGAGCACGAAATGCGAGACGAGCTATTGTGGTTATTTTTTGTCTGGCGCCCGTTTGTCCTTGCGTGCTGCCAGGTTATATGAAAGAGAAGTTTTACCCATTACCCCATAAATACGCATTTTACGCCTTTTATTTTATTTATCCACAGAAGAATATAGTTGCACAAATTTATACATTCATGAAAATATACCACATTAATTATTTTCTATATCCTTATAGATTGAAGCTTAAAGTAGGCTGAAAGTAAAGCAGAATGTGCCTTCAGGCACATTCTGCTTTACTTTTAACCTGCTTTCAGTGGTCACCTATCTTCAATACTAGTAAGAGGCTATTCATGAGGTAATGGGTTAAGTAGGCTAACCCACAGGCTCACAGAGGGCCAATTTGTGTATCTAACGCTACACACGAGGGAGCGGTTCTGTTGGGCACGGGGTGTAAGTCTTAAAGTGGCATTCGGGGATTAAATACACATATTTTTTTTCTTTTACAGAACTGATAGTTGTAAATACTATATCTCACAGAATACAGCAATCGTTTATCAATTTGCCAGCTTACCAATTTGATAACTCAGATTTTTCTGGTTTTTCAAACACTCCAGCACAAGGTGATGTGTCGCTAGGGGGCCAATTCTTGTAGCACACAGGGAGAGGGGTGCATGTGCGACACACCCTCTTTCTATCACTCATTAGCTTCATCAGACCTAAATTGTTCACTAATCAGCATGAATGTATGTTCTTCTACTGATTACTAGTGTCCAATCACAGTATTAGAATTTTGCCCCAAGTTTTTACAACTTTCCAAACTTTCAACACCACATCTGAAACCAACGGCGGACGTGGTCGAGTAATAACGCGATCGACTACGGTACCAGGGGTTGTGAGTACGATTCCCCGCTGGAACAAGTGATCCAGATGAGACATTTTAATAACCAAGTTCCAAGGTATCAGTGCTTTACACTGGGCATTTGAAAGAATAAGAAAATTCTGTCGATAAACAACTGGCCCAAGAATCAATATTACAGCAGTCGGGAGGGAAAAAACTGTTAAACATTTAATTACGAAGTTATCCACCTTGTTGTCATGTTAACGACGCAGATCTGCCAAATATTAACAAGATCATCGCAACTTGCAACATATATGCTTGTCATGACAAAATCTATGAGAAATATCACCAGACCCGTCCCAAAACCAATAGTTATTTAAACTGTATAATGAGAAAGTCAAGTATAAAATTTTGTTACATTATTTTGTTACAATGTGACAAAAAGAACTAAAATTATTGTTTGGAAACTAATCTTTTTTTTAAAATTCTAAGTATCCCGGTACCACCATTATTCGAACACCTAAGCATCTTCGAGTCAATTACAAATTTCTATGTGAATAAAAGTTATTTTTTACATAGATACTGGATAAACTGGTTAATTTCAACTTATAATACGATGGTTAAGTTATTGCAACTAAAATCGGTTCTCTAACAATGTAAACAAAGCAAAGTGGCCTGCTTACCTCATTCTCAGTGGAATGCCAACCTAAATTCGAACAGCAGGTTTGACACCACACATTTTTTACTATATGTAGCCCAGGGTAAGTGTTTGTTCATAAAATGTCAGATAAAACATAAAACAAGAGTCTGTAACCTCATAAAAAGTAAATGTCAACTTTTTTACATGTAATTTACAGTAGTTTAGACATAAGGTATCAATTGTTAATGGCTACAGACAGGGCATTAGAAGGGTCTCCATTTTGATGTGAAATGCATCTAAAACAAATAAGAAATTTCTTAAAAGTTGCTGAACATATTTTTCTAAAATAAAACAAGTGTACTGGAACCTGTAAGATAAACAAATATTTTGTTTATTCCCTGTTATTTCTTATATGAAACACAATTAGCAAATAAAAAAAAGTGAAAAAAGTGATAAGGACCCCTAGTTTGAGATTTGATCAAATTTAGTGGTCTGAACCCTCAATATTATTTATCCGGACCATTAGGAATGAGGTAAATGTAAGAGTTTTGCAGCCGATACACCACTGGTCATTTTTGATAACAGAAAATGTAGTATGTGGCCAAGTTATGCATTCGGGAATTTGGGATTAGATGTAAATACAATATTTATAGTCAGATAAGTTCAACAAATGTCCTTTCACTTATTACTGATCTTTTTTGCCGATTTTGTGTTCTTGACATTTCTACCGGTGTTACTGTCAAAATGTCACGCGCGGTTATGCAAATTTGTTTGTAACTATAGATGTCATGCGAAATGATTCAGGTGTTCGATTTTTGGTTGTGTTCGAATAACGGTTGTAAAAGGATATATAAAGGGGCATAACTCCAACACGAATAATCAGACTAGAACAAAAATTAATAGGTGTCTTTCCTGTATGATGAGAAAGTTAACTTAAGTATGAAATTTGGTTTCAATAAGCCAAACAAAAGTAAAATCATCAGTTATCACCCGGAAACCATTTTGTATCCGTAAAAGTCTATATGTATGTAAAGGGGCATAACTTCAGGAAATTTCCTTGAACGGAAACCAACATCACTAGGCATCTTTCCTGCATGATACGTAAGCTTGATTTGAACATTTGCTAAAATAGCTAACAAAACAACCCCAACAAACAACTAAAGTTGTTGTCTTGATTTCCCTTCCTTTTTAAATAGAAGTATTAAAGAGGCATAACTCCAGAAAAAAAATCGGACCAAAACCAAAATTTAAAGTTATATTCAGAAACGTTTTATTTTAATGTGTAAAGGGGCATAACTCTGAAAACACAGAGACACACACAAAACGTAATGTATGTAAAGTCTCCTATTTCAATGTATCAGTTCCTATATCACCCCATCAAAAACCATAGCTCTGTCAAACTATTCTCAAATGTCTGAAAAGCGATTTCGCTCGAGCTTTTGTGGTGAGGAATATTTGTAAAAAAAAATTAAAATCGGTCAATAAATGAATGTTAGAGAGCGCTTCTACTTCTACTTCTACCATAATACGGCCTCCATCAAATAGTTGATTGTTCTGCCGTTTTCAGGATGTGCGCATGAAACGCATTGCAGCCTATTTATGCTGAAAGGTGAGCCTTGATGGAATCCAGGCTCTGCGAAAGCAAGGTACTCGTGGGCAAGGTGTTCCACTCCCGTGTCGTTCGCGGATAAAAAGATTCCTTCCTGACATTCGTCCGACAGATTGGCAGCTGGTATGCTCTTTTATTGAAAGATCGCGACTGTCTTTGGTATGGTGTGAGTTTCGCACTAGTGTCAATGTTCACAGTGCCATTTGCCAGCTTATAGAACATACACAGTCTTGCTGTGCTTCTCCTTTCTGCCAACGGTTTCCACTCCAGATGGTCAATCATTTCAGACACTGAGGATCTGTTGTGATATCGATTGAGCACGTATCGAGCCCCTCATCTCTGAACTTTCTCAAGTCTGTCGATATCTTTCTTAAGATTGGGATCCTAGGCCGAATAGGCATATTCTACAGACGACCCAACAAGTGATTTGTAGGCCTTCTCCTTAATATGTCTGTCACTAATATTGAGATTTCTTTTCAGGAAACCGATGGTGCCATTTGCTTTGCCGCAGATGCTGTTTATGTGTGGAGTCCACTTCAGGTCTGAAGTGATCGTTAGTCCAAGATATTTGACAGAAGTGACTTGCTCAAGTGTTTGATTTCTCAGCGTATAGTTTCTAGTTATGACTTTCCTGTTTTTTTGTGATTGAAAGGACATTGCATTTCTCCGGGTGAAAAGGCATTAGCCACTTGTCTTCCCACTAAGATAACTGGCTGAGATCACTCTGCAGATTATCACAGTCTGAGTCTGATGTCACCGTGAGGTGTGCTATGGTATCGTCGGCAAACAGTCTTATTCGTGATGTTAATCCTTTCGGCATGTCATTAATGTAGAATAAGAAGATACTCGGTCCCAGTACCGAGCCTTGAGGAACACCGGATGCCACTGGAATGCTGTAAGACGACTCACCTTCGATCACTACCCTTTGCCGTCTACCATCCAGTAAGCTTTCAACCCATCTGTTAGTCATGCCGTAGTGCTTCAGCTTGTGTGATAGTAAGGAGTGGCTGACTTTATCAAAAGCTTTTGAAAAGTCCATCACCAAGCAGTCAGTTTGTTTACCCTTGTCCATATTCCTAGAAACATCATCTATAAACTCAATTAATTGCGTTTCACATGACAGACCTTTCCTAAAACCATGCTGATGTGAATAAAGTACACCGCTCCCTCTCTACAACGGCCCTCCAAACAACGACTCCCTCCTTACAACGTCATTTGTCACAGTTCCCTAAACAGAACAGTTATGACTAACGCGTTAACTGCTGGAATATCGTCTGCTTAAAATTTTCGCCTGCTTTTTTCTCTCAAAGTTACATATAAGTGAACATTTAGACAGAAGAATTATAATGACGAGTGACAAACAGGTTGAATCCAGATCAGACACCGCGTAACGCGGCGTCTGATCTGGATTCAACCTGTTTGCAAATGTAATCCAAGTCTTAAATTTCCCTCTCTATAACGACTCCCTCCGAACAACGCACACTATCTGTGTCTCCCATTGGGTGTCGTTTTAGAGAGGGAACACAGTATGTTGTACTTGTCTGCATGCGACATGATATTACTTGTCACGATGTGCTCCATTAATTTGCATGCTATACACGTTAACGACACGGGACGATAGTTTATTGCTTCGTAGCGCTTTCCTTTTTTAAATATAGGGCAGATGTTAGCAGACTTCCAGATTTCTGGCACTTCTCCTGTCTGGTATGAGTAGTTGAAGATGAGAGTCATAATTGGGGCAACTGCAACAGCCAGTTCCTTTAACACGCAGGGCGATACACTATCTGGTCCAGGTGCCTTGTTTGCCTTCAGATTTCTCAGAAGCTTTAAAACATAATTTTCTGTAATATGTATATCTTCCATTTCACTGAAGTGACCTTCCATATTACATTTCTCTTGAAACTGACTGGAATCAAAGTTAGCACTGTCTGAGAAAGCCTTTTGAAACTGACCGTTGAGAATGTTTGCCTTGTCCTTAGATTCAGTATGTAGAAGGCAATCGGATTTTTGTGGAGGAATGTAATTACCGTCTGATTTTTTATGCTTGATGTACGTCCAAAACTTCTTATTTTTGCCACCACCTGACTCTCCCTCTGTTTCCGGAGAAACGACACCATCAATATACCTCCAGTATGCTCGCCTCAACTCCCTCCGAGTGGTTTTCTTAAGGACTTTAAATCTAGCTCGATCCGCAGACTTACCTGACTTTTTCATTCTCTTGGACCATCTGTCTCTTTTCTTAACTAGCTTCCGAATGTCTTTAGAGATCCAAGGGCAACTATCTTTGGACTTGGCAATCTTTGATGGAACATTCAGATTTACGCTGTTCTCTAGTGATGATTGAAACTTATTCCAGATCTCATTTACTGTCTTTTTCAACTGCTTCATTATCAGTAGCTCTTCAAATGTCTTTTTCATATCTTGCCTTATCTTGTCCCAATTCGTTGGGAATGTGTCGCTGTTTCTGTATGTTTTTACAGGGCGTAACTCGCAATTCAAGATAAACAGCCTCATGGTCAAAAAGCCCGAGAAGAACCTCAGTTCTTATCACATTTGAAGGTCTGTTTTCAGAACAAGGGAAAGTTAATGGACGTATGTCCGGACGGACAGCGCATTGTACAGCATAAAACGACCCGTTTTCAGGGGAGTATAATTATATATTGTTTGTTTTCATTACTTTTGGTTAGCTGTGATGGGCTGTAAATTTTGAAGAAAAAACCAGGCCACGCATTGTCATGATTATTTTCTCTCAGTCCAGCAGCTCCCCACAAACTTGGTAGGAATGGTCCTTATATGGCCCTCTTTCAAAGTTGTTCAAATATTTCCGATTCGTTGCAAATAGATAAACAATAGATCCTTTCAACAAAAGCTTAAACATCATCTTGTCTGAAACCACAGTACCCTGAGCTTAGATATTTGGCACAAAGAAGTATCTACAGGTTCTCTATCCAAGTTGTTCAAATTCTGTCCCTGGGGTCAAACGTGACACCGCCCTGGGTCGCAAATTCACATGGGGTTATAGTGTGACATCTTCACACAGCTTCTTCTCTGAAACAAATATGTCCAGAGCTTTTATATGTGGCATTGTGACACTTCTAGAGGTCCTTCATCAATATTGTTGAAATGGTTCAGGTCCTTTGCATATCTAGGTCACAGAAGCTAAAACAAGATTGTTGTTAATTAAAAATTCACAACGCTTCTTGTCTGAAACCACAGTACCCTGGACTTAGGTATTGTGCAAAAAGCAGTATCTACGAGTCTTTTATCAAGATTGTTCAAGTTATGATCCTGTGGTCAAAAAATGACCCCGTCTCGGGGGTCACGGTTTTACATAGAGTTATTTAGTGAAACATAATATTCTCTGAAACTTATTTGGCCAGAGCTTTGATACTAGGCATGGTGTATAATCTAGAGGTCCTTCACCAATCGTGTTAAAATGGTTCCCGTTTGTTGCATATCTAGGTCAATTGAGCTAAAAATAAATCGTTTCATAAAAACTTTAAAAAATCTTCTTCCTGAAATCTTCAAAAACCTTCTTGTCAAAATGGCCAGCTCAGTGGTTCAAACGTTTTACTAAAATGTTTTCTAAAATTTCCTCTGTACGTATTGTTCAAATCATTGCCCTGGGCATATACTCAGCGATTGGTACAGTCGTACTGTCATAATATCTCTGGAATCCGTTTCATAAAACTTCGTGCGACAAATGTTGTCGTAAGTCAGATTGTAAAAGTCTTAATCATTATTTATTTCTCCATCTAATCCTGTCCTGTGACATCTTTTTGGAATCGTCTTGAAAAGACAATTCAAAAGAGATGTCACAATACAGGATTATATGCAGAAATCAGAAATTAAATGTATTTGAAAATTTTGACATCCGACCGTTTTTGTCGTACGAAGTTTTATGAAACGGGCACCAGCTTTCCAAGATATTTACATTTACATCAGTCGTTCCAGGTAAGCGATTTAGGACCGTATACTGCTTTTGTATTTACAAGATACAGTAAAATCAGTTGTATGCAAATAATATACAAATCAATAACATGTTTATGCAGTCATTCAGTTTAACACTCAGTCATTCAAACACAAGCTCAGTCAGGACCAGTTTTTTTTTTGTATTGGAAATAAAAGTTCTATAACTATTTTACCTGAAAACAGCTTATTTGCTTAGATTTTTTTTACATGAAAGAGAAACAATTGTAGTCATATTCAACAGCTAGAACTTTTTCTTTAAGGAAAATAAAATTAAGTGAGACGTTCATTCATCAGACTATTTACGGTGCTATTCAGACTAGAAAGTCTTATAATATAAACAATTGTAGTCATATTCAACAGCTAGAACTTTTTCTTTAAAGAAAATAAAATTAAGTGAGACGTTCATTCATCAGACTATTTACGGCGCTATTCAGACTAGAAAGTCTTATAATATCAAATTACCTCCCTTTGATTTGAAATAAGAATGAACTTTAAGTGTTTCATTTTCGTTGCATGTGTCGTTTATATATACATGTAGTCTTAATGTTTTTTTGTGGACTACATTGCTGAGTGTATTAGCATTGAAAACCTCAAACAGAACTGGAATTGAAAAAGTACTTTAACAGATATGGAGCTTATATAAATTTACTTAATGTAGAGTTATGTAACACGTGGGCATCTTCCTTTTTGGCTGAGTATATTAGACTGGCCACGGAATAGTCCCGATTTAAGGGTGTTTCAATGTCATGAATTTAAGAAATTGTCAAAGTATATGAAAACACTTTATGATGGTTTTGTATTGAAGAGCTATTTAAGATGAATGAAAAAAATAGAAAAAGTGTACATTTTGGTGAACAACAGTTGGCTCCATGGCCATGTAAAATTTACCCCACCCACTTTTTCTTATTTTGTCCTTTTCAAACAGCCCGCTTCAATAAAATCCATTTTAAATGAAAGCAAATATGATAATTTGGTTTTGTGTTATTTACTTCCTATCTATGGTTAGTATTTCTTCATACAAAAACTAATTTAAGAAAAAACAGGCCCCAAATGTGAAATTTATAAAGCTCTAAATATCATCGATATGGTACTTTTTTGTAAATTTTGTAAGGATAGATAACTATTTTTACTTTAATAACTCAAAATTGCCAACACTGACCTTTCAATTTCTTTTCATATTTGGAACTGCCTTAGCATTGGCTTTCATATCGTAGAATATAAGAAAAAGTTTAATACTAAAACTATTTCATTTTCAAACTTTTTTACTTTTTTTTCATAAAATAAAAAATCTAATAAAATCATGCCCTACAAAAAGCATATTTGTGATATTCGAGGATCCATACTGTCCAAACCTAGTGTCTGCTTTGTCTAAATTTGGCTTCTATATGCGAAAATACCACCATAGACCTGAAATAAATAATGAAAACCCAAATTACCATGTTTGTTTTGTTTTGAAATAGATTTTACTGAAGCTTATACTCTGAATGGGTAAAATTTGAGAGAAAAAGTCCAAATTTGACATACCTTTTTCAAATCGCTGTAGCTCAAAAAAAGGACACCACCATATATTTTTTTCCATTTTTTCATTCATCATAAATAGCTCTTCCAAAAAAACAATGATAGAAAAAAAGTTTGATACTTTGAAAAAATCGCTTATGGGTTGGATACACCCTTAAGTCCTATAGAACATGTGTGGGACAAACTAGGACGTCGTGTTTGAACAAATCATGCAATCAACACGGTAAATAACTTGGGAGCAGCAACCAAGTTGAATGGAACAATGTGCCTGCGCCGTTATTACAGCGTTACGTCAACAGCATGCTCCGCCGCATCACGACATGCATTGGGCAAAATGGTGCACACATGCGATACTGGCTCCAAATTAAATACCTACAGCCCATTTGGGTGCTTATATTATATTCAAAGTAAAATTAAACCTTTCTTTTTGGTGAACCAAGCCTTATTAAAGGTAAATGTATGAATAGAAAATGCATACTGTTTCTAGATCATTCTATTCACCCTTGAATCGTGAAATGGAAAATTCCGTTATCCAATAAAGTCTATTTAATTGTATAGATCTACTATGTATGGCTGATTTATTGAAAATGACAAATATTACAAAATCCGATCAGAGGGCTCATTTAGGAGTCATTTGATATTGGTCTACACTGATTGCATAGGAGAAATTATTCATATTCACATGTACACTGCTTGTAAAGGGTAAGTATGCTCGGAGAGTGTTCTGAAATGACGAAATAATTTACGAACCGTTTCGTAAATTATTTCGTCATTTCAGAACACTCTCTGAGCATAATACTTTTACCGACGAAATCTACCTGTAACATTCACCCCCGACACCATTAATGTACAATTCCAATGGAATTGATAATGGATAATTCCATTCTCAATGAAGTCTAGCCAAATTATTTACTATTAAGAGTTCTTTATAATACATTTTTTTCAATATGACAAACAGTGTAGATCCTGATCATATGGTTCCTTAGCTCTTTGAACCCTAGTCACGCATATATGCGTCATTTGCAAACAGTGTACCTGTGAGGAGTATACATATCATATGAAACAGGGTAGATCCTGATCAGAGGGATTCTTACGGAGCCCTCTTATCAGGGTCTACACTGTTTGTCATTTTATTATAAACTGTAATAATCAACCCTGAAATGTCAATAATGAACTAGACTAAATTGAAAACTAGAGTCCATTTGTGGTTTCAGTGAGGAAAAGGTTAAGGAGTTGGGTCTGCAAAACTGGGTTTACACTGTTTGCCTTCAAAAGTGCACTCTTCATAGGTATGAAGTTTGCCAATGACAAATATAATCGTCACTAGGCTGGAATGTGTTAATTTTAAATAAATCGTTCCTAAAATGACTCGTTGTCTTTTTTTTCTTTAGAAAGGATGAGAATTATTCTTCTAAAAAGTGCTGAATACCGTCCTTTATAGCAATCTTATTAAAGGCGGAGGGAATCGTCATTCACATACACTTGTTGCTTGAAAACAAAACCCCAAGCGAAATAAGAAACCGATGATTTTTGTATTAGAAGGACAAATGTAGGATTCTCCCTTAACACTTGGATTCTCTTAATTACTGACGGTCTCAACTATTAAAACTTATAGGAAAAACTGGTCATAGGACCGTTTCATATATTTCATTTAATCATAAAGGTTACTAGACGTAAAACTATGTTACAATATAAAGCAATGCTTTTATAAATGCCTTAGTAGGTGAGGTAAATGAAACTAAACGCAAGCACGATAAAATAAGGTGTTGAAAATTACAAGATTTTTAGAAAAACCAAATCTTGATGAAAAACAATTAATCATTGCATGATCAAATTTATTGTGATATGTTTACCCCTTCACCGTCATATTGTCGTCTGCTTCAATATTTTTGTCTGCATAATCGTTTCAAAGTTAAATTTAAGGCAGTTTGACTGGAGAAATTAAAAAAAGAATGCCAAACAGTTACGCTGCGTCTGATCAGGATCCAAACTGTTTGCGAACGCGCTTTTTGGCGTCATTAATAGTGAAAGGGTTAAGAGCATGGTCAGTACCACATTGTCTGGTCAATTTGTCTGCAGCAATGAGTATAATTATGTAAGCTCTGTAATTTGTGTAAGCCTTTTAATTTTCAACTTTATTCATCGGTGGTAAGTATCAGTTCATCGGTGCTTTATCAGTGGCTCACCGGTGATATCGGTAGTAGACAGGTTGTCAATCGGTTATTTGTAAAATAGTTTTACCGATCGAGAGTTTTAAACATCTTTAAAATTCCCAATCGGTGATTTTTTTCCCGACTAAACCCCTCTTTACCCAAAAGCGATTGCTAGGTGGAAAACAGGTGGCCATTAGGTGATGTCGGTGGTAAATTTATAGGTTTTTATCAGTCCCCTCTCTAGTTTGGCTAAAATCTAACGATCTATCGCCGATGGCTCTGTGTAAATGGGATGTAATCGAATGCAATAGATTTCGATTTTCAGAAGTTTAACAATATTTTGAGAAAAAAACCAACCACACTGTTTCATTACCTTTTGAAATATGTATTTGAATATTAGGGACATAAGCATAATAGAAGTACATTGTACCAAGACAAGATGAGAAGTAAATATTTACTCAACTATGAATATTTCATTTTCTTAAGTGCTAAAGATAAAGTGCACTTTCACATCCTAGAATTGATTTTAATAATTCTCTTATTGATAACGTATGTTGGTGCTTTTTGAAAACAGGGAAGACCCCGGTCAAACAGTTCCTGAATGAGCTGTATGATCAGGGTCCATGCTTATAAAACGTTTGAGTTTAGTCTGTAATCGTTCTCAAGCGTTTGATTGGTCAGATTTGAGCATAGGCTCAAATCTGACCAATAAAATACTTGAGAACGCACTGATACTCTACTAAAACGCTTTATAAACGCTGGGCCAGGGCATGCACTGTTTTATAGGATCAGTCTGAAATGCATTGTAGATTTTCATAAAGGTCGAAGTTTATATATGAATATTCAGCAGAAAAAGGGTAAAAGAAATTAAAGGTGACAGCTTAAAGGAGCTTTCTGTTTTACTGCCACCCTGCTTTAAGCAGTTACCTGTCGTTAACACCTAATAATTAACACAATGAAGTTTTCGTAATTGCGAGGTTATACTGTAAATACAACGTGTTTTACTTTTCAACACGCGTTATGAAAGGCACAATCAACCTACTAGAACATAGAAATATGACAGACTCTCCCCAAAAATAAACATTTTGTTATAAATACTGACACCAAAAAGAAACCTTGCACTTTTATATTGAGCGTAACTATAATGAGTGATAAAATCATTCTACATCCATTTACTTTTACTTTCACTTTTAACCCCTGCTCATTCATGTGTAAACAATGCATTCGTTATTACATGAATGCGATTAAAAATAAAGTATCGTGTTAAATAATATTTACAAACAAATTCGATACCAAATTTGCCTAATATTTCTTCAACAAGTGCAGTTTCGTTTTGGTGATACGTAGTTTATTTGCAGATGAAATCTAATACTGAAAAAAGCACATTCATTCAATATCCTCTATATATTTGCAGAGGAGACTTGATGACGATGAGACAGATGAAAGTGATATCGGCAAAATAGGAGACCCTACCTACCATACATATCATAGGAAAAGTACAGAATATATTTATTCTGAGATTGTTGATTGACAAACAAATTTCTAGTTTAATACAGTATATAAGCATCGTTATTGTTTCTTAATAAATGCACAAATGCTATAACGGGGCTTGGTAGCACTACCGGGTATTTCTAACGATTGATTTCATTTCGAGTGGCTTGCAGTTTGGTGCCTTAATCTTGCTCCAAGACGTTTGTCAATTATATCTTTGTTTAAGCATAAACGCATTTATTGGGAAATAATAACGTCTTTTCCATTGCATCAGGGTGAATAATGTTGATAAACCTCTCAGGCTATTTTACAAAACATTCGAGTCCACGTGAAATACATGTACAGCGCTCACTCTCTACAACGGCTCTCTCAACAGCGGCTCCCTCCTTACAGCGACCCTTACAGATCCCCCAAACAAGACAATTATGTCCAACCTATTCACGGCTACAATGTCGTCTGCTTAAAATTGTCGTCTTCTGTTTTTCTCAAAGTTACATATAAGAGAATAGTTTGATAGAATTGATATTATGACAAGTGGCAATCATCTTGAATCCAGACTAGACGCCGCGATACGCGGCGTCTGATCTGGATTCAAGTTGTTAGCAAATGTAAGCAAAGTCTTCATGTTCCCTCTCTATGACGACTCCCTCCGAACAACACACACAATCTACGTCTCCAATCGGGTGTCGTTCTAGAGAGGAAGCTGGTTGTCGTGTTGGTGGTACGAGAATTGTGTAAGACTACGGGAAAATATTGCAATTTGTGATGTAAGGTACATTGTAAATATATTTAAAAGAAAAAAGTCGGTGACTCTTGGCACTTATGTGTGATTTTCGTCCCTAAATGTTTTAGCTTTTTGTGAAAAAAAAAGAAAACAAAATCTGAAATTTATAACTGTGTCAAACAAAAACAAAAAGTTTGGAAAAATTTCCATTTGGTTTGTCCTTTTTTCACGGACACTGTTTTTTCATGTTTCTGGTGCGTAATGCGTGTATATTGATACTTTCTCTTATCGCTTTTTATAGAGTATAAACCAAAAAATCAGGTAAACCACAACGTACAGTGCTCCCTCTCTACAATGACACTCAATGGGAGACACAGATTGTGTGTGTTGTTCGGAAGGAGACGTTATAGGGAGGGACAAATTAAGACTTTGCTGATATTTGCAAACAGCTTGAATCCAGATCAGACGCCGCGTAACGCGGCGTCTGATCTAATTCAAGCTGTTTGTCACTCGTCATTATATTCCTTCTATCAAAATGTTCACTTATATGTAATTTTGAGAAAAAACAGCAGACGACAATTTTAAGCAGACGATATGGCAGCAGTAAAAGTGTTATACATAATTGTTTTGTTTAGGGAACTGCAGCAAGTGTCGTTGTTAGGAGGGAGTCGTTGTTTGGGGGGGCGTTTGTAGGTACGGAGCACTGTAACTGAGCAGGGCTGCATGTGTCGTGCATGAGTGGATATATGCTAGCCATACACAAAGTTTCAAAATATACTGAATGATACAAGCAAATGAAGAAACGGTATCGATCGTCTTTGTTTGCCCATATCCTTTCTGTTTAGAATTATCATCGATTTTGATTTCAACATTTATATTTAAGGCAGGTTGACTAAAATATCGATGGTTTTCAAACAGTTGTGATCCTGGTCAGACGCAGATGTGGAATGTGTTATTACAAGTGTACTCGGACATTAATTTATAAATACAGTACTCGCTCTCTAGAACAACAATCAATGGGAGACAGATATTGTAATTGTTGTTCGGAGGGAGTTGTACAATTAAGACTTGGTTTACATTTGCAAACAGCTTCAATCCAGATCAGACACCAGGTTACGCGCCGTCTGATCAGGATGTAAGCTGTTTGTCCCTTTCAAAAAGTCTACTAATATTTAACTTTTAGAAAACGGCAAACGACATTTTTAAGCAAGATAACGTGTTATATATAAATATCTTGTTTTGGGAACAGCAGCAACCATTGATGTAGGGAGGGAATCGTTGGTGGGAGAGTCGTTATAGTTGATAGTACTGTTTCAATCTTGTTTGCAATATTTGCTAAGTCTCATTTACATATCGATTCTGATGATTCTGTGATATGATGTTGATGTTGAGAAGTCTTCAGCCACCATTTACGTGGACTCCATCAAGTTAATCATCTGGCGAGTCCTTCAGACACATACGTCTCAGTCTTTTCCCAAGCATCCGTCAGAAATAGAATCGTAATCAACTGTTACTGAAAACGACAGCGGAAAGTACTAAAACAGTTGCTTCTCGAAAATAAACATTTGATTACCTTAAGGGGGCAGTACACAGTAAGAGAACAAAATCAGTCCAATTGAGGGGCCACATCACAGATTCCATCTTATTTTTGGATTTCATTACCAACTTCAAACAAAAAGCCCATTAACTCAATGATATATATTCATAGGCATGGCAAAGCACCCAAAACTGACCTCGTACACATACATTCAGGCTGCAGTGTGGCCAGTTGAATGTAAGTTTTAAGCGCGGAAAGTTTGAAGAAAAAAAAAGGTTCAAATCGTGCCATTTCAAGATGTTTTTGTGAACTGTTCGCACTCTTCTATCATATTGGGAGAATTGTTTTTCACATACACAAACTAAGTCCAACTGGATGATTTACCCAAAACAAGGCGGTTACCTTATACCCTTTTCACAAGTTCAGCTTTTTTACCCTACCCATAAGAAAGGTACAAAAAACACAGGCTCCCAGTTTCGCATCTTACACTCAGTGGCATATGCAGGAGCAGCAAAGTTCATGACCTTGGTGATATTTTAAGTGTTTTAGTGCTGTTAAACCACATAGTAATACATTTAAATCATTTTAAAGGCTCACAGTACAATAGAATTCTTCCCATAGCTAAAATTAAGGAATTCTCTAGCTTAGTGTGTACTGCCCTCCTAAGAGAGGCCCAACGCTCATAAAGCGTTTGAGTTGAGTCGGAGTACGTTATCAAGCATTTGATTGGTCAGATTGGAGCCTAGGCTCAAATCAGACCAATCAAATGCTTGAGAACGTACTCAACTCAAACGCTAAATAAGCATGAACCCAATTAACCCCTTCATTGTCTTACCCCGGGTACAATAGTTATTTACAAACTTTTGAGATCCTGATCCGACGTCGGTAACCCGGCGTCTGACCAGGAACTAAATTGTTTGACACTCATTTTAATATAAGTAAAATTTAATTTTGAGAAACAAAAGCAGATGACATTTGTTTAAAATCTATGATGTCATGGCAGTGAAGATGTTAAAAATGACGATCATGTCACAAGTTGTGTGTCAATGTAATATGGATATAGTCTACACTTACGTTTGTGAAACTCGATTTCAAATGAAATTTATCAACAATGAATTGCTGCTTAAGTCACCGTGAAATTAAATTAAAGCAAAAACACTATAGATATGTAACAGCAACACTGCCCATGACAATCAAATTCTTATTACCGTTCTCAAACGCTGGATTGTCGCACGGGATAGGCTGATCAGAAAAGTATCGCTGTCCTCCACCTTGGTTATTATAACATCTTGTACTGTAAAAGTTAATGAAGTAACTATGTTAAACACCATTGGCGCTACAGCAACAAACTGATATTAAATTTTGTATGTTTTTCCTACAATTTAATTGCAATGTATATCAAATTCGTATCTTCAACTCCAATGAATTGCCAGTACAGTGTATTCGCTATTTTCGAGTGCACCGTACGTACGAGGACCGTTTTCATTTATTGACGTGGTTCCATAGATAGGAAATTTATTTAACCCTTTTCTCCATAATTGTTTTATACGAATATGATGACGGATGATAATATGAGATGATGATTAGCGTCGATGAACGATGAAGGATGATGAGATAGGATGATAAGCGTCGATGAATGATGAGGAATTGATAAATGATGGAGAAAAGGATTAATGCATAACACAGAGATATGTAAAGACCGTCTCGTTTCTTGAAGAAAGAAACATGTTCATGTCTTTTTTTATAATACAGCTCTGTTTTTATTCGCATCCAATTAAATGCAGACGAAAAAGAGTTGTTTTATGAAGTTCGCATATTGACGGCATCAGTTCAATAACTCTAAGTATAATATGTTTAATAAATACTGGTCTAAATTAGCAAACAGTGTGAACCCTGAGCGGAGTCCTCAGATCTGGGTCTACACTGCTTGCAAATGTAATATGTTTATTTTAAACAGGTCCATGGTGTTGAAAGAGTTAATAAACAGCCAAAGGTAGTTACGCCAGATACCTCGTAGCACCAAAAGGTGAATCATGCAATTCACTACATATATACACATCGGCGACATATGCCAAGTTTTGTGTCGCAGTGCCGTAAAATTAATCAATCAAAATATGAAAATCATATTTATGTAATAGACACTTACAATACATGTTTGTAAAAATATGTTTAGAGTCATTCTGGTCTAGAACTTTAAACTGCACACTGAACAGAATTCGCGTGGATTTTAGATCCAAGACTCTTGTTGCGTGGGTAAAATACTTACCGTCTACATAGCAGACAGAATACCAATACGGTGATGATTATAAGTACAACAGCTCCTGCAGAAACACCAATAATGATTGGTAGGACACCAGTGTCTGTGCTACTCTCTTGAGGAGCAATAACTAAAATAAAAAATAAAGAGGGCACATAGAAAAAAAGAAATTTCATTAGACTTACACTCTACATGAACTGCACTGTCTCTAAAACGATGAAAACGTAAATATTGGTGTTTATGGTTTATTTGATCTAGGTACTTGTAAAGCATTTTGGAACAAGCCTGCGGGTAAAAATCTAGATGCTTAAGATAACGAATACATTAAATCGAAACGAAAAAGAAAGTACAAGTTTATTTAATGCTCTTTTCACAGAAGAGTTATGCGTTTCGCATGAAATTATATACATATAGCTCCATTTTTAGTAACAAAAGACATATAACTGAATTTACAATATGTAAGGGGGTTTGTTTTCTGTATGAGACTTATTATCATTAATGCATAACGTCATTTTCAAAATGCGTCAAATATTTAAAAGATTAATCACATTATTAAAATATTGATTTAAAGGTCATTGTTCCCAAGAGACCTTCCTACTTTGCCGCAGTACTGGGGCTTAATTGTCAAAGGGAATCTTTTCTGTTTATTAGACCGATATTACCCTCTCTGCCAATAACAAAAAGGAAACAGAGAGGTGTTTTGATTCCATTTGCTGCTTCGCAACGAGGGAGATTAGCCGAAATCATCTTCCTGCCATCATTATCATCTCATCTCATCATCCCTCACCAATCATCGGCGCTAGTGTGTCGCAGTGCCATAAACCCAACTCAACTCAAAGGTCATTGTTATTGTTGACCACACCTCCTCCACCACACATCAAGGCTGAAAGACCTCGTCACATTAAGCGCAATATCTACAGCACTTGTTACGGTATACATGTACAGTAAAACCGCTCTATACCGGAACCTCTAAATACCGGAATTCTCTCTGAACCGGACAAAACGTTGGTCCTGTTTCCAACCCTTCTTTATTTTAACACATTACACCATAAATATGCCTTTTTACGCCTCTGATGTATTAATTTACTGAAGAAAATACGTTCATGAATATGTATCATCAGAAATATTTTTCGTAAGGCGCATTTAACTTTACATTCAACCTGCTTTAAGTGATCAGCTATCTGGCATACTAAAAACAAGCTATGCGTTAAAACCCCTCTATATCGGAAACCCCTCTAAACCGGACATTGATGTTGTCCCACACATGTCTGCTGTTAGAGGGGTTTCACTGTATTGGCCTGGAATATTACTAGTGTTGCACATCCCTTAAGCATTTCCTTGTTTCTCTGTTGTTGATTTGACGGAAAGAGAGGCTTTTCAAGAGAAAAAAGATCTATGAATAATATATCGTATTCCAGAAAACACATTTATACATTTAAAATATGATCTAGTAACTGTCAATTAGTTATAAAATAACTTACCCTCAGTACATGTGTCGCCACCGAATTCTCCGATACAACCATACAAACATTTGGCAGACAACTTTGCACAGGACCTGTTTGCGCAATTTTGGCCACAGTCATATTCGCATTCGTTCCCATAGTATCCGATGAGACACTCTGTGCACAGGTGTGATGAGGTACATGTCATGCATCGCTTTGGACACTGCTGGCTACAGTCACTGCCAAAGAACCCGTCCTTACATGAAGTACACCTGTCAATCCATGTGCAGTGTCGACAGTTCTTGGGACAAGTCCTGTTACACGTTGATCCATAAAAGCCTTCCTGGCAGTACTCGCACGCTCCTTCTTCATTACACTTCGAACAAGTCCTGGGACACATTATGCCACACACTTGTCCATAGAAGCCTTGTTCACAACTGACACAGCTGTTTGCATCTATACAAGCAATGCAATTGGTAGCACAAGCTAAACATTCAGATCCATTCATGTAATACCCAGTATCACACATGTCGCATTTAGAGCCAGAATAGCCTGCCAAACAGATACAGTGACCTGTTTCCGTTTCACAGACATTTTCTAAACAACCATTCGCGCATCTATGTTCGCATGTTGAACCATACCATCCGTTTTCACATTTTGTACAGTTAAAATCGGATGTGCACTGTGCGCAATGTGTTGGGCATTTGATGCAGTTATCGTAATGTAGGTAGAAATTACCTTGCTCACATAATCTACAATCAGGCCCAATATATCCATCGTCACAACCAAATGTACAAACTCCTGACTGTTTATTGCACCTATCGGAGCGACAATGTATGGGACAAATCTGATCACAAATATTCCCGAAATAACCATTATCGCAAGAAGTGCATTGTTTTGTTGTATCAAAATCTCTATCGCATGCACTGCAGTGTTCAGGACATGTAAAGTTACATCTGGTACCGTAAAAACCAGAGTCACAACCATATCTACAGTCACCGGAATAAATGAAGCATCTGTCTGAACTACAGTGGTGGGGACATCGACTCTGGCAGTTATCGCCGTAGTACCCCGAGATGCACGAGCTACATGGCTTAGTAGAATCGTGAGAACGCTCGCAAGTTTTACAATTGATTGGACAAGAACTATTACAAAATTCACCATAATAACCCGGATCGCAACCACTTCTACAATAACCGGAATCTTGAAAGCATTGGTCAAACATACAATTCGGTGAGCAGGAATGTTGGCAATGCGTACCATAATATCCATTACTGCATGAGATACATGCTTTAGTGGAATCGTGATTGTGGTCACACTTTGCGCAATTTACTGGGCATGTGAAATTACAGAAGTCACCATAGAGTCCATCGAAACATCCATTGAGCGTACAGTGTCCTGTTTCTTTGTCACATCTGCTTCTGCACCCCTTTGAACAAGCGTCCAGACAAACGTTTCCATAATAACCTTGATTGCATGTAGTGCATGGCAAAGTATCGTCGTGGTATTGATCACATGTTGCGCAATTGTTTGGGCATTCGTGTTCACATTTAGTGCCATAATATCCCGAATCACATTTAGTACAGCTTCCAGATTCCAACTTACATGTATTGGAATTGCATCGATCAGGACATGTGTGTTGACAAGAATTTCCGTAAAAACCATTTACACACCTAATACATGGTTTTGTGTCGTCATGATAACGATTACATTCCTGACATTTTTCAGGACAATAATGATCGCATTTATCTCCGTAAAACCCTCTATCACAACCAACAACACAATTGCCAGATTCCTTATAGCAGTTGTCAGAGCTGCAGTGGTTTGGACATGTAAGTTCACATATTTTACCATGATAACCATTTCTACAACTTATACACGGTGTCGTCGAATCGTGGTTGCGGTCGCAAGTCACACAGTCTTGTGGACAAGAACTATCGCATTTGTTTCCATAGTATCCAGAATCGCATCGAGTGGTGCAGTCGCCAGTTTGCTGGTTGCAGTCGTTGTTATAACAGTGGGCTGAACAATATTGCTCGCACTTATCTCCGTAGAAATTCCGGTGACATTCAGTACATTGCTGAGTACTATTGTAGAAACGGTCACATTTTTCGCAATTTTGTGGACAATGGCTAGAACAGTCATATCCATAATACCCCGATTTACAGCCACTTGTACAGAATCCTTCATCAGAACAAGAATTGTAATTGCAACCCGTATTACAAGCCGCTGATACGTTGATACCTACAAATTATGTTATATAATAAAATTTCATTCATAGTATATATACAGTAATTCCTCTCTAGAAAAACCTTCAAATGGGAGACAAAAATTGTGCGTGTTGTTCGAACAGAGTTGTGATTTTGAGGAAAGCTCATACTTGATTTACATTTGCAAACAGCTTGAACTAAGATTAGACGCCGCATCACGCGGCGTCTAATCAGATTCAATCTGTTTGTACCTCGTCCCTCATCATGATAATTATTTATTCTGTCAAAATGTCTGCTAATATTTAACTTTGAATAAACAGCAGACGACAGTTTTAAGCAGACGATATTGCAGCAGTTAAAGCTATAGATTCATTTGTTTTGTTTGGGGAACAGCAGAAAGCATTGTTGTAAGTAGGGAGTCATTGTTGTTAGGGTCGTTATAGGGAGGGAACCTGATCATACTAATGGCGTTTATTTCATGTCTTCCTGTAATACCGTACATTACCGCGTGTATTGCATGATGTGATAAAGATTCTGAACCATATCTACTGTGTCGCACTCATTGTATTTCACCCCACCTCGTTTAACAATATTCATATGTATTTCTACATGTGTAGAAGTTTAGTCTTACTCTTTTTGACATTAAAGCGTTATTTGTTTTGTTTCGAAAATCAAATAAGTCTGAATATACATAAAGAATGAGGCATTTTATTTACTTCTCTGTGGTGTATATTGAAGGCATACAATAAGCAATCACGGGTCGCCGAGACGCTACAATACGCTGTATTCAGTTCTCGACTTGTTTGGCGGAAACAACTAGTCACACTCGCGTGAAAGACGTTCGTAAGATCGGCCGTTTTCGTCAAGTACGTATCGAGCAAAGTACATCGCCATGTATAGACAAATGTTGTCGTAAGTTAGATTATAAAAGTCTCAATGATTATTTATTTATCCATAGATAATATCCTGTCTATTCTAAAGAGATGCTGATGATTCTAAAGAGATGTCAAAAGACAGGGTTATATAGAGAAACCAGAAATTAAATGTATTTTGAAATCTTTACATACGACCGTTTTTGTCGTACAAAGTTTTATGAAACGGGACCCTGGTAATGTGTACACATGTATATTGTCGCTTTTTGAAAAAGTGAGTGTTTATACTGTTCTCTGACATTATTACTGCCATATTTTATTGCTAAATGTAATATACTTATAACAAAATTTCTAATCGGTCGCCTTTTAAAGCTACATATGTCTTTAAATACTATGTTCACGTTTATGATATTTTACACACAATATGATAGGGTATTAGCGCTGCTTAATTTTGGATTTATATACGGTGTCCTTCTTCGTGAACGTCAGAACAACCACGTGGCTTGTTTAGCCTAATGTGGCCGTGTAAAGTATGGAAGAAAGTATCTGTCCGCAAGATTTCACGAGTATAATCTCAAATGACTGTCAGCCCGAAAAAGATCTAAACTGGCGAGAATAATAAACGGAGAAAAGGACAGGGTTGTCGGAATGTTGCACGTCGTTGAATCCTTACGGCAAATGAGTTTCAACCACCGAGGAATTCCGGAAGTGGAAACAAAACTAGACTAATGTGCGTGTATTTCATACACTTAACGAATCTTCTAACTGTGCACTTATATTTGGTATCATATCTCCGGCGCTAATGAACAGATCGTGCTAAAACGTTGCAGAAATCAAGAAGACATATTTGTGATGGTAATATGTTTACTTTATTTAATACAAAACAAATAATAAATACATTTTATCGAAAAATATGAATGATTTAAAAAAGTTGGTTTCTCAAAAAGAGAAAGGGGTCGTATACAGAAACCTCAGGTGCGATTCCCTACTCTTATTCGCTGGTTAATTTGGACATCCAGTGTAAAGAACTGATCAATACATTGGGCTTCGGTTTTTATAAAGTCTTATCCGAAGGAATTGGTCGGGCGGGGGATATCGACAACGTCCGGTGCTTAGTGTAACAAAAAGTCATCAAAACAGTTTTTTTTGTCAATTTAGACAAACAAACGGTTTAAATTCATTCAATAACGCCTTTGTCCAGCATCGTTTATAACAGCCTGACGTCGACGTCATATCGACGTTACGCATAGTTGAACGTCTATTCAACAGCGCTCGATCAAGATATTCGTCCAACAGCATGTTTTCCTAATGTGCGGCTTGATAGCGAATGCAATTTCTCAACAGTTCACGATGTTCTCGTGCAAATTAAGTATTTTGTCGTTTCATGGTTTACTGGGTCTTCAAACAATTTTTTTTAATTTGATAACGATATGATATTTCAATGTCCGTCAATAGCCAACACGCAAAAATGTGTGTAGAAATTCTTATAAATAACAGATATATAGCGAAAAGAAAAGTGCACAGTTAGAAGATTCGTTAAGTGTATAAGAAAATGTTTTCGTCCATTTACATGTCGCTAGAACTTTTAACCGGAAACGTTCGGCCATTTAGGCTATTTAACGCGGTAATTAGACGTCACCGGAAGTAGAACAGACCACCACAGGAAACCGAAATGGCGGATAACGACATCCCTAAGACCGATACATTGTAGTGACACACTTGAGAGGCAAATCTCTTCCCGTTTTGGACGACAAGACAACTTAAGGGTCAGCACGGTCGTCACATCGAAGACAGTATGTAATCGTCTGCGAGTGGTGGGCAGTTCTGCTGAAGTCATCATCAGACAGCTTGGGCCCGATGATACAGATGAGTTTAACGCTACAGAGCACGTTTGGGATATTCTCAAGAAACGTGTTCGTCCCTTACCTCAGCTTCCAAACGTTTTACGCCTTTAAATAATGCCTTTACATATGGGCTCTTCTGTTGACATCAAGAAGATTTTTTTTAAAACAAAGTATATGCTGGGGATGGTGCTATATAAATACGACTCGCAAAAATAATAACAATTAAGGGCCCGAGGTAAAGAAACTTTCTCAGTTGGAGCATGCAACAACGAAAATCATGCTAGCATTAACACGCTGTGTACAGTCTATAGTGTCAGACCTGGGTTAATCATGAAAAGTAATCATTATGATTATTAATTAACATGTCTCCAGTAATCAGTATAATTTATCAAAACAAGTGTGTACGCTATATATTTATATAGGTGTGGCATATGCAAACAACCACTCACCCAAATGGGGCAACAAGTTACTCGATGTCTGATCCGGATCTATGTTGTCTGCATATGACCCCCTGTTCATTACTTATTCTTTATTTGTGCAGCAGCTAAAGCATACTATCTCATATGTGATATCAAAAATCTGTGATGTATGAATGTTTTTTTTAATGCACTTTGTAGAATTTTACTATATTAACTTGATAATGTGTTTATTTTACATGCTGTTAGTTAATTTTATTGATAAGAAACTTATGTTATGTTGGTAAATAGATTTTAACTAATGTTAATTATGTTGTGAAAACACCCGACTATAAATAAAGTTTCTTGTATCTTGTATCTTGTATCTAATCAGGTTTAATCATTAATCATGCATTTTTCTGGTTGCTTTAATCGTAATTCAATCGATTTTAATCGATATCTTTTTCACATAATGTTATGATAAACATATGCCTTGGGGTTTAAACTATGGTGTTTTCAATATCGTTTGTAAAATTTAATCATTCTGCACATCCTGAGCAAATAATATAAGCTCCTTACTCATTCAGATTTGTGTTAGAATAAAAAGTTGTTGCATAAGAAAGTTTCATAACCTAGGGTCCCTATCTCGCTTGTGATGTAGTGTATTTCATAACCCCTGTGGTCTGGCAATATGGGCTAAGAAGTCGTTTCAATAATAGTGTACTGTAAAACATGTATTGTGCGACAATTCCATATTAGAGGCATATATGCAATATTTCGTACTTGAAATTCGCGATGCATGCTACTAATAAAACAGAAAACTCCTGTGGGATGTAATCTCAGGAATCTAAATATATACAAAGTTGTCTTAGTTTTTATATGGATACAGAACTAATTTTCCTGTAACTCCTATTCATGCTTATGACAATTAACAGGAGACACTGTTAGAGTTCCAGACCTAACCCCTGCCGCCTCTGTGACAACAGGTTTATTACCCTAATTTATCTGCGACAAGGCCGTATTTATTACTTCATATCTTATCAAATCTAAGGCTATCGAATATCTGGTTATGTATTTTAGATATCCCATATCACGAATGAATAACTAATTATTATTCATTGGTGCCCATATACAATAACTGTAAATGTATTTAGAATATCAAGTTCTACTAAGATTATCAACATGAGTAATATGATAGCTCATTCAATTAATCATCCGTTAACTTTTAACCCTTGGTCTGTTTTAAATGTTAAAGACAGGTTTGCTTAAAACAGGCTGAACGTAAAGCATAATGCTCCTTAAGGAGCATTATTCTGTATTTTCAGCCTACTTTAGTTTAACCATTTACCCAATAGCCTCTTTTAATTATGACGGCATGTGAGCACTTAATTGAACGTAAAGCAATTATTGCAAACTGCCAAATCACAGTTAAGACCCAGATCAAGATCACGTTATATTGAGAAGTTTTTAACTGCATATAAAGCTATCCAATCAAGTAGCTATTAAACTACTGAACAGCAAGAGAAACTATATATATGTAAAGTAAATGAATAATTACAATCGGTAAGCAAGGGCGTACATTTGGTCCTTATTTCCTATATTTGATTAACGTCTGAAATTTTTAGTACATGCAGTTTTGAAATCGGTCATACGTTTAGCCACAGGGTATCGTTAAGCTGTTTTGCAGAAATGCACGTGCGCGGTTTATAAAATGTCCACGAGTTGACAATTATGTGTAATTCAGGTTATTGACGAAACAGTAACAGGAAAAACAGCATTGTATTGAAATTAAACAATTAATCTGATGGCTAGACTAAACTAAATACAGCGCGAACGCGCCATTGGCATGATTAGGCGCAATAGACGCATTGAAGAGATTACACGGACATTTGTATATCCATTCGATGCACAGAAGATCCAACGTTACGTTGATTTTATGCACAGACGTCGAGTGGCAGCCATCAGACCAAACGGAGTACATATTCCCTACTGGAATTTCATACATAAGTGGACATAAACTTGAATTGTTTTATTGATATTGTGGTGCAAAAAATATGGCATTTGCGGATTTTTACTTTTGACACTAACAGATTTTAGAGCGAAGCCGTAACGTTATACTTCAACATTCATGACATGAATTGAAATTGAATACTGTTTTCTTTGTATTCATTTTTGTTATGATTGTTAAACACATGTCATAAATAAAAAGTGTTTAAATACTCATTATGTATGTTTAGTTTCTTTTGCTGTTCAGTATAATACTGTTTGTAAATGTTACTTGAATAAACTATGTTAACTTTTTTATATATTAATTTCAAGTGTGCGTCTTCCCTATGTTGTTCAGTCGTTATAGTGGAAAATCGCCGTCTTTGTTTTAACAGAAGAACAGTAATATATGAACCAGAGACAGTGTATACCATATAGCTAATATAAATCATTGATATGAACACAGCACAGTTTGGATCCAGGTCAGAGGCGGATAAAGTTATTATTTAAACACAGTTGTTCACTATTTACGTTTAATTTCTTCAATTCAGGTAGCAATTAAATTCAAAATATTTTGTAATTACACTAAATAAACACTTCTAAAGTCACCCCCTTTGTTTGCACATTAAACCCGTCACTGCCAAATATTGGTAAAATTATAAACAAATATTGGGGTTTATTAGAGCTATCCGAACGGTACAGTGTCCGCGATTGATTACATGTACTTATAAACCTATTGTGGCATACAACAGACCTGTGAATCTCAGTGATATTTTGGTGCGTTCCAGTCTGATTATGCCAGACAAAAGTGGTAAAATTAAAACATGTGACAGGTCACGTTGATCTCATTGTAGTAGTATAAACGTGTCTCAAACCTTTACTAGCAGCAACACTTCTTAAACCTATGATGTTAAGCATGATATGTCTTGTTTATCAGAAAATGTCATCTTTTTTATCACTTGTAAAAAATGTAAATTTCAGTATGTAGGCCAAACTAATCAAAATGTTCTAAAATAATGAACAGTCACAAATTTGACATTAGACATTTCCCAGATACCTTTACAAATGTTTCAGTAAACTTCAATTCAAGTGATCATAATAAGTGACTTTTCTTTCATGCCAATTGAAAAGTCCAATAATTGGACTCGTTTAATGAGGGAAACCATGTGGATGCATCGGCTAAATACAGTCTTTCCACTTGGTATGAACTCAAAAATACTGTTTTAATGGTTTTACCTTTACTCTATAGATTTACATTGATAGCTTGAAGCTGGTGAAAGTAAATCGGAATGCATCTAAAGGTGCATTCTGCTTCGCTATAACCTGTTTTAGGTGGTCAACTATCTTCAATACTAAAAACAGGCTAAGGAGTAAGTTTTAACCTATTTTAATCTATTTCTGTGTCAGCATACTTTCTGCTTGTGTGATTAGTTTTTGTTTCCTTCATTAATATATTTTGCTTTGCAATTTTTGTCAGTAGGCCTAATTTGAATCTATAATAGATCCTAAAAGCAAGCAGAAAGTACGCAAAATGATATGACGTCTTTTGACGTCGTCAACAACGACGTTTAAACGACATATGACGTCATAAGCATTATTTGTTTACTTTTTATCTTTGAAGAACGCCACAGGCCGAAATATGTAAGAAATATAATTATCGCATAAAATCGACTCTGGGAGTGTTATAAAGCCATTCAATAAACTATAGTGAAATATCAATATTTGGGCCCCGGCCCTACATGTTCGTCCACGAGTGCTGCATGGCGCTGGGCGCCAAATGACGTCATTTGCCATGTCGTTACTGTAAACAACGGCAAGTTTTGGCGGAAAATACATATGGCGGAGAGACAAAAAACTACGGATTCAGTTCACTTAAAAGGGTTTTAAAATGTTTATGTGATAAATAGGATCTAACATTCGTGCTCATTATTTATCATTCTTAATAAACTCGTTGACTAAATCAAATATAACGCTCGCCAAGGCTCGCGTCATATTGTTTTAGTCAACTCGTTTGTTAAAAATGATAATTAATGAGCACTCATGTTAGATCCTCTATGAAACTTATGTTCATTTTATGGAGTTTTTCTCTATAATAAATATACTAATAAAGTTTATAACCTATATATTGATATATTTTTTAACTGGACCCTATCTCTATGTTGTTTAACAGTCTGCATCCTATGTAATTGTTCTCTTGTCATATGCAAAATATTCACTGAATTAATCAATCAGCAGTTGCTTTAACAAATTAATTTTCAGAATGTATGTCAAACCGTTTGGATCCAGATGAGACGCCGCCTTACATGTTGTCTTATCTGGATCAAATCTGTTAGCAACAGTAATCATGAATTCGACCCTAGCGTGCAGAAGGTATTTGTTATATAATAGTCCCAAATTGTCAATAGATCGCTAGCCCGAGGCAATGACACAGCTGAACTCATATAATCCACTTCGAGTTAATGGTTTACTTTAACGGATTTCCATATATGAGCGCGTAATTGAAACGACCTTTCTTTATTTCATATAGCGCAAAGGGCCAAGTAAAAAATTTCCGATGACGAATATTGTTCGACATGTGCGTCTTATCAGGTTCCAAACTGTTTACATGTGTTAGAGCCTGGCAGAGAAAAGTATCAATTAAACGATTATAACCTAAGTAAATAATGTACTTAATTCGATTTAAAGTAAACTTTTGAAAGCAACTGTAGCTTTTGATATACAATATGTGCCTACATATTGCTTCTTTATAAGCTACGTCCACTATATGTAGTGATGATGATGATGATGATGATGATGATAATAATGATGTTTAACCCTCTTACTCTCAATGACGTCATAAAGTGCGTTTGAAAACAGTTTAGGTCCTTCAGTCAGACGCCGCGTAACGCGGCGTCTGATCAGGACCCAAACTGTTTGACACTCTTATCCATATAAACTAAGTCATACAACCTTAAATCTAACTAAAACGTGTCTTGCAGACAACAATACTGAAGCAGACGACAATAAAGTGGTGAATGTATTTGTACATTTTCTGAAATAAATATGTTTAAACTAAAGTGGTGAAGGGGTAAAAATATCTCGAATAATTTGATCATGAAAGGGTTAAGGTATTGTCAATATTGAAAATACTTTTATTTTCGAGCAATAAAACATGAGCTATATACGGCGATATGCAACATCTTGTCGTATATGGTGTAAACAAAACAGAGAGCGAATTGACAATTTTTTTATTAACTCTTTCACTGTCAAGTTTTATCCTCTTTTTTAATCCTCTTGCCGCCAAAATATCGTCTGAATTGGTAGTGACGTCTACAATAAATTCAAAAAAGGATTTAGGACTGTTTTAACTAAAGAAATGTCGATACGAGTGTCAAACAGTTTGTAACCTGATTAGACGCTGCTTTACGATGCGTCTATTCAGGACTCAAATTGTTTGCAAAGCTGCCCTTTGGCGCCATTTGTGCCAGTGAAAGAGTTATTGTACAACCTTTGCAAAATGTAATGTTACCTCTTGTTGAAAGTACCACTGCCAAAATGCCTAGAAGAACATGCACAGAAGTGCCTGCAAAAGTAAAAGAAAAAAAGATAAAATGTTACGTACATGTATCTGAAGCAGTGGTTAATGTTAATTCTAACATGACACGTGAATTCGTCTCTATAAACAAAGAACAGGTCTATCGTGGTATACCTGAGACGGTATACCACGCTCTTCCCTACCCCGCCCCTCCCACGGTTATATGACATGACGTGACCACGTGCGTTCATACGTTATGTTTTTTAAATTTCTTTCGTTATTCATATAACCGTAAAGACCATATACTTTTAACCAGTAACGTTACAGTAATTTTCTCATTCTTCTGTCTTGTTTGATGTAATGTTTGTTCTATGCCAGATTATGGATCGGTAATTGTAAATTTGCTTATGGGTGTTAGATTCTTGTAATGCCGCGGAAAAAGTTATTCAGTCGAAAAACTTCATCCGCTGAGGAAATAAGTATGGAACATTTGATTTCCTTTCTAATGAATTTCCTTACATCTGGTCATGTTAGAATAGAAATAATCTATGTTCTACCGTTGTGAAACGGTATTTTACAACGGTTGGGAGTTGTGGTGCGCAGGAATTGACCACGAAGGCCGAAGGCCTTCGTGGTCAATTCCTGCGCACCACAACTCCCAACCGTTGTAAAATACCGTTTCACAACGGTAGAACATAGATTATTTCTTAAATACAATGTTGTTCTTATATTGTTGCAGTCTTCGGTAGATGCAATTAAATTTAAGGGTATGAGAATGTTGTGCAAACTTTATATCAGGACACATGCTTTATATAGGTTTCTAACACACCTCGCGCACGCCCCTGAATAAAAAAAGAAGGAACCTATCTGTGTTTAAATTCTCAATAGAATACGCATGTGCTGTAAACGTCTTAATAATTATGACGTCATATGGCTTTGAAAATGCATACACCAAGAAATTGTAGCGCCGTTGCGTCGGTGCAAATTGTGGTAAACTGAAGTGTTAGAATCGAAATAATAAATTCATACTAGTGTTTTATCGAACAATAAAACACGGAAAGGAATTGAGATGCTGGTTCTTAAATCACTCGGCCTTCGGTTTTGTGATTTAATTACTACGCATCTCAACTCCTACCCGTGTTTAATTGCACGATAAAACACTGGTGTTGATTTATTAGAAAATAACAATCCTCTTGGAGAGACAACTAATTTCCAACGCGACGTCTGATAAAGGTCTACACGACTGATATATTCGAGAGTTTAATTATATCTTAAAATAGCTCGTTTCTATTCTAATGTGAATCACGGTACCGGTTTCTTTTGTTACAAGTTACATTATTTTTTTAAAAGAAACAATGCTAATCAAACAATTCTGAATAAGGTGGCTTTAGCCCTACCAGAAGTGTACCGACAAACCGGCGGACGAAGTCGAGGGGAAAAGCGCCCGACTTCTACGCCAGGGGTCGGATGAGACTTTATAAACCGAGGTCAGGTGTATCAGTGCTTTACACTTGGCATCTACAGCAACCAGAGAACTATTTCGATAATAAGAGTAGGGCATCGCGCCCGGATTCCCCGTGTCCACTCACCTCTCTCTCTGGAGCGTCCAATTAGCCAATACGTGACAGAAACGGACGTTAACAAACAAAACAAATGTACCGACAAATGTTCAATTTAACATAAGATTCGAAAATCAGTAAGGGGTTTAAAAGTAATAATCATATCGATTATATCATAACTAATTTAATATATTTCATTTCAAAAGTATAATGCAATCCGTTGTTGCAGCATGATAATTTTTCATAATTCTAAGACAGTTTGCAAAGTTCTTACGTACCTTCCATTGTGTCCAAGTCGAAACTGAAACTCTCACCTCTAAATAAGATTTCAATTACTACTTTACCACGTGACGGCAGTGTTGTGTGATCTAATAGATACGGTATTTTACGTTTGGTTTTGGTCGAATACTTAAGTTATAGTCCTTTATTTGGTATCATATTTTTTCAGTTATTTCGTAACATTTAGTGGTAGTAATCGGTTGCTAAAATGGCCAGCCCATTATTGGTTCTTTCGGTTGGGTCCTATTCGATAAGTTTCCAATCATTAATCGGTTAACTAAGAGGCAGCTGTACAGCACAAACCTTCTGTTACAAAGGTAAAGTCACGCTTGACTGCAACTTCATTTTTTAAAAGCGCTGTACATTTTATTAATGGGTTCAACTCTTTGCCCCACATATTTTTCTATATGCCTTTAACGCTTTCCCTAATAGAAGCGCCTTTTAGTGCATTCAGTTTATTCCTCCGCTGAAGAAAATAGTTCCAATTTATACAGTCATGAATATGTATCATAATAAATGTTTTATTTATTCTATAAGACGGTAGCTTAAAGTAGGCTGAACATTAAGCAGAATGCGCCTTTCTGCTTTACGTTCAACCTGTTTTAAGCCGTTATCTATTTCAAAACTAGAAAAAGGCTATGAGGTAAAAGGTTAAACATCATTTGTTTGAAAATATTTTAGAAAGTGAAGGATTTTCTCTTCTGAACTAAAAGCTCAATGTAAACAAAATCTCTATCCATTTCCCATATTATCAAAACTAATCAAATTTCTCATAACTTTTAACTATTCTGGGGCCCGTTTCATAAAACTTTGTACGATAAAAACGATCGTTAGTCAAAACATTAAAAGACATTTAATTTCTGATTTCTGTATCTAACCCTGTCTTGTGACATGTCTTTGGAATCGTTTTTTCAAGACAATTCCTAAGAGATGTAATAAGACAGGTTCAGATGGATAAATAAATGATATTTGAGACTTGTATAACTTGACTTACGACACAATTTGTCGTACGAAGTTTTATGAAACGGGCCCCAGATACATTTGCGATGTCGCGGAGGAGAGAAAATGCAAATCAATTATCGCAGGCTTAAAAAAAGTAACCGATTATCGGCGACCTTGAAATTGGCATAAACCGTTATTTGCATAAACTTAAGTTCCGTTAAAATTATTTATACTGATATGGTCTAACAAACAAAACAGACGATTTAATGATTTATTTTCTAATTCGCTTTGCTCAACTGAAAATAAAATATATATCCTCTAAAGAATCATTCAGGATTATATAAAAGACTTAACACAGTAAATAGCAATAGGCCAAAGGCATTACGGATTTTTATTTTCCACACAGTAACATTTCAATGAACTGCACACACAGTGAAGATCAACATTCTCATATATCATAGTCTGTTCTCTGCTATTTCCAACATGAAAAATAGAAAAGGCATGATTAAAATTAAAATGCAATAAGATAATAGATGCGCAACAAAATTACGTTCAGTCTAATAAGTCTCCATCATTTTTATGACAAATGCATGTACATGTACCAGTCTTAGCTATTCCTTACTCTAGCCCTTAAGGAAATATACAAAACCATAACACCATTTACTGCTTGTTACCGGACACAACTTATATTGTGGAAAAACACGTACATGTGACGTACAATAGAATATAATATATGTATGAGTGCAAACACGATGCAACACCCCATTTAAAGACCACAATGGCGTTATAGTATAAATGCGACTGACCGGTCAGAAACAACCAGAGATAAAAAAAAACCACCTAATAGTATGGTAAAAAAACTCTGGAAATCTGTGCCAATTTGCCATGTCAAATCGCCCAGTGTTTGGCCACACGCATATACGAAATGCCATTCCTTATCCAATTGCACCATTTAATCTGTGCAACTTACACAGAGAAAAAACATTAACTTAGAGTCTAGAGACACGACGTCATAACGTTGAGCAACTTTCAGACTCACGCTAGCTATGGGCGGAAACTATCACCGATTGTATTATTTCTAGAAACTTGTAGCACAAACTATATATGACTATGCTATAATTATAATCAAAATATCTAGTACTTGAACATATACAATCTGAAAATTTGAAAATTGAAATGACTGTTTCAACAATACGTCTGTACAGTGTAACAGTGAACGGTAGAATGGCCAGACAACTACGCCCTGTGCACGATCACGTGCGCACGAATACACAACCATGTGACGTCATGAAAAAGAACCGGGAAGACAACATTTTATATTATACTATCGAACCGCATCAAAATAATATTCCATTGAATACAATAATCTAACATATCAAAAAGCTTAAGGGCGGGTGGGAGGGAATCTAATACACGTCTATTATCCGTAATGCTTTTACCCCGAGTGGTTGAAATCTGTAAAGCTGACCACGTGACTACTTAAGATCGGAAAACTCGTGCAATCACGTGTGCACGAATCGCCTGAATGTATCTGACGTGAATAAATACATTTATTTTCTAATTCGCTTTGCTCAACCGAAAATAAAATATTTATCCTCTTAAGAATCATTCAGGATTATATAAAAGACTTAACACAGTAAATAGCAATAGGCCTAAGGCATTACGGATTTTTCGAGCAAAAACAAAGAACGGGAATAGAAAGTATGTAAATACTGAATCATCGTCCAATATATAAAAACGCTAATTATGCATCAAATTATATCCCATTCGAAACTGAAAGTAATGTGTCTATGTAATCTTTCACATAACCATCTTAACCTTCTCAGTACGCCAACGACCATGTCTTTTGAAAAGTCTCTCCCATTAGGTTTTATCTAAACCAATTGCCGAAACATGTTCAAAATAACCTCTCGAGCTCTAGTATAAGAAAATGCATCTGGCACCCTTTAACATATAAGTATCGGAAGTTCTACAATACGATATAGATCGAAATATGTTTTCCACAGAATCCTAGTCAATATTAGCCAAACACAAGTATCTATCTAACAATTTTACTGGACAAGTAAAATTTCCTGTCCTAGCAATTATACAACGATTACCCTCTAGGTATAAATCAGTTTCACTAGAACGGATATAAACAGAAAAGCACTCGTCATAAAATTGTAAATCAAATCTTCAATATTGCTCAACTCTGAAAATCTAAGAAATGCAACAAAAGCTATATAACACATGCTCAAATTTCTTAAATCTAACAAAGTAGAGTTTTGTTGCCCAAACATTGCATTCAATTTATTTAAAATATCAGGAGTTACATGCTCCTTTTAGTCACAGAATGCCCTAAAATCCGATGAGCTGCCTCCCTGACTGAATTAACTAACTGCCAATCGCAGGGGCTGCTGTTAAAACCGGCTAAGTCATGCGCCCGTTTAAACTATAAAACACTTCCCACACGAGAAGAAGAATCAGATCTCTGAATCACTGACACTAGGTAGAGAGATCAATGAATATCTTTAGCCAGTAATACGGAAACAGCATGCAATGTAGCCCAGTCACGCCAAAGCTTGAAGACTCTGTTGTACTTTTTCACAGTGGTATTAGATTTCGACTGCAATACAATGTTAGGCAGGTCTTCAGCCAGAGAGGACAGCTCCGGATCTTGCAGCTCGTGTAGATCTATTCTGTTGCGGTTGAGATCTGTCAAAAATATAAAACATAAAAGTAACATAAGCATTACAACAAAAATCGTTTATGTGCAAAACATGTATTTAACCTTTTAAACTCATGCAAAATAACGCCCAATCACAGATACAAACTGAATAAACTTAGGCCAAACAACCAATAGAGAAGTTGTTTGATCTAGTTCAACAGTGTTTTCACATCTTCTAGCATGCAGATCTAAAAGGTTAAGTACAATAGTTCAAAAAATGAAATAAACTACTAAATTCAATTAAAAGATCAAAAACAGAATCAACTTTTCCGTGATTATTCAAAAATGCGTCGATATCATATATGCATTCATGCATCATCAACGAAAACACCCAAACTAACGGTGTCAACCTGTCTATGACACTCTACACAATGCCAAACCTGTCTATGGCAATCAATTAGTGCCAACCTGTCTATGGCACTAAACACCGTGTCAACCTGTCTATGACACTTTAAATAATGCCAACCTGTCTATTGCAATCAAACAGTGCCAACCTACTTAAATTTAAAATACTTATTAAAAATGATATTTGAGACTTGTTTAACTTGACTTAAGACACAATTTGTCGTACAAAGTTTTATGAAACGGGCCCCAGATACATTTGCGAGGTCGCGGAGGAGAGAAAATACAAATCGATTATCGCAGGCTTAGAAAAAATAATCGATTATCGGCGACCTTATGATAATCGGTGCGCCACTAACACTAATATTTCGGTCTTTTCATATATTTTTAAAAGCAACGTCATTTATCACGCCCAAACATTTAGCTGAAAGTACATACTTTATTCATTTTTTTTTTTATAGTTTGAGTAAAATATTTTGTGAAAAGAGATTTAATATCTACTTCAGAAATGAAATATGTTATTTTTTGTTGGGATGTAACATTTCTTTGATAATACGTACATCAAGTGCAGGTTTTTTCGTGAAAAGGTTTACACAAGTTTTTTCCAAGAATAAAAAGTTCGCTAATTGATAATACATTTATTATGTAGTTTGAAAAATATTATCTTTTATAAGTTTATTATTAATGTATCAATTTATTGTTACAATCATTGTAAAGTTAAACTGGTGCGTTATTGTAGGCTTTAATCGTTTGAAATTGACATAAACCGTTATTTGCATAAATTTAAGTTCCGTTAAAATTACTTATACTGATATGGTCTTACAAACAAAACAGACGATTTAATGAAGTACAATGTACTATCAATAAAAGCATCTATATATCTTCCGCTGTAGTATGTATAACAGTTATTTTTTATCTAATCAGTTATATTCCACTGTAAATATAATTAATATACCGGTGCGTGTCATTTCCACAAGCGAAACAAGAGAGCCTGAAGGCCCTGATATCGCTCACCTGTTGTACTGAAGCCTGATAGCTTAACCTTTCTGTTTCACCCGTTTTAATCTAAATAAAACCTTTTTAACAATACAGCAGAATAAATACCTTTGCAATTTTAGTCGTCAAGCCGACGTTAATGTAACCACACGAGCCAAACTTCAGTGAGCTGTCCTGAGAACATTCATGCTAAATTTCGTCAAGTTCCAACAAACAGTTTCAGTGGAGATGCCTTTTTAAACTTTGAAATAAACTCAACTCAACACCATTGTTATGACCGGAAAGCATGTTTATTATTACGTAATGCGCATGACATAACAGTACATAAAAATCAAAGTACTGACAGTACTAATAACAAGTTACTTAATCTGCTATGATAATCAATATATTGCATCGCCTTTTCTTTAACAAAATTTAAGAAAGTTACATATGTCAATAATGAAATATTTAAATATGTGATTGTAGAATATTTAAAGTTGAGAAAATACCTTAAGATAGTCATATGAAATTTTACTATGAATCTTAATGTACGTAATCATGGCAAACCAGTAAGGATTTTTTATATGAACTATAAATGAACTAATACAATGTACTACTAAAATAAGACTAAATCTTCCACACATTGTTCATTTCTTATGTCTTCTCTTCAAAATTGTCTTTTATGACTAGAGTATTTAAATTTGACTAGAGTATGAACACATTTATGAATATGAGCATGAAATATATACGAATGTGTTTAAACTTTAAATGTGGATTTCTAACTGTCACTATGGCACTTGGAACTCAACAGGTACGAGCGTGGTCTTGTTCTTTACTTGTATTGAATATTGAATGTATTTTAGATCTATAAAATGAATGCCATTATGTGTGTATTGTGATAATACAGTCATATGATTCAAGATCATCATGTCTTATCAAAATACAACTATGAATACCTTAATTTCTTAACACTAATAATTGAAAAGTTTTTTTTTATTGTATCGCATCATTGCAATCTTAGATGTGTTTACACATAATCATTAAACCGTTGAGGCTTGCGAATTTCTCGTCCTGACCTAGTTGTTTTCTTTTTAGCTGTGTCCGATTGTACTACACTTTCTTTCGAAGTTTTGTTAGACTCTATATTTCCATTTGGCTTGTTTCGCACCATTGATTGTTGCTCAGTTTCTGTTGGCACAGTGGGTATTGGTGTAAACGGTATGTTTATATCATTGTTTGTGGCGATCAAATGAGGGTTTTCCTTAGTTTTCATCAGCATATCAGAATTTCGTCGGTATTGACGTCCCGATTCACCAGCTTTCACGGTATGCGATCGCGGATAAATCGAAGGTGCTACGTACTCAGCTGGTTTCCAGCCTGACGGGGTTTTAATTCTTACATCATCCCCCGGCTGAATATTGTCTTTGGTCTTTGCATGTTGGTCGTAGTAGAACTTTTGTTTTTCGCGAAATTCAAGCAACTTTGGTGCGACATTTTCACTGGTTGTTTCGGGTTGCCGCAATGTTTGTTTCATCGGTATGAGACTTTTCGCGCGTCGTCCCATTAAGCGTTGCATTGGCGATCCAATGTTGTCACGCGGTGTGTTTCTTAGTTCTAACAGGGCTAAGTAGATGTCGTCCCCTGTTTCACTACACTTTTTGATCAGGTTTTTTACCGTTTGTACAGCCTTTTCGGCAAGGCCATTAGTTTGTTGGTGCAACGGTGACGACGTAATGTGGCTGATGCCATATTTCTCTGTGAAGTCTCGGAATTCAGCACTAGTAAACTGTGGACCATTGTCCGAGATGATTGTGTCCATGATTCCATAACGAACCACATTTTGTTTGATGTGCTTTAATATGGTGCTCGTTCGAGTGTCTCTTTGCAATGGTGCTACTTCAATGAAGTTGGAGAAGTAGTCCACAACAATTAGGTAATGGTTACCTTCTAGTTCGCACAAGTCCATTCCCACTTTGCTCCAGGGTAGTTCAGGCACTGGTTGGATGATCATTGGCTCCTTTTGGCTCATGTTGCGATGTGTAAGACATGCACTACACTTGCCAACCATATCTTCTATTTGTTTGTTCATACCGGGCCAAAACACTAACTCTCTTGCCCTCTTTTTACAGTTTACTACCCCTAGATGTGACTTGTGTATTGCTTTCAACGTTTTGCTCTCATTTCTGTTGGGATACACACGCGTTCCCCTCGGTATAGAACTCCATTGTATATTGCTAGTTCATCGCGATAGTCCCAAAACGGAACTGCCTCCATGGGAACTTCGCACCTGGTTTCTGGCCATCCTCGGATAATGACCTTGGCCAGCACTTGGAATTGTTCATCAGCTTGTGTCGAGCGCGCAATTTTATCATGGTTTGAACACGACAGCGTGTCGAGCTTCAAGACCATCAACTCTTCATCGATAGTTTTCGCGTCGCGATTTTCTAACGGTAATCTGCTGAGACAGTCTGCAAGGCCCATGTCCTTGCCGCTTTTGTGCACGAGGTTAAAGTCATACGGTTGAAGCTTCAGAATCATTCGTTGAATCCTTAACGGAGCTTTTGTGTATTTCTTTCTTTAATATCGACTCTAACGGTTTGTGATCGGATTTCACTAGAAAAGTTTCTCGGCCATATATATCCCCCAATTTTTTTTAAATCCTAGCGAAACTCTTTTCTGCTGTTATTTCATATGCGACGACTGCCAAAAAACATTCGAAACTTGATTCAACTATTTTTTACGGAAACTGTAGAGGTTCAAACACAAGACCCCGGGCTGTGTTTTAACTGCTGCGGACAGTGCAAATTTACCTCCCCTACCCATATCACTAAAACTGCTATTTCTTGCAAACTACTTGTTGGATTTGCATGAAATTTAAATATGAATTATTTAAAGGGATATTTTAAGTAAATTAAATTAAAACACCGCAAAATTTTAATTCCAAAAATCTAAATTTCCGCTATTTTTTTTTACAATTTGAGACATTTAAAGGGAAAATAAGCATTATTGTCAGTAACAAAACTCAGAATGATGTCAAATATACAAGTCTATGGCCCTAAGAAGTATTTAAAAGCAGATTTTCTGTGCCGGTATATTTGAACAAGAGATTAACTTTACCCACCCATTGCAAACAGCTTAACCCTGGTAGAAACAGTCTTGGGTCATACAAGAGCCTAACACTAGCTTCTACAATGACAGGAGATGCATTAAAAGACACAGTATACACTTCCATTTACATAGAAGTTCTAAAGACACCAGATTTGGCATACAAATCACATTTTAAAATATTCAAAGGGGCATTTCAACTACAATGGTGACTGGAAAATTGAAAAACCAGGCCTTTGTTAGTCAGTTTCCACCATCACAGATAAAAAAGTCCAATTTGCACATCAAATGAAACTTAATTCAGTGTCAATCAATGGCCAGCATCAAAAGTTATTCCTGACAATGTGTTTCAACAAACCGAGGGTCTGCGTTACAGACCGGCTATAAGACATCGGGCGAAACAGATTCAGTCATCTGTTGGGAACCGAATGATTTACTTGATCATGAATTCATGAAACTGCTCATTAGAATCCAAATGTTTAAATCTCATTAAAACAACTCCAAACATATACTGTTTGATAGCTGCTATGTGAGCTTTCAACCTAAAATACAGGGCTGGCTCGGTTTCACAGACCTATTGAATTGATATTGAGAATTATGCCCAGACAAGCTACCATTTATTGTACCATTGACTACTGAAAAACGACTGTTTTGAACAGTATTACTCCTTTCCAACACCCTAATGTTTTTTAAAGAAATAAAAAAGCATACACACACAGTGCTTCCCCCTGCTGCACTCCCTTAAAAGTAATAAAATGGCATTTTAACTAACCTCTTCACCCATCTGGCTGCTCAGAGTTACAAAAAGACAATCTTGTGGTCTGTCCCCACTGCTAATTCACATCACCATTGCATCTAGCACTTTAAAATATAAATTTTCTCACATTATTGGTTATGTTGTCTTAAAAAAGTAAAATTCAACATTTCATGCAAAGTTTGTGACCCCAAACACTGAGAAGCCTTCATTTCTGCAGGGACACCAAGGTCTACACCACCATGACATCCACCCGGTGAGCGGTTCGAGCCTTGAATCAATTGCGATACGACTCTATACAGTATAGGATCTCTGTTCTGGAACTGGCTGACATAATAATTCCCACCAGGACACTGTTTGTTTGAAGGAAACACCATGTCACTAGTTTGTGCCTACATAGCATCTGTTAAAATTGTTCAAACTTCAATTTGCTTGTCATTGTATACATTGATGAAGGCACGGTATAGTGTCAAAAGACTAAATTATGATATTTTCAGTCTGAAATTCAATTTTAAAATTTCAATTTCATTTCAAATTTACTATCAAAAGGATAAATTACCCTTTTCTCCGTCAGTTTGGGTCTTTGAAAGCAAGGCAGCCGACGTTTTGGTCCGACAGGCTATATTTTAGTAAAGGGAGACTACTATATCTGGCAATGGTCCTGGTGAAAATTTAAAATTTTAATAAAATTACCATTTCAGCTTGGATTCTCAAAATAATTTAAACTGTGCTTTATATGGTCCAAAGCTACATGCTTGTGAAGTTTAAAGTAGATCTGATCAGTACTTTGGAAAATGAAAAAAATCATATAGGTGTCGGCCTGGTCTAATTTCGCCCTATATAATCTATAGCAAAATGCCTAACTTTCAGAGCCAACAGCTCCCTCCAAAATATTTTCTAGGCTATAAAAGACATACCCTTCAATTCTATAGACATTTCCCTGTTAATTGAGGCCAGTTTACCTATAACATCGCCGGCTACATTTTTTGCTATCAATGATTTGCTAAAGTCACTGTCAAAATGAAGGTAAACAACTTTCACCTTCATCCCATTCACTGTGTTTCCATATGCATCCGCCTGGAGAAAAAGTCCTGAAATGAGATGCCTAAAACAATGCCATTTGGGTGGAAATGACCACAAATAGCCAGTTTTCATCAAGAAAACCATTCAAACTCACCCACAGGCAAAACTAAACAGTACAAATCCTTGAAATTGTATTTTTTCAAGGTACTACTTGCAAGACTACAACGACCCCGAAGTGATTCCTGACCAGGCCGACACCGTATAGCAGTTTGTGGAATTTCTCGCAGCCATATACCACCGCTAGCATTTCTTTTTCAATTTCAGCATAGCGTTGCTCTGTCGGTGTGAGGGCACGTGACGCGTATGCTACTACACCATCTTTTTGAATTATTGCTGCCCCTAGACCTCTCATTGAGGCGTCCACTGTGAGTGTGACTGGATTCTTTAAGTCGTAGTACTGGAGTACCTTTGTCGACACGAGAGTTTCTTTTATTTTCTTAAACGCCATCCCATCTCCCATCTCCACGATTCTAGCTTTTTAATATCGCGCAGCGGTGCATTCAGCTCACTGAGATTTTGGATGAATTTCGACACGTAGGACAGCATACCTAACACCGTCTCCAGCTCACTGAAGCTTTCTGGTTCTCTCATGTTTGTAATCGCCTCTACTCTTTGTTCTGTGGGTTTAATTCCGTCACCAGTCAGCTGGTGACCGACATAATTCACTTCTGGCTTGGCAAACACACATTTTTTCTTATTAAGCTTTAAGTTCACTGATCGTGCCTTCTGGAGTACCGTCTCCAAGCGCTTATTGTGTTCTTCTAGAGTTCTTCCGTGAATCAGAATGTCATCAACTATGATCTCTGCCCCATCAATTTCACCAAAGTTCTGTTCCATTGACCGTTGGAACACCTCGCTCGAACACTTCACGTCCATTGGCATTCGCAGGTATCGGTACCTGCCAAACGGAGTAATAAATGTAGTTAGCTTCGAGCTCTCATCGGTTAACTTTATCTGATAATACCCCATATTCGCGTCTAATGTCGTGAAATATTTACTACCATTCAATCGCGTTGCCACATCATCGAAACTATTCATTGGGTAGTGTTCTCTCCGAATCGCGTGGTTCAAGTCTGTGGGGTCAATGCATAATCGCACTCTGCCATTTTTCTTTCTGACGCACACCAGACTACTGACCCATTGTGTGGGTTCTGTCACCTTTGCAATGATATTGCATTTCTCCAAGTGTTTTAATTCGGCTTGTAATTGTTCACGAATCGCGACTGGCACCGGTCGTGGTGCATGTACCACTGGTTCTACCGACTTATCAATTTTGATCTCGTACGCGCCCGGTAGACATCTGATTTCTTCTCCGAGAACGTCACTATATTTCTCAATAAAAGATTCTGTTTCAAGTCGCGCGGTGTGAATTCTCATGATCAGCCCGAAATTAACTGAATCTTCCCTTCCAAGCAAGTTTAAGCCTCTTGGGGTGTTCATAATTTGGAAGTCAACCGACTGTTTGACATTTTTATGCTCGCACGGCAAAGTAATCTTTCCTAGAGCTTTCACGGCTGACCCACTGACACCGTTAATTATAACATCACTTCGTGTGATCGGTGCTATGCTTTCAAACAGTTTCGCGGTCTCGCTTGACATTACATTACACATCGCGCCACTGTCTATTTCGAATTTCACCGTTTTACGCCCTATTTTCAAGTTGGCTGGCCATTCGTGATTATCCGCACTCGATGTCGCGACAAATACGTCATTCACATTCGCGTGTTCAAACTGGTCAAACATTTCATTTATCTCTTAGCCTTCTTCAGCTTCTGTGTAGTGGACACGTCGTTGACCTCCACGGCCCCGATAGCCACGGTGGTTTCCCCGATAACTACCTCTATAACGCGGTCTACGCCCGTAGCCACGTGCTCCACCATGCGATGCTCCTCTTTGCTGACGTGGTGCCCAACCTGCAGCCGGACACAATTTAGATGCCTTGAAATGGCCAACCTCGCCGCAATTGTCACACTGTTTTTGATAGGCATGACATTTTTTGATTTCATGTCTGCGGCAACACTTTGCACAGTACTTTTGGCCTTGGTTATTATAATTGTTGTTAGTTTTGGCAACGTTTACTTGTGGATTTTCACCTAGTGATTTTATATGAGAAGTTGTGAGTTCAATCTGCCTACAAACCTGCATGACACGCTCGATGGAAAGGTTTCCCACAGGTATCTCCATCAGTTTTTCACTGCACTTCGTGCCATTCACCCCATTGATAATCATGTCACAGATAAGGCCTTCTTTTTGTTCACCGTATTGGCAATGTTCTGCTTTTCTTTTCAACTCTGAAATATAATCCATGATGGATTGGTTTCCGCGTTTTGTATTCAGAAATTCTTGTCTTTTAATGTTCCTATAATTGTGTACTCCGAAATGCCTGTCAAAATTTTGGAAAACAGTTTCTAGATTGTGTTTGTCTTCGATTCCAGCTGCCTCATCTGCCTCAACTGCCGGCGCCCACGCGAACGAGTCGCAGATCTTTACACACTCTCGTCCTATGTTGGCAAGTAGGACGCCCACTTTCCGTCTGCCAGGCTTATCATCCAGAGTCATGCGAGTATGTGCTTATAAATGTCATTTCTGCACAACAGCATGTGTTGCTGTTAATTTTTTTTTTATGTAAAATGGACTATATATAGTCTTACATCTTACAAACATCCTTTTTCACATAATCTAACATTTCAAAATTGCCGCCATTTTCAAAATGGCTGCACAAAATGACCATTGTATCATTTTACAAATGATTTAAGACTGGTCAACTTGTCCTCGCCTGTAAACATAGGTTTCTATATACCAAAATGTTCGTCTAACCCTGTAGATATTGGAGCTGGTTGATGCATTTGACAAAGCCGTCGGACAACATCACAATCTAAGATGGCGTCCAAGATGGCCGCCAAAATTACAGAAAATCACTTAGGTCTTAGTTGTGGGTACAAGTATCGAAACAAATAAACTAAATTTGCCTCAAATGTATTCAAAACACATCAATTATGTATTTTGAACAAATAATTTATAAATAATGGCATTTAAAATAAAAAAATCTTTCAAAATGGCCGCCCAAAAAGCAAATTTTGCGTTTTTTTCTCATGATAATGCAATTTTAACTGATGAAGAACTAAAGATATCTTGTTTATGGCACTGGTTTCTTTATACTAAAATGTCTGTCTTAGTCTGTTAGCTATGGAACCAGTTGTTGCAGTAAATAAAACTTTGGTTAAAGTAGGCCATTCATGATTGTTTACAAGATGGCATCAATTAGATATATGCACTACATATACAAGTGGACATTTTCTTATATAGAAATACCTGAGCTCGTTCATTTAATTTTTGATAGAAACGGTGCACTTGGTGAAGCAAGCAACATATTTGGCACAAATACTTCTATGGTCTCTTTTTTTAAAAAATGTCGCTTGCCACCTGAAACATCCAATACGGCGGCCACTTTTTAAGACGGCCGCCATGTGAAGTCAAAAATCGTACACAATGTCAAATTTTCAAAGTGTAATAAAGGTGTAATTCCACATTTCAAGTACACAGTATGCTTAATATCCGTTGAATCATATTTAAAATTGAACTGGAATACTTTTTATTGAAAATTGTCGCGATTTTATGATCTTGAAAAAGGTTTTTGCATCGATCAATGGGTTTGGTGGTGTTCATACGAAACTCTCATTTTTCACTGCCCCACTAATGATATAATTATTATGCATAAAACATGCATTTATGTTCTATTCATTCAGATACAATATCAGAATTGACTACAAACGGTCCAAAGTCAAAAAATTAAATTGCTGTATACTCAAACAACTAAACATAACCTTATTACCAAAATAATTCCTTCACTCAAAATCGAATATAGAACAACTTCAAATAATACTAACTTTATCTTTCTAGTTACAAATTGTTAGAAATAATATATATGTAAGTCTTTATTAATAAGGGTTTTAAAAACAGCACATGTTTTGAATAGAGTGATTGTCAACACAGACCCAGGGCATACTGGTGACATCACTGCCGCGAAACTAATTGTCAGTGTTCAATTATTGTAATGTACATGTAAGTGTCCCAAATGTATCTAATCATCATTATCATCATCATCATCATCCAGTTTAGTTAAACCAGGCCATTGATCAATCCTTCTTATAAGGGTGAGGCCTGCCTGTCCAGTCTGGAACGAAGTCTCCCTCTCCAAGCTTGGCGATTTGTTGGTTTGTATTTTCCAACCCGAGAGCTTCGTGGTCACGTTTTTACAAGGTCCTCCCAAGAAATCTCTGGTCTGCCTGGACCCCGATGTGTTGTGATGTTCGTGCATCAGATTTGAGATATCCAGCTAGAGCTTCTCTCTTCATAGCCAAGCTATGTGTAGGTAATAAAAGAAGACTAGTAAATGTTCAAGAAATAGACTAAGTGGAGAAGCACGGATGTGAAATGTCGGAAGCACTACCTGGGCTATATGCCTTTACTGGCTGTGATACCACTAGTTCCTTTGTTCGACAAGGCAAACTTAAACCTAAAAAAGTGTTAGAGAAAAGCATTGAGTTCATTCCGGTGTTTCAAAGGATAGGGGATGGTCTTGAGGTGACATATGAAGATTTCGGTAAACTAGAAGAGTTTGTTTGTTGTCTGTATGGCAAACCCAAATATTCAGACATAAATAAACTGAGAGTTGACTTATTCAGACAAAAGTTCAAGCCGAGCTCTGAAAGCCTGACACATGCAGATGGTATTGACCTGAGTCTTCTCCCTCCGTGCAGATCGTCCTTAAGGATGCACATCTTGCGAGCAAACTATCAGGCATTCATATGGGAGAAATCTCTAGAAGCATTCCCAAATATCCCTGGTCGTAGTGGTCATGGTTGGAAGATTGACAACACAGGCATAGTGTATGATTGGACGGAAGGATATATTCTTCCACCAGAACTGATTGACATACTGGCAAACGATTCTGATAATACCACTGATCCAGTTGATGCCGAAAAAGAGAAAAAGGAAAATTCTGATATTGATGAAGAGGTAGATTGGGATAACTACATGGACATGATATTTGATGATGATTACGAAACCAACAATGAAGACGAAAATGAGTGAACTAAACATAGATGGCTACTGTTTATGGCATATGAAGACCATACTTTATGTACAGATTCACTCACTCACTCACTATCCTAGTTCAGCGTCTGTGTTCCCTTCGTCAGGGGTTCGACGTTGTCTGGCTGCCTTAATACATCTTCTCCAGTGACCACGGTCGTGGGGGTCCACCTTCACCATCTGCCACTGTACACGGTCTTGTCTGATGGTTTCTCTCCAGGTCTTCTTTGGGCGTCCGGTTTTTCTTATGACAGGCCACTTTCAGATCCCTGCATGAGTTGATTGGTCCACTGCTTCTTTCAACATGTCCAAACCAACGTAATCTGTTAGCCCTAAGTATAACGTCCAGCGGTTGGATGGCCAATGTCTCAAGTAAGGTCTCTGACCTAACATGTTGGGTCTGGTCTGGTTTAACATGGCATATCCATCTGATCATGGCCTTATCGTTCCAACGGAGTCTGGCGAGTGAGGACTGAGAGAATGCCCAACATTCACTTCCATACAGCATGACAATTCTGATGCAGCTGTCATAGACTTCTCTCTGGTGGCAATAGGGATGGCTCTAGATGTCAGGATGGGCATAAGTTCTCTGAATTTTCCCCATGCTGTCTTTACCCTGATAGTAGAGCTCAATTCACAGCCTCCACCAGCACTCAGCATACCTCCCAGGTAGCAGAAGGAGTCTACCACCTCCAGAGTGTCTTCACCAACATTCATTTCTTGGCAAGGGTGACCCTTAATTGGTCGAGCAAGTCCCTGACACCTTTTACACTTAAAGTCAGGGTCTGGTGTGAGTCTGCCACGTACTCCGGAACATTTTTTGTGTACCCATAGAGTACAATGGTTACACTGTATGGGGTTGCTCCTTAACCCCTTTCTACACATTGCACATGGGTGTTGGCCCGAGTCCTTTAGTGTATGCAGTTCAGGCCCACTGACCATGACTTTTGTCTTTGCGGTGTTGACCCTCAGTCCTTTCGCTTCTATTCCCTCTTTCCAAGCTTTGAGTTTCTCAGCAAGCTCCTCCATGGTCTCAGCTATGACAGCAAGGTCATCGGCGTACAAATGTTCGCACGGGCAACCGGTGCGGAATTCTCTGGACAGAGCCTCAAGGGCAATGATAAACAGCAGCGGGCTGAGGACTGATCCTTGATGGACACCGACGTTGACGCTGAAATCATCGCTGTAACTGTCATCCACCTGCACTCTGCTTCTTGCATTAGTGTACATACTCTGTACTAGCCGGATAAGCCACTCCTCTACACCTAGCTTCCTCATTGCCCACCATAGTACCTGCCTGGGGACCCTGTCGAATGCCTTTTCTAGGTCGACGAATGCCAAGTAGAGCATTCTATCTGCCCCGATGTACTTCTCTTGGATTTGACGAAGTACGAAGATGGCATCTGTCGTTCCTCGCCCTGGTACAAAGCCAAACTGCATGCCATTAATGTCAATCTGCTGTCTGATGCTGTTGTCCAAGACTCTTTCAATAACCTTCATTGATTGTTCCAGGAGCTTCAGGCCTCTATAGTTGCCTCTTGTCAAAGCGTCACCCTTGCCTTTGTAGCAGTTGATGATGTAGCTTTCTTCCCAGCTCTCTGACACACATTCTTCCCTAATGATGGCGTTTGCAAGGTCTGACATGATATGAGCGCCTGTCTCACCCGATGCCTTCAGCATTTCAGCAACAATGCCTGAGGGTCCTGCCGCCTTGCCATTCTTCATCTTCTCCAGCGCCTTGCTGATCATTTCAGTGCTAATCTTGACAGGTGGGCCTTGTACTGGAGATTCTTCAGATAGATCTTGTGGATTCCAAGCGAACTCAACGTTTAGTAGCCTTTCGTAATGCTGCTTCCAGGCTCTTTGTTTGCTCTTATTGTCAAGAGAGAGTTGCCCTTCATCATCTTTGATGCACTTTTCACCCACAACATCTTGGTTCTCTTTTCTCATTTGTTTGGCGATACGGAAAATATCATTGTTCTTTGGGCCAAGGTGACCAAACTTTGATATTGCAGCCACTTGCTTTGTGTCAACTGTTTCTTCTAAAGTCTAACTGTAATTTTGTTTGGACCTTTTAAGTGCGGTTTTGTGTGTATCTTGTATCAATCTTAAACAGTTTAATGTTATAAGCCTTTTTAAAGACTTACACAATAAAAATACATTGATTTGCATCATTTTTGTGATATTGTTCATCCTAAATTTCAATGCTGTATGTCAATGGCGGCCATCTTGGCCGCCATCTTAGAAAATGGCGGCCATCTTGGATTTTTGGAGTTAGGGGTACTTTACTTTTAGTCGTAAAATATAATATCATGCCCTTGTCCTCTTATGACTATTTCAATTATCCTTAAACATATTTTAATACCTCTTATCATGTGGTATATTTTATTTCGCGATTAAGCAAAAATTGCATGGGCAGATAACTCATGCCCCATAAATCCTTAAAATAGACAGTTTCAAACATCCAACAAGTGCCTTTCATTTTCTAACATATTAACCTTCAATACTATATAGGTCACCGATTTTTCGGAGAGGGGGGGAGGGTTTCCATTTTCAGCCCGGCAACTATTACCCGCATGGGTTCGAATCCCGACCGAGCTCAATATATTTTTCTTTGAAATATATATCTTTTTTAAACAAAACCTTTTCTTAAATCAATGATTAGATGCTTATAAATGCGCCTGACAATAACTTGCAAAAATATTCAATTATAAGCCAAACTTATTGTTCAGTCTTTATAAAGTATTTAAGGTCTCCATCACTTTTTCGAAGACAAAATTAATATTTTTCCAGTTAGGTGCGGCCAAATGTCTTCATATTTTGGATTTAGATTACGTAAGTATTGTATGAAAAAATAGGCAAGTGGGTTGCTTTGCCTAATTTATCATTTTTGTACAAACATACAACCTTTTAAGTCATATAATGTAAAATCGTATGGAAAATATTGCATATTTTTAAGAGGGCGGTTCAGATCTTTTAATTTTTCACATCATATGATGCAAATATTTGGACAATAACTTTTATTTTGTGATGTTCACGTCTTCTGGCATAGGCATGACATACAAAAACATCAGTATTTTAGGATAGAATAGGTAGGCAAAAATCCACCTAGTTGTTTAGGAGGATATTTTGTTTAAAGAAATTGTTGACGACGAACGGACGAACGGACGACGACGGACACAGCGCGATTAAATAGCTCACATTGACACTCTGTTCCTGGTGAGCTAAAAAAAATATGTTTAAATGCCTAAGGTCATACATACATATCTTACATAAACTAGATTTCAAAACCTTATCAGCAGGTGATGTGTGTCTGCTCAGCCTTGGATACAGAGATACTTCCAATATGACAAGATTGAATATTTACTACTCACTATTTGGAAAAAAAACCTGAGATTTCATATCTTACCAAAATTTCATAAAACCCTCTTATTGACCAAAGTGGGCAATAATACCTTATTGTTCAACCCGAGTAAACCAAGGTTTATGGGATGGCTTTTACCTGGCAAAGGGTCACTTCAGGCCCGTTCATGTCAATTTTTGATAAAATCTCCTTGACACTTTCAAAGAATAGTTTTTCAGATTTTTATAAAGATATATTAGGTCAAGTAGCTCCGCGTGGTGGCCATATTGTTCTTAATTAGCTTCATTGTCATAATACCATCCACATAATTGCTTATATCCGTAGATCTACATTGTAACTTGCTATTCAGTCAATTGAATGGAAAACTCCAAAAAATTACCCCCTAAAAAGATTACATTTTAACTCCTCGACGTATTGTAGTTCGCTTTCGTATCTCTCATTGACCCATTCTATTCACCTATCCAAGGCAATCTTTTTAAAGCAAAATCATTATACAGTAAATCATAAGTATACTATCATATAACAAATGGCAAACAAAATTGAATAGCCCATAGATATATCTCTGAAGACAGGTAACTGATTCATGCCAGTTAAAAACACCGGCAGAAAACAACATAAAGGACATTTCTGCATTATTTCTATCCTGCCTTAAGCAACCGTTTGTATTTAAGATCCACAACGATCTGTGTCGCCATGTCTCTAAATATTTGTAACTTAGGTCAAACATCTCTGTTACGACCACTTAATTGTGTTAACTATTATGTGATTACGACAGGTGACAGCTTAAAGCAAGATGACAGAAATAACAGAAAATCCTTTAGGAGCTTTCTGTTTTACTTTCTCCGTACTGTCAGCTTGTTTTCTATAATCTATAAGCCTTTTGTTTAGTGGTCGAAATAGAGAGATTTAACTGTATATGTTTCTGTCTGTTTCCCACTTTGTTTCTGTTCTGTCTCTCTCAGTTCTTCTCTAAAAATGTGTGCTTTTCTCGTCTCTGCCTCGCCCTCACACCTACCTGGTCCTTACTTGCAGATGACACCATCGGTTAGATCTATTAGTAAAATTCCAAAGTGAGACAGAAAGTCTCCAACACGATCATCATTGCTTCGAACATTGGGAAAGAGGGTTGTACAGCGCTCCCTCTCTACAACGACACCCAACACGAGACGCAAATTGTGTGTATTGTTCGGAGGGAGTCGTTATAGGATGGGACATTTGCAAACAGCTTGAATCCAGATCAGACGCCGCGTAATCTTGATTCAAGCTGTTTGTCACTCGTCATTATATTTTTCTGTCAAAATGTTCATTACGTAGCTTTGAGAAAAACAGCAGACGACAATTTTAAGCAGACGACATTGAATCCGTGAATAAATTGGACATACTTGTTCTGTTTAGGGAATTTCGATATGGGTCGTTGTAAGGAGAAAGTCGTTTATGGGAAGGTCCTTGTAGAGAGGGAGCACTGTATTTGCAATTCAACTCGGACATATGTATCTCGAGACGGATATAGATAGAGTTGAGTTAAAGGCACTGTGACAATAAAAATGATATACAGCGCACAAGAGAAGGTGGAATCCAGCCACTTACTCTTAATTACTGTACCCAGCACAGCTGATGAAGTCGACAGATACAATGTAATACAAATTAGCTTGCAGTCAGCCTTAACCCGAGTACAATTGTGATGTTCAAACAGTTTTGATCCTGATTAGACACGGCGTGTCACGGCGTCTGACCAGTCTCCAAATTGTTTAACACTCATTTAAATGTGTCTTATATCTAAATACGTATAAATTCAAATTTGAGAAATAAAAACAGACAACACTTAATAAAAAGTAATAACGTCATGACAGTGAAGGGATTAATTACAATTTGTCACGGTCACAGCACATTAACAATATGACATAAGATAAGATAAGATAATCTTTATTTATAGCCGTGTCGTGAAAGATAGGCTGTTGAATAACTTGAAATCACCCTTCGGAAAACTGTCCCTTAGAAGTGTAAACTTTATATAGAAGTTATGAATAAAACTTTTTTATTACGAAGAGAAAAAAATATTTCTTTTTTGTCAGAGTTGGTATAGGTATATCATAAATCTATGCAAAATTCCATTTGTCTCCGTTTTCTTGTTATGGAGATATTTGAAAATTATCGTGGTTTTTTGAACTGCAAACGACCTATACAAGTACCTATGTAAACCCACTATATTACCTGTATGTTATAAAACTTGAGTTGTGTATACTTACTAATTTGACTATACTGTAAACGAAAGAGACGTTAGGAGTCGTAAAGATTCCTGCCTTCTCTCTGGTTTACAGTGGCCAAACTTGATTTGAATAAGTCATATATATATATAGAACACTATGTGTTTGATGCAACTCTATGTTGGTCTTGGCAATAATTTCGCTTTCGCTCGATCATTGTCAAGAGCAACAAAGGGGGTTGCAAAATACAGGGCTGCCATAAGTTGACATGAAAAATTCCTAAGATTTCCAAATTTGCATTTTTCAATTTGATTTTACGAATCGTACCTTTACCCAATTGTCTGTTTCTAGTTTTGTTGACACGTGACTACTTAAATCAGACTGGAAGGAAAGCAGAATGCGCCTGAAGGCGCATTCAGCTTTACTTTCAGCCTGCTTTAAGCTACCATTTACTAGAAAAGAAAAAAGAAAAAAAATCCGAAGATTTACGAAAAATCCGGAGAAATTGCAGCCCTGAAAATATTCATATGCATAATAATTGAATGTAGTATTAATTTGCAGTAACGAATGTATCTTTGTTTGTACATGTATAGATGTAAAGCAAATGATGTACATAAATATTTTATATACGGCCATTTATCAGATTACGTCTTACACAAGAGTGGCGATATGATTCGTAAAAAAAGCATTTCTACTCTCTTGTGTATGGCTTAGAACTCGATATGATATCTTCTCATACGGTATACCCGGTATGTCTAAAATGTAATATTTTATTTCTCTTAACATTCGGTTTAGATCCAGATAAGACTCTAAATAAATCGGCGTTTTATCTGCATCTAATCAGTTTTCATCAATAACTATATTAACTCAGAGTCCCTATCCGTGCTATAAGCAGTTTGTTTCTCACATGCGCCCTATCTACAATTACATTAGTGCTAATTACATATAGATGTTTAGTTTTTCGAAAATATAAACAACAGAATGACGGTTTGGATCCAGAACAGTCATTCAGACACAGGATGACTGGTCAGGATCCAAACGGATGAGTAAAATGCCCTTTAAATACAAATGCAAGTATTTAATATAGTAGTCGTTTCCTATACTTAAATGATAATTACTTTTGATCCTTATAAGACCTCACTGACACAACCTATTTTGATATCCTTTATTATGTATGTATATTACTTGGTGCTTTAGCTGTTCATGTTAATTGTAAACCAAGCCGAAATAAAATTGAGTTGAGTTGAGTTGAGTTGGGTAAATTGTACATAAGAAAAGTACAAGAAATGGGCCAGACAGAATCCTGTGTCACCATCTGTCGTCCATTGCAACACTATCTCACACATAAAATTGAAATGGTATATAGATCGGCACTGTTTCTCTCTCTGTGTCTCTCTGTGTCTTTATCCCTCTCTCTCACTATCTCTCGTTGAGATAATGAGAGAGAGACAGAGACAAAGAGAAAAATAGAGAGAGAGAGAGAGAGACAGACAGAGAGTGACAGAGGCAGAGGGAGACAGTGCCAATATATGTACCATTTCACTTTATTGTATGAGATATTGTTGCAATGGACTCCGCTCTCCATCTCTCTACCACTCTAGGATTTCCTTTTACCCCCTCTAATTATTTTGTTCATCGTTTTCTGTGTCGCTCACTTTCTCTCTTTTTCTGTCTGTTAAGCCCCATCATTTACCCTCTCTCTGTCATTCTCTGAATCTATGTCTCTTTTCTCTATCTATCTGTTTCCATGCCCCTTTCTCTTTTCCCCTCTCTCTCTCTGTCACAATTTTTCTCTTTCGCTATGTTCGTCTGTTTTGGCTGTCTCGTTTCATAAAACTTCTTACGACAAATGTTGTCGTAAGTCAAATCTTTAAAAACATTTAATTTCTTATTTCTCTATCTAATCCTGTCTTGTGACATCTCTTTGGAATCGTCTTTTCAAGACAGGCTTCAATGGAGAAATAAATAGTTATTGAGAATTTTATAATCTGACTTACGACAACATTTGCCGTAAGAAGTTTTATGAAACGGGGCCCCAGAGACCGGTCAGACTCCGAGGAGACCGGTTTCTAGTGTCGCTCCGAAATTGTTTACAAGGGACAGAACTGTTATAGAACTAATTATTTCACTGCAAACGCAGATCTGTATTGATATGTCCAAAAACCCGTACATTTGACTTGCAATAATATTGCAGACGACACGATCAATGCAGACGTTATTTTGGCACCAAGAGGGTTAAAGTGGGCCAAAATCTTGGCAGTGAAAAGATTAAAGCTTAAAAGATATGAACCAATTATCCCGCTGTAATATCAGGTATCGACATACTTGTGATAAAACATTCCCTACAGGTGATTGATTACCTGTCAAAGTTTAACCCCTTCACTCACTGCTTTACCCCGAGTACAATGGATACAGTGGAGACTCTGGTATTCTTTCCCAATAAACGCGTTTACGCTAAAACTATTATTTGCAGTGCAAACAGTTTGGAGCCAGATCAGACGCCGGGTAACCCGGCGTCTGATCAGGCTCCAAACCGTTTGCCACCAAGATAAACAAGAATTATCAGAATTGTCCAAAAGTTGTTCTTTTCTACGTTTTAGTGCTTTGCGTTTGCGTACGTTTGCGTTTAAACGGGAAAGAATAACAGATTCTCCACTGTATCTGCAAACTTCAAATACCTGAATTTTAAATTGATGAAGTAAAACCAGACGAATGTTGTTTAACTTGACAAAGTTATGTCAGTGGGTGGGTAAATCTGAAAGGAACTCGTCCACGTAGGAGATATTCAATGCCAACCACAAAACTCACTGATACAGTGAATAATCTGTTATATTTTCCCCGTTTAAACGCAAACGCAAACGCAAAGTACTAAAACATAAAAATTGACAACTTTCCCACAATTTTTAATGTTGATTTTAACCTTGATGGTAAAACGTTTGGAGCCTGATCAGACGCCGGGTTACCCGGCGTCTGATCTGGCTCCATACGGTTTGCATGAGAAATAATAGATTTAGCGTAAACGCGTTTATCGGGAAAGATAACGTTTTCTCCACTGTATGCCTGAATATTGCTCTGAGCTATCCATTCGTGGCTGCTGGAAGATTCCGTTATAGATATGCAAACGTAATTTAAAGACAATACAGTCTCTGTCCATGTCAAATAGGAAATAGTACAGACAAAGTATTGCGTCTCATCAGGGTCTACACAGTTTGCTAATGTCTAATGTAGTGGAAGATATAGATCAACGGTTTAATATGAATTTATTATTTAGAGTTGTCAAGTTTCAAAAAGCTTAATTTCCTCCTATTTATTGCAAGTTCGATCCCCCGCCGGACTAAGTCCTTTGGATGAGACTTTATAAAGAGGTTTGAAACACTTGTACATTACACTGGAAATCTTAAAAAAGGATAACTTTGTCGATAATAAGAGCCGAGCATCACGCCCGGGTTGTCTACACCCGGCCCCTCTTTCTACATGGGGCGTCTGATTAGCCCATAGATGGCACAAGCAGACGTTAACAAACAAAACAAACCAAATATGCTTGTTTTAACCACTTCACTGTTATTCAATCATCTGCACGTACTGGAATAGAGACAGTGTAATAAACGTTACTCTTTCAAAATAAACGCACTGATCAGGCTAGCAGTAGTTTGGTGTCTAAAGTGGCTCCAAGTTGTTTGCAATGCACTTAACATTAATTACAGCGCTCCCTCTTTACAACGACATCCAGTGGGAGACACTAATTGTGTGTTGTTGTACGGAGGGAGTCGTTATAGGGAGGGAAATTTGGTTTACATTTACAAACAGCTTAAATCCAGATCAGACGCCGCGTAACGCGGCGTCTGATCTGGATTCAAGCTGTTTTTCACTCATCATTAAGTATTTTTCTGTCAAAATGTCGAATATATAATTTTGAGAAAAACAGCAGACGACGACTTTAGGGGGACGATTTTACAGCAGTAAAAGCGTTAGACATGATTTTCCAGTTAGGGAACTGTGGCAATGGTCGTTGTAGGGAGGGAATCGTTGTTGGGAGGGCCTTTATAGAGAGGGAGCGCTGTATTGCACTTCAAATTGCGTCAAAAGCGTAACTTCGCTTCTGAATACGATTGAAGTTATTTGACACTCGTATAGATAATTATGTTAAAAGAAAATTGACTTGTTAAAATAATTGCAAACGACACTATCAATGTAGACGCTATTTTGGAACCTAGAGGTTAACGCAAATCATATAACTGGGAATGAACAATGTATCCCCCTACTGTAATATCAGGTTTCAATATATAAGTCACATTTACAAAAGGCGATTATTGATTAACTTGAATATGTGATGACAGTGGAGGGATTAATCCGACGGGAACGGGCCTACTAATGAGACATTTAATGCCAACCATAAAACTAACGTACTTGGCTAGTAGATTGCTTGCAGATTCCAATATAGATATGCAATAGTGAGGTAAAGACAATAGCAAAAAAGTACAGACAAATTGTAGCGTCTCATAAGGGTCTTCACTGTTTGCTAATGTTAAACCCTTATCGTTTGTGCTAAGCAAATCTTGGCTAATATTTGCAAATAGTTTGGATCTAGATCAGACGCCGCGTTATGCGGCGTCTGATCTGAATCCAAATTGTTTGCTGCTCGCATTTATAGTTTCTGCAATAAAAATTATCAAATGTTTTTTACATTTTTTCGCAGATGACCCATTTGGAGCAGACGACAATTCAACAAAATAAGTGTAGGATATTGCTCAGATTCTTATTGCCCGCGGTAGCGTGGGATAAGAACTTGTAAAATATACTACTTGTCACCATCCGACCCTTTAGAATCTATCTATAGCCAAATAACATGCTCTAGTGAAAATTCACTAGGAGTTTTGATATGTCAAACATGACTTTAATGAGCATTGTCAGTTCCTTGATAAGATGAAATAATGTGTTTATAAGACCATGGAACTATTTCTATACTTCTTATTTTTTCAAATTCTATATTTTAGTTACCAATAGGCTGTATCTGGATCTACAGCTCTTTTATGTGGTATTTGTGACCTGGGTGATCTGGAAACCCTTTTTGGAGAGCATTATTAATTATGTGAGAAATTAGAAACGCATGCATTAAGTAAAACATTTAGCCCACTCAAATAACCAGCAAAATAATGTCCTACCACAAAATAGGAAGAGAAAATTACTTGATACAAGTTCATTCTTTTGCGTTCAGATATGTATGTCTCTTATCACAATGGATTTACACCATCTGAAAAAAGGTTAGCCCTCTTCTGACCATAGCTGTCAGTCTAATCTGAATTTGATATCTATTTTATAAAGAGGCCAGATAGACATACTTTAGGCAATACATAACTATATAAATCCACCAGTTTATCATTCACTGTTGGTGAATATTGCATATTAGATGGTGACAAGGGTTAATAGACATTAAAGATTTTATGTTAAACATCAACACCAAACATAAAATCCCCACCACCATCATAAAAGAGAATGGGTCATTCTTTCCAAATATCCCAAGATAACGTCTATACCAAATGTTTATCTCTAGTTGATATGCTAAAGAAACTATGAGGCTGACAAGCCTATTATTTACTGAGGTCAAATGTCAAGGTTACATCCCACAATATACGACCGTTAACATTTTGGTACATCTAGCTGATGTGGTGTGGGGAATATGCTTCAGGGAAAGATTTGTCTTGAAATGTGGTAAATAATCAAGGTGACAGACCTTTCTGAAAATTACACTTTATACGCCTTTGTATCAAATGATTTGAAAATGGTATATGCGACACTCCGTCAACCCAAGATCTACTCACTTATTAAAATCGGTAACCCTAACTGACGTGGTCACGGTATTTCTATAACTAAGATCAACATTCTAGGTCAAGGTCACATTTCTCTAAAAGTAGTACATGACATTCCGTTATCCCGAGAACACCTCACACACAGAATTCGGTATCCTTAGCTGAAGTGGTAAAGTAAATGCTCTAGGCAAGCTTTCATTTGAAACTGAGGTAAATGTCCAATGTGAAGAATATAGTGATAATATAATGCCAGTCTTCGTCATCCCATGAAGAACATTTATAGACTCACTTAAACACCATGTATCAGAAGGTTAATAACGAATAATGGGTGATAGGTGGATATTATTAAAAATGTTATAGATGTCAACAAAATGTAAAATTGTGGAAAGCATAACTATGAACTATTTGCAAGTAAATGTACCAATAGATCCTGGGCTGAAACTTTCATGGCATTTTTAGAAACAATAGATAAACAAAGTTTTTATTGATCAGGACGCCATTCATGATTATCCATGTTTTTATAACCACATGATTTTAGTTGGACAAAATAGTGTTTTCTTAAAGTCATGGTTCCAGTATGGTTTACATTGCTTTGGGGACTTGGTAAATGAAAATGGTGAAAATGGTGCCATCATGACTTTGAATGAATTCAAAATTAAAGATAATCTACCTACCAATTATCTAATTTATAACGGAATTAAACTTGCCACTTAGAAAGGACTTACACATATACAAGTAGGAAAAAGAGATTAAACCCCTATTCAGAAACCGGTTTTTCTACCTTAAATAAAACTAGTTTTGACGGAAGCTAAATGTTCAAGATCCATCTACAAATGTTTAAATAGAAATACAATCCAACCGACCTGTTAACAAACGTGAGATAAAATATTAGGAAGGAAAATTAAGGAAAATGAGTGGAAATGCATTTTTGTGATACCTTATATTATAAATTTGTTTTACAGAATTTCGAGTACAATGGTTTCAGTTTCGAATAGTTTACATAATACTTGGCACAAACTACCATCTATACAAAATGAATATTATTTATGGCTAATTATGTACATTTTACAAAACAGACCTAGCAACTATTGACCATTTGTTTTGGCTATGTCCAATCAGCAAGACAATAATTATAAACTTTTTTTTCACCCAAAAACATGTTTATCATAATCTTGTTATGGAAACAATGATATTTGGTTTAAGAAATACATCAGATACGGTTAAAAATCTTATTTTTATCCTATTTAAAATATATACATGTATTTTTCAATGTGGATACAATAAATATCTACCCAAAGTACTAGTTATAAAGCATTACTAATATTTTAAATACAAATTATCTAATTCAATAGCAATTGAAAAATATTCTGAATATTCTTTTCATAACCAATGGGACCAATTTAAAATACTAGTTGAAACTTAATATTACCTAAAACAATATTGATCAGATAAGATAAAATATTTCGATATACATGTTTATTTGTATATACATGTAAATGTATAGAAGACAACGATGTCTGTTTTCATATAAATATGCATACAAATGCAAAACTGCTTTTTGTTAAGAAATTTATACATGCCTGGCTACAAGTTCGTTATTTTTTCTTTTTTTGGTTTATTTATTTTTCTGTATTTTTTCTTTTCATTATAAGAAATAACATTGTAAAGAACTTAGTCAATGTAAGACTATTTCAAGCATAATTGTGTAAAGTGAGGAGAAGGATAATTCCCCGACCCTTACAAACCCATGACGGGGAAAATAAACGAGGTTCATAATGGACAAGACCTGAAAAAAAGAGTAAAAATCAAGGCAACGTGGCATAGGAAATATTCTTCCTACGAGCTGTCAATTTTCTTGTTCATATTTTGGGCCAAATGTCAATGTAAAATGTAGCGTAAAACCTCTCTATTACGATCACTACATTGTGTTAATTATTATGTTGTTAAGTCAGGTGGCTTTTAAAATAAGGTGAAATGTAAACAGAAAGCTCCTGCTTTGCTCTGCTGTATTGTTAAAAAGGTTTTATTAAATTGGAATTTGTTTAAAATTAGTATTTCGGTCGGTTTCGAGAGCTTGCGCGTTTTGCGATTTTACGTATGGAATTCTGTAATGGCGGCCCGGCTTGTCACATTGTAAGAGAAATATTTTCAATTCGGTTAACCATAGTTTCATCTTTACTGTAATTAAATACTACATGCCGACACAAGACTGCAGATGAAATAGTTGAGGGAAGGACGCCCTTGGTATCTTAAAACCTGGTAAGCAAATGCATACACGGTTGAATATTACGGCGAGACGGTTGGACTTCACTGGCTGACTCGTTAGCTAAGGCCCGAGTTACTTTGTCACTATGATATTTCGTCTATTTTGGGCATGAAATTATAAATGTATAATAAAGTAAGGAAATATCAGGCATGGACAAGAAATTCATTAGTGAAGTAAGATAGTTTCGGAGTCAGTAACATTGTATTTCTTATAAACTGTTTTTAACTCTTATGCTTTTCGTAGTCATATACCATAAATTATTATCAAAGAATGCTTTATACTATTCAAAATGAAAGCATTAAAAGCATTGAAACTCATGTATATATTATCATGTATTTAATACCCTGTATTAAAATATATGTATGATATTTCAGGGCAGGGTTGTTAACTTTATATGTCTTCAATCCGTATTCAAAGTATTTTTTTTAAATTGGAATCGTCGTCGCATCTTAAGAAAGTCGTTTATCGTTATGGATTTCAGACAATTTAGATACTGATCAGACGCCGCGTTAGAACCAGGATCCAAACTGTATCTAATATACCTTGCTAATAAGTGTTTTCAGATAACAAATTCAAATGTCAAAGTTGTAACATGAACTTTAAATCGGTGTGATTGTTACTTACGTTTTGATTTATTTGTCTAAATTCCATTTAAATCAATTTTATAAATACAAATTTGGTAAAATTTGAATCAGACAATATTGATACGACATTTGAAGGGAGAGCACTGTGAAGTTCCATATAATTACTGAACATGATTTAATTCTCTTACACACCGCACCGATCTTTCTTCCGATTTTGGAATTTAACTGTTAATGTTAACTGACTTGTTTCTAGTTTCTAATGGATACGTAGATTTTTGTCCTACCGGTCTGTTTGAAGGGTTTTAATATTTTTACTTGTTTCCAGTGTGCTATATACAGAAATGTGCCTGTTATACTTCAACGCAAGTTTAACATTGAACATTTTATGTCTTAAACTAAAATAACAGAAACAAATTAGGAACTTTCACGAGTTTTTTCGTTTACTACAGGTGCTAGTTTAATGCAGAACAAACGTAAGGCATAAGAATTAGTTATTTATCATTTTTTGAAAATTATGCATTATAACCTGGAGCGACCTTACTTTCCAACAGTATAGTGTTGAAAAATGGCGTGAACGATCAGCTGTGGACTGGTGTGACATGAAAATGCTTGATCAATTGATTTGCTTAAATAAGTTTGGCCGTTAAAATAAGTCACCAAGTATTAAGCAACACCTGATCAACCAAGATTTGAGTCCTTTAATCCCCTTGTTAAGAAACAAATAGGAAAACACAAAGTACAGGGTTAAAACACCCTAAATCAAATGCATTCTTGTTTTTTAAATGACATTGATCTGGTCTGTGTTGTTTAGTGCATTATACTATTAATGACAAAAATACCGATGGCACCGAAGGGGTTGAAGGCGGGTGGATGTTTAACGCAAGAATAAACCTCTTATTGGAGCCTCTGTATTGCTTGCCTAATGCATTGATAATAAAACAACCGTATTTAAGTACAATATTGAAAAATAAACTCATTCCTTTCGAGATGTTTTACAATCAAATCTTTATAAGGCGATTGCACAAAAGAAGAATAGACCCACAGGTCAGCTGCTTAACCATTTCAACCCAACACTTATACAATGAACAATTCGAGTCTAGTCCATTTTTGTAAAAGGAGCTCTACGATGTAGTTCTATAAGTTCGCTCTGGACAAGTATAACGGGTACATTATAAATGACGAGTGTACTCGTCACCTAGGGTTCAATGAGTTAATGCAGGACATGAGTAATGCAGAAAGGTCAGTTCAGGTCGTTTCATATTAATTTCATTATGCACTTACTATAGTCGCCTGCCTACAGAATTATTTGATTTATTAATGCCTCTTCATTTAGAGGCCGCAGAACACAGGTTATACTGTAATTCCCAGCGGAGCGGTTGTTGTTTGACGTAATGATGCGCTTAGCTCCGCATTAACACGTGGTATCCATAACCGGCTCATGACTTGTTTATTTTGCCATACCCAGGTACAAAACTGAACAATATGCGATATATTTTTCAGTCTCTCGCTGAAATAGAGCCCTTTCCTTTTGCCGGTGTAACGAAGTATTTTGACCCCCATCGAAAAATGACCCCCGGTCAAAATTCGACGACGTAGAATGACCCCCGGTCATTTTTCGATGTCGTACAAAGACCCCGGTCAGAATACGACGTCGAAATTTGACCCCCCCGGTAATAGTACTATGACCCCCACATGAAGTATTTTGACCCCCTGGAAAACTTTGACCCCCATCGAAAAATAACTCCCCTTCCCTACCAATTAAGAGGCGTACTTTAACCCAATGGACCCTAACAACGAGTATACTGGTCATTCACAAACCGTGTACATGAGAAGACACTTGTCCTTCGCAAACAATGTAGACCCAGATCAGACTGTTCCTTTTATATGGGTTTGCAGTATATGTCAGTTTTGTAATACATCGTATAAAATAACACTAACTAGCAGAAAATTGTCTTGATGCATAATCGAAACTAGTCCATGGGCAAATGACTTGAAAGATACCTAAAATTTAAATGATAAACATGTAAAAATTCAAATTTACATTAAGCGCGCCATGTAAAAATGCAGTTTATATAAATTGCATCTCTTCGTTATAGATTTATAGTTTTTGTATGAACGTAGTTTACAGCCTATCAGGGTAATTCGATACGAATAGATCTGAACGAGTGAAACAATACCCCGATTTAGAAGGTATGTAATACGTACATCCATTTTAATGACATTAGTTCTCTTATATTGTGTCGCAGGAGAAACATAGTAACATTTGCCTCGTATTAGGTTGTTTATAGTACATTGTACAAAACAAAATAACCTAATAATGATAATACGAGTAGCTAATGATTTTTTATTCAGATAACACATATTTTCGACAATGTGACATAAATTAACCCCCAAGGAGCTGACACCGACTATAGCAGGTTTATTCTACGACGTCGAATAATGACCGATGGCTTTATTCTATAACATTGAAAAACGAACGGGGGAGTCATTCTACGACATCGAATAATGACCGGGGGTCATTCTACGACATCGAAAAATGACCGGGGAGTCATCCTACGACATAGAATAATGACCGATGGCTTCATTCTATAACATTGAAAAACGAATGGGGGAGTCATTCTACGACATCTAATAATGACCGGGGGTCATTCTACGATATCGAATAATGACCGGAGGTCATTCTACGACATCGAATAATGACCGGCGAGTCAACTATGATATCGAATAATGGCCGGGTTGTCAAAATACGACCTAGTATAATGACCGGAGTCTTTCTACGACACTGAATGGTGTGATGTGCAATGAGGCAACATAACACAGCTTCCGATTTGGATCGCTTTTTGTTTGCTTGCTTGTTTAGTAAATGCAATTAACTTTACACTTAACATGGTAAACTATAAACGCACAACATAGCACGTGTTGACAAAAGACAACAAAGCCCACTCAAAACAACCGACCTGCATTCTTATCTTTTGACAAAAGGGATAAGTTCCGACAAATCAAAACATCCTCTATGAAAATATGAAGACATTACCTAATAAATACGAATTTTACGCCTTTGATCTTTTTATTCCTCTACTGGAGATAATAGATCAAATTTATACAGTCATGGATATATACCATAAGAAAAGATTTTATATATCCTAGCAACGTGTACCTTAAAGCAGGCTGAAGAAAAGCAGTTTGCGCAATCTGCTTTACTTTTAACCTGCTCGAAGTGGTCATCTGTCTTTAAAGCTAGAAAAAGGCTTAAGCTATGAAGATTTCTTGGAATTAATGTCGAAACGAGCGTATTGTAAAATCTGATCATAGTTACGCTTTCTCGGAGACGTGGTGCATGTGTGATTGGTGTTTACTCAGCCTGCTACTTCGAAATTAAATCAATAATCGAACAAGAGTAATTGGTAGATCGTAAAGGTATACTTGTAAAAGGGTAAACGGTTCTGGGTTCGATATCCATAAGGTTGTCCATTGATAGGCGGACACACTTACAATTCAATCAATATAATTCATTCACTCAAAACTTAGTTAGGTTTAAAACAACTTTAGCATATGCAAAACTGACTTTAAACAAAATATCAAGGATTTTTTAAAGGGGGGGTCATATTTCGCCAGAGGGCGTCATAATTTGACGATGGAGGTCATAATTCGACGATGGGAGGTCATTCTACGACGTCGAATCTTGACCGAGAGGTCACTTTTCGATGGGGGTCAAAATACTTCGTTACACCGGCAATCTAGGGCAAACGGTAAATATTTTTCATGAGCTTTATTCATTACTTTTGTACTGCAATAAACATTCACCTTATTCGAAATATCCTAATTCTTATTTGCTAATTTTTTCGCTCTGGAGAGGAAACACTACAAAATTAAAACAGTTCGTTGACTGTGAAATTCACCCGGGCAATACCAAAACAAATACTAACGAGGGCTTTCTTAGAGTACCCTGGCCAAACCCAAAACAAAGTCTCGTGTAACATGGCAGGTTAACTAATCAGAATACGAAATTTTTCTTTGCATATATGCAAAACGAAAATTGTGCTTAAAACGTCTGCCAACTGTTTTAATATGTTACTATGTGAAGCATTCCGCCAAATGTCTTACTCCCACATAGCACCTTCTCTACCATGGCGGCATATCTTTGAAACCAATCTCGATTGATTTTATATCTTCAATTTAAAATTTACGTAAATTGACTGAAGTGATATCATTATGTGTGTCAAACAGTTGAATCTTGATCAGACGTTGCGTTATGCGGCGTCTGATCAGGATTTAAACTCTTTGCGCATAACAATTGTAGATTTACACTGGGTAATGCAGAGAAGAGGTTTAAAGACATGGCCGCCAGGGGCATGTTTATTTTCCGTATGTAGTACAATATAATTTGGAACTCAACGTTTTAAAAGGCATCTCCACTGAAACTGTTTCATGGAACTTGACGAAATTTAGCATGAACGTTCATAGGATAGCTCACTGAAGCTTGGCTCGTGTGGTTACATTAATGTCGGCTTGAGGGAAGGACGCCCTTGATATCTTATAACCTGGTAAGCAAATGCATACACTATTGACTATTAAGGCGAGACGATTGGAGACGATTGGACTTCACTGGCTGACTCGTTAGCTCAGGCCCGAGTTTCGGTCAAGTCACAACGTTGTCACTATGATATTTCGTCTGTTTTGGGCATGAAATTCTAAATGTATAATAAAGTAAGGAAAGCTCAGACATGGGAGAGAATATTCATTCATTATTGAAGTGAGATAGTTCCGGAGTCAGTAACATTGTATTTCTTGCAAACTGTATTTAACTATTATTCTTTTTGTCGTCATATACCATATATTATTAATAAAAAATGCTTTAAACTATGTTTAAAAATGAAAGCATTAAAATCATTGAAAGCTCATGTATATATTATAATGCGCATTTCAGGGAGAGCATGTATTTATTACCCTGTATTAAATTATATGTATGATATTTCAGGACAGATGTCTTCAATCCGCATTCAAAGTATTTTTTATATTGGAATCGTCGTCGTATCTTAAGAAACTCGTATACGTTATGGGTTTCAGACAATTTAGATACTGATGAGACACCGCGTTAGGACCAGGGTCCAAATTCTTTCCATATACTCGATAAATTGTGGATAGGACAGTAAGGTAGTGAAGAATTTAAACAGTATTTCCCTTCATAGAGAAATTGTTGAACGGAAACAACTCGTTTATAATAAGGAAATAACAATAACAGAATAGAATGCACATTTTAAGGAAATTACTACTAGTATGTTAACAGCGATTAAGAATACGAGTATCTCGGGGTGTGGTATTGGTCAAAATATGCTCAAATGTTAAAATATGGTCACAATGATGGGCACAAAAGAACGTTTTCTTTGATTGTTGCATATTAATATTATAGCTTGTGGAAATGACACGCATCGGTATATTAATTATATTTACTGTGGAATATATAGAGGATAATCAATTTCTTTGGAATGATATGAAAAATATATCACGAGAATGGGTTGTTATCTGGTTGAAACACGAGTCCGCAGGACGAGTTTTTTAACCAGATAACAACCCATTCGAGTGATATATTTTTCATATCTATTCAAAGGAATTGATTATTCTATTTATTATATAATTTTAATGACGTTTTTACAGACAAAACACACAAAATTGATTACCGCGACGTCTTTAAACTAATTATGACGTGGCGTCACAAAAAGTGATATCATCTCTCCATGTAGTGATGATATCAACTGTGACAATATCAAATTTATCTAACTGAGAAAATTCTATAAATCATCGATAGGTATATAATAAAACTGCTAAATAAAACATAACTGCGTATACTACAGCGGGATATATATAGATGCTATTATTGAGAGTGTTTGTATATTCACATATCATTAAATGTTCTGTTTTGTTTGTAAGAACATATCAGTATAAGTAATTTTAACGGAACTTAAATTCATGCAAATAACGGTTTATGTAAATTTCAAACGATTAAAGCCTACAGGAACGCACCAGTTTAACTTTATTAATTTTTATTCTTGTTAAAAACTTGTATAAACATTTTCAGGAAAAACATGCACACGATGTACGTATTATCATAGAAATGTTACAGTCCCACAATAAAAATGATAACCTTTCCTAAAGTAGATATTAAACCCTTTTCACAATGTATCTTACGCAAGCTATAAAAAAGATGAATTAAGTATGTACTTTCAGCTAAATGTTTGAGCGTTATATAAATGACCCTTTCACTCTCGATGACGCCTTAAAGCGCGTTTGCAAAACAGTCTGGGTCCTGATCGGGCGCCGCTTAACGCGGCGTCTGTTCAGGACCCAAACTGTTTGACACTCTTTAAGAATTTGTTTTAAGTCTTGCAACCTTAAATCTAACTTAAAAATATGTATTGCAGACAACAATACTGAAGCAGACGACAATAAAGCGGTGAAGGGGTAAAATTCTCCCGAATAATTTGATCATGCAAGGGTTAAAAAGGTATGAAACGACCGAAACATTGGTACTAGTGGTGCAGCGATTATCATTAGGTCACCGATGATCGGTTGTTTACTGTGATAATCAAATGACATTTTCTCTCTTTTGCGACCTCGCAACTGTATTAACTAATTAAGCCCTAGTGACGCATATATTCGTCCTTTATCAAATGTGTACCTGTGACGAGTACACTGGTCTTATGCAAACAGTGAAGTCCCTGATCGGAGGGCTCCTGCAAAAGCCCTCTGATCAGGGACTTCACTGTTTGTCATTTTGCAATTTATAACAAAAAGCAACCCTAAATATTCTAAAATGGACCATCCTTTATTGCAAACAGGAATTATCCATTGAAAATATCAGGGGATAATGAGTTAAAATAGTTAAAATTATGAAAATATTTGATTAGTGTTGATAATTTGGAAAATGGATCGAGTTTATATTTAGCTGTTAGTTCAGAAGAGCAAATGCCCCACTTTCTATACTCAACAAAAATAATTAAAGGGCCATGCCTTCTTTATTTCAACTGAGCGTTGTTTTAAAACCGCTGTATGGTGCAAACTAACAGCCAATGATGAAATAAAATCTGTTTTGCTGATCGAAACGCCTTTCTAGAAAATGTTCTAATGAAAATTGTTTCTGAAATTTCGCGACATTTTGAATAAATTTTAGTAAAATTTCAAAAAATATATTTTTACCCCCAAAAAGACTGGGTTGATACTTTTGTAACTTGGAAATTTATTATCCATGTCGAAAGTCTTTTCGATCAGTACGACACATGTGTTTGTGCATTGGCGTGAACGCAAACGTATTCTAGTAAGTTTTCGAAGCACACTATAGAATTCTCAAAAATTGTGGATTTCGTTACCATTCAAAATCAATGGTTTTTTTAGGGTGAGATCCGTTTAGTTCACAGCGCCTCGTAAACGCACACAGCATTTCTTTCGAAATTGATACTGCTAAAACCATTTTGCTCTACAATGACTTCTAATGTCCATACAGCGGTTTGAAAAAAAACCCAACCCGCACAGTTGACATAAAGACGGCCTGACCCTTTTCCTCTTTTTGAGTATATTATATTCTCAAACATCTGATGTTTATAGGCATATAATTTAATATTGTTTGTTTTCATTACATTTGGTTAGCTGTGATTGGCTGTAATTCTTGTTTCATAACTCCATGAAAAAAATAAAATTCAGGCCACGCCTTGTCAGGACTACTTTCCCTTAGTCCAACTGCTCTTCACAAGCGCTGCATGAAGCAGGGTGCCAAATGACGTCATTGACGTCGGCGTTACTACATAACAACGTCGCGTTTTGGCGGAAAATATATATGGCGGAGGGACTACAACCTACGTTTAAAAAGCGTTAAAAAAGAACTTTCGCGTCAGATTCTCTATTTAACTGCTTTCTTAAATTCAGAAGTGATATTAAATTATAAGGAATAATTCGGAATATTTATTGTATTCATGGAGGTATGAAAAAAACAACCTGGTCACACTTTTGTATAAAACCGCTTCGCGGTTTCATACAGTGTGACCAGGTTTTTTTTTCATACCTCCATGAATACAATAAATATTCGAATTATTCCTTAAATAGAGAAATATGCGGGACAAAGAGTTGAGCCCAGTCATAAAATGTACATCGCATTTGAAAAATGATGTTGCAGTTATGCGTGACTTTACCTTTGTAATAGAATGTTTGTGCTGTAAAGCTACCTCTTAGTAAACCGATTAATGATCGGAAACTTATCGAATGGGACCCAACCGAAAGATCCGATAATGGGCTGGTCATTTTAGCAACCGATTAACACCACTAATTGGTACGAAATAATTGAAAAAATATGATACGAAATAAAGGACTATAACTTAAGTATTCGACCAAAACCAAACGTAAAATACCGCATGCACTATATCACATAACACTGCCGTCACGTGGTAAAGTTGTAATTGATATTTTGTTTTGCGGTGGGAGTTTCAGTTTGGACTTGGACACAATGGAAGGTACGTAAGAATTTTGCAAACTGCCTTTGAAATATGAAAAATTATTCGGCTGCAACAACGGCATGCATTTTACTTTTGAAATGAAATATATTACATTAGTTATGATTAAATCGATAAGATGATTACTTTTAAAGCCGTTACTGATTTTAGAATCTTATGTTAAGTAAGACATTTGTCGGCACAATTCTGGTAGGGCTAAAGCCACCTTATTTAGAATTCTTTGATTAGCCTTGTTTCTTAAACAAATTAGTGTAACTTGTAACAAAAGAAACCGGTACTGTGATTCACATTAGAATAGAAACGAGCTATTTTGAGATAGAATTAAACTCTCGAATATTTCAGTCGTGTAGACCTTTATTAAACGTCGCGTTGGAAATTAGTTGTCTGTCCAAGAGGATTGTAATTTAAGAAATAATAAATCCACACCAGTGTTTTATCGTGCAATTAAACACGGGTAAGTGTTGAGATACGTAGTAATTAAATCACGAGGCCGAAGGCCGAGTGATTTCATTACCAGCATCTCAACTCCTACCCGTGTTTTATTGTACGATAAAACAATGGTATGAATTTATTATTTCGATTCTAACACTTCAATTTACCTGATTTGCACCGAAGCAACGGTGCAACAATTTCTTTGTGTATGCATTTTCGAAGCCATAGGACGTCACATTAAGACGCTACAGCGCATGCGTATTTTATTGAGAATTTAAACACAGATAGGTTCCTTCTTTGGTTATTCAGGGGCATGCGCGAGGTGTGTTAGAAAAGTAGATAAAGCATGTGTCCTGCTATAAAGTTTGCACAACATTCTCATACCCTGAAACTGAATTACATCTACCGAAGACTGCAACAATATAAGAACAACACTGTATTTAACATTGACCACTGCTTTAGATACATAAACGTGACCTTTTATCTACAGTCTGTATTACAAAACACGTTTCTTTTACTTTTGCAGGCACTTCTGTGCATGTTCTTATAGGCATTTTGGCAGTGGTACTTTCAACAAGAGGTAACATTACAATTTGTAAAGGTTGTAAATTAACTCTTTCACTTGCACCAACGGCGTCAAACGGTAACTTTGCAAACAGTTTGGGTCCTGATCAGACGCCACGTAAAGTGCCGTCTGATCAGGATACAAACTGTTTTACACTCGTATCGACATTTCTTTACTTAAAATAGTCCTAAATCCAACTTTAAAATTATTGTAGACGTCACTACCAATTCAGGCGATATTTTTGCAGGACGAGGATTAAAACAGACGATAAAACTTGACAGTGAAAGAGTTAATGAAAAAATTGTCAATTCGCTCTCTTTTTTGTTTACACCATATTATACGACAAGATGTTGCATATCGCCGTATATAGCTCATGTTGAATTACTCGAAATTGAAAGTAAATATTTTCAATATCGACACTACCATAACCCTTTCATGATCAAATTATTCGAGATATTGTTTACCCCTTCACCACTTCTGCTTCAGTATTGTTGTCTGCAAGACACGTTTCAAAGTTAGATATAAGGTTAATATCGATAAGAGTGTCAAACAGTTTGGGTCCTGATCAGACGCCGCGTTACGGACCCAAACTGTTTTCATGACGTCATTGAGAGTGAAAGGGTTAAACATCATCATCATCATCATCATCATCATCACTACATATCAGTGTACGTTGCTTATAGAGAAGCAATGTGTAGGCACACATTGTAAATTAAAAGCTATAGTTGCTTTCAAAAGTTTACTTTAAATCGAATTGAGTACATTATTTTTTTAGGTTATACATCGTTTAATTTATCATTTTCGCAGCCACGCTCTAACACATGTTAATAATTTGGAAAAATAAATGCATAAATACCATTGTTTTACATTCTAAGGTCACATATGAGATAGTATGCTTTAGCTGCTGAACAAATAAAGAATAAGTAATGAACAAGGGGTCATATGCAGACAACATAGATCCGGATCAGATGTCGAGTACTTTGTTGCCCCATTTGGGTGCGTGATTGTCTGCATATGCCACACCTATATAAATTTATAGCGTACACACTTGTTTTATAATTTATACTGATTACTGGAGACTGGTTAATCAATTAATAACAGGGCTGCCATAAATTGATAAAAAGTCCTAAGATTTCAAAATTTTCAAAATTATACCTTTTACCCATAGTCTGTTTTTAGTTTTTAAGACACGTGATGCTTAAAACAGGTTGAAAGTAAAGCAGAATGCGCCTTACTGCGCATTCTGCTTTACTTTCAGCCTGCTTTAAGCTACCATGTACTGGCAAAAAAATCCGAAGATTTAGGAAAAATCCGGAGAAATGGCAGCCCTATAATAATCAAAATGATTACTTTTCATGATTAACCCATGTCTGACACTATAGACTGTACACAGCGTTTTAATGCGAGAATGATTTTCGTTGTTGCATGCTCCAACTCAGAAAGTTTCTTTTACCTCGGGCCCTCAATTGCTATTATTTTTGCGAGTCGTATTGATATAGCCCCATCCCCAGCATATATTTTGTTTTAAAAAATCAATCTTCTTGATGTAAACAGTAGAGCCCATCTGCAACGGCATTAATTAAAGGCGTAAAACATCATAAAGTTAATGTAATTAGCGGTCGTCAATAATGGTTTTACTGTATTCATGGGGTTACCGTATAGCTGGTACTTTCTGCGGGGTAGAAAATTCTGCCATTCTGCGGTTCCATCATTGGATCGCAGAAATTAACCGGCAAAATAAAATTACATGTACCATACTTTTTTATCACGTAAAAATAAATAATAATCCTTCAGTAAGCTTCTGTGATAAGTGATCGGTCTTTGCACTCACTCGGACATTTGTTGCTTTTCAGACACCATTATAATAACCACAGAACATACTCACTCAGCAACGTAGACCATTAACTTTGTGAAATTAATAATCCTTCAGTAAGCTTCTGTGATAAGTGATCGGTCTTTTCACTCACTCGGACATTTGTTGCTTTTCAGACACCATTATAATAACCACAGAACATACTCACTCGGCGACGTAGACCATTAACTTTGTGTTGTTATATATTTATGGTGATGAGCTGTTATGCTTAAACCAAATAAAATATTCTGTTCTGTACTGTTCTGTTAATTTGTTTCTATCAAATTTCGTTATGGAAAAACCTTAACAAATCGTATTTCAACTCAACTCAACTCAATTTTATTTCGGCTTTGGTTCACATATAACATGAGCAGCTAAATCATCAAGTAATATACATACATAATAAAGAATATCAAAATAGGTTGTGTCAGTGAATAAGGATCAAAATTAATAACCATTTAAGTATAGGAAATATTTGCATTTGTATTTAAAGGGCATTCTACTCATCCGTTTGGATCCTGACAAGTCATCCTGTGTCTGAATGACTATTCTCGATCCAAACCGTCATTCTGTTGTTTATATTTTCGAAAAGGACGGCTTATATATTCTTTAACATAAATGTTTGTATTATACTAAACATCTACATGTAATGGGCACTAATGTAAAGATAGATAGGGCGCACGTGAGAAACAAACTGCTTATAGAACGGATAGGGACTCTAAGTTAATATAATTATTGATGAAAACTGATTAGATGCAGATAAAACGCCGATTATTTTAGAGTCTTATCTGGATCCAAACCGAATGTTAAGAGAAATAAAATATTACATATTAGACATATCGGGTATACCGTATGAGTAGATCTCATATCGAGTTCTAAGCCATACACAAGAGAGATTAAATGCTTCTTTATGAATCATATCGCCACTCTTGTGTGAGACGTAATCTTATAGGTAACCGTATACTAAAGAGTTTTGTACCATCATTTGATTTACATCTATACAAACAAAGATACATTCGTTAATGCAAATTAAGGTTCTTTTCCTTTACATTCATCTTGCTTTAAGCAGCCACTTGCATTAAACACATTAAACTTAATTTTATGTTAAATGGTCGTCTGAAAAAATCATTCATATCTTTATTTCCTCCATTAAGGAGAGCATTTTTTGTCAAACATATATACAAAAGTGCACACTGTTACAATAACATGGAATAGTATAATACATGTGTAATAATAACAACAATAATACCCAATTATCCATACCCCATCAGCCCACTTACCCCCTAAATACGCCTTTTTGCACATTTAATCTTTCTTTTATCCATCGAAAAACTAGTCCCATTTTATACAGTTATGAATAGTTTGAATATGAATATATGTGGTTTTTTAGATATTTTTATATAAAATGAATGGCGGTTGACTTGGTTAATTTTACCTAAAATGTTGGCCATTTTGAATTCTACTTTATAAATCTTTTTAGTTTTAGTTGAAATACTTGTCGAATTGAAAACACAAACATCTCTGTGATGACATCTATATCAGTTGTTTTCCAATAACTTAAATTAAAAATATGAGGGCCATACTGGCTCTATATTTCTCACCTGTGAGATCGTTTCATAAAAAAACTTATCTTACTCGTATCAATACTTTTTAACCCTGTCGCTCTCAATGACGCTTAAAAGCGTATTTACAAACAGTTTGGATCCTGATCAGACGCCGCGGAACGCGTAACGTATCTCTTTAGAATAGACAGGATTATATCTATGGATAAATAAACATCAATTCAGACTTTTATAATCTAACTTACGACAACATTTGTCTATACATGGCGATGTACTTTGCTCGATACATACTTGACGAAAATGGCCGAGCTTACGAATGTCTTTCACGCGAGTGTGATCGGTTGTTTCCTCCAAACAAGTCGAGAACTGAATACAGCGCATTGTAGCGTCACGGCGACCCGTGATTACTTATTATATGCCTTCAATATACACAGAGAGAAGTAACTAAAATGCCTCAATCTTTTTATATATTCAGACTTATTTCATTTTCGAAACAAAACAAATAACGCTTTAATGAATAAGACACATGTATAATTACATAGGAATATTGTAATTGAGATGGGATTAAATACAAGGAGTGCGACACAGTAGATATGGTGTAGAATCTTTACCACATCGTGCAATACACGCGGTAAAGTACGGCATTACAGGAAGACATAATTATGATTAGGTAAAGGATAAACAACATATTTTTGACGTTCATTATAGAAATAAACAACATTTTTTTGACGTTCATGACGGTATGACTACATTAGCTTCGCAGGGGGTAAATTGCGTAAACGCCCGAAGGGCGTTTACGATGAATTTACCCCCCGAAGCTAATGTAGTCATACCGTCATGAGCGGCAAAGAGATGTTGTTTATTCCTTATATTTATATTCATATTTTCTGTCTTGTCAATTAAATGTGTTTATTGGCCAGATTTGTTTTTCTTTATAAGAATTTATCATCTACCGGTCAAAGAGGTTTGATAGATGTAATGTCGATGTAATAGCCATTCCAGTTTCTAAATATGGTGAGAAAGTAGTCCCAACTACATGTACTGTAACTGTATTAAAAATTCAGGATTTTTTCCAGTAAACTTTCTCTCTGTGCATGGAAAAGACTTACAAGGCAAACAAATAACAGTGCAACTTGAATATCTATTGCCAAAACACATTTTAAAAGTACAGGTCGCGGTTGTTTTCTTAACCCATTTACACACATAGCAACGCGATGGCAACGACCTATGGGTCTGTATCACTCCGCTAGTGTCATATGACCGTCGACCAATGGGAGCTTAGTGTTAAGTGCGCGATGTAGTCTTTTTGAAGAAGTCCACGAAAAGCACGGGGAAAATCCGAACTGGCTAAAACCAGTTTCGAATTGTATGTTCATCGAGGGATGACCCTCACATTTTTATTACGATTACATAAAGACTTTACAAGGTGAATGTAAATATGACGGTATGACTACATTAGCTTCGCAGGGGGTAAATTTCGTAAACGCCCGAAGGGCGTTTACGTTTAATTTACCCCCCGAAGCTAATGTAGTCATACCGTCATGAGCGGCAAAGAGATGTTGTTTATTCCTTTTATTTATATTAATACTTTCTGTCTTGTCAATTTATGGGTTTATTGGCCAGATTTATTTTTCTGTATAAGAATTTATCATATACCGGTCAAAGAGGTTTGATAGATGTAATGTCGATGTAATAGCCATTCCAGTTTCTAAATATGGTGAGAAAGTAGTCCCAACTACATGTACTGTAACTGTATTAAAAATTCAGGATTTTTTCCAGTAAACTTTCTCTCTGTGAATGGAAAAGACTTACAAGGCAAACAAATAACAGTGCAACTTGAATATCTATTGCAAAAGCACATTCTAAAAATACAGGTCGCGGTTGTTTTCTTAACCCATTTACACACATAGCAAAGCGATGGCAACGACCTATGGGTCTGTATCACTCCGCTAGTGTCATATGACCGTCGACCAATGGGAACTTAGTGTTAAGTGCCCGATGTAGTCTATTTGAAGAGTCCACGAATAGCACGGGGAAATCCGAACTGGCTAAAACCAGTTTGGAAGTGTAGGTTCATCGGCAGATGTACTGCATATTTTTTAATAGGATTACATAAAGACTTTACAGGGTGAATGTAAATATTTTTAAAAAACAGTACTCCCTTCCAACAACGGCCCTACCAAAACGGTTTCGTACTTACAACAATGCTTTCTACTGTTCCCCAAACAAAACAAATATATCTAACGCTCTAACTGCTGCACTATCGTCTGCTTACAATTATCGTCTGCTGTTATTCTCAAAGTCAAATATTTGTAGACATTTTGACAGAATAAATAATTATAATGACGAGGGACGAGGTACAAACAGCTTGAATCTGGTTAAAGAAGCCGCATCACGCGGCAACTGATCTTGATTCAAGCTGTTTGCGAACGAAAACCAAGTCTTAATTTTCCCTCCCTATAACAACTCTCTCCGAACAACACACACACTCTTTCTCTCCCATTTGATGTTTTTTCTAGGGAGTAATTACTGTCTATACTATGAATGAAACTGGATTATATAACATTATTTGTAGGTATCAACGTATCAGCCGCCTGTAATACGGGTTGTAATTACAATTCTTGCTCTGATGAAGGATTCTGTACAAGTGGCTGTAAATCGGGATATCATGGATATGACTGTTCTAGCCATTGTCCACAAAGTTGCGAAAAATTTGACCGTTTCTACAACAGAACTCAGCAGTGTACTGAATGTCACCGGAGTTTCTACGGAGATAAGTGCGAGCAGTATTGTTCAGACCACTGTTATAACAACGACTGCAACCAGCAAACTGGCGACTGCACAACTCGATGCGATTCTGGATACAACGGAAACCAATGCAATAGTTCCTGTCCACAAAACTGTGTAACTTGTGACCGCAACCACAATTCGACGATACCGTGTATAAGTTGTAGAAATGGTTATTATGGTAAAATCTGTGAACTTACATGTTCAAATAACTGCATCTTGGACAGGTGCTATCGGGAATCTGGCAATTGTATTTATGGTTGTGATAGAGGATTTTATGGAGGTAAATGCAATTATTCTTGTCCCGAAAATTGTCAGGAATGTAATCGTTATCACAACGAAACAAAATCATGTGTTAGTTGTGTAAATGGCTTTTACGGAAATTCTTGTCAATACACATGTCCTGATCGATGCTCTTCCAATCGATGTACGTTGGAATCTGGAAACTGTACCAAATGTGATTCGGGATATCGTGGCGGTAAATGTGAACAGGAATGCCCACACAATTGCGGAACATGTGACCAATACCACGACGATACTTTGCCATGTACTACATGCAATCAAGGTTATTATGGAAACGTTTGTCTGGACGCTTGTTCAAAGGGTTGCAGAAGCAGATGTGACAAAGAAACAGGACCCTGTACACTCAATGGATGTGTTGATGGACTCTATGGCGACTTCTGTAATTTTACATGCCCAGTAAATTGCGCAAAGTGTGACCACAATCACGATTCCACTAAACAGTGTATCTCATGCAGTAATGGCTATTATGGTACGCATTGCCAAAAGTCCTGCTCGTCGAATTGTAGGTATGATCAATGCTTTCAAGATTCCGGTTATTGTAGAAGTGGTTGCGATTCGGGTTATTATGGTGAAATTTGCAATAGTTCTTGTCCAATCAATTGTGCAACTTGCGAGCGTTCTCACGATTCTACTAAGCCATGTATCTCGTGCATCACGGGGTACTACGGCGATCACTGCCAGAGTCGATGCCCCCACCACTGTAGTTCAGACAGATGTTTCATTTACTCTGGCGACTGTAGCTCTGGTTGTGACTCTGGTTTTTACGGTACCAGATGTAACTTTACATGTCATAAACACTGCAGTAAATGCGATAGAGATTTTGATACAACAAAACAATGCACTTCTTGCGATTCCGGTTATTTCGGGAATACTTGTGATCAGATTTGTCCCATACATTGTCGCAACGATATGTGCAATAAACAGTCAGGAGTTTGTACATCTGGTTGTGACGATGGACATATTGGGCCTGATTGTAGATTATGTGAACAAGGTAATTACTACCTACATTACGATAACTGCATCAAATGCCCAACACATTGCGCACAATGCACATCCGATATCAACTGTACAAAATGTTCAACATGCCAACATAGCTGCTCGAGTGGTTGCTTAGAAAATGTCTGTGAAAAGGAAACAGGTCACTGTATATGTTTGGCAGGCTATTCTGGCTCTAAATGCGACATGTGTGATACTGGATATTACACAAAAGGATCTACATGTTTAGCGTGTGCTACCAATTGCATTTCTTGTATAGATGCAAACAGATGTGTCAGTTGTAAAACAGGTTTCAATGGACAAGTATGTGGCATAATGTGTCCAAGGACTTGTTCAAAGTGTACTGCAGAAGGAGCTTGCGAATACTGCAAGGGAGGCTTTTATGGACCAACGTGTAACAGCACTTGTCCCAAGAACTGTCAACACTGCACATGGATTGACAGGTGTAGTTCATGTAAGGACGGGTTCTTTGGCAGTGACTGTAGCAAGCAGTGTCCAAAGCGATGCATGACATGTTCCTCATCTCACCTGTGCACAGAGTGTATCGTCGGATACTATGGGAACGAATGCGAACATGACTATCTGTGAACTTACATGTTCAAATCACTGCATCTTGGACAGGTGCTATCGGGAATCTGGCAATTGTATTTATGGTTGTGATAGAGGATTTTATGGAGGTAAATGCAATTATTCTTGTCCCGAAAATTGTCAGGAATGTAATCGTTATCACAACGAAACAAAATCATGTGTTAGTTGTGTAAATGGCTTTTACGGAAATTCTTGTCAATACACATGTCCTGATCGATGATCTTCCAATCGATGTACGTTGGAATCTGGAAACTGTACCAAATGTGATTCGGGATATCGTGGCGGTAAATGTGAACAGGAATGCCCACACAATTGCGGAACATGTGACCAATACCACGACGATACTTTGCCATGTACTACATGCAATCAAGGTTATTATGGAAACGTTTGTCTGGACGCTTGTTCAAAGGGTTGCAGAAGCAGATGTGACAAAGAAACAGGACACTGTACACTCAATGGATGTGTTGATGGACTCTATGGCGACTTCTGTAATTTTACATGCCCAGTAAATTGCGCAAAGTGTGACCACAATCACGATTCCACTAAACAATGTATCTCATGCAGTAATGGCTATTATGGTACGCATTGACAAAAGTCCTGCTCGTCGAATTGTAGGTATAATCAATGCTTTCAAGATTCCGGTTATTGTAGAAGTGGTTGCGATTCGGGTTATTATGGTGAAATTTGCAATAGTTCTTGTCCAATCAATTGTGCAACTTGCGAGCGTTCTCACGATTCTACTAAGCCATGTATCTCGTGCATCACGGGGTACTACGGCGATCACTGCCAGAGTCGATGCCCCCACCACTGTAGTTCAGACAGATGCTTCATTTACTCTGGCGACTGTAGCTCTGGTTGTGACTCGGGTTTTTACGGTTCGAGATGTAACTTTACATGTCCTGAACATTGCAGTGCATGTGATAGAGAGTTTGATACAACAAAACAATGCACTTCTTGCGATTCCGGTTATTTCGGGAATATTTGTGATCAGATTTGTCCCATACATTGTCGCAACGATATGTGCAATAAACAGTCAGGAGTTTGTACATCTGGTTGTGACGATGGATATATTGGGCCTGATTGTAGATTATGTGAACAAGGTAATTACTACCTACATTACGATAACTGCATCAAATGCCCAACACATTGCGCACAATGCACATCCGATATTAACTGTACAAAATGTGAAAACGGATGGTATGGTTCCACATGCCAACATAGCTGCTCGAGTGGTTGCTTAGAAAATGTCTGTGAAAAGGAAACAGGTCGCTGTATCTGTTTGTCAGGCTATTCTGGCGCTAAATGCGACATGTGTGATTCTGGCTATTACAAGAAAGGATCTGCATGTTTAGCGTGTGCTACCAATTGCATTTCTTGTATAGATGCAAACAGATGTGTCAGTTGTAAAACAGGTTTCTATGGACAAGTATGTGGCATTATGTGTTCCAATACTTGTTCAAAGTGTACTGCAGAAGGAGCTTGCGAATACTGCAAGGGAGGCTTTTATGGACCAACGTGTAACAGCACTTGTCCCAAGAACTGTCGGCACTGCACAATGATAGACAGATGTAGTTCATGTAAGGACGGGTACTTTGGGAGTAACTGTAGTCAGCAGTGTCCAAAGCGATGCATGACATGTACCTCATCACACCTGTGCACAGAGTGTATCGTCGGATACTATGGGAACGAATGCGAATATGAATGTGGCCAAAATTGCGCAAACAGGTCTTGCGCAAAGTTGTCTGCCAAATGTTTGTATGGGTGTATCGGAGCATTCGGGGGCGACACATGTGCTAAGGGTAAGTTATTTTATTACTAATTTAAAGTTACTAGAACATATTTCAAATGTATCAATATGTTTTCTGGAATACGATACATTATTCACAGTTCTTCTTTCATGAAAAGCTTCTCTTTCTGTCAAATCAACAACAGAGAAAAATAATATTGCTTTGGTAGATGTGCAACACTAGTAATATTTCAGGCCAATATATCGTATCAGGTGTTGTAGGCATTTCGCTTAACATGTTGAGGTTTGTTAGCCTCGATGCGTGAGTTGTTGAGGGGTTGGGGTCAACAACATTGATCTTTAAATTACTATTTTAATAATGTGATTAATCTTTGAGTATTTGACGCATTTTAAAATTGATTTTATGAGCTACTGAAAATCATTATCTTAATATTCATGTTGAAAACTGTATTTACAATAAATAAGGGATTTCATTTTCATACTGAAAACGAAATTCCTTATTTTTTGTAAATACAGTTATTTGTCTGTAACTCGTTTTGTATGTATTATAGATAATTTATTTAATTTCATGTGAAGCGCTTTTGAACGCACACCTCTTGTGTGAAAAATCGTTATTATATATAATGTGGTATGATAATAATAATATACTTTATTTTCTTGTCCGCTTTTGGTTCTATGTATTCGTGGTCTTAAGCATCTGGATTTATCCGCCGACCAGTTCCAAACCTCTATACCCAGATCTAATAAATCATCAACACCAGTTTTCTTCGTTTAGAGGCAGTGTATTTCATGCAGAATATAAGCGTGCAAGAAATTTCTTTTTTCCATCTTCCCTCTTTACTTTTTTATTTTAGATGTTGTACCCCAAGAGAATACCACAGTCACTGGTATCCTACCAATCATAATTGGTGTTTCTGCAGGAATTGTGGTCTTTATAATTATCACCGTATTGCTATTCTGTCTTCTATGTGGACGGTAAGTATTGTCTCCGCGCAACAATAGCCTTATATCTAAAATCCATGCGAATTTTGTTCAAAAGTACAATTTAAATTACTAGTTCTTTTTGATCTAAGCACATTTCCACAAACATGATTTAAGTACCTATTCAATAAAGAAGATTCACCATTACGGCACTGCGGCACAATACTGGTAAATCCTTTTCTCTATCATACATTCACCCTCGTCATTCAGCAACCTTAATCATCGTCTCATTTTATCACCCCTCATCATTCATCGCTATTTGCTATTGTGTGTCAAGTCTTTCACCCTTTTCTCCATCGAATGTTTTCAGTATTAAAGGAAATTGGTGCTTAAAGTAAAAAAAAAGCCCCATTAGGGTACATTCTTTTTTCTTTTTCTTTAAACCTGGTTTAAGCTACCATTTGCTTTGATATAGAAAATATTTTTTATTGTGGACAATCATCATGATTGCATAAAGTGGAGCTATCGTAAAAATAATACTCAAAATATAAAAAATCGTTTATATAGAGTTATGGACTAAATAAATTCCTATCTATGAAACCACGTAAAAAACTGAATTTACCGGTTTGGTAAGAATTGCAAATGTCAGAGCAGGGCCAGAGTAAAGGCATATTTAAAAAGTAATTATACATGATCAATAACTTCAACATAAAAAGTGTAATATGCATGTGAGTATATAATTTTAAAGAGCAATTGTTTGGTAAAATGCACGATAAGATCACAGAAGTCGACAATTCAAAACAGCTGTCCAATAATGGCATTTACTCCATATGTTGTTTTCACTTTTGATGACAAATGATTCCATAAAAAAGTCAAAAAATAAAACAGAATGTGCCATAAGGGACATTTTTTTACCTTCAGCCTGCTTTAAGATACCGTTTTCTAAAATATAGAAAATATTTGAAATTATTCATGACCGTATAAATTGGAATTATTTTCTTTAGGGTAGAATAAATTTAATGCCTAAATATGCGTATTTATTGAGTAAAGAGTTAAGGGTGTGCAGCTTTTGAAGGTTACTTTTCATATGTGATTAATAAGGAAATGCTGTAGTTGTGTCGAACGTTTCATCTACCACTTTTTCTTCTTGGACAGGGACCAGATGTTGGAAAGTCTTCATAAGTCACAACCTGAATATCTACTCCAGGACACTGAATCTTTTGAGGCAATTTTCGAGCAAAATTTTAAACTGTTATTATTATTGCGTCTTTTTTATTTTGAACAAGTTTTATGAAACTTTCTGTCAAATAAAATCAGACAATTATACATTCACTATACAGTTTTGAATGTTATTATATTATAAAATATAAAACATACTAAATACGTACTGAAACTATCATAAAAAAGTTAATCTACTGGTATGTATAAAAATGAATGGTGAAAGCTCAGACTATTTTTTAAAATATTAAACCAGACTATAATTGAAGTTATGTTTTTAATTTTGATTTTTAAATTTTTATGTTTTTTAATTTTAGTTTGTTTTAAAAGAAGGTTTTACGTCAAAATAATGTTTGTCAAGTTCTATGTTCCAGTGTCCTGGAGTAGGGGTATTTTAGGTTCAGGTTGTGGCTTATCGACTATGTGATCTTATCGTGCATATCAGCTTGTAGGCAAATAATTGCTCTTTAAACTGATGCACATGTGCATTTTGCACTTATCATATTGAAGTTATTGATCAAGTGTCATTACTTTGTAAACGACCCTCGTACATACGATGCACTCGAAAATGGCGAAAATACTGTACTGGAAATTCTTTTGAGTTGAAGATACACGTTTGATATATATTGTTAGAAAAACATACAAATACGAAAGTATTGCTGTAGCACGATGTTGTACTATATAGTTACTTAACTGTTTACAGTACACGATTTCATAATAACAAAGGCAGAGGACAGCGAAGCTTTGATCAGCCCATTCCGTTCAACAACACGGCGTATGATAATGGTAACGAGAAATTGATTGGCATGTGCAGTGTTTCTATTACATATCTACATGTACAGCGATATGGGTTTAATTTTTTTCCACGGTGGCTTAAGCACCGAATTATTGTTTATAAATTTGATTTTAAATCGAGTTTCACAAACGTTAGTGTACATCCATATTATATTGACACATAGCTTGTAACATGTTTGTCATTTTTAACATCATCAATGCTATAACGTCATAAATTTTAAACAAATTTCATCTGCTTTTATTTTCAAAATTAACATTTTAGGTTTCTTGACTCAAGATATACTGAAATGAGTGTCAAACAGATTAGATCCTGATCAGACGTCGCGTAGCCGACGTCGGACCAAGATCCAAACAGTTTGCAAATGACATTAGTACTTGGAGTAAGGCAGTGAAGGGATTAAATGGAGAAACATCAAAAGTACCCTTTTCCAGTTTTCACTGCTACTATACACGTTTGACATTAGCCGCTAAAAAGAAAATTAATTGATGGTTCAGTCGTACAAAAAACGGCGTCTTAATTGGGAATCTTCCAGCAATAAACAGAGATCTGTCGTTGGTATTCAAAACTTTATTTTCGAGAAGCAGTTATTTTAGGATTTACCGCTGGTCTTTTCAGGAAGAGATGCATACGAATCTCTTTCTGACAGACGCTCCGGGAGAAGTGACGATATCTGACTGAGACTTGTGTTTCTGATGGGCTTGAGGGAGTCAACCAAAATAGTGACTGAAGACTTCTTGACATCAACATCATTTCACAAACATTATTATCGATATTGAAATAAGGTATGGGTGTCGTTGAAGAGAGGGAGCACTGTACTTTGTGTTTTACCTGATTTATTGGTTGTAGACTATACTTCGTGAAATAGAAAGTATCAATATACATGCATTACGCCCCAGAGGCATGAACAAACAGTGTCTGTGAAAAAATGACAAATCCAACAGTACTTTTCCAAGTGTTATTGTTTCACATAGTTCTAACTTTCAGATTGCTTTTTCTTTTTTCACAAAAAGCTAAAACATTAAGTGACAAAAATTACAGTCACAGGTTTTTCCTCTTAGACATATATTAATTACATCATAATTTGCACACATTTTTCCCGTAGTCTTGCACAATTCACGTACCTCCAATACAATAACCATTAACAATTTAACACTTACATTATATATACATGAATTTCATGTGGACTCAAATGTTTGTAATATGACCTGAGATGTGTATAGATATTATTCAAAGTATGACAAACAGCGAACATTCTGATGCAATGGAAACGACATTATTATTTCCTAATAAATGCGTTTATGCTTAAACAATGATATAACTGGCAAACAGCTTGGAGCAAGATTTAGGCGCCAAACTGCATGCCACTCGAAATGAAATAAATCGTTAGAAACATTGTATTTGAGCCGTGTCATGACATAACCTGCCTTATTGCATTGCAAATTTGTGCAGACCAAGCACCGTTATCACTCCAGGATCTGTATTCGAGTTTGGTCTACACTACCAAATACCGTATATTATACTGCTAAATACAAGTTTTTATTTTAAATGATTGTGTGTGTCAAACAGTAGATCAAGGCCAGCCGCCGCGTCTTTGACGCGGCAGCTGACCTTGATCTACACTGTTTGCAATGCAGTAAGGCAAGTTTTGTCATGGCACGACTCATTTGGATTTCGTTTGCGTTAGAGCAGACAAAAAGAGCATTTTCACCACTGTTAGAAGACTATTTAGATACTCGGTTCACGTACAGTAAGGCTTACGGTATATATGTATATGTGATTGACTTCTCTTTAAACGTATGCAAATACAGCAAACTTATATGTAGAAAATGGCCGTGCTAGGTATATTGAAAATATAGACAACTTAATTTTTCTAGAGAGGCAAAGAGAGGTTGGAAGCTGGTTGGACGCCGAGTTTGATCTGGTTCCAAACTCCGTTTTAGCATTTGTGCTCAATGACGCTTAAAAGCACGGTTGCAAACAGTTTGGATCCTTACGCGGCGTCTGATCAGGACCCAAACTGTTTGACAATCTTATCGATATTTATTAAGTCATACAACCTTAAATCTAACTTTGAAACGTGTCTTGCAAACAACAAATCTGAAGCAGACGAAACATAAGCGGTGAAGGGGTAAACATCTCCCGAATAATTTGATCATGAAAGTGGTAAGAAACAATAACGATACTTATAAGTCAATCAACAATCTCAGAATAAATATATTCTGTGCTTTTCCTAGGATATGTATGGTAGGTGGGGTTTCCTATTTTGCCGATATCACTTTCACCTGTCTCATCGTCATCAAGTTGGCCTATCTCCTCTGAAAATAGATAGAGGATATTGAACGAAGCGTTTACCTCTACCAATATACTGACACGATAAAGAAACTGTACATTTGGTTGGAGGTACTTTTGTTATACTTACAGTGGAGAATCTGTTATTCTTTCCCGTTTAAACGCAAACGTACGCAAACGCAAAGCACTAAAACGTAGAAAAGAACAACTTTTGGACAATTCTTATAATTCTTGTTTATCTTGGTGGCAAACAGTTTGGAGCCTGATCAGACGCCGGGTTACCCGGCGTCTGATCTGGCTCCAAACTGTTTGCACTGCAAATAATAGTTTTAGCGTAAACGCGTTTATTGGGAAAGAATAACATATTCTCCACTGTATAAGTACAAACCAAAGCCAAATATGGTATCAAAATGTACAAAAAACAAATCGTGATTTAATAACTTGCAGAGCATAATCTTGTGTGTGAAAGACGATGGTGTGAAAGGTTAAAGTCGCAGATTTGTAATGTTTTTATAACTCTTCGTAAACATTTGACCCCGGGGCGGGGCCATTTTTAACCACAGGATACACATTTGAACAACTTTGGTAGAGGTCTACTATGCAAGGCTACATGTCAAATATCCAAACTTTAGGCCTCATGGTTTGGCACAAGAAGATTGGTCGATGACACAACGACAGTTACCGAACATTACAAGTCTACAACTTTTACTTTTCAAACCATCGTCTTTCATATGATCTGCAGATTATCAAATTACAATTAAACGTACATCATCGTTTAGTCAACACAGGTTTGCGCATTTTGATGTCAAATTTGGATTTGATTTGTGTTTTATAAGTATAACAAAACTCCTTCAAACCAAATGTACAGTTTCTTTATCGTGTTAGTATACATGTTTATAACAAAATGTTATTTTTTGGAACAGTCTGTTCTATTTCTATGTTCTTGTAAGTAGAATGTGTCTTTCATAACGCGTGCTGAAAAGTAAGACAAGTTGTAATTACAGTATAACCTCTCAATTACGACCACAAAATTGTGTTAATTAATAGGTGTTTACCACAGGTAACTGCTTAAAGCAGGGTGACAGTAAATCAGAAAGCCCCTTTATGCTGTCACCTGTCTTTTCCATTACCCATTTTTTTCTGCTGAATATTTCTTTTATATTATATAAAACTTCGACCTTTATAAAACTCTATCGTGCATTTCAGACTGATCCTATAAAACAGTGCATGCCCTGATCATACGTTTCCTTCTGGAGCTGTCTGACTGGGGTCTACCCTGTTTTCAAAGAGTAGTAATATTAGCTATAATATAGAGAATGCCTTAATTAAATTCTAGGATGTGAAAGTCAAGGAACTTTAATGTACTTTATCGTTAGCACTTAAGAAAATGAAGTATTCATAGTTGAGTAAAGATTTACTTTCATCTTGTCTTGGTACAATGTACTTCTATTATGATTGTGTTCTAAATATTCAAATACATATTTCAAAGTAAAAATGAATCAGTATGGTTACTGTTTCAGAATATTGTTAAACATCTGATAATCGAAATCTACCGCACTCGGTTTCTGGATTATGCTGTAATTCAAACAAATTGAATCGTGAGTCAATTAATCCATTACTCCATAATACTAACCTATAGGCCTTTTATTTATTACTACACTGAAAAAGTTCCATTTAATGCAGGATGAAAGTAAAGCAGAATGCGATTTAAGACACAAGTACTCTGTCTTATTTTCAACCTGCTTTAAGTAGTCACGTATCTTAGAAACTAGAAACAGGCTATGGGGTAACGGGTACAGGGCATAAGCTAAATGTAGGACGCCATCAATGTAGAAAGGTCAGTTAAACATTCGGTGTAATACCGTTGTCATGTACTAAACAGCCATCTGGCATAGAGTGGAGAAGACGTTATTTTTTCCCGTTTAACTGCAAACGAAACGCAAATGCTTCGCAATAAAATGTAGAAAATGGCAACTTTTATACTATCATGACCAATTATTTTAATCTGAGTTGCAAACAGTTTGAAGCTGATCAGACGCCGGGTAACTCAGCGTCTGATCTGGCTCCAGACTGTTTGCAATGAAAATAATAGTTTTTAACGTAAACGCGTTTATTGGGTAAAAATAACGTCTTCTCCACTGAAACACTTCTTAGTGCGTCTTCGCTTCGTTAATCTGAAGGCTGGTTGAAAATAAAATAAAACCAGACATATTTAGGGATGAATTATTAGTTTTTTCTTCTGACCTGTCGGAGTTACTTTTAGATTGGAACATTCTAAAAGTTCAAAAGGGATGCGTTTTCCTTACAGCCAGTTAGAGATACGGATAGCTGTAACTTTTGTGCGTAATGTACAGTAGAGGATACCTTATTCTTTCCCGTTTAAACGCAAACGCAATGCACCAAACTGTGGACATTTACTTTTAGAAATTTTAATTATATTTTTAATCTGAGCAGCAAACAGGTTACCCGGCGTCTGATCTGGCTCCAACTTGTTTGCAATGGAAATAATAGTTTTAGTATATAAATGCGTATATTGGGAAAGAATAAAATATCAGTAAAGTTAGCTCAGCTGTCTCGTGCTGCACGAGGATCATGCTCATCTTAAGATTGAAAGTGTACGACTATATAGATCCGATGTTACCCTGTTATCTATTTACCATTATGAACTATTCTGTTCTAAAAATAACTCTGACAGGTCAGAAAAATCGAACAATAATTTGTTCGTTTTTCAGAGACTTCCGGTTTAAATCCTGAATAAGGGGAGATCACCCTATTTACCCCATATTCTCCATCTAGCTTTGAAGACATATAACTAATTAAAACAGGTTAAAGGTAAAGCAGAATGCGTCTCAAGGCGCCTTCAGTTTAGTTTAGTTTAAACAGTATTTTATCTAAAAATAGATACAGTCAGAGCTGACAATACATGCAGTTTCACACATATAGATATTGGGATTAGAAAACAAGTTTGGTTCAACACTTATAAACATTCTTCTCCTTTAGGTGAGAGACCAGTAAATAACGAGTGATTCCATTGGTCAAAGTCAAAAACGGTAGAGAGTCCTGACAGCTGATTGCAAATGGCGGCCTCCAGTCAGAAAATAAATCAAATAATGTTATGAAAATGTTTTCTATACTTGCGATAGACATTGTCACACAAGTTCAGTGTATTTTAGAGAAGCGAAAATGCACTCTGGTTATTTTTTGGAGCGTTATTTAATATGCAGTAAATTTCATGTTGGGTCTAAGAAATTTACAGCAAAACGGGGGTCATCCTGTTTCGGCGTGTGTAGCAAAAATCTGGCATGGTCAATCTGGCACTTACAGTTTATTTTTAGTTGAGACTAGGTTGGCTCTTTCGAAGGAAAATACCATTTCCCTCATCGGGTTCAAATGTCGTCAACACAGCCTTGAACGTTATAATGGAGGTCAATGGAAAATGATTTAGTGGTCTCTGACCTAAGATGAGTTTGGTTTTTCTTCAGCCAGCTTAATGTCCCCATCTGCATGACTTATAAAATAATCATGACTATATAGAGTGGAACTATTTTCTCTAGTGGAGTAAATAATTTAAAGCGTAAATTGCGTATTTATAGCGTAAATGGTTAAGCGGTTCGGTTTGCGGTTGTTTATTTTGTTTTTACCGTAGTGATCTGGAATTGGCATTATGTAGTTGGTCTCCGAGGATGCTGGAGTTATATACATGTGTGGTGACTTATTCCTGGCATCATTCATCGACCTGTAAATAGTAACATGTGAAGCTTTTTTTCTCCCAATAAAAATGATTGTGCTTATATAATTATACACATTGCTGCGTTACCAATCATGCTCCAATTTGTTTTTCATTAAGATTTGTTTCCCTCAAAATTGTACTTTTCAACACCTTATCAAATCGTGCTTGCGTTAAGTTTCATTTACTTAACCTCGTAAGACATTCATAAAATTATTGTTTTATACTGATAGGGTACACAGTTCTACGTCTATTACTCGTTAACAATTGAATGGAATACGTATGACTAGTTTGGCAAATAAGTTGTAAGTTTCCATCGTCCATAATTAAGAGAATCCAAGTGCTTTGAGGAATCCTACATTTGTCCTTCTAATACTAAATGCATCAATTTTACTGTTTGTACAAACAATATTTATGTGAAGGACGAATAATTAGCACTTCCCTTCAATATAATTGCTATAAAGGACACTATTGCATACGAGGGCCATTCAATTAATATTGAGCCTACACTGATCATTCTGTCAAAATGCACCATTTTCACGTGCGAGTTTGTGCTAGCATTTGTTCAAGCTTTTTTCTATCATATAAAATAAGCTTCACTAAAATCGGTTTGGTAGTTTTAAAACAATAGCGAAAAAGTGAAAAAAAGTGAACCTACTTATAGACACTCTCTGAACAATGTTGAATGAAACTAGAACTCAAATATGTGGTTGTATCAAAAACTAGTTTCTTACTTGGGATTTCGAAAAAAACATACACAATGAAGTTTGCGAAGCATTTGTGTATCATGGTGTTTCTTATGCTACCGTTAATCGCCGGGTGAAGAGGTTCAAAAGTGGAGATCTGACCTTCAAAAACAAACCAATTCCAGGAAAACCGAATTCTGCCGCTAATTCTAAAACTGTTTAGCAAGTCAGCGACTTATTACTGACTGATGCCAAATTCACTATAAAGCAGATAGCTAATGTACCAGGGATGTCTGTTTGATCATTATTCAATATTTTAAACAAGGGCCACTATGGCCCTAAATCGCTCACCTGGTACACCATGGCAAACTTGACCTATAGTGACGTAGATTATGACTGGCCATGACTCACAATCAACCTCTAGAGTGTAAACAAGATTTTCCTATGATTTGACCTAGTTTTTGAACGGACACAATCCATATTTGATTTTGACCTAGATTTGATGTAGGCAAACATTCTGACAATATTTCATGCAAATCTAGTGAGAGATGTAGCTTCGATTAGGTTAACACTGTTTTTCTTTGACTTGACCTAGTGACCTAGTTTTCAACCAGACATCATTCAAAATTATCTGAGCTAGATATCAATGAGGGAAACAAGTTGAGCAAAATTCATTAAAATCCAATGAGAGTTTTAGCATCTAGAGTGTTAACAAGTTTTCCCTATGATTTGACCTAGTAACCTAGTTTTTTACCCTAAATAACCCATATTTAAACTTGACCTAGGTAGTAATTTGTCAAACATTCTGACCAAGCTGCATAAGGATCAGATGAAATTTAAAGCCTCAAGAGTGTTAACAAGGTTTTTCTATGATTTGACCTACATGTAGTGACCTAGTTTTTGACCGGACATGACCCATATTCAAACTTGACCTAGATATTAATAGAAAAAACATGCTGACCAAGACAAATCTCATTGGATCTTGATGACACTTAGTGTCATCAAGATCCAATGAGATTTGTAGCCTCTAAAGTGTTAACAAGGTTTTTCTATGATTTGACCTAGTGACCTAGTTTTTGACCGGACATGATCAATATTCAAAGTTGACCTAGATATCAATGAGACAAACATTCTGACAAAGTTTCATGAAGATTGAATGATATTTGTAGCCTCTAGAGTGTTAACAAATTTTTTCTATGATTTGACCTAGTAACCTTGTTTTTAATCGAGCATAATCCATATTCAAACTTGACCTAGATATCAATGAGACAAAAATTCTGACAAAGTTTCACTATGATCCAATGAGATTTGTAGACGCTAGAGTGTTAACAAGGTTTTTCTATGATTTGACCTAGTGACCTAGTTTTTGACCCAACATGACCCACATTCGAACTTGGCCTAGATTTCTACTAGACAAACATTGTGACCAAGTTTCATGAAGATTGAATCATATTTGTTGCTGCTAGAGTGTTAACGAACCAATTGTGGACGGACGGACGGACGACGGACGACGGACATCCAGCGATCCTAAAAGTGTTAACAAGGTTTTTCTATGATTTGACCTAGTGACCTAGTTTTTGACCGGACATGACCAATATTCGAAGTTAACCTAGATATCAATGAGACAAACATTCTGACAAAGTTTCATGAAGATTGAATGATATTTGTAGCCTCTAGAGTGTTAACAAGTTTTTTTATGATTTGACCTAGTAACCTAGTTTTTGATCGGGCATAACCCATATTCAAACTTGACCTAGATATCAATGAGACAAAAATTCTGACAAAGTTTCACTATGATCCAATGAGATGTGTAGACGCTAGAGTGTTAACAAGGTTTTTCTATGATTTGACCTAGTGACCTAGTTTTTGACCCAACATGACCCACATTCGAACTTGGCCTAGATTTCTACTAGACAAACATTGTGACTAAGTTTCATGAAGATTGAATCATATTTGTTGCTGCTAGAGTGTTAACGAACCAATTGTGGACGGACGGACGGACGACGTACGACGGACGACGGACATCCAGCGATCCTAAAAGCTCACATTGGCACTACGTGCCAGGTGAACTAAAAATCTACCTGGCGTCAGGCGTATTTGCTAGATGTGAGCAAAATATGTTAACTGAAGAGCAAAACAAGACAGTGTTGAGAATGCCTAAACTACTGAATAATTACCAACATTTCACTTCATTGGCATTTGCAGATATCTATACAGTTGACGAAACATGGGTACATTGCTATGACCCTACTTGAAAAATAATTATAACAAGATATGGGCAAGTAAAGATATGAAGAGACCCAGGTGCTAAAAGAAGACAAAGTGTACAGACAATAATGTAGCAATTCCCGTCAATGCAAGAGGAGAGACAGTACAAGTTTTGATACCACGGAGTAGAACTGTTAACGGGAAGGTTTACATGAACGTGTGTGTGATTGTTATGGTATGGCTGTGTGTGTGTTCTGCTTTAGAGATGGGTGTATTGTTTGTGTTGCGTTTCCTGCTTGAGTCTTCTTTCGTATTTATTTAAAGGGATATAGTATTGAAAAAATTGAAAAATTAATGTTACATAAGAGGAAAAACGTTCGGATAGCGTGGTACCTATATGTTACATGACAATATTCCTGCAATCAAGTCCACACTAATGACCGCATTTCCGTAAAGAACACGAACCGAGGTGCTTCACCATCAACCGTACAGTCATGACCTGGCCCCGTATGACTTCTGGTTGTTCTCAAACATGATACAGTTCTCCAAGGGACGCCGATTTCGGACTAGAACCGCCATTTGATCTGCCATATATCAGTATATGAACAGTATACCCAAATCAGCCTTCAATAAAGCATTACACAGAAGGATTTCACGGCTGAAATATGGCACAAGCGTTAAAGAGGAATACACTGAGGGAATAAAGAAAACAATTTGCTGCTTGGTTTATTTGTTTCCTTTGTATAGGGCAAGGCTCACTATTAATTAAATGGTCCTCGTAGTGACACCTTTTTTAGAAAGAGAGTCCTCAACTTTTAAAGGAATAAAAAACAAGTCACTGCATGAACGATTTATTGTAAAATTAAAAATTAAATTTTATCGGGTAAGAGTTTATGCTTTGAAATATTATGTTTAGACTTCAGTGTGTGTTCTGAAATGAGGGTATCATTGACGTAATGCTCATTCCCCCACCATTCACTGCCTTGACGTCATCAATTTAAACAATTGTTGTCTGTTTTTATTTCTCAAATTTAAAATTTAGGTATTTGATTGAAGAAATATTTAATTGAGTGTAAAATAATTTGTATCCTAATCAGACGCCACGTTACGCTAAGTGTATGCAAATAACCATTGTACTCGGGGTAAGGCAGTGAAGGGGTTAATAACTTGATAGACCATTAATTTATTGAACCCTAGTGACGAGGATATCCCCCTTTACAAGCAGTGTACATGTGAATGAATAATTTGTCCTATGCAAACAGTGTAGACCAATATCAAACGACTCCTACATCAGCCATCTGGCCGGAATCTGCACTATTTGTCATTTTGCAATAAATTGTAAAACAAATAGCCATAAATATAGAATACAATCGACTAGACTTTATTGGATAATGGAATTTTCCATTTGACGATTCAGGGGTGAATTGAATGATCTAGGAATGGTATATATTTCATTTGTATATTTACTTACCTTTTCAGTGTGTTCACTGCAAATGTAATAAAAATGATTAAGTTTAATTATCACATAAAACCGCCTCTGGTAGTGAAATAATGCCATTTAATAAATGATAGTGTAATATGGATATTTGGGCTACTGCCAAAATAGTTCGTTCGTAGGCGCTGCATAAAGCGGGAAGCCAAATGACGTCATTTGTAATGATGTTACCTTAAACAACGTCAAGTTTTGGCGGAAAATACATATGGCGGATAGACTTCAAACTACGTCTTCTGTTTTACGTAATAGGTTTTTTAAAATATGTAGGTGATAAATAGAATATCACATTCGCGCTAATTCCTTGTCATTTCTAATATACTCATATTATTTTGTTTAACCGATTTATTGAAATAATTAATGAGCACTCATATAAGATCCTCTATTTATTGAATGGCTTTATTACACTGCCAGAGTCGGTTTTATGTGATTAATTTTTGCTATTGCTTATGCTTAACCCATGATTCCACTGCAAATAGTTTGAGGCCAGATACGACGCCGGGTAACCCGTTGTCTGATCATGCTCCAAACTGTTTGCCACTCAGCCACTCAGATAAGATATTTTTAAGAGCTTACATTTTTTTTTTTTTGCATTGCGTATGTGCTCAGTATTATATTAATTTAGACGGGAAAACAAACCTCTCACTTTAGCTATTCAAATTCAATTCATAGATTTAACATGAAAACAAGCTATACAAGACAGGGCATTTCAATAGGGCCCGACTGCAATTGTAGTTTTAATAGTTTCTAGTCTAAACAAGATCCCAAGTATTTCATACTGATATCGATATTTCATTTCGTCAACATTCTGAAATTCCATCTGATATAGATATAAGCACGTGAAAACTTTAAACAAATGATATTATTACTGTTACAGTGAAAATTTTGAACACCGAAACATATACATGTACATCAATCTAAGAGGTCATACAACGGAATTTAGTAACAGTATTACTCATGTTTGAACGAGACAGATATAGCATTCACCTTCAGTAGATTCTTTCATCAGCTTCATTTCCATGTCTGCCAGTTGGAGAGTTAATGTCGCTGTTTTCTTTTGAACTTTCATACATTTCCGGACACCGAAAATCAGTCCTGTAATGATTGTTTAAATGAAGGATTCAGTGATTGGTGTGAGTCATATCTTCAGTTAAGAGGTGAGCTTTGTATTAAAGGGGCTCTCAACCAAATGGTATATTGGCAAATTAAAAGAAAATACTCAAATAAAAGCAAAATAAGTATGATCAGTCTAAAACCATCAGAAAGGAAAGTCATCAGTTCTTAGTTGTTGGTTTTTTATTTAGATATTTTCGATTCATTGCTTTTTCAACTCCGTCGAAAGATCCATTTCGACTCATTTGAAACAAAGTACGTGTAGTTTAAAGCGATCACCGGCTATTGAGTAGCCCGCTTAGTTCAATCGGTTAAGTGTGTGTCTTTTCCATCCTCGCATGCTGGGTCCCGGGTTCAAATCCCACTAGTGCAAATACATTTTTTATTGAAATGCATTTTGTAAACAGAATTTCTTATCCTAAACTAATATAAAATTGTTTATATAAATATAAGCGTTTTACATAAATTCCTTACCTATACCAACAATAACCAATAGTGTGCACCCAAACACAATTAGAATGGTTTTAGTGTGTTCTTCCGAATACTGGGGTAGTTCATGTGCCTGGTATTTTACGTAACCGATGTGCACCTGTAGGTTGCCTACGCTCACCTGAAAAAAATCACAACAAGAGTCGAAAATTGACAAAAATGTAAAACCTCTCTAATACGACGACGCAATTGTGTTAGTGATTAGGTGTTTTCGACAGGTAACGGCTTAAAGCAATGCTACTGTAAATAAGAGAGCTCTTTTAGAAGCATTCTGTTTGACGGTCACCTTGCTTTAAGCTAACTCCTGTCTTTTAAACAATCAATAAACCCTTGCTTAAGTAGTCGTAATTGAAAGGTTTTACTGGATACGCTAGTTACAGCTTGCTGTGCAAGGGGCATAACTACAGTAGTTCTTTTTTTATGTTATAGTTGTTTTAACCCTCTTTATTGTCAACTAATTGTAATGCTTTTACCCATTTCCGCCATAATGTCGTCTGCTTCAAAAATTGTGTCTGTAATATCGTTACAAAGTTGGATTTAATGCATTATGGTTGACGAAATTTCGAAGCAAGTGGCGAACAGTTTGGATGCTGATCAGACATCGCATCACGCGGCGTCTGTTCAGGATCCAAACTATTTGCAAAGAAACACTTTGGCGTCATTGATAGTGAAAGGGTTCAACTGGGGTGTAAAACAAAAGCTTGATTTCAATGTACTCTTTAAACGACCCAAGGCTTAAATGGATAAAGCCATTTAACCATCGTGTTTACTTAAAGAGGACACTGCAAACAGTGTAGGCCATGATGAGACACCGCGTGACGCGGTGTCTCATCAGGGTCATCACTGATTGCTATTTCATATGAAATGTGCTATTGTATTGAAATGACAGATGTTTCTTCAAATCACCCTTGTGTATCTAAAATGGAATCTTTCAGCAAGCCCGATGAAATAGTTTATTGCAAGATCAAGGCATTCAAGGGCTAAAAAATCAAGACAAATTTGTCGCGATGGATCCTTGTTTCTTAATAAGGCGGGGCTTTCGTTATCGTACTCAAAGGACGAACTATAAAGATGGCAGAAATTACATAAAAAAGTGTTTTCAACTTACATTGACAGGATAAAAAGGTCCTGGTATTCCAGGCGAACTTGGATTTCCTGGGGCTAAACAAACAACTGTATCGGCCGTAACGTTCACAACAACACATATCTCAACCCCAACGGTAACGATTATGTCATCTTTACCTACTGCCAGATTTATATGCGATCCCTGAAAAACCATTACTTTTCTTATGTAGGGCAATAAAGACTACATTTATGTTTAATAACAAATTGCCTTAAGCACATGCATTTTGTCACAAACAACAACAAGGCATTTAATTGCAGACGATACAAATTGTATACCTCGCCGAGTTCTATTTTATAGTTACGATGACCTTGTATTGGACCGCAAGGGATGGAGACGCGTACACGAGGAGATGTTAGTGAAAACGTGTTTGAAATTTAATGGAAACGGTGACGTTGAAAATTCTCTCAAATTCTATTTATAGCAACAGTGACCTAGTTTGGAATCGCAGGAAGTGGAGACGCAGAGCGAGTTAAGCTGCCGTACTAGTGTTGTACTATGGTTAGCTTGTATGACGTCACATATCTACTCTAGTTCACAATCAACAAAACGCCAAGAGTGAGACTCTCGTGTAAACAAATGCGAAGACGACATCAGTACTATTGAACCAGTCTGAATAAATTCTAACATCAAATGCAGCGGTTAAAGAATAGTGCTGCTATGATTTTATTTATTTTTAAGTTTGAGCATAATATATTTATCTGAGATTGATTAATCTACCAGACTGTTACATGCTGTCATTCTCTTCCACCATTTTGTTTTTCCGCCATTTTGTTCTACCCTCATGCTGGGCTGGGTTGAACTAAAGTAGCGGTAAAGAGTCACTAGGGTAGGAGGGAGCGAGTCTTTTCGTAGCCGAGTCATTTCGTAGCCGGTAAAATAAGTCATTTCGTAGCCGAATTTCGAGTCATTTCGTAGCCGCTTAAAATCTGAAAGTAATTTTGTAGCCGACAAAAAAGTTGAATAAGTCATTTCGTAACCACCAATAAAAATGAAAATGAATGGCCCCAAATAAGGCATCAGTATTTCGTGGCCTCTGAAAATTGGAAAAGTAATTTCGTTAACGAATATTTTTTCTGTGTTCTTATTTTTATTTATATTTTTGTTCAGTTTTCTGACCTTATTTCACCAAAAATGTGAAAAGCTGCAAACTTAACAAATATATGTAAACTATGTTTTGGCCCCGAATTAATTATAAACCTTATGTGTAATCAAGTTGTTGAATGTTGTTTAAAACACGAATATTAGTACGTGTCTATATGCAATCAATTAAACCGACATAAATGGATGTATAATAGGACATATAATTGGTCTTTAATAGCTCATTTAGGCCACGCGTGTCAAACATTAACTTGTAGGTTGTTTTAACAGTTTACACATCGGATAAACACACAAACCAAGCCAATTATCGTCCACTGCATGTGCCGGAAATGTGGAATTTGTTTTTCACTTTTAATTTCACAAATGACAAGAAAAATGACTTTGTAATCAATAATCACTGTTAATTTGTTATAACATTCAATAAGGAAATAAAAGTTGCTAGCATAAAAACAAAATGACCGTTAAATACAGTGGTGCAGCAGAACACACTTTAGTAAAATATGATATTGATGTTCGTTGAAGATTTGAATGCCGATGACAACGCTTAAAGCTGGTTAAAAGTAAAGCAGGGTTTTGTCTCAGAGCATTCTGCTCTTCTTTTATCCTGCCTTAAGCTATCATTTTTTAGTAAATGGGAAATACAAAATGGAACGGATCCGTTTCAAAACAGTGTACTCATCAGCACAAAGAGCGAATACCTATCTCCACAGCTGCAAACTATTAAAGCAGAATTCAAGTAAAGCACACTGCTCATCAGAGCAGTTTTCTCATATTTCAGTCTGCTTTAAGCTATCATCTGCTAGTATGCAGAACAAACGAAATAGACCACATATCGTTATGTACAAGCAAAGCGCAAAATATTGAACACATATATTTTCAGCTCCATATTTAAGATTCAAGATGCAAGAGTTTTATTGTTATTTAAACATATAATGTTTCTCGTTACATACATAATATATAAACACACATTACAACATGAAAATATATTATTAGAATCTAAACAATGTAACCAAATCACATTAGCAAATTTGTAATTCCACGATGTAACCTGTATGAACTTGTATGACACAATAAAAGAGGTTGGGCTATATACATGTATGATTGTACGCTTAAAACAGGCTGAAAGTAAATTATAATGCTATCATCTGGCGTCTGATCAGGCTCTAAAGTGTTTTCCACTCATAGAAAAAAGAAAAGTCAGAATTGTTTTTTGCTTTTGCGTTTCGTTTGCGTAAACGGTAAAGAACGTTATTCTGTCCCCAATAAACGCTTTTACGCTAAAACTGTTATTGCAGAAGCAAACAGCTCGGAGCCTGATCAGACACCGGGTAACCGGGCGTCTGATCAGGCTCCAAAGTGTATTTGTGACTCATAGAAAAATGAAGTCATAATTGTTTCTTTGCGTTTGCGTTTCGTTTGTGTTTAAACGGTAAATAATGACGTTTTCTCTTCTGTATCTTTTGTAAATTATATAAATTATGTAACACGGCTTCAATCGAGTCTGAATACCGCTTTCTCTTAATTTGTCCTTCATACGCCGAATTACGAACTGAATACATAAAACTTATTATTATAGATGATCTGCATTATATAAATTTTATAAAATAATGTCTACATCAAAGAATTACTGAATCTAATAGAATTTACTTATTGTTGAAACAAACTACGAAGTTCACTTATTATTTAAAACTTAAAAAACAAAATAAAAAACACCAACAAAAAAACTCGTATCAATGCGTCTGCACAACGAAACACTATATAAGCTATCAGGTTTTTCCTTCAACTCTCAACAAATCAAATCAATCTTCTTCATAAGCCACACCCAATACCTGATTTTTATTGTTAGAAATCTACAGGTCATTATTTCGATCCTCTCAACCAATCAAATAAATCTTCTTCATAAGCCACACCCTATACCTACTTCTACAGTGATTGGATTTGTCATGGTCCATTTCACTTATCTCGCTAAATTAGATTAAAGCAAAAAAAAGTAATTCAGTAAATGGTTCAAATTCAAATTGACCATTTCAGTAGGGCAGGTTACTCCTTAAAGCAAAAGTAAATTAATCATCACCTTACTTGAAGCTGCTACATTGTATCTGTCTTAAATGCAAATAATAATCCAGTCTATATTTACTATCAACTGAACTCTTATTTATATATACTTTTGGACCTGTATTTCAATTAAGGTGCATACATGTATAAAGGTAACGTTATGTACAAGTTGCTGCATAAGAAGGAATTTTCTGCATATCTTATTAAATCTTTAATTCCTACAATTCTATTTTGCCATTTCAGTTAGGCCAATGACTGCTTAAAGCAAAATGAAAGTAAATCAGCAATCACCTTGCATTAAGCTTCCGTCTGTCTTAAATGCAAATACTACTCATATCTATATTTACTATCAACTCAACTCTTATTCATATATACTTTTGCACCTGTACTTCAACTAAGATGCATATAAAGGTATTGTTATGTACATGTGGCTGCTCAAGAAGGAATATTCGGCATATCTAATCAAATCTTTAATTCCTACGATTCTAATTAGCCATTTCAGTTACTCCGATGACTGCTTAAAGCAAAATGAAAGTATTTCAGCAATCCGTCCTATTATACATCCATTTATGTCGGTTTAATTGATTGCATATAAACACGTACATGTACTAATATTCGTGTTTTAAACAACATTCAACAACTAGATTACAATAAGGTTTATAATTAATTCGGGGCCAAAACATAGTTTGCATATATTTGTTATTCTTTCAGGTTTTAACATTTTTGGTGAAATAAGGTCAGAAAACTGAAGAAAAAAAATATTCAAAGAAATAAAAATACAGAAAAAATATTCGGGTACGAAATGACTTTTCTAATTTTCAGAGGCTACGAAATGACTTATGCCTTATTTGGGGCCATTCAGTTTCATTTTTTTGGTGGTAACGAAATGACTTATTCAACTTTTTGTCGGCTACGAAATGACTCAAAAATTGGCTATGAAATGACTTTCAGGTTTTGAGCGGCTACGAAATTACTCGAAATTCGGCTACGAAATGACTTATTTTACCGGCTACGACATGACTGGGCTACGAAATGACTATAACTCGGGAACCCCATGCGTTTATTAGTCTAATTACTATAGTTTATCCTAGTACGTCAGCTAAACTCGCTCGCTATCTTGTACAAGAGGTGATGTCGGTGTACACGTATGTGAAGTTTCATGAAAATTACAGTATGTACAGTAACAGTGACCTAGTGATTGACCACAGAAAGTGGAGACGCGAACTTATACATTAGGTGATGTTTGTTAACATGTGTGAAGTTTCATAACAAAAATAAAGCCTGTAGAAAGATGACGTCATTATTGTACGTACATACACATATACATACATACATACACACATACGTACGGAGATATCCCTATATACCATCGACGACTCGTGGCGAGGGTATAAGAATGTTATTTATTTACAGTAGTGGCACGTTATTTCCGGTAAAAGACACATTTTGTGATTGAGAATTTTGAATAAAATGGAAGTTTTGGTCCCCTTTGAACTTCACAGGTCATGAACTTTTCATGAAAAACATTTTTATATATAAAATTCATTTTTACACTTCATACTGCCACAAAATGTTTACTAAATGTTAGGAATCCGGGTGAAGATTGTACATACTGTTAAGGTTGAAATGCTGAATTGTCTGTCTTGATATCTCATTTATCTTGGTGGTTCAAAGGATCTAGGTTCGCCAAATCGATTCTAAACTATTTATTTACAATGGTTTTGTCCGACTTTATTGTCATGCCAGTCACGTATAACGCAGAGGTCAAGGTACACGTTTCTATTAGTCTTCGTTGCTTAGAATTAGTGTTCTCTATAACACACATGACATATATACACGTCTTTCAGCACATGCGCGTTTATTGGGAAAGAATAACGCAATCATTACTGTGAAAAAGAGATACCTACTGTTATGACCAACGTGTTGTGTTTTAATAGCGTATAGCCATGTTTCTCCGTGTTGTCACCTAAGCTGTTAAATACAGGATCTATATAATACTGCAGAGTGAAGTCGTATTTAACCCCGTCCATATCAAACACCATGTTAACCAGGTTACAATGTCTGCATCCAATGAACGTACTCTTCTCCCACATCGCGTCCTGTTTGACTATAGCTTCTGTGTCTTTGCGCAGTTGTTGCCCTGCCTCGGGTACTTCACAGAGCATTTGATTGGTAGAGATAATTTGGCAGCCGGCTTCCTGTGAAATGAATTCGTCTTACAGTTTAGATATTATCAATAACAAAGTTTCAAAGGTTTAGGGTTGAGTTGAAATAATAAATAGGCAGGCACTCATTTGAGAATTCATCTTGCTAATTTCAATCAGATTGTTCGGACAATGTCATGATATCCGAAAACAATTTATAAACAAAGATAGTTAATTTAATATCGATAAACTTGCTTGGGAACGTGATCCATTTCTGTTTTGCGTCCTTCAAACGGGTCATAGGCAAACGGTATATAGACTGTTTACCAGTACCAACTGAAAACTGTTTAAAGCCAGATCAGAGTCTGGGTAACCCAACTTCTGATCAGGTTCCAAACTGTTTCGCCACTCGCATATATTGAACTGTTTGAAATTTGATAAAACCGTTGTTTCCCACTATTTATTGCAATGCGTTTCGTTTGCGTTTGAACGGTAAAGAATTGGGTATAAGCTGTAAGGTTTCGTGTAAGTTCAAGTGGAGGTAACTTACGGATGCTGTTCCGGCATAGACTGCTGTCAATGTTGCCTTGTTAGCATTGGTCAGGCGTTCTCCAACGACAGTAACTCTGGAACCTCCGCTAAAACATGTACAGTAAAAACTCGATTCTACGAACTCGCTTTTGTTCCAACATACCCGTATTTCAAAGTTAAAACGTGGCCTAGCCACGTTTTAACTTTGAAATACGGGTATGTTCGACATAAATGAGATCGAATTATCAAAATTCAACCTACGAAATACTGATTAGGTTGATTTAAACGAGTTCGTAGTATCAAGTTCCGATTGTATACAGTAAACAAATAACCCTGTTATTGCGACCACTACAAATACGTTCAATTAGTTGTATGAACGACAGGTGGTCGCTCAAAGCAAGATGGCAGTAAAGGAGCTTTCCGTTTTACTTTCACCTTGCTGTAAGCATGTACCTGTTTTAGAAATAAATGATGAATATTATTTAGTTGTCATATTTTCTATAAAACAGACATGATATTTACCGACATGGCTGTTCTAAGGGTCCGTTTTATGAAACGTCTTACGACAAATATTGTCAGATTCTAACATTCTTAACTATTATTTATGTCTCCATCTAATCTTGTCTTGTAAACATCTTTTTAAGACGATTCTAAAGAGATGTCACACGACAGGATTAGATGGAGAAACGGAAATTAGATGTACATGTATTTTAAAGTTTTGACTTACGACCATTTTTGTCGTACGTCCTTCCGTAAGACGGACCCCAGAACTGTAGTCTGAATTGCCAGTTTATACTCCTAAAGAACAGAATTGGCGGTATATAACGAGTGAACTGTGTGTCCGTCCGTCCGTGCTTACGGGAGAGTACTTACGTGGCTAAAATTTTAGCCCCATAATTGAAAAACATTAACCTGGCCGTCTCTTGTGACATTAACCTGGGCATTTCTTGTGGCCGTCTCTTGTGACATTAACCTGGGCATTTCTTGTGACATTAGCCTGGCCAGTTGTGGAACATAGGGTTAGGCGTAAGGTTAGCCTCCAGATCATTTTTTTTCAAGTTAGAGCAAAAATAAATTGTCCCTTGTGTGGCTAGCCTCCTAAAAGAAATGCATAGAAAATAGCCACATAAGTATCCTCCCGTTAGAACATCCGTGTGCACCCCTTTCTGCTTAAAATTGTCCTCTGCTGTTTTTCTCAAAGTAACATTATGGAAATTTTGACCGAAAAAAACCCTTAATAACGTGTGACAAACAACTTGAATCCAGATCAGACGCTGCGTTACGCGGCGTCTGATCTGGATTCAAGCTGTTTGCAAATGAAAGCCAATTTCCATCCCTACAACGACTCCCTCCGAACAACGCACATATAGTTTGTCTCACATTGAGTGTCGTTGTAGAGAGGGAGCGCTGTAGTAGCATTGGTTCTTCAGAGAGTAGCCGCTTCATACAAGTCCGACTCTACAACCAGGAAGTAACAAAACTAGCTTTGTACTCACCTTAATGTACATTTCATTGGGTAAACATTCTTTATGATAGGGTCTGCTAACTTTTCAAATACCAATGGCGTTGAAAAGACCTCATTGATAAAATCATCCAGGAACAAACTTATTTGCGTCATGCTGTCGACTGTCAATGGCGTTTGGCATATTATCACACTACAATATATTAGAAAAAACAACAGTTCACGTTGTCTCCTTTATTTACCTTGAACATTTATTAACCCATTATCCCGTAGCTCGTTTCTAGTTTTAAAGACACGTGACCATTTAAAGCAGGTTAAGTGAAAAGTAGATGTCGAATTAAGGCGCATTCTGCTTTACTTTCAGCCTGTTTGAAGTTACTATATGCTAGGATATAGAAACTGTATAAAATGGTACATATTCATTTTATATTCTATTTTCTTCAGCGGAGGAATAAGGTTAAGGTTTAAAAAGGCGTGTTTATACTAATGGGTAAGCTCCTTTATCCTAGAATCTTCAAATAGACATGCCAAGTTTCTAATTAAGAATAGTTAAAATTGGACTATATAGGTTTGATTTAAACAACATATTTCAAAATTGTAAACATTCACTTACACTGAAATTGATTTTTAAATGTTTGTTCTTTAATAAGAAATGCAAATAGACACTTATACATCTGATATATTCTAAGCAAATTCGCATATACCTTAACCTTGACATTGGTTGCATGCTAAACGCGAAATACTTTGAATTACGTATAATCTATTTACTGCCCTACCCTGAAAAAATATGGTTATTTGAAAGATTCCTCAGTAATTTGGAGTATGATTAGGTTACAAACATTATAATTTCAGTAAATTGACAGAAAATTATCGATTTGATAAAAAAGTAGACTTATGATATGTTGTGAAACGATACCTTCTGCTAACACTGGACCTTACTGCACAGTTTTCAAAGGGTAAGTTGTTATACATCACTTTAACATTCCTGTTACCGACTGCAAGCTGTTCTCCCGATAACGTTACCAGCGTAATTCCGCTTATTGGTCCCTGCCTTGGGTTGATATCAGTTATATAAGAAGTCTAAAGTAAGAAATTGAGACACTACATTAGTACTAAAATACTAAAGTTAGAAATAACGAAACTGAATCGATGACTGCTATATACAGTTGACAAGATGTTATTAAATTTCCCTAATAAATACATTTCTATTGAAACAATAATGCATATTATATTGCACTGAAATACCATTTTAACATCATTGTTTACATGGTATTTGTTGTTTGATAATCACGTTTTGCACCCAAAATGCAAATAATATGGTCTTCTCTAGTGTAATTAGGACACACGCTTGATGTCATAGATCTGATTAAATCAGAAAATCGGTGTTTTCCGTTGGTGTCCACAGAAATTTAATTTTTAATTAAAACAATACAGTGGATACTTATTGTTTTCTAATACACCTGTGGATAATTTGCCAGTTAATTATATGAGTTAATCAGCGTCTCATCTGGATCTCAACAGTTTGATACTGTGGTGATATTTTCTTAAAGAAGATACAGATAAACTATATTTGTAAATCTTTCGTGCTAAACATTAAGCAAACAAAGAGACTTTTCTCACTGTACGTATTTTCAGTATTCATTAAAAACGTATTAAAATCAAAGTACTGACATTACTAAAGTGGCGTTTGTCTGTAGGTTTATGTTCGCCTGAGTTAACCATGTACAACTTGGATAACTGAGCTAGCCTTTGAGCCGAAATGACCCACATTCTATCTTTACTAGAGTTCAATGAGGCAATCATTTTGACTAAGTTTCATTAAGATCAAATGAGACTTGTATCCTCTAGAGTGTTAACAATGTTTTTCTATAAGTTGACCTTGCGCCCTAGGGTTTGACCGGTCATGGCCAACATTCCAACGTGAACTATATTTTCTTTGGCAAATGGTTTGACCAAGTTTCATTAAGATCTATTGAGATTTGTAGCCTCTAGAGTGTTAACAAGGTTTTGATCTAGTGACCTAGATTTTGACCTGATATGACCCAAAATCAAGCTAAAATCGTATGGAATTGGAACCGATATGGTTGACTGGACAATACCTTTTTTTAACAAGTGACGCTTTTTGGAACGGGTTCAAACTGGCATGAAGTCAACTCAGGCATCCCCCAAGGATATGGACCTCTCATGTTCATAATATACATACCGATCTGCATGACAATGTTAAATCAACAAAATACATTTACTTATTTGCAGACAACACCGGATCAATATTATCAAATTCACAAACGACAAGGAACACTACAAAAATGACCTACAAAATGTCACAATGGACAGATAAATGGCTGCTAAAATTACACCCACAAAAGTGCAAAAGTATGCATATTGGAAAGATCAATCCAGCTACAAATTTCTCCTATGCGCTAATGGGTGTTACACTGGAAACTACAGAAGAAGAAAAAATACATAGTGGTAATGATAGATAACAAATTAAACTTTGATAAAAACATTGCTGAAAAGTAAAAAAGACAAAAAAAACTCAATGAGTGCAATATTTAGGCGAAATGTCCACCATCTAGATGAAGAAAGTTTCTCACCATTGTATAAAACTTAAGTCACAACACATCTTGAATATGCAAATTCACCGTACAAAAGTAAACATATAGACAAGCTAGAAGGGGTTCAAAGAATTGCCCGGCTTTAGTGAGCTCTTATATGAAGAGCGTCTTTAAAAGCTCAATATTCCCACTTTGTCTTACAGAAGGGGACGCAGAGGCATTGTTGAAGTATACAAATGAACAAGTGGGAAATATGATAATGAATATGAAACGGTCTGAAACTAAGAGAAGATAAAACATTAGAACTTTAATAAGGGAGAATTCTTAAATGTTAATACTCCCAGAGAGCAAGGTTAGACATCAGAAAATATAGTTTTGGCATAACAACAGCAACTATTTGGATTAGCTTAAAAGAAGAGATTTTATTTATGCTTTTCGGTGGATAATCACGAAATAGCAGTGGATTATCACCAATCGCTTTTATTATGAATTTTCCCCGTAGGGCTCCCCAAGAATCGTAGTCAATCGTGTCTTATCGTTAAATTCCGGCAGTCCGATTTGTCGCGAACTACTCACCGGAAGAACACGAATCCAAACTCGGGAGCAACGAAGTAATTCGGATGACGTCAAATCAATAAATAAGTGACGTCATCGTACGGGAAACTGTTTCGAAAATGTGTTTGATATAAAATTGGGGCTCAACACGGGGTAAATCATTTACTTTTGCTTTCTCAATTGTCGAACAATTTCGTTTAAAAAGTTGCTTAAAAGCATAAATAAATAGAATAATTGTATTTTTTCAGTATAAGATCGAATTTAACCCTTTTCGTGAACATCAGACTGTTATATTTTCACTCGTGGCGATATTTTCACTGGTGGCTTCGCCACTCGTGAAAATATAACGTCTGATGTTCACTCAATGAATTAAATTTCTATCTTATACTGAAAAAAACAAATATCCTCTATGTAAATGCAAAACCACTCAACTCTTTCAATAAACAACCAGATAACTACTTGGACAATCAAGAAATTAAATACAACACAAGGCCTATATAAGAACCGGAACTAAAGTACTAAGTACACAAAATGAAGAGTCCAGCATAGAGGATCGTGAGGAACCTGAGCTGGAAATTAACACTAAGTAACACTAAGTATGTAAATTCCCATATTTCTTGTTCATTACTTGACTTAAACAGCTACACAAATTGACTTTTGGACATCATTCATGCATCATATAGAACTTTCTGGCAGTATTTCCACTTGTAGATAGTCACCTTTAGCAATAGATATATATACATTTTTATGTTACTACGTTTACCAACACTAATACTTAAAAAACAAATGGTTTCTGCTATTAACCAATTTAGAGTTCCTTTTGCTTTTTGGATGCCCTTTGCCTTTCGGTTATTCTAGCCACCGGTAAATGGTGTCTATTAATACTACTTGACCGAGATTAATAAGCTTCCGATAAGGGACATTGCAAAGGTAACTAGACACTTCTCACGTTTGACAATAATAATGTAGCAAAACAAACTCAAAAACGGGAAAACCACTATGAATAACAGATTGTAAGACACTGCTATTTATTATTTGAAAAGTCGATCGAAATGGTAAGCATCGATGTTTTTCTGCGAAAAAAGTATGCAAAATCGATGGCTACACAACTGAAGACTTCAAATAACGCTGAACATATCCCTCGATTTCAGGGTCAGTGTCTTTGTACCGCGGCGTGATACATATAATGGGATTATTTTGCATATTTCGGATTGACACAACTTTGACTGAGATACCTGTACATAACGGAAACAATTTGAGAACTTAATTATCGTGCAAATACTTATTAATGCAGGGAATACGAATTTCAGGAGCCTCATATTAGACCCTTCTGTACAATATATGTCCTACTTCAAGCAGGTTTTAATCATAAATAGTACAGAAATATCGTATTTTCTGTGACAGCATAAATACAGGGTTGACTGTTAAAAATGACCGTCCGGAAATGGTTAACAATCAATGGTTTTCGTCCAGTTTTGTGGTCATGACAGGGTATGGACCAAGTCTTTCGGACAAGACTTTGTAAACCGAGGTCCTATGTATCAGGGTTTTATATCGGTCATCCAAAATAACCAGATAACTCTGTCGATAAAATAAGTAGGACATTGCGTCCGGTTTTACTGTATCCGCCCCTTTCTCTGGATCATACATTTAGTATATATATTGTAGATATCAGAAACGGACGTTAACAAACAAACAAAACCAAACCAGACTGAGTATCTATAATTTCAACCATTTCGCATTCAAAGGCTACTGAAGCTAATTTTGCACCTGATCAACATGAAGACGAATGGGTTAGGTCAACATGCAATGTACCACATTTGACATCTAAGTGACAACCGAAACCAACACACCCAAATAGTCGTGTCCATATGTCTGTTTAGATAATAAAAAAATGTTTGTTATACATGACAGGGCTCCAGACAAGGGGGGTATTTCAAAAACTTAAATCTTTATTTCTGCTTTAAACCCTATGATGTCACTACTCATTAGACTCAATTCTAATGAGTAGTAACACCATAGGATTTGATGCTAAAATAAGTGAGAAAATGTTGGATTTCTGCAGTTTACTCCCTCTTATCTGGAGCTCTGCATGAAATAAGCTTTGCAGGAGACAACATTTAAGTATTGTAACTTTTGAGTTTCCTATCATGTTCTTCACTAACATTCGCAAACAGCTTCGATCCAAATCACGCACCAAATATCTGGGTGTCTAATAAGGAGCTAAAACTGTTTATTACTTGTATTTCTACATTTGATTACTTAAAACGTATGTTTAGTTGTTTCGCAGATATTTTAAACAGTTGATAACCCAGCATGATAGTTGCTATTGTACAATTATTATGACCTGTCGGAGTTTTTTTAGATTTGAACATTCTAAAACGTTCAAAGGGATGCTTTTTCTCTACATACGGTTAATGATACGGATAGCTGTAATTTTTGTGCGCAATGTACAGTAGAGGATACCTTATTCTTTCCCGTTTAAACGTAAACGCAATGCACTAAACTGTGGAAATTTTAATTATATTTTTAATCTGAGTAGCAAACAGGTTGGAGCCTGATCAGACGCCAGGTAACCCGGCGTCTGATCTGGCTCCAACCTTTTTGCAATGGAAATAATAGTTTTAGTATATAAATGCGTTTGTTGAGAATGAATAAAATATCAGTAAAGTTAGCGCAAGGGTCTCGTGCTGCACGAGGATCATGTTATCTCAAGTTGGAAAGTGTACGACTTTATAGATCCGATGTTACCCTGTTATCTATTAACCATTATGAACTATTTTGTTCTAAAAATAACTCCGACAGTTCAGAAAAGTCGCATATTAAAAGTGGGGAAGTCGCTTCATCACTATCTTATCTTTTGTAAACACTTTGAACATGCTTAATGCCACTTGGAAACTTCAGTAAACATCACTCAGCACAGTGGAGATGGTGTTAATCTTTCCTAATAACCCGTTTATGCTAACACAGTTACTGTTTGCCAGTTGTAAACAATTTGGAGCCATAACAGACGCCAAGGAAACCCCGACGTCTGATCAGACTGCAAACTGTTTGTCACTCAGATTAAAATGATTCGATAGAAAATCCTACATATAGGCATTTTTACATTTTATTGCAATGCGTTGGGATTCGTTTGCTTTCAAACGAGACAGACGAACGTCTTTGCCACTGTTTAACTCTATAACTCAGTGACAAAGAATGTCTAGGACATGATAGAAGAAGATTACGCAGAAATTGTGGAATGAATTCTTTTGTTGAGCATTATCGTTTGCGTCCCGGTCCACGTTGAATCGTCTAAATTAACCCCTTGCAAAACATCATTTACATTTTGCATTGCTGCCGTAATATTCGTTTCTACGATAGATTTTATACAGTATGACATAGGAAATATCGATACGAGTGTCAAGCATGCTTGATCCTGATCAGACACCGCGTAACAAGGTATGTGATCAGGATCCAAACTGTTTTTTGACTTTACTCGTGCATGGCAGTGAAGGGTAAAGCTTATCCAACCAAGCATCTGTTTTGAAAAGTCGCTTAAGACAGGATTGGCTTATCACACATATACAATCACTTGCTAACGGGTATCGGAGACGATTGTAAACCTGAAGTACGTGTATCTGGAATTAAAAAAGCGACATTTATTGATCAAATCAGTTCAACAGTATATAAAACATGTTCAGTTCACTACAGATGATGTTTATAGTGTTTGCCTTAAACACCCCGAGTGTGTATGGTGAAAATGTTTTGGATATGGTTATTAATCCATTCTTGTTTGACAATAAAGACTGTACTTATGAGAAGAAAGATAATGTGATGACGTGCAAAGAAATCCCAACAGTAGTTCCTGACAATATAACAACTGTAATTGTGACTGATCATATTGGGACTCTTTCCAACGCTTTTAAAGGGCGCGGCTGGAAACATGTCACACAGTTACAACTTTATGGGCAGACAACTCAAACGATGATGGACAATGACCTAGCAGGTCTGGATAAGGTCAGGGACCTGTCACTTTCACTCCCGAGTATCTCAAGCATTTCCAAAAGGGCTTTCGCTGATATCCCGGATGTGACTACGATAAGTCTAATTGGCATGGTCGATTTTCGTTCAAACGAATTGGTTGACGCTCTTACACAACCTGACATATTTAAAAACTTGACAGAATTTGTCTTCAATTCCAGACAAAAAGTTCATTTGCCGAAGTTATCTTTAACTAAAGGATTTATACAATGGTTTCTGGACAGACCAGTAACACGAATTAATGTTAGCAACGCTTTTATTATCGGACCTTTCGAAATTTTAATTGGCGTGGCTATTAAAATAGATGTTCTAAACATAAGCGGAAGCGTTTTGATTCCAATGAACGGACTGTCATCATTGGATGTCAATAGTTTCGACGTTGAACCTTTACTAAAGGTCCTGGACGTCACAGGGGTTAAATCTCCTTATAAGTTGCAGATGCCACATATATCGCTTTTCCAAAAGGTACTCTTCCAAATTGAGCACGTGTATGCGAACAATATGATTAACAATGCAAGTGTGTTTTCGTGGTCGTTAAATCTCACAAATCAACATGTATTTCTCAAAAGTTTATTTGCCCGACAAAATAAAGTTACGAAGATTCAATCGAATATAATTTTAAATTTAAGTAACTCTTTTGAGGTTCTAGATATTTCGGATAATAGTATCGAGTATATATCTCCTACTTCCTTTTCAAATGCTGCCTGTTTAAGCTCAATGTATATTTCTAAGAATAGACTTGGTAAAATGCAAGATTCTTTAGATTTTCCAAAGCTTTTGGCACCCTTTCAAAATCTGGTTGTTCTTTATGTGGATCAAAACAGCATTTCATATGTACCGTGGAATATGTTCATACATAACAAGAAGCTAGAAGTTATTAGTCTTGCTGATAACAAACTGACAACGGTTGGCTTTGATATGTCACTACTTGTATCTTTAAAACATTTAGATATCAGTCGAAACGCCATTCACTTCATTGAGGGCAATGACCTTGCTCGTCTAGCATCTTTTGTACAAATGATGATGAAAACTAAATGTGGTAACGAGTTTGTAATTAGACTTAAGGGCAATCCGTTCCAATGCACATGTGCCAGTCAAAATTTCATTAAGTGGGTTTACAACTACACACTCTGGAACAAACAGTTAGAGCAGCTACCATATAGGTGTACATATGAAGGGTCAACAATAGCAATCAACAAGGCCGCTGAGGGTAAATGCAAGTTTCTTTGTTACAAGACCTTGATAATAGTATCGGCAACTATAGGAACTGTGGTGATAACTGCTGTCGCAGGTGGTGTAATATTTTATCGCTTGAAAGTTCGGAGACGTCGCATACTGCAAGAAAGAAGGAATTGTTATATAGATGAGTTCCGTGCTAACCAGGAGAGACAAAAGCCCGTGTGTTTTGTTGCATATGCTAGCCGTGATGAAGACATTGTTGAACGTCTGCTTATTAATCCATTGTTAGAGAAACTCCAAGAAAAGTTAAAACCAGACCAAAACACAATAATTATTGCAACAGTTGAAAATTGTCCTCCAGGTAAATCAATCAACAAGGAATTGTCCTGCCTCATTCAGCAGTCAAGCGTTTTTGTCGCTGTTGTTTCAGACCGATTTTGCGAGAGCATATTCTGTGAATCGGACATATTTGAAGCAATCGAGCAAGATAAACCGATAATTTTAGTGTATCTTGATAAGGTGTCAGAAGAAAATAGGTGGCCCATTTTGTTACCGATATTACGAAGAAATGTACATGCACATGCATCAATATCTAAGACGAAAGACGGGGATGATCAACTTACTCCTGACGTAGACCGACTATCTGAGAATGTTTTGGAACTAGCTGCAAAGGTTCACCGAGACCAGGACAATAATTGATATACTATAAAACTATTATCTGATTTTTCTGACGTGGCCAAGTTATTTTTAGAACAGAATAGTCTATAATGGTAAAAAGGTAACAGGGTAACATCGGATATGTATTCGTACACTTTCCTACTTGAGATTAGCATGATCCTCGTGCAGCACGAGACCGCTGCTCTAAGTTACTAATATGTTATTCTTTCACAATAAACGCATTTACGCTAAAACTATTATTTCCATTGCTAGCAAGTTGGATCCAGATCAGACGCCGGGTAAACCGGCGTCTTATCAGGCTCTAACCTGTTTGACACTCAGATTTTAAAAAGATAGTTGGCCATTCTAAAAGTGATTTTCTACAGTTTAGTGTATTGCGTTTGCGTTAAAACGGGAATAAAATAATGTCTTCTCTACTGTACATTATGAATAATAAATACAATCATCCATATATCTAGTTTGCTGTACGAAAATCATCGATTATGATGATCATCCCGTTTTCTGTTTTAGAATGTTCCAATCTAAAGATAAGTCGGCCATGTCAGAAGTAAACACTAATACAACATATTTGTCAGCCATAAGTTGAGCACAAAAATCAATGGCCGTCGTTGGCCATCGATTGCGAGTTGGCTACCGGTCTGAAATATAGTGGAAAAACGTTTTTCCGCCGTATAAGGTGGATCGCAAGCGGGGCCCCCGCATCTCGAGTCCCTTAAATGCTCATGATTTTCACATGATCTTTTTCGACACGTGCTTATACTAGACAATTACATAAAGAACTGTTTGATAAATTTCAGTGTCTTCATTGATAGCTCAATTGGTAGAATTACTGACTAGCAACCCAAAGGTCCTAGGTTCGAGTCCCATTCGAGTAGAGTTTAACAGTAAAAACTCCATCCCAGTAGACAGTGAGAAAGTAGTATGCTCAAAGTGTTTAGACTTTTCAATCAGTTTTGATCGAGGTCAGACTCCAAATTATTCGTTGTCCTGTCAGGTTCGAAACAGTTACTCAGTGGACAATATTTCTAGAACAAGTCCTAAATAGTTCGCCGAACTCAAGAGAAGGGGAGTATTTCAAAAATTAAAATCTTAATTTCTGTATTAAACCCTATGGTGTCACTATTCATTAGAGTAGTAACAACATAGACTTTGGTACTGAAATGGGTGAGAATATTTTGTAATTGTTTAATTTCTCCCTCCTATCTGGAGCCCTTAGTTTGAACAAGCAAATTATTTTGAATCAAATGTCAGATATATTGAGATACACAGAAAGTAAAACGTTAACATGGCGTTAACCCATTTATGCCCAATGGATTCTTCCATATTTATAATTATATAGGATTGGTCCATTTTTATGAAAGGCATTTTCATTTTGTTTTATATTGAAATTCCTATCAGCAAACAGTGTAGACTGTGATCAGACGCCGCATAATGCGGCGTCTGATCAGAGTCTACACTATTTGCCTATGTCCCATATATGGGATTGTGGGCACAAATGGGTTTTAACCATAAAAAGGCATGTACATTGCAAACAGTTTGAATTCAGATTACAGCCATGGAAATTTCCCCACAATTATCTTCAACAAAATTGTCGAACACAAAATTACACAACAGTGCAGGTTAGTTTAAAACTTAGAGCGGGAACTTTCCAACCCTCTGTTTCTAGGCGACTTTAGAATATAAATATACAATGTTGAATCGTTCAAATTCCATAGATACATGTAGGAATAATGCCCCACGATTGTAGATGCTGTGTGACTTAGCATATCATATTTAAAACTGTTTTCCACTCATTTCCTACATTTGATTGCTTTAACCTTCGTGTTTGCACGAAGGAATAGCATTCCTCAAAGAATACCCCCCTTGTATTCCTGATTTCGCTTATTAGAGAAGTACTATACTATGACATTACCTTATATGTGAATGCATTTTCATATGTAAGGTTGGCTGCAAACATCTGTATTGAAACGTTTCCGGGTTTATCTAAATACAATGGCCACATACTCATCGCTAATTTCCTTGTAGTACAGATTATTCTGAAACGTTAAATACAGTTCATTTTCACAATGATTCTAAATTAACAGTCACACTGTTGTTAAGCGGCTGCTAGAAAGATACAAGGACGGGCAGATTTTAGAAAGGGACAAATGAGCTAAGGGCAAACGTTAAACAAAAATGCCGTCACATGTGTGTTTCTTCTGTTGATGATGTACACTTTTAAATTGAGAAATAAAATCAGAAGACAAAAGGCATAACATGATTTTAATAAACACTTGTTCACACATGGAAATATAAGACAACTATACCTAAATATCTATCCACATCATTACTCTATAGCCTTGTCTAGATTTGAAGACAGGTGAACACTTCAAAAAGGTTGAAAGCAAAGCAGAATTTGCCTTCAGGCGAATTCTGGTTTACTTTTTGCCTGCTTTAACCCTTTACCTGATAGCCTATTTCTAGAATTGAAAATAGGTTACTACTTAAAGCAGGTTGAAAGTAAAGCAGAATGCGCTTAAGGCGCATTCTGCTTTACTTTCAGCCTGCTTTAAGCTATCCTGTGCTAGAATATATAGAAAGTTTTTCCCTATAATATATATTCATGACTGATTAAATTGGAACTATTTTCTTCAGCGGAGGAATAAATTAAATACGCTAAAAGTTGCTTCTATTGGGTAAAGGGTTAAACTACCATCTGCTAGGATATTGATTATATTTCTTACGGTGCATATTCACTGGCATGTGTGCATTTCTTTCCAACAGTGTGTTTGTCCGATTGGATGAACAATTGAGTTGTACAGTGGAAAAGACGTTATTATTCCAGTTTAACCCTTTCATGATCAAATACGCCAAAATTCGCGTTTGCAAACAGTTTGGATCCTGATCAGACGCCGCGTAATGCGATAAGAACTGTTGTTGTAGAGAGGGAGTATTTCATACTGTGCCAAGTATTCTGTTTTGATTACCTTTTTGGAACTTGGTACAGATAGTCTCCGATGACTTGTGTGTAAGTCATTCCATCCTGAAAATCCACGTCACAGATTTCCCCAGCCACAGTAACTGTTTTGATGTCTTGCAGTGTTCTACCGAGATTTGTACCTTCAAGTGTGATGACTGTACCACCTGTATGTGGACCGTCATTCGGACTAATCTATTAGGAAATTTTGACAGTTACAGTGGAGAATCTGTTATTCTTTCCCGTTTAAACATAAACGAAACGCAAACGCAAAGTACTAAAACGTAGAAAAATATAGCTTTTGGACAATTCTGATAATTCATGTTTATATTAGTGGCAAACAGTTTGGAGCCAGATCAGACGCCGGGTTACCCGGCGTCTGGTCTGGCTCCAAACTGTTTGTAAAAGAAAAAAATAGTTTTAGCATTAACGCGTTTATCGGGAAAGAATAACATTTTTTCCACTGTACTCATTTAACACTGAAACATCATACGAAAAGTTACTATCTGAATTTGAACCATGTGGTCAGGATCTACACCGTTTTGAGTAGGACAAGTGTATCCTTCAAATGTACACTGTTTATTTATGACGAGTATAGTCGTCGTAAGGATTGAATGGGTGAAATATTTCACCGTTACAAGTAACTACACTTGTATTGCAAAACGTTTGGACATAGATCGGGCGTCTGATGAGGATAGAGAATGTTTGACAATGTTATATTAGTCAAACATCAATAAACATGTGTTTGAAGATTTATCGCAGACAGAAAATAACATATTTACCTTGAAACCTTTTCATTGCTATATACGGTTTTACAATAGTTTACAATCGGTTTATTATGTCTATTTCTTTACTATTTCAAATAAATTTGATAAAATCTTGATTTACAATATATAAGTTATGAAGTGAAAGGCTATATATACAGTTAAAGACATAACATGACCAAGCTTGGGTGGTAACACCTAGCATCTAGAAAGTTTGAGTCAAAGCGTGGAGCCCATACACTTACTCGGCTAGCGTCTAGGCAAAGAATCATTCAGGCGTCTCACGTGAGGCCCCCACCTAATATTTGATAGCTTGGTCAGTAAAACCCATTGAAAAACGTATTAAGATCTATTATGTAAGGGCCTCTATTCAAAGCTTCAGGTGGCTGATCCGTTACCTGAGCAATTTTCTCGTGATCTACCTGTATTTTCACACCTAGTGAGAACAATGAGGGGGGAATCAATGAACGGACTGGCTTAATGTCTTTAAAATATGAAATATGAAATCCACAACAGATAAAAATTAAAGCTTTTCACTGCCATGATCTATAACGCTTACATGGTCAAACAGTTTGGATCCAGATCCAAAACGCGGCGTCTGATCAGCATCCAAATTGTTTGACATCCATATCAATGCTTATTAATTTTAACACAGAAAGAATGGACCCAATTTGGTCTAAAACTCAGGATTCGAATTTTCCCACAAATAAAAATGGATTACTTCAGTCATCTTCACCATATGTGTAAAACATAATTAACTCAAACGCTTACGATGCCGTTAATGCTATCCAACTCATTAACATACCCTGGTTATAGTTCGTGCAGGACACTCTATCGTATCTGGACAGACAAACTCGTTAGCCTTACATGTCTTCTGGAGTTCACACCACTTACAATTGTACCGGGAGGTGTTCAGGGATAAACACTGGCTGCAGTCCTTTCCTACTTCCTCACAGCGGTACTCTGTCACTGAGAAATTAAAACATGGTATAAGCAGTTGCTCACCCATTCATCTACAGTACAGAGATTGCAGATAAAGATCATATATCACGTTATGAGTCGTCTGATCTGGATTTGCACTGTTTGCTTACAGGGTTTCTATCATTTATAATGTAAATGAAAAAGTATAATATGACCACCTTCAATGATAAATTGACTCATCCATTATATATAAGCATGGAATAATCCATTTGGCAGAAATGGATGGACCTAGTACCACGACTTGCAACATTGTAAAACGTGAAGGAATAATAGTTTTGTTCTGTATTGATAAAATACAACAGTATCTAATATGTACATTAAGCGGATCAGCGAAATTGATTATTGGAAATGGTATCCAAATGATTTGAAATGAGTTCTGTTTATATACGAATAGAACAGCATTTTGAATATATTTAACAAGTGTTTTCTCAGAAACAGAAAACTGTTTTCCGCAGTTTCCATTTATACGTAGAGAAACTAAAAGGCAGGCAGTGAGGATCCGATCAAATAGGACATTTAACTCGCTACACCATAAATAACCCTTTACGCCTTTTACGTTTTTAGATTATATTCCTCCACAAACGAAAATAGTTCTACTTGGTACAGTCATCGATATATACCGTTATAACTATTTTCTTTATTCTAATATAATGGTAGCTTAAAGCCGGCTGAATGCAAAGCAGAATGCACCTTTATTCGTATTCTGATTCACTTTCAACCTGTTTGAAATGGTCAGATGTCTTCAAAACTAGAAACAGTTTATATGATTAAGGGTTAAATACGGAGGCAAACTCTGACAGCGCTCGATGAAGTACATATAGTTTTCGCAGTACGCTTAACATGCAAAATCTATACCTGTGATAGAATAATCGTGAAGAACTGTTTTTAGTCCATTTTTCTCGTACATGATGACAATGGTATGGTTTTCTGAATAATCATTGTTCGGTATCACAATCTGAGCAAGACAATTGCAAAAAATAAGCATGAATTAATGTCAGTTGTTTGCCTGTAATCATTGGCATTACCTCCTTTAACCCATTCACCCCTGAAACTTATAGAGGACAATTCCAATTTCAAGATAAGTCTAGTCAACTTTTGACTATTAAGGGTTGTTTTTCACAATATACTACAAAGCGACAAACAGTGTAGATCCTGATCAGAGGGCTCCTTAAGGAGCCCTCTGATCAGGGCCTACACTGTTTACAAAGGCCATGTGTACTCTTGACAGGTGTATGATTTGTTAATGACGAGTATACTCGTCGCTACGGTTGAATGTGTTAATAGAACTTCTCAGATTTATGTTCAAACTTGGTATAGTGAAACGATCAAACGAACAAAACATCCAAACGTTATGCAATGATTTTAGTATAAAATACGGATTTTGTTGGTCAAACATGTTGACCGACATTGATCAGGCTTCAAACTGTTTGCAACGGACATACTTTTTTCATGTACAAATACATTTGTTTGAAAATAATTACAGCACTCAAATATTTATAACACTATACGTTTACTGATTGAGTTCCAAAACGTAAATCTTTAGAAAAATTCAAGCAGCAGACACTATAACAAAAGCAAAAGGGTTAATCGTTAAGGTTAAAATGATATTAATTACCTTGATTGAGCAATACAGACTGTTTTTACCCAGCTTTATCGCCACATATTCCTGGGCATCAAGTGTACACGTGTAGCTGCCATTCTGTCATGGAAATAACGTCCGCATAATTAATACAATATGTGTAGTTTATATAATATATATACACTAGGTAATATATATAGTGCGAAAGTTATACAAAGTGTATGTGTTGCTAAATAGAAATATAATATAGTGTATGTATAGTTTGATATGTATGTTGAAAAAATGATATAACTATGTACTTTATATTGTGTATGTGAGAATATTGTTTATATAACATATGTATGTACAAATATAAACATTCACAATCTATACTTGCCATGTTCATTATAAAGTGCGAGTTTAATATTGTATATGTATTTGTTTGACTTATGTACCGGTTTTTACAGTGCGCATATGGTATAAACAGCATATATTATCTTATATGATGTTTGTTTATAAGTACACTGTTTATGCTTTTATATACATAGACAAAGTATCATATATAATTTTTAACTATCTAATACTTATGTGTTATACATAGATTAAGCACTGTATGGATCTATAAATATTAGTACTGATGGCATAACACATATTAGCATATGAACTAATATTTTCATTCTCTACCTTGTTCATAATCCCTTAAACTCCTTGACCCCTTGAATTTCAATTGAATATTTCAGTGTCCCGCAGAGTCCCTTCAGACTGTTTGTCATTTTTGTAATATATTGTTCATATCACCGATAAATAGTCAAGCATTCAGAACCGGACCCGGTTTATTGAAATCAGAAGCTTCCATGAAATTAAGGGGGTAAATGAGTCAAAAGGGCAAGGTACATAACCAAGTTATATAAGAGTACTATTTGTTCTATGAGTTACATCCCTTTAACTATTCATTATGTACAAATCAATGATTGAGTTGGCTTTTACGGCACCGTGACACAAACTCTAAGACTGGCTGAAAGTAAAGCCGAAAGCTCATACAGGCCCTTTCGGCTTTTCTTTCAACCCATTTCAAGTGGTAAACTGTTTTCAAATTAGTAACAGGCTAATACATGTAGTTAGTATCTATTACAGAGTATATACGTATAGAAAAAAATTAGTACAGGGAGTGCAGAACAATAACTGTAGATAAGAAACTTAATATAAAGCTGAGAGTGCTTTTAAGGCTCCGTTTGCCCCACTTTCAATCCGTTTCAGTGACAGTTTAAGATCAAATATCTTATTAAATGTTATTCATTGGATGTGTTAGACATTAAACTTACTATATTTCTGTCAAGATTTGAGGCATTCCAAAACAATGGATTTATTGTGCCAGTCGTTGATAGGTATACATGTTGTCCTTGCAGCACCCTTGGACAGGAATACTCCTAAGTAAAGAGGGTTGCATTAATTATTGGCTAATGATTTTGTCACATTTTATTTAAAAATGTTCTTTTACAAAACCGCCAGATCATTAGCAGACTTGTGCAAAATAAAACTTAACCTAATGGCATTTATGCATAACATGAATTGTGTACTGGCCCAACTTAATTGTCATGTTGGTCAGATCTTTGCTAAAAGTGTTGCACCTATGATCTAAAAGATATTAATACGAAAGCCGGTGAGTATCACATAAAGAACAAGCGGGTAAATGGCCACATATCGTTTACCTGAATAATAGTGATATAAAGCCAAGAGGTATACGTATAATGACAGATACACGAGTACATTTGTTTAACTATTTCTAACTAAGTGGCAATGACAACCGTGTCCTAAATACGTGGTTTTTAGGTTATTTTTTGACACAAGGAGCATGATTTGACCGATCATGATAGAACACCAGTAGATGATGTTATATGCAAATATTAAAGGCCAGATTATTGTGGCTTTGGGAAGATGTTTGGAGATTTCACAATATAATCATATGTAAAACTATGACCAACTAGGCGGGGCCATTAGGTTTTGAAAAATCTATTTGTAGCTCCTGTGACTTATTGGTTATATTAGTTTTAGAGGGGAAGATGTTTGAAAATGTCACTATATAAAACTGTGACAGTCGGTGCACGGTTAATTGTGACTCTCGGGGGCATGCTTTGAACAATCTATATAGAAGGACCTGTAGACGATACAGTGTGCCAAATATCTAATCTCTGGCTCTTGCAGTTTTTGACATGAAGAGTTTTTTTTTAAATGTCCTTTTTTCAATTGGGTTGCAACCAGAGCAACCAGAGTTCTGCATTCGTTTAAATTCTTTAACAACTTTAAACTTTAAATGAACGTGAAATGAGGAATATTCCTTGTGGGGTTGATTGAAATCCAACAAACAGTATAGGTATGAAGAAATGGCTAACGACGTCGCACAGCCCACGGCGCACCATGACGAAAGACGGACAAAGGTTCATCACACTAGCTCAGGTGAGCTAAACTATAGTACTGTTTACTTTCTAAATTTAAAACAATAATTTTAAGAAACTTTTGGTCTATCATTATTGCTGCAAAGGAGACTGAAATAATGTAGGGATTTCTTACATTGTCACATTCATAGTTTAGAATTTAACACTTAAATTTAACGCAAATCTGCATTTGTGATGTGGACCTCTCGTTATTGATTTACTTTGTCCTATACATGTAAAACTTTCTGTACCCGCCCGTCTGTCGGTCCATTTGTTTTGATGTGAGTCATCTATCAATTTGCAATTCAGTAATGCATTTGTTATTTGTTTTTTACTGTTACTGTTTTAAGGTTTTGCAGAGCTTTAAAGGTCGTGGTTTGCGTGGGTCTATATGTCCGTCTGTCAATATTTGTCTAGATTTTAACCCATTTAAGCATTGTGTATACTTCATGAAACATTAGTTAACAATGTACACCCTAGAGAGACGCCGCGTTATGTTTTACGCTCATCAGGGTCTGAATTGTTTGCTATAAAATATGAAATGATTTTTCCTGTATGGACAAACAATGTAGTATCTATCACACACTCATCCAGCAAGCACATAGGGAGAGTTAATTTCAATAACCAGACTTAAATTGGTAAACTAAAACAAATATATTCCAACCGTTATGATATTTTATAAAGATGTATAAGGGCGAACTTTAAGTAAACAAGCATAATTGAGTATCAACAAGTCTGTATAAATTTAACTCCCCATTTTATAGCTATGATCATCGTAAAACGGAACAGTATATACAAATACGTCGTTATATTGTCATCCTCAAAGTTTTAATTGCCAGCTTATTTAGACAGATGAAGCGACAAGAGTACACTTAACGAATCATCTAACTGTGCACTTATATATGGTATCATATTTCCGGCGCTAATGATCAGGTCGTGTTAAAACTTTCCAGAAATCAAGAAGACATATTTCTAATGGTAATACATATTTTTTATTTAATACAAAACAAAAAATGTATAAATTTGAACGAAAACTATGAGTAAGTAAAAAAAGTTGGTTTCTCAAAAAGAGAGAGGGGACGTATACAGAAAACCCATATGCGATTCCCTACTCGAATTCTCTGGTTATTTCAGATACCAAGTGTAAAGAACTGTTAATACATGGGGTTTCGGTTTTTATAAAGTCTTATCTGAAGGAATTGGTCGGGCAGGGGATCGATTGCACGACCCCTGGTTTCGTAGTCGAGCGCGTTACTCCTCGACCGCGCCCGACGGTGAGTGTAACAAAAAGTTATTAAAACAGTATTAGTTGTCAATTTAGTCAAGCAAACAGTGTTTATTCGGTGCGTCTTTGTCCAGCATCGTTTATTATAGGAATAAACAACATATTTTTGACGTTCATGACGGTATGACTACATTAGCTTTGCAGGGGGTAAATTGCGTAAACGCCCGAAGGGCGTTTTCGTTAAATTTACTCCCCGAAGCTAATGTAGTCATACCGTCATGCGCGGCAAAGAGATGTTGTTTATTCCTTATATTTATATTTATATTTTCTGTCTTGTCAATTTAATGTATTTATTGGCCAGATTTGTTTTTCTGTATAAGAATTTATCATATACCGGTCAAAGAGGTTTGATAGATGTAATGTCGATGTAATAGCCATTCCAGTTTCTAAATATGGTGAGAAAGTAGTCCCATCTACATGTACTCTAACTGTATTAAAAATTCAGGATTTTTTCCAGTAAACTTTCTCTCTGTGAATGGGTAAGACTTACAAGGCAAACAAATAACAGTGCAACTTGAATATCTATTGCCAAAGCACATTCTAAAATTACAGGTCGCGGTTGTTTTCTTAACCCATTTACACACATAGCAACGCGATGGCAACGACCTATGGGTCTGTATCACTCCGCTAGTGTCATATGACCGTCGACCAATGGGAGCTTAGTGTTAAGTGCCCGATGTAGTCTATTTGAAGAAGTCCACGAATAGCACGGGCGAAATCCGAACTGGCTAAATCCAGATTCAAAGTGTAGGTTCATCGGCAGATGACTGCATATTTTTTAATAGGATTACATAAAGACTTTACAAGGTGAATGTAAATATAACAGCCTGGCGTCGACGTCATATCGACGTTACGCATAGTTGAACGGCTATTCAACGTCGCTCGATCAAGATATTCGTCCAACAACATGTTTTCTGAATGTGCGGCTTGACAGTGAATGCACGAGAAAAGTTTCGAAACAATTTCAAACCAGTTCACGATTTTCTCTTGCAAATTCAGTATTTTGTCGTTTCATGGTTCACTGGGTCTTCCAACACAATTTTTTAAATTTGATTACGATTTGACAGACCAATGTCCGTCAATAGCCTACACGCAAAAAAGTGTGTAGAAATTCTTATAAATAAAAAATATATAGCGAAAAGAAAAGTGCACAGTTAGAAGATTCGTTAAGTGTATAGCACATTCTGATGTGATATTTTTATGGTGACATTGTGGTTTTCGTAAATTCTGTATACATTTTATATGCTACTAAAAGGCTTTCGTATCATACAACTAAACAACAAACATTCAATTGAAATCAACTTACAGATAGCAAGTTAGTTACAGCACCTTGCTCATTTTTTGTTGACATTTAAGCATGTGTGTGCCTAGTATTATTATACCTGCTTTATTATGTTTAGATCCCGGATATGTACTTCTCTAATGCATAGGTTGGCCTCAGGATACCATGTACAGTTTCTCCTACGTGTACACGTAAAACAGCTGAAGAATAACAGTTTGCATAAGAGAGAAATGAATTTACATTTCGGATAAACGTGTTAGTGCTGAAACTAATCTATATCAAGATTCAACTAAAAAGGTTGTTTCCATGCTCTGGATGATTCATTCTAATTTATTACACAGGTAATTCAAATTCGCTCTGAGTAATGGAAAACAAATTAGAATATATCAAGATTGGTGGCCAGACCAAACCTCGAGACATACTGTCAGACTGTGTATAGTTTTGTTTCACTCTTTCACATTATCCAGCATTTGATCAGGTTCTAAACTGTTTGTCACTCATATGGATATTTCTTCAATCAAAACAGCCAGGGCTAATTCTGACTTTAAAAATATTGCAGACGACACTACAAACGCAGACGATAATTTAGCGGTAAAAGGGTTAAAGCAGACGATAAAACGATCACTTAAAGGAAGGATGTTTGGTTGTTTTAAAGACTGGTAGCAGTTTAAAGCAGAATAAAAGTAAAACAGAAATGGCTTATAATCAGAGCTTTCTGGTTTTTTCACCTTGTTTTAAACAACATTATTCATTAAACACCGGCTTTATCAGGGCTTTACTGTACAGTCAATCTGGTATTAAACGACTACCCAATCAGAGTAGGAACCGCATGTCTATAAGAATATCCACTGTTGATGTTTCTGCATTATTTTTACAGTAGGATGAAGATATAATGGAAAGTAGATCTGCGGCTCAGATTGCCCCTCAAGGTTTGCATGAATAATCAAAAATTCACCAGTGACCAGTGAAGGTTAAGGGAAACTGCAATCGCGGTAACATATTTGCTAAAATAGCATGTTGCTAGTTTTGAAGACATGTGACCGTTTAATGCAGGTTGAAAGTAAACAAGAATATGCTTTAAGTTAAAGTTTCGTTTTGTTCTCTATTTAAAGTCATATCAGCAAAGAGTGAAGGCTCTAATCAGACACGCATATATTGGATTGTGGGCACAAATGGGTTAAATATTTAGCGTTTTATCATAAATGATCCACATCGTCTGCCAACTTCAGCAGATTTACATAACTCTTCTGGAAATAATTTGCATACCGCATCATCAGGTTCCAAACTGTTAGTAACTCAGATTTAGAACGATAGTCAAAACATTGCTTCATTTAGTGTACTGCATATCAATTCAGTTTTGTATAAATAATGACAAAGACGTATTTTTATTGTACTGTGATAAAAAGCGGGGACCCGTATCATAAAACTTCTTACGACAAATGATGTCGTAAGTCAAATTATAAAATTCTCAAGTTTTTTTTATTTTCTCCATCCAATCCTGTCTTGTGATATCTCTTTGGAATCATCTTGAAAAGACGATTCCAAACAGATGTCACAAAACAGGACTAGATAGGGAAATATGAAATTAAATGTTTATATTAAAATATTGACTTACGACCTTTTTTGTCGTAGGACATTTTATGAAACCGGTCCCTGATACCTGGAATACTTGCTGCAATCAAAGTACAAATATTGAGAACTCGCTATGGTAACAGTTGTCCCATTCACTGTGCCGATCAACGTCAATAAAACATAGCCACGTCCTGAAAGTAAAGGATATGTCTGTACTGACAAAACACAGTCAAACTGGTACTAAACGATAACCCATAGTGCAATTGAATTTAAGACATGTGAAAGCTCCTGATTTTTTTATCCATTCATTTATCTTTCTTATATATTTAAGTTTGATTGATTTCTTCAATAAAGTGGTTACTGTATTTTGCATAGCATATGAAATGTCTCAAAATGGTTGGAAAAATAAATACAAATATTTAAAAAAAAACAACACCAGTATATTTTTTCAATTACATATAGGATAACTGTATTTTTTGGTATAAAATCAAAATTTCAATTATTGAGTGAGCACCAGACATTATATTTCCACCAGTGGCGAAGCCATGACTAAAAATATAGCAGTCTGATGTTCAGGAATGAATTATATTTAGGTATTTCACTGAAAATAAATCAGTCATTCTATTTATGTCATGCTTTTAAATAAATTGTTTTTCAATGTAAAACAACAGTACCAATTATACCCTGTATGGAGCCCAACGTTAATATCGAATACATTTTCGTGAATGTTTGCCGTACCATGGCGTCACAGATTTATTGATTTGACGTCATCGGTATTACGTCATTACTCCCGATCTTGGATTCGTTTTCTTCCGTTTAGTGTTTGTAGGCAACTCGGGCTGCCGGAATTACACGATACATACGATTGACTACTATTCTTGGGGAGCCCTACGGGAAAATTCATATAAGAAGCACATGTGACGACAATTCCACTGTTTGAAACAAGTGATACTCCACTACTATTTCCCAGTAAACCACCAGAAAGCAAAACTAAAACTTCATATTTAGTTTTAATCTTGCCCACGAAAGAAAACTTTAACTAACGTCTGGACTTTTGTGAAGACATGTCCATTTTTGCAATCGATCGTATTTTCTATATAACCAGGCCATTAACACGACACGCAAAGCTTAAGTATCGCAACAATAAATCTACTTAAATTAACATTTTACGAAGTAATTTCGTAGTTCCCTTTGCCTGGTGACACTATGTTTTAATTCCTGCCAACGCTTATCGCAGATAATATACTGAAACGATATATCTACATGATACTGTTGAGTGTAACAAGTACTAGTTATTGCATCAATCATTATTGCGCGCCACGGCATGCGATAATAATTGATGCAATAACCTGCTTGTCACCACCTGTCGCCATCTGACGCCTTAGAATAATAATCTATATACCAATTACAGGCTCTGGTGAAAATCTGCTACAATGAAAGATAAGTCAGACAGAGCCTAAATGAGCATTATCAGTTCTTTGATAAGATAAAATCATGTGCTAATAATGTGCTAACACAAATGAAACTATTTCCTGTTTCTTAAAAAGTCTATATTGTAGTTACCAATAGGCTGTATCTGGATTCACAGCTCTTTTATTTGGAATTTAATCTGGTTGCAACATGTTTTTGAAGAGCATTATTAAAATTTTGTGAGAAGTTAAAAACACATGTATTAAATAAAACATTTAGCAGACTGCAAGTATCAGCAACAAATGTCCGACCACAACATGGGAAGGGACAGTAGCCCGATACAAGGCTTTCTGTAGCATTCATATATGTATGACTGTTATCAAAATGGATTTCAACCATCCGAAAATATAATTAGTCCTCTTCTGATCATACACTGTCAGTCTAATCTGAATTTAATTACTTTTTTATTAAAGGTCAGATGAACATAATTTGTGCGATATAGAAATATACCAGTCCACAAGCTTATCACTCACTGTTTGTAATAATTGTACATATAGTGACAATTAGGACTTATTTCAAATAGAAAGCGCGTCTACATATAATGCGACATTTAATAAAGGAGATTAAAGCTAGTATATCCAAAACGGTACACAGATTCAAGATACTGCTATTATAACATGTTGCGATTACTTACTGGCTACATTTGGTGTTGCACATACGAGTCCTCCAACTGTGTGTACCACAGGTGATCTATAGTCGTCAATGTATGCTGATGAGAACAGGCATGTATACGTAACACTTTCTACTGTTGGTGAATAATGGTGTAACTCCAACACAACCTGTAAATATCAACCCATTTACGCCTGAATATTGCTACGAACTCTCCTTGTATACATTCTGGAAGATGTCCTTGAAAATATTAAAGAGTGATACAGGGCTACAGATAAGGGGAGTTTACAAAAACTAAAATCTTCATTTCTCAATTAAACCCTATGATGTCACTACTCATTAGAATCGTCTCAAAGAGACGATTCTAATGAGTAGTAACACCATAGGATTTGGTGCTGAAATGAGTGAGAAAAGGTTGAATTTGTACAGTTTACTCCTTCTTATCTGGAGCCCTGGTGATATAAGGCCACCGTAATGTATGTCCATAGAGCAAAACATTTCATACCATTTAGAAAACATTGCCGAACTTAATGAGACGCCGGGTCACGTTGGGTCTCATCTAGGTCTACAATGTTTTAAATGTTCATTTTAGTAGACAGTAGGCTTCAATGGGTTGAATACTGAACATCTAATTGTCTTATCATAAATAATAAAACCGATAATTTAAAACGTGGTTAATAATACTATACATTGTACAAGAAAAGAAATACCAAAACATGCTTTCCCATTTAAATGAAACGAACTGCAAATACCGTGAAATACATGAAAGAAAATGACAATTTATAATGATGCAAACTGACTGGAAACGGATCAGACGACGAAATTCTCGTCGTTTAATCTAGGCTCAAACTGTTTGAAATGGAATATTAGTATTTGTACATTACAGAAATTCTTTGAAAATAAGGACGTTTGATTAACTATACTAATTGATAAATTGATTATACTAATTGATAAATACAGACCGTCAATGTATTGTCATTATGGACACCGATGTATACCAAATAATCTAAACCACAAAATGAAATGGGGTCGTACTCGACAGGTTTTGTCTATATGTAGTGTGCTTATATTGTGTTGGTATACTCGCGAATTAACATACACATATAATAGCAAAACATAAAGAAATAGAAAAGGAATTGTTCAAAATATTAAATCAAATAGGAAACTTTTTTTACAAAAGAGAATAATAATCATGTTACCATTATTATATGTAATGATTGCAAGAAAAAGAAAGGACAGGAGCTTCAAACTACATTACTTTACCGTACACACAGTAGTATCTGTAAGTAGTTACAATGACAGGGGGGGGGGGGGGGGGGGGGGGGGTTACAAAAGATGGTCACAAAGTTACATTTCAAACCTTCCATTTTACTACATGGATTGATTTAATTTGTATTTTACTTTAAAGTCCCATTGTGTTTTCAGACCTTTTCTTAATGTCTGAAATACAATAACGGTTAATAATAATGTTTGCACATTCTTATGGGCCAAACTGATCTATGAAATGATGAAGACGGACCTAAATCACCAAAAAGGACGATTTAAAATCATAACAAACCGAAAATAGAACGTCTGTCATAAACATTACCACACGGCTTAGTATCACGTGATACAGCCGAATTCAACTTCACTGGGGGCAACCGTATCTACCTCCGCCTGTCCATCCATCAGTCAGTTAGACTATCACACTTTTTTGTCCGCTCTCTAACTCAACTATTTTTTATCCGATCTTCCACAAACTTGCTGAAAATGTTTATAGATATAAAATCAAGGTTTAGTTTGATTACTACTAAAATCGCACAAAGTAGTTTTGAGTTATTGCCTGTTAATTAATAAAAAATGACTGTTTTAGTCATTTTTGCACTCTAAAACAAACAGCTTTTATCAGTTTCAGTTTCAGTTTTATTGACAATCAGCATACATCGATGCCTTTGGTCATTTACAAAACAAGTTTATCTAATATGACCAAGACAGCCTCATCAAAGTATTTTACATGCATAACTGAACATAACTACATATAGAATAGAACATAAACACAATACACATACACAAATCAAACAAAACATGCACTAAACATATCAAATTACTGTTTTACTTTATGGAGCAGTTAATGCATCGAGGGACTGTTTACGAATAGAAAATGCTTCATTTATATATTTAGCTGTATTAATTATGGTTCTTTTATTATTGGAAGACATAATTCTTTCAAACTTTTGGATCGATGGCCATGAAGAAAAAGTATTACCTAGAAATTTAGAACGAATGCTAGAATACTTTGGGCAACATAATAGAAAATGATATTCAGATTCAACAGCATTACTTGTACAAACTTTACAAATACGTTCCTGTCTCGTTTTACCAGCAATTCTACCAGACTCTATTTCTAAATTATGTGATGTTACTCTAAATCTAGTTAACTGTTTGCGTGCCTTTTCATTATCAAGAAAAGATAAGTAGTTTTCATAACAAAATTGAGTTTTGAATTTTCTATAATAGTCAAGTTTAGAAGTATTATATATCGATGTATTCCATGTTTGTATATACTGATCATGAATTCTTTGCTTAAATAGTTTCAGTGCTAAAGATACATTACCAAAATCGTTCCACATGTTCCCAAGACCGAGCCTATCTAAAATACCTTTTACTAGATTTCCCCAAGACTTTGAATTACCATCTATAATTTGCTCATTAAATACCCTACGACTTGGCATGTTTTGGGTTTGCATTATCTTTAACCAATAGCGAAGTGCTCGCTCTTTCGCTAATTCCGATAGAGGAATTCTGCCTAGTTCACCCAGAACAGCTACATTAGGTGTTTGTTGTCGAACCCCAAGTATATGCTTACAAAATTTAATGTGTATCTTATCTATTTCTTTTATATCATAGACACCCCAGACTTCAGAGCCATATAAAAGAATAGGCAAAACCATGGTATCAAATAACGACATCTTAGTCTTAATATCCAAACTTACTTTGTCAAAAAGAGCTAAAAGACTATTATAAGCCTTAAGGGCTTGATCAGAAAGAGATTTTACAGCTACCTTCATATTACCAGTATAATGAAAGTTTATCCCCAAATAGTTGAATGATTCAACAACTGCAATTTTATCACCGTTGATGAACCAGTCATAAACATTATTAGATTTTCGACTTTGAAAAATACAAACTTTAGTTTTCTTAGTATTAATCTTTAACCCCCATTTCGTAGAGTATCTAAAAATACAATTAAGCTGCGTCTGAAGACTCACTGGATCTGTAGTAAACAAAGCTATGTCATCAGCATATAGGAGCATGTACATAGATAAATAGTTAATATCGGATATTCACCAAACATGCTGAAAATATTTATTCATATAAAATTTAGGTCTAGTTTGATTATTACTAAAATCGCATGTGGCATATCTGAGTTTTTGCCCTTTATGTATTAAAAATTGACTGTTTTCAGCAAGTTTTGCTCTCTAACACAAATACGTTTTATTGGATCTTCACCAAACTTGCTGAAAATGTTTATTGATATAAAGTCAAGGTTTAGTGTGATTACTACTAAATTCGCATAAGGTATATCTGAGTTATTGCCTTTTTATTAATAAAAAATGACTGTTTCAGTCATTTTTGCACCCTAACACATACAGTTTTTATCGGATATTCACTAAACTTGCTGAAAATATTGAATTATATAAGATTTAGGTCTAATTTGATTATTACAAAAATCGCATGTGGTATGTCTGAGTTTTGGCCCTTTAAGTATTAAAAATGAATGTTTCAGCATTTTTTGCTTTCTAACACATACAGTTTATATCAGATATTCACTAAACTTGTTGAAAATGTTTATTAATATAAAATCTAGGTCAGTAATCTTAACTACCAAAATCGCACAAGGCATGTTGGGGTTATTGCCATTGAATGACTAAAAATTTCATTTTTTAATTATTCAAGGGCAATAACTCAGACATGCCTCATGCGATTTTGCTAGTTATTGAACCTGACCTAGATTAAATGCTAATAAACATTTGTAGCAAGTTTGGTGAAGATCCCAAAAGAAGGGTTTGAGTTAGAGAGCGGACAAGGCTGAAACAGTCATTTTCAGCAAGCTCAAGGTATAGATTCTCCGTAAGTTATTTTAATCGCTTACCCTACGTGAATGATATACACACGTTTTGACTGGACCTTATAGTGTTTAACCCTGTGCCTACTGGTCGTAATTTTACGGCGTTTACAAACTGTTTGAATCTATCTGGATCCAAACTGTTTGACAGTCGTCTTAAGGTTTGTTTAATTAAAACAATGCATAAATCTAAACTGAACAAATTTTGCAGACGACAATGTCAAAGCAGACGTCTGTGCAGCAGAATAAGGGTTTACCAGATGCTCCAGTTACACATGTATAAGCGGGAATAATCTGAACTTATCTAATATTTTCTCACTCATTTCAGCACTGAATGCTATGGTTTTACTACTGATTAAACCGTCTCTTCTAGACAATTTTAATGAGTATGACACCATTGGGTTTAAAAGCAGAAATAAAGAATTTTAGTTTTTTAAAAAATACTTCCTTTATCTGGAGCCCTGTATTTACAGAGTTTTCCTTCTTTCCATTCACAAGGGAGGCTTTTTAATTTGTGCTGCACCAAAATATTATAAATAAAATTTAAAAAGCGAATTTCTTAGATAAAGCCGGTTTTTGTGAAAGAATCACGTCCCACGTAGTTCAAATGGGACCCCAAACAACCGTTTTATGCAGGTTTCTCAAAAACACAATGCGGCTTTAAGCATCAACCTGCCTAATACAATAAAAATACGCAAAGTAATTTTGTGACAGTAAATGGTTGGGGCTACTGTAGTCGCGACAGCGAGTGCTAAATTATATTTTAAAAATAATACCTGACTCAAACAATTGTTAACCCTTTAAACCCTAAACATCGTATCTCTAGTGGGTTTTAATAATCTTTTTGGACCCTTATAGTATATGCTTTTTGAACAAGTCTACTTTCGTATTTCTGGTATGACAGCATAAAACAATGAAAGCATCACACAATGCAGACCCTGACCAGCTCCTATAGCAGCCCTCTGATCAAGATCTACACTATTTGTATATGTAATCAGTAATCTCTACAGAGGGTAGTAGGGTTGAAAAGGTTAAGACAACTTGCTTGGGCAGCATGTCCATTCAAACTTGTGTTGAGTGTTTATTCGCTGAAAGAAACATGCATACAGTCATATGATATTGCTTACGGCAGGTACAAAATAAAGCGGAAACTCCACTTATCAAATGCAAGTTTTAGGTTGTGGTTTAACGCCCTTTAGCAACAACCAAAAACTGTCTTAGAAGGTTGAGGTGACAGACAAGAAAACACTCTTTGGGTCCTCTAGTTCTTTAACATGCCCAGTCTCAATCATTTTTGGAAAGGCATGTCACATGATCTGATCCAGATACTTGTAAACAAGTCCTGTAACTACCAACACACAGAAAGTGAGCTTTTATATCAATGTTAAGTGTTTAGTATAACAAAGCCGGAAGTTAAACAATAAAACTATGGTGTCTGCTCTATTGTTGCGGTTCATTCGAATACGTTGTTTCATTAAACTTATATTGCACACTCACCTTTTCAATTAAATCCCTTCATTGAACAGTTGACGTCTGCTTTTATTTCTCACATCTAAATGTCAGATGAAATGAGTACCATCGTAACGAGTGTCAACATGTTTTGGTTCTTGAACAGACGCCGTGTTAAAATACCTCTGACCAGGGTTCAAACTGTTTGCAAGTAACCATTACACTCGTGCTAAGGCAGTCTTCATTATATCAAAAAATGACTAGAAGTACAACTCTGAGACCATAAAGCATCATCCAGACAAGACGCTACTAACTCTGCATCTCGTGCGGATGCAAACTATTACAAAAATATCTCTATACATAATAAGCATGAGATAGGTTAATTAACACATTCAACCCTAGCGACGAGTATACTCGTCATTTACAAACAGTGTACCTGTAAAGATTTTACTTTTTTTCTATGCAAACAGTGTAGACCCTGGTCAGAGGGCTCCTGAAGGAGCCCTCTGATTAGGGTCTTCAGTGTTCTTTCATTTTAAAATATATGGTTCACATCAATCCTAAATAGTCAAAAAGGACTAGACGTATTTTGAAATTGGAATTGTCCATGAAAATTATCAGGGTGAATGGGTTAGGCTTCAAGACTTGTTATAAGTCATGATACGTGGGGGAAAAGTAATGGATTGTATTATCCGATTTTTCTGACTTGGTCGGGTTATCATTTTTAGAACAGAATAGTTTATAATGGTAAATAGGTAACAGGGTCACATCGGATATTTATTCGTACATTTTCCTACTTGAGATAAGCATGATCCTCGTGCAGGAAGAGACCGCTGCACTAATTTTACTAAAATGTTGCTCATTCCCAATTAACGCATATACACTAAAACTATTATTTCCATTGCAAACAGGTTGGAGCCAGATCAGACTCAAACATGATTGCCACTCAGATCGAAAAGACAGTAAGACATTGGAAAAAGTAAGTTTCTACAGTTTGGTGCATTGCGTTTGCGTTTAAAGGGGAAATAATCATGTCTTCTCTACTGTACATTACGTACAATAAATACAGCTATCCATATCCCTAGCTGGCTGTACGGAACCCATCAAGTACGATGATAATCCCTTTTAAAGTTTTAGAATGTTCCAATCTAAAAATAACTCAGCCATGTCAGAAGAAAACACTAATACATTCCTGCCAGTCCCTACATACCTTTGCTCCTACGGAAAAGACATACTGTTTAGTTGGGTGCGGCATAAGAGAAACGCAGGACATATATGAAGGTAGCCATATACTGTCCTCTGATGAACACTCGGACTTTCGCGTGGCTCTAAAAAACAAAAATATCAACTTATTTACCACAGAAACATAAAAATATATATTTCCTAACAAAATTGCGAATTCTTTCGTTATCTCTTAACCAACTCTTTTCATCAGTTTCCTCTATGCAATTTGCAATCATTCTGATTCAAATCGTCAGTGCTCATCCAATAGATGGACACACTATAGATACAGACTCTTATATGAGTGTTCGCACCATTTAAATTTTAAAAAAAGCAACAACGTAAAAATAGTAAATCGCGACATTTGGCGAGCGTCGTATTCATTTCAGTCAACGAGTTTTTCAAAATAATGATAAACGAATCCGAATGTAAAAATCTATTTAACCTTTAATATTTTAAACTCTGTTTCTTAAAAGTGTGGCAGTTGTTCACAGCTTTGACTTCAGTTACAAAAGTTACTTATTTAAATGTCGTTATGTGGTAGTAGCCCAGAGCTTGGGCCTACGCGACGAGTTCTGGCCGATATCTTAAAACCCCATTCACGTCTTGTAGGCTCGTAAAAATGACAAATTCGGAATTGATTTACATAGAATATTTATTTTAATAGATGACAAATTATTTCAGATGATGTGTCTATTTAACTCTAATAATGAAAATGTATAAAATGTTGAAAATAAACCAAACAGATCTAAACAGATTTAAACTACTAATTACCTTTTAGATATTATGTAGCCGGCGCTGCTCAGAAAGGATATAGCTTGACTAGTACAGTCAGAAAATTGTCTCGCATCCCAGAAAGGGTATAGCTGAACTCCCCCGAAAGTAGGGAAGACAGCCGTTTATATAGGAAATAACACGTCGAAAGCGACGTGAAACTACAAGTAAAGCATTGGTTACGGAGATTAACTTTAAATAGTTTGACAGGTGATAAGGATACGTGTATGATACATACGAATGAGTTAAAAAGCTATCAGGTAAGGAAATACATAGTGAGGTATGGTATCATAATAGTGCAAAACTACTACACATAATTAAAATATAATCATATATCTGCATTAGCTGAAATAGTAAATAAACATCTGTGTGTACTTTGATGGGTCATTTCAAAATATTCTACCCCTCTAATAAGAGGTTTCATTAAAAAAGAATGCATATTGAAAATGGTAAATATTATAACAATTAACAAAAGCAATTAATATGGTGAGTCGGTTTCGTATTGCTTGCGGTTTCAATAATAAACTTACTTTTCGATTTTTTAACCTACTGTATAAGTTTCAGCCATCCTGAATATAATATCATATATATTTGAAATTTACAAGAGCATTAAACCTTATTAGACCAAATATTTTATATAAATGACGTGCCCACCTTTCCTTATATAAGCACCATCCACACAGAGGGTTACGTCTTTGCATTGTGTTGATGCATGTTGTAAACTCAGAACAGTCAGTGTCCAAGTATTTCACTATCTGTAAGGAATGATATGCGGTAAAACCTCTCTGTTACGACCATAACATTAAGCTAAATTGTGTTAATAGTTTTGTAATCAAGCGGTTAAAGACAGGTGACTACTAAAATCTGGGTTGATGTTAAACAGGGAGCTTCTTTAGGAACTTCCTGTTTACGTTTACCTTGCTTTAGGCTGTGATCTGTCTTTTATACCATCAATAAGCATTTTTTGATTGTCGTAACAGATAGGTTTTTCTTGGTTTAAATCGTTATTCACTATGGATATTATTATTTAGAAATATTGAAATACAATACATTGTATAAACATCTACACTTTACTATGTTTTACTCATTTATATCATTCGAAGTAAAACTGTAAAAACATTTAAAACACGGGAAATATCTTAATATAAAGTAAAGGATAAATTTTAAGAAAGTAAATTAGTGCCCACCGTTTTCATGCAGACATGATTTTGATGAAACAAAAACACAAACAAAAAATCCATATGTTGAATACTTTAGATTTCCAAGGTATGTTACTCTTACAGGACTCATCTTAAATTTGAAAGTATTAAAACTGTATTTTCTGACCAACCCTTTAAGTACTCAATATGGAACGCAAGGAGCGCTCTGCATCACTATTTCATACGATAAATTGCCACCTGCTAGAACACCAGTAACTGATTCTCCAACAAGGCACTCCCTCACATAATTCGTAAACCTCTTTAAGCCGAAATGTTTGTTCAATCCAGATTAAGTATTTTCCAGAGCTTAATAGTTTGGTATATACATGTTACCAAGGCTAGGTAAAGCGGTCACTTAACGATAACAAGTGACAAACTAATGAATGGCAAAGATAAAACACATAGTTTCTATAGACTTTCTGTTTTTACCTTTGTACTATACTCAAAAAAATAGTTAAAGGGGCAGGCCTTCTTTATTTCAACTGCGCGTTTTTTCAAACCGCTGTATGGACATTAGAAGTCATCGTGAAAATTTCATGTATGCTGTGTGTGTTTACTAAATCGATTTCACCTTGAAAAACATCCATTGATTTTGAATGGTAACGAAATCCACAACTTTTGAAAATTCGATAGTGTGCTTCGAGAACTGGCTAGAATTCGGTTGTGTTCATACCAATGCAACACATAAATGTGTCGTACGATCGCAAAGACTTTCGAAAAGGATAATAAAATGTCCAAGTTACAAAATTATCAACCCAATCTTTTTTGGTGTACAAAATAATTATATTTTTTGAAATTTTAGATTTATTCAATATGTAGCGAAATTTCAGAGACTATTTCCATTAGACCAATTTCTAGAAAGGCGTTTCGATCAGCAAAACAGATTATATTTCATCATTGGTTGTTAGTTTGCTCCATACAGCGGTTAAAAAACGCCCAGTTGAAATCAAAAAGGCATGCCCCTTTAATTGTTTTGTTGGGTATATATTAAGCAGTGATGAATCCGTCTTAAGAGAGTTTTCCACTTTTTTATAGAGTGGCTGTTAACCTATCGAAGCCTAGTGTCTATTAAAAGGGGCATTGACAAACAGTATAGACCCTGATGAGACGCTTTGTTACGCAGTGTCCTATCAGTGTCTTTACTGTTTGCTATTGAATATGAAATGTTCTGCTGTCTGGAAAACCATTGCAGTGTTATAAGATCATTATTGTATAACTATAATGAAATCTTGCATGAAGCGTACAGGAAGAGTTCATTGCAATATCTCGGTATTAATGGGTTAAATGCTATAGCTGCAGTACACACCTTCCTTTGACTTGCCACGATGAGTGATTTAGATGAAGCGTCCTCAAATATATTTATAATTGGAAAGCCGTCATGAACTATGATCGTAGTTTCATGGTATAGGGTGAATGATTCCCATGGCACATTCAACTGGAACAAAGATGATATAATTATAGCTTTGTCATCGTACAGTGACAGTTCTTGTCACTAATATTATAACTGGGAAAAATCATTTTATATACAACTGGTATTCATTACTAACAAAATTATTGCTGAAGGAAATAAAATATGCTTTACACTGAAACACATCAGGCTAACTTTGTTCAACTTGCACATTTTAAATGTTTTGATTGGCAAGTCTTTTTTGAATAAATATCAACTTAATTTGTTTTGGAAAAAACCCAGTGTAATCAAGTCTAGTTTTTATTGTTTACAGCATGTAAATGCTGACTCTTTTGGTGACAATGTAGGCAAGTCCAAGAGCATAACTATGTGGCCCATAAAAGGTTGTATATGTTTTAAGTATAGAAACAAAGGTATTAAATTTGAAAAAATATAGTCATTTTTATTCAAAAGACTTTTTGAAAATCTCAAAATGAAATATTTTCAAACCATTATCAAGAACAATGTTCAGCACCAAAGGGTTAATTAATTTATTTTTGTAAATACTTTATGATATGGACAGTGTAAGGTGGATATGAGGATGGGTCCGACCCTCTCCAACCTATGACGGGGACACAATAAATCGGCTGCATGACATACGAAATAATAAAAAATAATAATAAGCACACTAGAAGTTGTTTATGAGAAATAAAATTCATACCTGCACTTGTTTATCTATGATGAAAACCCTTACCATAGTGTAGGATGAATAAATTGTACTTGTATACGGTTTTTGAATATTTTCAAAGAGACGTTACTTCAGAGAAATTGGTCGCGGTTCAACAAAGGTGAACACCTAAGATAAGTACTAAACATTTAGAACAAATCTCTCCAAAAGTGTAGGGTTTGATTTGGCTGAGAGAGCATTATAAGTAGTTAATTATGCCAGTTTTATTGATTACTCGATTATAATTAATGGCTAGATCTTCCTTTATAACGAATCAAATGTGGTTGCCTTGTCAATTCAAAAATAGATTTCCTACTTTTATGTGCAAAATCAGTATCCAACATTGGCTGAGTGTCGACGTTCTAACCATCTGAATATTATCCCATTTATCTCCAATTTGTTTTAATAGTCGACATCAAGGTCATTATTCAGAAATGAAAACTTTTCTATCTGATAACCCCATGTGTTTGCGAACACCCCTTGGGTTAATTTGCTGTTGTTAAAATAAAATTATGGAAACTTTAAAAACAAATACCAAACAGAAAATCTATTGCATAGACCGACCTTTACTTAGCTCTATAGTACAAGTGTTGCAGGTTCGTTTGGAGTTCATTGTATAACGGAATGTATTTTAAATTAAATACTTACTTTAATAACTCTTCCTGTTGATGTCCCTATATGTATATCTAGTACCTCGCCGTCAAGTACACGGCTAAAAAGCTTCGTCATGTATCCCTGGTCAGCATTAGCGGTGTACCAGTGGTTCATTTGCAGGGATGTTACGCCTATCACATAGTTGAAGAACAAGAAACGGTCGTCTTCGTCACATGCATTTGGGTCAACCTCCAGGCTCTATCGATATAATAAAACAGTAAAACCTCTCTCTAAAGACAACTAGATAATGTTAAGTATCAGGTGTTGAAGGCATATGACTGCTTAACACATTACCCTATAGCCTGTTTCTAGTTTGGAAGACAAATTAGCTCTTAAAGCAGTTTGAAAGTAAAGCAGAATGCGCATTTAGTCGCATTCTGCTTTACTTTCAGCCTGCTCTAAGATTTAATCTATTTGGATATAATATGTTACTGCTGGTACTTAATTATGACTGTATCAACGGGAACCAATTACTTCAGTCAATGGATAAATTAAAGGCGTAAAAATGTGCTTTTATGGGGGAATCGGTTAAAGCAAGGAGAACGTAAATAGAAAGATCCTTTAGGAGCTTTCTATTTTACGCCCCCTTGCTTTAAGTTGTCACACGTCATTTAAACAGTCCATCATCCGTTTTTTAGTGGCCGTAATAGAAAGGTTTTATCTATGTACGTATTTATAGATCAAGTATGCATGCGGAATTGATCGACGATGTTTTGCAATGGGTAAAACTTTATTGTTTTCAACACACGTGCTTACACTTCTTGCAACTAATGTTATACACGATACATTTTCGTTAAACTGTGACTCTTTATATGTCACACTATCTGTATATACATAAGATTTTGTTGATTAACTGATATACAACAGCGGAGCGGTTGGAGTGTCCGTTTACAGGATAAACCAATAATGTTTATGAATATTCAAGTAGCTAATTTGCTTGTATATAAACTCAGATAGCAAACACGGTTTAAACTACAGGTTCTGATAGTCTGAATGCCAGATAACATTTTTTAAGAACATAATATCTGTAAAATGTCGTTATTTTGACATAAATTTCATAGAAAACAACAATTTCACGAATATTGATAGATATGCAAATTAGATTATTTGCATAATTGGACATCATCTTAAAGCGCAATGTTAGCTTTCATTTGAAATTAAAATTGTAAACTGAACTAACAATCTAGCGGAGATATAAACAATTTTCAATATAAATCACCATCTTCAAAAATCAAAGGGGTTGCCATGGAACCAACATTATAAAAAAAAGTGGGCATGAGTTTATTTTCTAGTACAATTTTTTTCTTATGGCGGATGTCTTGGTGAACAATTTGATATCCATGAGGTTGTGTAATGTTGTGGTTGCATGGTAGGCTAACTTATCCCCCGGGATATTACCTATAGGTTGATACAAACAATTTTAAAAGATTTGACCCCAATTTATGAAGCGTTTAAGACGAATCTGAGATGCCTAATACAAAATGATTGAGAAGAAAGTTAATAGTACGAACACAGACGAATGCGAGAAAAATATTAATATTAAAACTGTAACCGGTTGTGTTGAGTTATGGGTAATTGGAAAAGGATTAATATGACACTCGCAGAATGTACAAAGATAAAAATAAAAACTCTTAAAATAATAGTTCGGGATGAATTCTTGTGTAGAAAGGGGAATGCAGCCGGGTTGAATTTACAGTTAAATGGTGAGAGATCGGTGACTCAGTCGGTAGAGTACCCGGTCTGGCTGCCTTTATTTTCTCACCATGTTATAAAGCTTATTACATTATATTCTTTTATTGTCACCTAACAGCTAGTCGTTGAATAATTTATGTTTGCACATAGGTATCTCCAGATAAGACTCGGATACATTGCCTTAATGACAAGAGTTTCTGATTTAAATGTGCAATAACGTTTTGTTCTGTTCTGTTCTAAACACGGTAAGGTAAAACTTTCACTGCCAGGGTATGCCTGATTAACAATATTCGTTTGAGTTTAAAAAATGTTTATATGTATTCAAGATTGGTTACCCCTAAGGAGATAGGACCACAATCGGTAATCTACGTACAGCGATCGGCCATTCTCGGCAACTGTCGACATGTTCCGAACGATGCTTTCGCATCGTTCGGAACATGTCGACAGTTGCCGAGAATGGCCGATCGCTCTCAGTTGAGTACATACATGTATATTGACCAACATTGGTCCAATCGCATTAGGAGTCCTCACCCTTAATGAACTATGACTAAAGACACAGCAACCTGAGTGTGAAACAGTTAGAATTCTGACTGGATGCCGAGTTGTTCAGTGTTGACTCAAACTGTCTGCAAATACAGGATAACAAGGGGCACTGCACTGAATGGGTAAATGCATTTAGTATATACCTATGGATGAGATAAAGCTCATTTGCGTCACAGTTGATATCTTCACTAGTGATCATATAACTTTTGCTGTGACGATAACATTTTGTGACGTCACTTTACAATCTCTGTTTTTGACGTCGCGCGTAGACAATTGATTGTGTGTGTGTTTGTACTGTAAAAATGTTATTAAAATGTATATAATAAGTAGAATAATGAATTCCTTTGGATGGATATGAAATATATATCACTCGAATGTGTTGTAATCTGGTTAAAATTCGTTTGGACTCGTTTTTTAACCAGATAACAACCCTTTCTCGTGACATGTTTTTCATATCAATCCAAAGGAATTAATCATCCTCTATTTATCATATAAATGTGCCAAATACACAGTGCCGTATAGTTCGTAAGGTACAGTGTGCGTATAATATTCTAATTACCAAAATAATGTAATATTACGCCGAATTTTTAAAAAGAACTTTCAACAAAATTTTAACGTTATGAGTCAACGCTATGAGCCAAGTGTGCGAAGGGCTCCACTCAATGTTCAACTGTCTGGTTTATGAAGAGACAGTTAGCATGAACAAATATGTAGGTCATGACAGTAACCGATCGCATCATATCATAATGACGAACATGTAATTCGAAACTAAAAGTGACTGTAAAAATCATTTTCAGTCAATTAGAAACAATTTTAGATTAAATCTATCTTAATGGAAAAATTGTAAAGGGGAAAGTAAGAATGTTCAGTTATTTGTGTATTTTTTATATGATATATAGAATATTTGAATTTTTGTGTTTTCAGTATTGAATTAATGAATCTCGTGGGATTCAACGAAATTTTGCTCGCCTAAGGGTCGCAACATAATTTTCTATCCAACTCTTTTGATGAATCCAATACTGAAAAACGCACGCAATCAATATCCGCTGTATATTTCACGGTGACAGACGTTTTCTTCTATGTATGCATACAATTCCTGTGTGGTTGACGAAATCGTCTTCTGTGCTCAACAAATTGTATTACAATGCAAATATGTACATGTTAATATGAATATCAGACTTACCTCTAAACAGTTCGTTAACAGTTTCGGAAAATATCGCGTTTCTTTCGAGAGTTTGTCTCTGCAGGTTGCAAACTGCTTTTTTGAAGCTTTAATGATATCGTTTATATCACTGATTGTTGCATAACATATAGCACTATCACCGGAAAATCGCTGAGGATCATCTCCAGAGGCGAATATGCCAAGAAATATAAATGCCGCATCGATTTTTACAAAACGTACATCTTGAATTAAATTGAAAGCCTTCCCATATTTCTCACATGATATCTCAAAGTCAACAAAAGAATTGAAACTCTTGGTAGGATTGTCAGCCATGACGTCTCGTTTACAAAACCTTGCAAGTTTTGATACGTATTCAGTAGCACCAACGTACTTTTTCTGATTGGTTACAAAATAAATGAAATCACCAACCTCCAATGTTGCTTTATAGAAAATGAGATAATCAGTCAGATTTTGAAGTTCGACTGAAAGATACTTTTCTGCTTTAAACGCACTGGTTCCTTCCAGTGACCTCAGGCTAATTGTATAAGAATATTTAAAAATACTACGTGCACTGTATCTATCTTGCTGTACCCTTTGAGCCAAACCTCTGCCGTATGTAACTGCAATCAGAAGTTTTCCATTGGCCATTAAATTAGCTGCAGCAGGAATGTTATCCTCCAATGACACAATAGTGTCCTTTGTACCCAAAACCGAACTATCTTTCAGGATGTTTCCTGGCTGAGCTGCACACCTAACCTGGCAACGGCCATTGTTTCCCGAGCCACAAGTGACGATTGTGTCTGACTGGTTATTAACTAAGAACACTTTAAGCACATTGTTGCACTCAAGCTTATTTTCATTACAGGTAACTATCGCTTCTTGAAATTCCAAGTTCTCATTAAGTACGTATATTGTCGACGAGTCTGTGGCAAAAATGTGTTCTTTGTACGGCACAATATGGGTGAGAGGTTTGAGAAAGACTTTGGATACAGCCTCTCTTCCTGTTATTGCTGTTATCCGGATAGTTAGAAGCAGCAAGTACATGTAACGTATGACCTTCTCGGATTCCATCTCCAACTATATAGTTTCCAATAAAACGTTTGAGTTAAACCCTTCACTGACAATTGCAATTTGCAAACAGACTGGATCTCTATTAGGCGTCGCGTAACGCCGTATCTGATCAGAATCCACAATATAGTTCTTAAGTAAAAAACACAACACCTAAAATCTTAATTACAAGTAGGCGACACACATTTCCGAAAACCATATGTGCGCTATTTAAAGCAATCAGGTCTATTGCAAATAGTTTTGGGTCCTGACCAGAAGCTGAGTAACTCGGCGTTTATCGGCGTCAAATCAGATCGACGTTTTTCATTCAAATCGTCTAAAAATGCCAATAATTTAATAAAACAGTCCATGGTGTCAAACACGTGTCATGTGTACAGTGCTCCCTCCCTACAACGGCACTCTTTACAGCGATTCCCTCCCTACAACAATGCTTGCCGCTGTTTACCAGACAAAAATTCTAACACTTTCAGTGCTGAAATATCGTTTGCTTGAAATTGTCTTCTGCTTTTGTTTCTAAAGTTACATTTGAGTGGACCTTAAGACAGAAGAAATATAAAGACGAGTATCAAACAGCTTGAGTTCAGATCAGACGTCGCGTGAAGCGGCGTCTGATCTGGATTCAAGCTGTTTGCGAATTAAGCCAAGTGTTATTTTTCAATCCGAATAACAACTCCCTCCGAACAACACACGCAATCTTTGTCTCTTTTTTATGTTGCTGCAGAGAGGGAGCATTGTACATATTTTGCATTGTGTGAATGCGTTTGGTTACCTTTAAGAAGAGAAACATATAGTACATTCAACTTTATAATAATGAAGTGTCTTTCGCATATCAAGTATACTAAATGTATATCTTAGAGTGAATCCAGCAGCGAAAATAGAAAGAAAACACAGTGTTCCTATATCCTTTTCTTGAAATACACTAAGTTTAAATTCCATTTCATTGACAATGTTTTTGCTGTGTCCAATGTTTTTCTTCCTGCTATTCAACAATTATTTCCTGATTAGGTCGATCACTCCAATAGTATAGTAAATAAGGCTTACTGTAAAAACAACAATACTTTACGAGCGTATTGTCATCCTAACGAAAGCTAATACAGTGCTCCCTCTCTACAACGACATCCAACGGGAGACAAAGATTATGTGTGTTGTTCGGAGGGAGTCGTTAAAGAGAGGAAAATCGACTAACATTTGCAAACAGCTTGAATCCAGACCAGACGCCGCGTAACGCGGCGTCTGTTCTGGATTTAAGGATGTCGGCCTGTCTTTTTTAGCATTATGAAATTTCCGAATAATTTTACGAACTCGTTTTCAAAAAAATGGTAAGAACTCATTTTTGGTGAATGCATACAGTAATAAAACACTATTTTCCCGGCAAAAAAATGGATTTTCGTTTCGGAAAGAACTTTTTAAGTTTTATGTCCTATTCGTAGTTAACAGCATACACTGTTTTCATAGGTAGGTTGTATTTTGTTACATCCGATTTCATTTCAATTTCTCAGAATATAAGCATGAAATGTTCATGGTAGTACACTTTTAGTATAAATTATAGATAATTCAATAGATAAAATGAAATTTTTTGGAAAAAAAATATTTTTGGTAAAAGTACACAAAAAATTGAAAAAAATGAGAAAAAATGGATTTTTTAGATAAAATGATCTATATCTTTTTTAAAAGATACGGGACCCTGTGTTTTTATTTGCTATTTCACTAAAACTTTTTGTTTGCAAGGCTAAAAACAACAAATAAAATATTTGGTATTTAGTTGGCTACAATTTGTAGGGCAATTTTCATAGTGCCTTATTCTCCCATTATAAAAAAGTGGGTGGGGTAAATTTTACTCCTATCTGGTGAAATCAAATTTTATTTTGGATCTTAAAAAAACATTATTTTCAGGGTTTATTCTTACTATGGTAATATAAATTAGGATACTTTTGGTACAAATAGATTGTTTAAATAAAGATTGAAAAACCGTAGTACAAAAGAGTAGGAGTTTTTATGAAGCTTCAATTTTAGGGGGGTAGCCTTGAAAAATCTCAAATTGTGAAAAAGAAAGGTCCGGTACCCCCACTTTTTTCACCAGTTTTGTCATAGAAACTAATTTTACTATCAGTATGCAAAGTTTGAAGAATTTGGTATTTACTTTACCAAGGTGCACCTACCCCCTTAAGCTGTTTGTCACTCCTCATTAAGTTTAAACTGTCAAAATGTCCATTACGTAACTTTGAGAAAGTAAGCAGAAGACAATTTTACGCAGACGACATTACATTCGTGAACAGGTTGGACATAGTTGTCCTGTTTACGGAACAGCGGCAATGGTCGTTGTAAGGTGGGAGTCGTTGTTTGGAGGGTCGTTGTAGAGAGGGAGCGCTGTACACCCATTTAGATGTAGAGAATGGCAAGTTTCATGAGTACTGACTCATAAGGATTTACCCATTTGTGCCCAGTTGATTCTCCCATGCTTATATATTGGATTAGTCCATTTTTTATCAAAGGGATGCCTGGTTAAAATTTTCATTTTTGTTTTATATTGAAATTTCTATCAGCAAACAGTGTAGACTCTGATCAGATGCCGCATCATGCGGCGTCTGATCAGAGTCTACACTGTTTGCCTATGTCCCATATATGGGATCGTGGGCACACATGGGTTAATTCCCACTTATCAATCAGACAACATGTTTTGGTTTTCAATTTTCTATATAAAGTTTAATTGATGAAATGTATTTCATAAAATTCATCAATAAAAATGGAAAATGGTCTGTGTTGGTGTACTTTTGTTCAATGGTTTTTCTGAGAATTCCTTAACCTTTTTGTTGAGTAGTTTGTGCCTTAATCAATTAAAATGCAATAGTGTTGACGTTCGGATATGGAGTGACTTAACTGATTAACTTCCAGTGACGCGTAAACACGTCATTTACAGACAGTGCACTTTTGATGAACACACTTGCTTGCAAAATGGGTAGACATTGGTCAGAGAACCCCTTCAGATCCCTCTTATCAGGACCTGCACTGTTTGTAATTTTGTATTGTAGAACAAACACAAAAACAACAAAACCAACCCTAGAAAGTCAACGGAATAGTTTCCCTTTCAAATCGTTTGCTGTCGACATAACTTTTACATCGCAAATAGAAGTACAGTCACACGTCGATTTATCGAACACACTGAGGTCGAACGTATCCGTATTTGAAAGTAAAAACGTGGCTATGGCAGGTTTTAAATTTGAAACAAGGGTATGCGTGAAAAAACGAGGTTAAATGATAAAAATCTACTGTACAAAGACGGGAAAAGATGAGTTCAGCAAGTTTGAGATATCGAAGATGGACTGTAATAGAACTATCTCGGTTAACAAGTTTACCACCTTATAGAGTATAAACTTTTCAATTTCACGCAAAATGTAGAAAGCAATACCTGTAGTCCGGGAGTCAAAGGCCGATATTTAGCTGAACCTGGAAATGCCGGATGAACTTTTTTCTCTGCAGTTTTCAATAGTCTAGGGTGTCCTCATCAAGATCAAAGAGGGTGCCCGGTGATATCCCTTGAGCATTTCTCAAAATATGCTAATTAAGCCCGCCATTACTGAAATTCCGTTATTTGGCCATATGTAAATTAGTATGCACCCTACTATGATGAAACTGGTGTTTATAACCAGGTTATCAGGGTCTACAAACATGATAAACCCATCATTTCATGAATTAAATGTTTTGAACATATGCAACTAAATTGTGTCAATTCCAGGTAATTTTAAGATAAAGTACGGCAACCAATCAGAACAATGGTTCTTTGGTGTCATTATCAGATTTGCAAGTTAACATTGTCATATAACATTCACCTTTGACATAAAAAGAAAAATTGGTTACCTTAGCAACACCTCACAACATTATGCTTTATAAGAGCATCATATTGAAATAATGAGGCAAATTCAAGTTTTTGTAAATTTAATATAACGTCACCTACCAGTACTATTGTACTTTATGTTCAATATCAGATTTACAAGATAATATTGTCATATAAATATTCACTTTTAATACGAAAAGAACATTTGGTTACCCTAGCAACCACTCAGAAAACATTGAAAGAAAAACAATAATTTTGAAAATATTGTCAATTTTTTGCGTTCTTGAAGGAAAAGTACAAGAATATATCAGAACATTTGTAATTCAGTTTCTTTATAAGGTTTGCACGTTGCTATTGTCATATAACCACTCACTTTTTGCACGAAAACACCATATTATTACCTTAGTAACCACTCACAATTTATGTTATATAAGAGCATACTATGGAATATGTGAATCAATTTCGAGTTTTTAAAGGCAATGTACAGCAACTTATTACAACCATTGTACTTTTAGTTCATCACCTGGTTTTGCATTTGCAATTCAATATTTTCATACAAACATTATCTTTATGCATGAAAATAACACTGGATTACCTTAGCAACCACTCACAATTTATAGTAAAGAAGAGCATGATATTGTGTCAAACTAGAGCTTTTTATGTAAAGTACAGCAACCTATTACAACCATTGTACTTGAAGCTCATTATCAGGTTTGCAAGAAAACATTGTCATACAAACATTCTCTTTTAGCATTAAATTAACATTTGGTTACCATAGCAACCACTCACAAAATATGCTAAATAAAATCATTTTATTGAATATATGTGTCAACATTGAGTTTTTAGGCAAAGAACAGCAGTGTATCACAACTATTGTACAGGAAGTTCATCAGGTTTGCAACTAACAATAAGCAGGAATCTAATATATGGTTACCTTAGCAACCATTCGCAATATATGCAAATAAGACCAATTTATAGAAAATATGTGTCAAATTCAAGCTTTTTAAGGCAGGGTATATCAGCTTATTAGAATCATAGTACTTTGTTTTCAATATCAGGTTTGCAAGGTGACATTTTCATACTAATATTCACTTTTAACATGAGATAACATTTGGTTTCCATGGCGACCACTCACAATATATGCCAAATAAGAGCAGTTAACGGAAAATGTTATGGTACTGTACTTAGTTGATACTCCACCCCATTCAACATAAATTGTGAGTGGGTTAAGGTATCAAATCGAGGGTTGCCCGCTAAACTGTACTAACTACATTTTTTACCAAAAATGACTTTTTTACATTTTTAAAGTTGTCTTCATACACTACTTATTCTGTATAATTTTTATCCTTTTATTCCCATTTTTTACAAAGTTATGCTATCAGCGCCATAATGTACTAACTCAAAACTACCTTAAAGTTGCCCGCTAAACTGTACTAAGTGAAGTTAGTACAGTTTAGCAGGCAACTTTAAGGTAGAAATGATGTTAAAGATGGTTCTATGTTTAGCAATACTGTTGTAACTCAATACAAATATCTCAGTAAAGATTTTCTTCAATTTAAATTAATTAAATCTTATATTCATACTTTCTTATGCCTCTGACATCCGAGATTTAAGATTGAAGGTGGGTGGGGCATATTGTTGTTTTTCTGTGTTTTTGTTGGTTTATCAGTCTATCTACAACTTTAACTTTGACCATATATCCTTGTTATAGAGACTTCATATGTTACATGTGTTCTACATTCAAGACAACCTTTAGCCAAGTACAAATTGAATCATGTCAGGCAAAGGTCAAGGTCATTCATTTAAAGGTCAAACAGACTGAATTTAACTGAGTTCAATCCTGGCCATAATTTTTAAACTACATGTGATAAATACTTCATATTTGACATGTATACTCCACCCAAGATGCCCTTGTGTTCAGTACAGCTTTGTAGTTGTTGGATAAAGGTCAAGGTCATTTAGAGGTCAAAGAGCCTGAATTTAATCTAAATTTACCTGTATCCTTTACTTTGCAACTATTTGTAACAGAGATCCACTTTATATTTGTGTACTCCATCTAAGAAGCCCTTGAGCTCAGTACAGGTTGGGTCATGTCTGACAGAAGTCAAGGTCATTTAAAGGTAAAAAAAACTAAAATTAAACTTTGACCTGAATTTTGGAACTGAATACAATACAGAATTCATACTTGGTAAGTGGTACTACATCCAAAAAGTAAATTAGCTCAGATCAACTTTTGTCATTTCAAACAAAGGACATGGTCATGGTCACATGCAGGATGCAAGTCTGGTAATGTCAGGTTAAGGTTTTGTTCATACTAAGAAGTCAACATTCAAGTTTTCTTCAATGTATATATAAATACACACCCATATTTTGGCATGTGTATAATTTACTTCTCTAATAAAATACATATGTATAGTCATGACATAATGTATTTCCAAACAAATTTCCATTCATAACACATCATAGCCTTATTGAAGTCATGCTCAGCAGACACAGCATCTGTAGCAGACACATTCATTCATTGGGACAATTTAGTTGCATTATTGTTGTTTTTTCTCCAATTTTGTCTTACATAGAAAAGTGAGTTGATGTGATTTAATCAGTAAGATACAAACTTTTCTTAAAGTATGAAATCCAAAGTACTTTTCACGCAGTATTTCTGCTTAAGAGTAAATAGGAATATTATTTTTAATATTATAAATTTTAGTTGCATTGGTGATGATTTTGATGACAATCTTGATGATTTCTTAATATAGAAAAAAATTCTTGCAAGATATTGAAGACCAATCTAACCATTTCCTTAGTAACACTAACAAAATATAGACGTCTGCAAAAGCCACATGTAGTACTTAGCTTTAGTTGTTAAATGTATTAATGTAAACTTCAAATTATTACAAACCAAATTGAACAGTCTCAAAATGATGTCATTGCATGGCTTGCATCTTATTTCATTCTTATGATTCATAATTTACATCATGCCTTGCACACTTGTCAGCAATGCAACAAAATATTCTGTATGAACTGAGCTAAAAAAATTCCAAATGACCATACAAACATTTAGTTGAAAGTTCACAAGTTGATTTATTGTAAATGAAAAGGCAAACATGAAATTCTAAGAAAGTTTGATATGTAAGACTATATATTTCCAAGTTTGTCACTATTACAATGAAAAAATATTGATAGTTTCTGATATCAAAATGCACATATGGGCTTTGAATATGATATACTAGGACATGACTGATAAATAGGTCAACATGAATACATGTTTTAAACTATAATCAGGTATTTATTATAATGAAAATACGTTTTAGCTTTTTTAGTATATCCAGTAGCCTACAGTTGTTCACAATATTTAGGACTATTTTCAAATAAAAATTTATGTCAATTAACACTTATCTGATTAAATTACAAACTGATACTTAAAATTTTCTGTGGCATCTGCTTGTCTGGGAAAAATGGAAAATGCTAATGTGCAGTATTTCTATACATTAGTATACAATATAATTATTTAAGATGTATGATCTAACATGAGAGTATGAGCTACAGAAACTTGACAGACAATGTTTCTTTAGCTCAACATCTCTTTTTACAATAAAATCATTTCAAGATATAGAAGAACCCTCTTTGTATGTCCAAAACAAGAATGCGTGTTCAATAAACGCCTATGCTCCCGGTGGCATCCTTGACAATATATTCTGAATATGTAATGGTGCAAGGCAGAAACTGTACAAGAATGAAAGCTTTGTAGTCAGTGTTGATGATAGATGAAACGGTAAAATATGGTTAACCAAGAAATAACCAATTTAAAATGTTTTTAAGTCCAAATTAGGTCAAGGTCAAAATCAAGGTTAGGTAATTTGGGTGGATTGGTAGTGGTTCTAGGAAAGGTATTAAAGCATTGTTGTCAGTTGTGTTGACGCTAGAAGAAACAGTAAAATCTAGCTAACTACGAAATGGCCAATTTTACAATATTCCAAGTCCAAATTAGGTCAAGGTCAAAATCACGGTTGGGTGATATTGGTTGACTGGGAATTATCCATTTATCTCAATACCTGATAAACTGTCTTATCACAGCTCTCATACTCACCATGCAGTGAAGCAGCTAGTAATTCTTTTTTAAGACCTTATTATGATAAAAAATATCTTTATTCTTAATGCAAAATTGGATTGTTCAAAGAAAGAGAAAATTTCAGATATAGTTTTTTAAAGTCTTAAATCCAGACCATGTCTGCACCATAGTTGGCATGAAGCATACATATCATGATATAATAATAATAATATCACTTCTGTGTGATCCTTGACCCCTTGATTTTAGCTTGACATGACTAAAAGTTGATCTGTGCAATTGGACTTCATCAGTAAAGTATTCATGTAAATAAAAGTACAGTTTATCATATATACTTCAAACATATTGATCATAATTATGTCCCTCTACAAAAACCAGCTAAAAGTTGACCTCTAAATTATTTCCCTTGACCTTTACTTGTATGGCAAGATGTTGCATAATGTACAATTTTGGCTTCATTATAGGTGGAGATTGCAAATATGGAGGTTCTTTTCACTAGTCATAGGTGTTAGATACAACATGTTTGTCTGGATAATTCTCTAAAACAGCCTATTTGGCATCTCAATATGACCTTTGACCTGACCTAGTTGAAAGTTGTAGTCTTTATAGTGTCTTATTTCTAGGGTAAGCATTGCAAATATGAAGGTTAGATTCAACAAGCCATATAATGTGTAATGGAAGATAAAATGTCACAGTATGGATGATTCTCAAAAATCAGCGCATTTGACCTCTTGATAAAAATATGGCCTATCTGACCTCTGAGTATGACCCTTGACCTTGAACTGGCATGACTAGGTGTTGCATGATGCATCAATGACTTCACTAGTTAGAATGCATTATAAATATGAAGGTTCTTTCACATGTCATTTACCAGTAAATAAAGTGTCAAAGTCCGGATAATTATCTAAAACAGCCTATTGGACCTCTAAATATGACCTTTGACCTTGACCTGACATTAATATAAGTTGAAGTCTGCAGAGAGTCTTATTTGTAGAGTAAGCATGTCAAATATAAAGTCTCTATCACATATACTTTTTAAAATTATTTGTGTTGTAAGTTTAATATTTCCCTGCTAAACTGTTGTAACTCAAGTTACTATAGTTTAGCAGGCAAAAAATCCCAAGACTTCAGCAAAATATAGCGCTAAACTGTTCTAAGTCAGCAGTGATCAAGTATCTCATTAAATATAAAGTTTACTTCTAATTTCATCAGTCTGAACTGTTTTACATGATATTTTAAGCAGTAGCTCTGAAATGTTTGTGTAAAAATACATTTAAATGAAAATTATGTTGTTTTTTGTTGTTCCTGTAAAAAAAGCTGAAATGTAGTTAGTACAGTTTAGCGGGCAACCCTCGAAATGTAATTTTAATTCTAAATGTGAAGTTTTCCATTACAATGTTAACTTGCAAACCAGATAATAAATTTCAGGTGCAAAGGTTGTTATGTGTTGCAGTACTTTTGCCTAAAATCTCAAATTTGACACATGCACGTGGTTGTTAAGGTAACCAAATGTTATTTTAGTGTTAGAATTGAACAACTATATGACATTGTTAACTTGCAGCAATAATTGCACTCCTTCGAGAACGTATAGATAATATATGTGTGCCAATATAATTCCGATCCATTCAAAACTGTAGTTGCAAGAGTGTAAACACTGTTAGATATGACATTTTTAACACATCAAAGGCAGATAACTCTTGAATAATTAGTCCGATTTCAATCATTTTCAAACTCATCCAATACCTTATAATCATATACAATCTGAGCAAATTTGAGAGAGACTGGATAAAAAGTGTGGTCTCTAGAGTGTAAACACTGTCAGATTTGGTATTTTCAATACATCAAGGGCAGATAACTCAAATAACCTACAACTAAATAGGTTGTTTCCAAGCTCAGGATTTGACATATTGAAAATATGTCAAATAACCTAATTATTTGATTTCAGCCAAAACTTATTTTAGAACTTATAGTTATATACAATCTGAGCAAGTTTGAGAAAAATTGAATAAAAAAGTGTGGTCTCTATACGCTTTTGGATATGGCATTTACAGCAAGGGCAGATAACTCTTAATATATTGGTCCGATTTCAACCATAATCAACCTTAAGCAAACTCTATTAGTCATATGCGATCTGAGCTAGTTTGAAAAAGATTAGATAGGAATTACGGCATCTTGAGTGTAAATACCGTTAAATATGGCATTTTCATATCATACAATCTTAACAAGTTTGAGAAAGATTGGATAAAAAGTGTGGCCTCTGGAGCGTAAACACTGTTAAATATGACATTTTCTGCAATTCATAGGTAGATAACTCTTGACCTATTTGTCGGATTTCAACCATAATTGTAATAATCTGAACTCTTATAGTTGTATTACAATCTGAGCAAGTTTGGTTAAGATTGGATTAAACGTGTGGCCTCTAGAGTGTAAACACCATTAACTATGGCATTTTCAGCAATTCAAGGGTAGATAACTCTTGACCTATTTGTCAGATTTCCAGATTAATCTTATTATAATATACAATTTGAGCAAGTTTGAGAAAGATTGGATAAAAATTGTGGCCTCTAGAATGTTAACACTTAATTTTTTGACGACCAACGCCGGACATTCAAGAATTGCAAAAGCTCACCATGAGCTAGCTCAAATTCGACACGTAAATTCAATAAAATGCTCTTATTAAGCATAAATCATAAGCGTTGCTAAGGTAACCAAAGTTATTTTTATGCATTGCAAACCTGATAATAAACTTAACGTACAATAGTTGTAATAAGTTGCTGTTCTTTGCCAATAAAAGCTTTAATTTTACACAAATTTTCAATTTTTTGCTCTGATAAAACATTAATTGTGAATCGTTGCTATGGTAACAATATGTTTTTTTCATGTAAAAAGTGAGCGGTTACATGACTATATTTCCTTGCAAACATTATAGTGAAACTAGAGTACAAATCCTGTACTTTGCCTTTAAGAACGCAAAATGTTGACTATATTTTCAAAATAATGGTTTTACTTTCAATATTTTGTGAGTGGTTGCTAGGGTAACCAAATGTTCTTTTCGTATTAAAAGTGAATATTTTTATGACAATATTATCTTGTAAATCTGATAATGAACAGAAAGTACAATAGTACTGGTAGGTTACGTTATATTAAATTTACAAAAACTTGAATTTGCCTCATTATTTCAATATGATGCTCTTAAAAAGCATAATGTTGTGAGGTGTTGCTAAGGTAACTAATTCTTCTTTTTTGTCAAAAGTGAATGTTATATGACAATGTTAATTTGCAAATCTGATAATGACACTAAAGAACCATTGTTCTGATTGGTTGCCGTACTTTATCTTAAAATTACCTGGAATTGACACATATTTTCGATACAATGCTGTTATTTAGCATACATTGTGAGTGGTTGCTATGGTTACCAAATGTTAATTTCATGTTTAAAGTGAAATTTATACGACACTGCTAACTATCAAGTTTGATGATGAAACTATGGAACCATGGTTCTGATATGTTGCTGTACTTTTCCTTAAAAAAAACTCTAGATTGACTCACATTTTCGATATAAGCTCTTATTTAGAAACTGCATTGAGCGGTTACTAAGGCAACCAAATTCCGTTTTCATCTTAACAGTGAATGTTTATAAGACAGTGCTAACTTGCAAACCTGATAATGAAACTAACTTAAGAAAGTGTGTAATAGTTCTGATAGTTTGCTGTATTTTGCGTTCCAAAAGTCTTGAATTTGGCATACATTTTCAGTAAATTACGTTCTTTTGGCAGGGGTTACCATAGTTACCAACTAATATCTGCATGTGTTGTCTTCTACTTTCATTTTATAACACTAAAATATATGGTTATAGCAATTTCAGAGTGATCTTGGTACCTTTTAAGCAATCCTGCTCAGTTACATAGGAAATTACAACATTAAAAAGTTGATAGTTTCGTTGCCATGGTTACCCCCTTAGCAACCTGAATCCCAAAGGTGTTTTTCCAAAACCGTAGACAACACATTTGGTACTTGTTATTAGTGATCGTATTCAAGTTCAGCATGGATGCGTAAATATTCTACAAGTCCTTAAAGTATGACAAAATCATGATTTCTCACTTTCAGTATATTGGCCCCTAAAGATCGCACGTGCCTACCAATTGGGTGTAATGTTGAGTTGAATCCTACGATGCTATTTTATTGGCAAAGTGTCATAGTCTAACATACACATGTCATTTTATATTAAATATGTACAGTTTTTCTGTGAAAAAGTATGTGAGTTTGTCATATTTTACTCACCAAAAACACTGGTTTTTGGCGAAAATCTTGTTTTCACGTTACCATGACAACCGGATATGGGAAATAAGTTTTCGGGATATTTTTTTTCATTTCATAAAGAGAGGTACAAATGGTGTAAGTTTCATGCAAATCGGTGACTATGCGTGCCGACCCCCCTATATAACCAGGTTGATGGTTACAGAGAATTGCTCTTAATTAGCTTCATTGCCCCAATACGACCCTCATATTTTCTTATCCCTGTAGGTCTTCATTGTAGTTAGCTGACTTTGGTTTAAATTTTACATCCATGAGTGTGTCGTTGATGTATTTTATGTTATTTCGAGTCGAAATTTTACATAGATATTTGTTATCATATCACATGTTTTGAACGCGTTAACCCTTTCAATCCTAAACATCTCTTGTGTATATTTATTATCGTTTTGGACTCTTCTAGCACAGGCATTTAGAACCAGTCTACTGTTGCATTTTTGATATGACGACAAACAACAAAATGAAAATATCAAACAGTGCAGACCTTGATCAGAGGGCTCCTATAGGAGCCCTCTGATCAGCTTCTACACTGTATGTATATATACAATCAGTAATCTCTACAGTGGGCTGTAAGGTTGAAAATGGTTAAGGTAATAATATCGCACAAGATACCATCTAGAAACATATCTTCAAGATGCCAAAACACCCTAGTAACAATGCGGGCACTTCCTCATTGGTCTAGTTACGCTCCTGCCACCATGTAGTTTGTAAGGTTGTAGTCTACTTAATCATATTAGATAACCTGACGAATAACGTCTCACACAGTTAGTACCTTGATTTAACCTTTTCATGATCCACTAATTCGGGTGGATGTACCCCTTCACAGCTCTATTGTCGTCTGCGTATTTATTGTTGTCTCCCAGACACGTTTAGAAGTTAGATTTAAGGTCTTATGACTTATTAAATTTCGATAAAAACTGTTAAACAGTTTGAGTCTTTATCAAACGCCGCGTTACGTGGCGTCTGGTTAGGACCCAAACTGTATGCAAACGCGCTTTGTGGTGTCATTGAGGATAAAAGGGTTAAACTAAAGTTTGCTATTGCATGTATATTATATCAAAATCTCAGACTAATAAGTTTTAAACTTACGTGACACAAAGTAATTATAGTATATAACCACAATGCAAACTATTCAGTTAATGGACAGGTGATCTCATAAAAACTATCCTTTAAAATATATATTACGAAAGGGGATCTACATAAAAAACATCAAAGGTATTTCATTTGAAATCCTCTTCTCATTGGAGTACTTTTTCGTTTCTCTATTTACCACCTTCTCCAAAATCATTATACAGTAAATCCTATAACACACGGCAAACATAGTTGAAGTAGTACAGATATCTCTTTAGACAGTTGACTTATTCATGCAAGATAAAAAACCGCAGAATCATCATTGAGGAAGTTTCTGCATTATTGCTATGCTTACTTTAGCAACAGCGTGTTTTTTCTGATCCCCCATGGTCTTCTGTTTATGTAGCTCTGTCTCTTAATAGTTGTATCAACTGTAAAACTCGTTTTGTTAGTTAAAATTGTGTTACTTACTAGGTGATTACGATAGATTACTGCTAAAAGAAATGTGACAATAAAAAAGAAAGCTCCTTTACATTGATTGTTTCAAAGACAATTTTTTACTGTTACCTCTAACTACTAATTCTTGCTAACAACTTACTGCTTAGCACTCCTATTTTTAACCCTTTAATTTTTTTGTCCATTTTCACTCCTTCGCATATGGAAAGCCGGTTGAAATAGGCTACTTGCCACTTGCTAGTTGACAGTTCCTATTTGCTCGTTGCCTATTGCTACTTGCTATTTTCTACTTGTCAGTTGCTAGTTGCTAGTTGACACTTTCTAGTGCCACTTGGTATTTGCTCTTTGCAACTTTCTGTTTACGAGGTTCACGTGTGACAAGCAGGTTTAAATGCAATCTGGTTACATAGTGGAAACATGGCACATTTATAACTGTTATTAGGACATTTACAGATTCTGAAAAGGACACATAAAAATCTCCGGACTAGTACGTGACCTAGTTTTCGAAAAAACAAAACAAAATGGCGACCAACATAGTATTCTGAAACTGTTCATAGGAACAATATATGATAAATTCCCATTTAGTGTTTAATTTTTATGGAAAACAGCGTAGTTCGTGAACAAAAATGGATATGTAGTTGCTGATCAGGAGGGTATCTGCTCAGTGGAAGATGAAAATGATTTTATCAGGCCAAACTACAGTAGGAAACTTCACCAGATGATGTCCTTAGACATTACCGCTGGGGTAAACTGAAGTATTGTTGCATAGTGTACCTAACAATAAATCTAGACTAGATGCTTATATAAATTTGATTTAAGCGAATTACAAATCAACACAACTTTTTCACAGATCACGTTTACTAATATTGTGAAATAAAATTAGTTAGATAGATCCGTGCGCAAATCTAGAAAAGGAGAGAAGAATGAAACACTGTATTTAAAAAATAAAGGCATGTTTGTTATAGTTCAATATAGATAAGGCCCCATCACACCCACCTCTGGGGGCCGTTTTACTAAACTACTTACGCAAAAAGTTGCGTAAGTCAAAATCGTTTAACTCTTAATTTTCTATCATAAACGTTTGCAAACAGCAAATAGCAAGATCGCTTAAAGCGCGTCCTCTGATCTGGCTATTTGCAGTTTGTAGCAAGTGATAATAAAAAATATAAATTAAAATTTAAAATTTTGACTTACGCAAAAATTTTGCGTAAGTAGTTTAGTAAAACGGGCCCCTGATTATCAAAATGGTGTGTTTGTAATAATTGCAAACTGCGGATCAGAACTATAGCAAATCTCATACTTTTGAACAGGACGAAGATCATATTTACGTTATGATCAGGGTACATGTATATGCTCTACGGCTTATTTGAAATTCATTTAAACATTTCTTCAATATTACGAGTGTTACACTTGGAAATTCAAGTCTCTACTGAACCACTGGGTAGACCCTGATCAAAGTGTACATAATGGTTTTTGTATCATTCCTATATACGATGGTTGTCTTTTTTCAGAATGAACATTCTGCAAGACCATTATATTGAGTGGTCACAGTGGAATTTTCTGCTAGTGCAAATGAAGCAGATCTACATCCAAGGACTCATAACTCATTCACAAAGACGCTCAACACTCAATATAGAATATATTGAGAGTGAATGCACCATTGAACTTCTCAAAAATTGGAACAGAGAGTGCTCGTAAATAAATTGGCTTAGAATAGATACCGTGATACATTACAACCTGCACGTTTTAACCAATTACTCCATAGAAACACACTGTCACGCTTTGATGTATTCCTTCACTGAAGAAATATATCCAATTTATACTGTCATGGTTATATACCCGGTATTATAAGACATTGGCCAGGATCTTATTATTATTTTAGGTGCATACTACTTTAAAGGTTTATATTACATGTAGCACGGATATAATTTGAAAATTTTATTTTTAGGCCAATACCAATACATGTTGTTATTTTCTTTAAACAGACAAATCTTAAACTGCTTTACACTCGTTAATAAAGTAAATTGTAAAGAAACAATTAAATAACCCAATTTGATATTTGCTGTGGTACACCATGGCATTCCAACATACAAAAAAGCCAGGATTAACAGTATGAGGACCCTCCTCTATTCGCTGCCTTACAGTCAAACTTGTGAGAAATTGTCAACCAGACAGAAGTGCATTAGTATTCTTGACGATAGATCTCATCTTAAGTCATGTCAAACAATAGTCATGGTCATTTAGATGTCATGATTACACTAGGGGACATATTGTCTAGCAAACATCTATTGTTTGTTCTGCAACAACTATTGTCAAGTGCTGCATAATCTACAACAGTTCTTTAACCCTTTCACTGCCAAATTTTACGAGAGATTGTTAAAACTTCACCGTTTCATTTTCGTCTGTTTTTTTTAATTTTGTTGTTTCCAATATCGTTTCAAAGTTATACGAGAAACCGCCAATGTCGGTATGGCTGGATTGTCTGCACTTTTGCTTTGTACGTATATATATATTATATAATATAGTTACCCATGGCATGTGATGATGACCTCACTACAACTGTACATGCCAAATTTGGTTGATGTAGGACTTAAACTTTGACTAAAACTGACACTAACAAAAAGGTAAACCAAGACGCAAACGAAAAGGTTAACCAAGAATTCTCTAAGTCATTGGACCGTGAAATATAGGTCACAGTGACCTTGTTACCCACAGCATGTGATGATGACCTCACTATAACTGTACATGCCAAATTTGGTTGCTGTAGGACTTAAGCTTTGGCTAAAACTGACACTACCAAAAAGGTCAACCAAAGTGAGGACGGACGGACAGACAGACGCACGGACGGACGGCATTCGCCAATCTATAGACCGCATTTTCAATCCGGCCAAAAATAAGGTAGTATGACCCAATCTGTTTGCAAACGCGGTTTTAAACGTAAATGAGAGTGAAAGGGTTACACCATGAACGATGTGTCAAACAGTTTGCACATGTATATTGTCGCATTGTCTATTGTCGTTCACCCTTTACCAAATAGACGGTTACTAGTTCTAAATACAGGTGGCCACTTAAAGTAGGTTGAAAATAAAGCAAGATGCTCCTTTAGGTGAATTCTGTTCATTGTTTTGACCTGATTTAAGCAAGAAGCTATGCTTATGTTCATAATTGCATATATGTTAAGGAGTTTCTTTTTGAGAACTTCTGTCCTTAATATATAAATAATAAGAGGTGTGAGTAGGCATATTTATGGAATTATAGGATAAGGCATTAATCCACGATGAAATGTGTAAGTGTCCTTTACTAAAAATGTATCAGTGGAGAATGTGTTATTCTTTCCTAATAAAAGCGTTTACGCTAAAACGTTTATCTCCACTGCAAACAGTTTTGAGCCAGACAAGACGCCAGGTGACCTGGCGTCTGATCAGGCTCCAAACTGTTTGCCACTCAGATAAAAATAAAATGTAAGAAATGTCTTAAAATTGACATTTTCTACTGTTATGTGTTTTGCATTTCGTTTATGTTTAAACGGAAATGAATAACGTTTTCTCCACTGTATAAGTAAAAATCATACTTGTGCAAAAAATGTAAACCCAGCCTTCTTCTCAGGGAAGGTACTGTTTATTATCTAAAATAAGTTATCAAGAAACAACCATAAAAAAATATATATATATATATATATAGATAGAAGAATGGACTAAATTTAATTGGAAACTGGAAATTTGCTTTGCAAGTGTCAGAGGACAGCGAGTTAGTCAATGTAATATTCGATATCAAGCCATGCTTATGCTACTGTAGATAATACGTTATTATGTCCCAATTCAAACGCGAACTCAATTTAATGAAATGAAGAAATTGCAGAGTGTTTTCTTATTTCTGACAATTTGTTTTCATTTGAATGGGAAACAGTTTGAAGCCTGATCAGAGGCCGGGTTCCCCGGCGTCTGATCAGGCTTCAAACGGTTTGCAATGGGCATCATATATTCAGCATAAACGCTTTTATTGGGAAACTAATAAAGTATTCTCCACTGTACGTTATACCATATATAGAACCAGCTAATGCAGCTATAATGGGCGTTGGTCGTGCTTTGATAAGCTGTAAGATCATGAATTTGGTCGCCTTTAAAACTAGGTCGCCGTTCCAACAAGGTCGCTTTCCTAACCTTTGTACAATCCGGTCGCATGTTTCATGAAACATGCTCAACTTGTGAAAACAGAATGCTTCAAGACTGATAATGCATGTTACGGTTTTAGAATTGTCCGTGTTCGAGAGATACAATCGCCTGTTGGGAGAAGTTAAATGGGCAGCCGGCCAACTGTTTGGCCTTTACTTTAGCATATTGTCTTTTAGAATTTTATGCTAAGGAAAGATGTGTGCTTTTTTTAAAAAAAGGTTCGCGCAATTTTTGTCAGCAACCATACGTACATGTATACTATTATAGAGATACAAGTATGTTTGTAATTAACATCGTTACCTCCTTACAGTGGTTATTTGCAAACAGTTCAGAACCTGATCAGACACCGCTGTTGGCTGCACCTATCAATATAATGATTTCTGCAGTCAAAATACATAAATGATCAGTTTGAAAAGTTCGATGACATCATAGCAGTGAAGGGGTTACTTAACCCTTTCACAGCCAGAATCGCCTAAAGTCGAATGTGCAAACAAGTTTGATCCTGATCAGACGCCGCGTAACGCGGTATTTGATCAGGATCAAAGCTGTTTGACACCGTTTCGATATTTTTTTTATGTCATACTCTCTTAATTCTAACTTTGAAATGATATTGCAGAGAACTATATTTAAGCAGACGAGACAATAACGTTGTAGGGGTAAAAAACTCAAATATAATTTGGCGGTGAAAGGGTTTAACATATACAGGTTGCAATGAAGTCCACGGTTAACCATGTACAGGGAAACATTTTTATTACGACCACAAAAATTTGAAGGCTAATTGATGGTATAAAGGACAGGTGGCAACTTAAAGCAAGGTGACAGTGAAACAGAAAGCTCCTATAGGAGCTTTCTGTTTTACTGTTAGCTTGCTTTAAAGACATCTCCTGGCGACCTTTCGGTCATAACACCTAACAAGCTATCAAATCATGCAGCCACGTGCAAGTTTTGTCCTTACTGCTATCTTGTCTAGGGATAAAATCATCCAAGCGTTTCATGTGAAGCCCGTACCTTAAAGACATTAAGCCAGTCCATTCATTGATTCACACCCCCCATTATATTCACTAGGTGTCAAAATACAGGTAGATCATGACAAAATTGTGGAGGTAACGATACAGTTATCTGAAGCTTTGAGTAGAGGCCCTTACCCTTACATAATAGATCTCAATAGGTTTTTCAATGGGTATTACTAACCAAGCTATCAAATATTAGGTGCGGGCCTCACATCAGACGCCTGAATGATTCCTTGCCTAGACGCTAGCCGAGTAAGTGCATGAGCTCCATGCTTTGACTCAAACTTTCCACGGTACTAGGTGTTACCACCCAAGCTTGGTCATGTAATGTCTTTAAAGTTGTTAATTTGGTTAGTAAAACCCATTGAAAAAAACCTTGAGTGTGAGTATGTGAGGGCCTCTCTAGACAAGATTAGTTTAGGTACCTGGATTTTCACACCATCTGAGATTAGGACACCTTGTGAATCATGCTTTTTCTCACCAATCGATGAATGGGCTGGTGGTCCCTCAATGGACTGAGGAAAAGTCTTTAAGCAGTCACCTGTTTAAAACCTGCCTGAAACACCTAATAGTAGGCACATTTTAATGGATATTTTAATGTACTTCTGTAAGAGTTTATAAGATATTCAATATTGATATTCTTATATGTGATCAATTAATAGACGCACGGCTATCCTTTCTAATGAGGTACTCTCCCAATCATTGGATTCCTAGAGACCAACTATTACCGGCTCTTTACAAACAGTATATCTGCGTAGAATATACTTGTCTAATATAGTGTATACTCAGATCAGAGTGCTCTTAAAGGAATAAAAATACGCCCTATGCAATTTCAAAGTGGAAATGTCAGTTTTAAGTCACAGGGATGAATGAATTAAATACCACATTGGATAACCCTCTCCCCCATGAAGGCGACTTTTAGCACATTTAATTTGTTCCTCCACTGGAGAAAATGCTTCCAATTTATACAGTCATTAACATGTACCATTTGAAATATTTTATATATTCTAGAACATGATTACTTAAAGCAGGTTGAAAGTAAGTTAAGGCGCATTCTGCTTTACTGTCAATCTGCTTTAAATGGTTCCCTGTTTTCAAAACTAGAAACAGGCTATGGTTAAAGTGTTACAGTTGAATGACACAAGTCAAGTTTACTAGGGTTTGGTGATAAGAGACTGTTCAGACTAGGCAGTTTATTTAAAATTTACTTAAATTATTGTGAAAATAAAGTAGAACATTTCGTTAATACATGTAGCTTTCTTCCTGATTTTCAGACTGCTACAGGTATTTTGCTTTGAACCCTTTACTCCATAGCCTGTTTCTAGTATTGCAAATACATGTACAGTGGAGAATCTGTTATTCTTTCCCGTTTAAACGCAAACGTACGCAAACGCAAAGCACTAAACCGTAGAAAAGTACAATTTTTGGACAATTCTGATAATTCATGTTTATCTTGGTCGCAAACAGTTTGGAGCCTGATCAGACGCCGGGTTACCCGGCGTCTGATCTGGCTCCAAACTGTTTGTAAAGGAAAAACTAATTTTAGCATAAACGCGTTTATCGGGAAAGAATAACAGATTCTCCACTGTAGGTGACCACTTCACGCCAGTGGAAAGTAAAGCAAAATGCGCCTAAAATCATAATTTGCTTAATTTTCAACCTGGTTTAAGCTACCTTCTGCTAGAATGTAGAAACTATTTCTTATGATACTTTTTCTTGACTGTATATAGAATTGTTTTCTTCAGGGTAGGAATACATTAAATGTGTAACAGTGGAGAAAACGTTATTCTTTTCCAATAAATGCGTTTACGCTAAAACTATTATTTGCAGTGCAAACAGTTTGGAGCCAGATGAGACGCCGGATAACCCGGCGTCTGATGTGTGTCACTCAGATTAAAATGTATAGTCAGAATTATAAAAAATGTCACTTTATACGTTTTAGTGCTTTGCGTTTGCGTTTTAATGGGAAAGAATAACGCTTTCTCCACCGTAAAAGTTGCTCCTGTGGAGGAAAGGGTTAAATAATGTGCAAGCCTTTTATTGAGAGAGTTGCACAGTGTATTGTACGACCCTTGGGAAGATATGTTTATAAAGTTAGCCCCCAATTCGTGACCCAAACTCTTATCGAAACACGATTTGTGTCCTAAATAGCTTGTTCCCATATATATAGTTGTCACCTAGTAGACGTCACGTGATTGACTGGGGAAATTCGCTTAACCTTTACCCTATAACCTGTTTCTAATTCTGAAGACAAATAAGTTCTTAAAGCAGGTTGAAAGAAAAGCAGAATGCGCCTTGAGGCGCATTTTGCTTTACTTGCAGCCTGCTGTAAGTCACCGTCTGCTAGAATATAGAAACTATTTCTTTTGGTACATTTGAATGACTAAACCTTGGAACTACATTGTTCAGGGAAGGACTAAATCAAATGCAGTAAAAGGCGATTTTATGGGGGAGGGTTAGGTTAAAAATACCTATAAAAACCGAAATTGTACGAGTTTAGACCAGTCTAATTTAGAGTGGTTTCAAGTTAAAGGGAACTTAGATGCTATCATAAGGAAGTTAAATCAACAATTGTTTACGACATTTCAAATCTTAACCAGTTTAACTCTATTTCGACGAGTTTACTTGACATGAACAAACAGTGTTTCGGTGAAGGGTACATTATTCTTATCCAAACAATGTAGATCTTGATCTGAAGGATCCTATAGGAGCCCTCTGATCAGGATCTGCACGGTTTAGAATTGTTCAGTATATCGCTAAAATTAACCATAAACAGTCAAAGTTAAACTAAACTTAATTGGATATTAGAGTTGTCCATTAACATGTTCAGGGTGTATTAGTAAATACAGGACAACAGTTGTATAAAATGCTCATTTAAGGGCTTTCTGTATTCCTGTGCTCCTGCCTTAACCCTTTCACTATCAATGACGCTTTAAAGCGCTTTTGTAAACAGTTTGGGTCCTGATCAGACTCCGCGAAACGCGGTGTCTGATCAGGATCCAAACTGTTTGACACTCTTATCAATATTTATTGAGGCATACAACATTAAATCTAATTTTGAAAACGTGTCTTGCACAACAATAATGAAGCAGACGACAATAAAGCGGTGACGGGGTAAAAATCACCCGAATAATTTGATCATGAAAGGGTTAAGAAGCTACTAGCTCTTAGAGATCTGCAAGCCTCTTCGGTGAATGTTTTGGACATAGATTATTTCTATTGTATAGTCGAAAAGACGTTATTTTTCAGGTATAAAATATTACTATACATTGGAGAATGTGTTATTCTTTCCCAATAAACGCGTTTAAGCTAAAACGTTTATTTCCTCTGCAAACAGTTTGGAGCCAGATCAGAGGCCGGATAACCCGGCGTCTGATCAGGCTCCAAACTGTTTGCCACTTAGATAAAAATGAATTGTAAGAAATATATGAAAATTGACATTTTCTACGTTTAAGTGTTTTGCGTTTGCGGTTCGTTTGCGTTTAAACGGGAAAGAATAACGTTTTCTCCACTGTAAATGTGGAAACAGTCATCGTTTAGAACATAACAGAACAGAACATAATTTTTATTCACAACTTGTACAGTGTACATCGTTGTATACATATGAAATATATTATAAATCAAATCACTATAACGTGTTTTACATGAAACATACACAATTCTATATTATATTGTATATTTCCTTGAATGTGTTCATTTAGTAGGTCAAATCCATTTGTATAGAAAGTTCGTTTTTCACTACTTGAATAATAGACTGATCGTGAGGAAAGAAGATGGCAATGTGAAACTGCTAGTTTATAGGAAAAGCACCCATACGGACCAATACTTAGACTTCACATGCCACCACCCGTTATACCACAAGTTAGAAGTGGTACACACCTTATTAGACAGGTGCTACTACCTTGTATCGGAGAAAGAGGACCAGATGAAGGAGGAGAACCATGTCAGACAATCTTTCCGTAAATGTGGCTACCCCAAGTGGTATATAGACAGTGTAAAGGAAAACATCAAGACAAAGGAGACTAATGGTGGCAAGAAAGTAAGAAAGAAGACAGACAATACAGAGCGGACGAAAGGTTTAGTGGTTTTGCCTTACATAAAAGGAGTGTCAGAAAGTATAAACAGAGTGTTCAGAAAACACAACATAGCCACAGCCATGAAACATTATCAGACACTGAGATCCGTGCTTGTTCACTCCAAGGATAAAGTAGACCTGAACAACAAATATGACATAGTATACCAGATTCCCTGCAAACAATGCGACAAAGTATACATCGGTGAAATAGGCAGAAAATTTGTCACGAGACATTGCGAACACCAAAAAGACGTGAAAATGAACCAAAGATCTAACTATACAAGATCAGAACGCAAAGCCTCGTTAACAGAATACATGTATAAAAAAGTGCTATAACGGATCACACAGTGCAGGACACTCACGTTATTGATTGGGAGGGGGAAAAAGTAGTAGACAAGGAGGCTAACCAACGAGTACGACAGGTCAAAGAAGCAATTCACATACGGAGAAAGAACTCGGTCATGAACAGGGACGAGGGGCCAACAGACTATCCCGAATCTACGACCCTGTGTTCGTCGTTTTCACGAAGCCGGAAACTGACGAACAAGGCCGAAGATAGCCGATCGTCGCAGTGCGATTCTTGAAAAAGACATCAGTAGATGTCGAAACTGTCGAAGGTAAATAATTTATTTAAGTAGTGAAAAAAGAACTTTCTATACAAATATATGGTATCTTGTACAATCTTTATCAAAGAATTACGGAAGATGACAGATTCCTTGACATACTTGAAAAATTGAAAAATAATAGTTTATTGCTGATTTGTAATAATTCTACAAATTTTAACATACTTGGATGTACGTAGTAATATTTTCAATAGACTTTTTCCCAATTTCTTCCAATTTGGAACAAATTAGAACGAAAAGAAACTCATCTTCAATATCTGCAGTATTACATACTAAATATGTGCGCTGATTTCGTTCTAATCTATTCGTCCCGTCACGTCCAATATGGATGTTTAGGTTACATGTATGAGCAGATAATCTTAACCTTGCAATATAATATCTTAAGGTAAATGGTAAGATATTTAGATACCATTCGTAAGAAAAGTTTACTTTGAAAGTAACATAAACGTTCATGGCTTTATTACTGTGTGTATCAGCAACCCAATTTTGCATAACAATCTATTAATATACATGTACGTTTAAAAACTACAAGAAAATCTTTTAAGTTTATCAAACTCTGTGATTCCCAAACATATCCAAATCCATAGTCATAAAGTAATTTTTTACGTTGGATGCCAAATTTACAAGACCTACATCAGCGTCTTCTCTTGCACTTCTATATACTGTGTATAATGAAATATTATCTGTTGTTAATAATTTACACCTAATTATCCTGACATAACGTTGAACATACAGAGAGTATCTACGTAATTTTCCATATACGCCAACATTACAAGTATTCTTAAATTTTTTTAATGAACTCGTTCTACATGTACTTCTTTAGATTATAGTCAACCCCCATATTTCACACGTACAGTGGAGAAAACGTTATTCTTTCCCGTTTAAACGCAAACAAAACGCAAACGCAAAACACTTAAACGTAGAAAATGTAAATTTTCAGATATTTCTTACAATTCATGTTTATCTGAGTGGCAAACAGTTTGGAGCCTGATCAGACGCCGGGTTATCCGGCGTCTGATCTGGCTCCAAACTGTTTGCAGAGGAAAAAAACGTTTTAGCGTAAACGCGTTTATTGGGAAAGAATAACACATTCTCCATTGTATAACTTAAGGGTGTATCAATGTCATGAATTTAAGAAATTTTCAAAGTATATGAAAACACTTTATGATGGTTTTGTATTGAAGAGCAATTTAAGATGCATGAAAAAATAGAAAAAAATGTACATTTTGGTGAACAACAGTTGGCTCCATGGTCATGTAAAATTTACCCCACCCACTTTCTCTTATTTTGTTCTTTTAAAACAAGCCGCTTCAATAAAATCCATTTTAAATGAAAACAAATATGATAATTAGGTGTTGTTTTATTTATTTCCTATCTATGGTAGTATTTCTTCATACAAATACTAACTTAATAGAAAACGGGCACCAAATGTGAAATTTATAAAGCTCTAAATATCATCGATATGGTACTTTTTGTAACTTTTGTAAGGGGAGATAACTCTAAGAATTTTTACTTTAATAATTCAAAATTTTCAACACTGACCTTTCAATTTCTTTTCATATTTTGAACTGCCTTAGCATGGGCTTTCATTTGGTAGAATATAAGAAAAAGTTTAATACTAGAACTATGTAATTTATAAACTTTTTTTTTTTTTCATAAAATAAAAGATCTAATAAAATCATGCCCTATAAAAAGAATATTTTTGATAATCGAGGATCCATATTGTTCAAACCTAGTGCCTGCTTTGTCTTAATTTGGTTTCTGTATGTGAAAATACCGCCAAAGACATGAAATAAATAATGAAAACCAAAGTTACCATGTTTGTTTTGTTTTGAAATAGATTTTGCTGAAGCTTGTACTCCGAATGGGTAAAATTTGAGAGAAAAAGTCCAAATTTGACATATCTTTTTCAAATCGCTGTAGCTCAAAAAAAGGACACCACCATATATATTTTTTTTTCCATTTTTTCATTTATCATAAATAGCTCTTCCAAAAAAAAAAAAAATGATAGAAAAAAAGTTTGATACTTTGAAAAAATCGCTTATGGGTTGAATACACCCTTAAAGTAGAACAAAGAAAATGTCTTACGATTTAATAATTTAATCTGAGATTTTTTGTAATATGTAATTTTTAACATTTTGAATTTTTTAAAACATTGATATTTCTAGTAAATAGTTCATTAAATATTTTTGTTTTGACACTATCTCATATTGTCTGTACAGTTTACCCAAATAATTCTTTTCATAAAAATTATATTCCTGTTTATCCAAAATGGAACTTTTATCCAAAAAAGGTCCTGTCAGAAAAAACGTTGCTGTTTTTTTTTTATTTTATCAATTTTTCACACTCCATATATTAAATATATGTGTCAATTTCCACTCAAGGTTTCAATGAAGTTTGACAGAGAATAAGCAGACCAGCGAACCACCTTAAGGCGTACATGCAATTGCAGAGTGTCTTGTGCAGAGGCTTAATACTGCAGATAACCCATTGGCCCGCACATGCGTCATTTACAAGCAATGCACATGTGAAGAGTACACTTGTCCTATACAAACAGTATATACCATACATTGGAGGGCTCTGGTCAGGGTCAGAACTGCAGATCATGTTTCAACATATTACAACAAAAAAACCTATATCTAAAAATGGACCAGATTTATTTGAAAACTGGAATTGTCTATTTGAAGTTTAAGGAACGATGGATTAATTTGGACACCTGCTGTCTTTTTCGTATACTTTATCTCTTTTTTTGCCAGTTCAGAATAAAATCTCTCGTGACACTAATTTTTATGTACAGTTTATCAAACGGAACATCCGACACAACAACGATGAAATCTACTCTAGTTTGCTTGGGTTTGGCGCTTTGCTTAGGTAGGATAACGTCTATTTACTTCATTGTTACATGTACAATGGAAGAGAGTGTCATATATAGTATCGTTTATCGATTATCGACCCAGACGAGACATTAATTTTATCGGCGTCTCCTACAATGGAGAAAACGTTATTATTATATACCTATCGATGATTTATAGAGATTTCTCAGTTAGATAAATTTGATATCGTCACCGTTGATATCATCACTGCATGTAGTGATGATATCACTTTTTGTGACGTCAACTCATAATAAGTTTAATGACGTCGCGGTAATCAATATGTTGTGTGTTTTCCCGTCATTAATATATATATAATAAATAGAATTTAATTCCTTTGAATAAATATGAAATACATATCACTCGAATGGGTTGTTATCTGGTTAAAAAATCTCGTCCTGCGGACTTGTATTTTAACCAGATAACAAGCCATTATCGTGATATACTTTTCATATCAATCCAAAGAAATTGATAATCCTCTATTTCTTTCCCAATAAACGCGTTTACTATTTTTTACTATTATTTCCAGTGCGTCTGATCAGGCTCCAACCTGTTTGATACTCAGATTAAAATAGATAGTTGATTTTTTAAAAACGATGCCATTTTCTACAGTTTTGCGTCTGCGTTACGTTCGCGTTTAAACGGGAAAAAGTAATGTTTTCTCCACTGTATGAATCTTATAGGCGTGCACATGTTACATGTAGCAGATATAGATATAGTGTGCACGTTATTCTTTACCAACAAACGAGTTAATGCGAAAACGATTATGTGTATTGCAAACAGTTTGGAGCAAGAGCAGACGCCGGGTAACCCGACATCTGAACTGGCTCCAAAATGTTTGCAACCACTCAGATAAAAAATTATACAAATTGATATTTTTGTACTATTCATTGGAATCTGTTTGAATTTCGTTTAGACTAGAAAAAATAACGCATTATCGGCGGTTTATAGTTAATGGATTACCCGGCGTCTGATTTGGCTTCAAACTGTTTGCACTGGAAATAATAAGTTCAGCGTTAACGGGTTTATTGGTAAGAATAACGTCTTCTCCGCTGTACCAGCTTGACTAGTCTTCAGTGTACCTGCTTCTCTACAGTACTCCATGGTTGAGTCTTTCTCCGCCTTTATTTATTCCTTCATTGCAGAAAATAGCTCTACTTAATACAGTCATAGATATGTATCACCAGAAATAAATTCAATATACACGTTCTAACAGAAGCCGCATTCTGCTATACTTTCAGTGTGCTTCAAGTAGTCACCTATTTGAAAAAAAGAAACAGGCTGTGGGGTTAAGTATGTATTAATCTTTTGCACACTTCTTTTTTAAGTTAAGGCCTTCCGCATACGGAAGTCGGTCTTGCGGGCGAGCGGATATGCATCTTGACGACATAGACTTTTTCCGTACGTGCTTATACTAGAAAATTCATATAAAGGAAAGGTTGATACGATTTTGTATAATCCTTCATAGCGCAGTCAGTAAAGTGATTGACTAGCGATTCAAAGGCCATAGGTTCGAAACCCATCCGATCCAAATAATGTTTTTAAGTGTCCGATATATTTACTTGTCAATCCATAACACAGTGATCAAGGGACATGTTATGTGTAGTCTTCGTTGATTAGAATTAGTGATGTTATGTACGGTCCAATTATATGTCCACTTACATGTACGTTTTAGTTAAATGACTTACAAGTCAATACAATCGGTATACATGTATACGATTTGATCGAACTATAAAGCCACACATTGTAACTTATCAATACGTCAACCTTTTCAAGATCGATATTGCCCATTATTATTATTATGTTTAAACAATATAATTAACCTTGTATGCAAGTCCATGAATAAATGATAATGCATTTTAATGACAGAATTTTAATTTTAAGATAGGTAACTGTATCTCAACTTTAAATATCACACATTTTAATAAGAAAATCTGTTATTATAACAAATCCTAACTGTAATATTTGCTAACTTTTTCAGACTAACTCTTTCATCAACCATATATTTGAATAAAAGGAAAACAAATATACATTGAATGAGTCAGTTTTTTGTAATTCAATTTTGTAGCATTTTGCTAAATTTGAAGCTGATAACATCTTTCTGAATACCTTTATTCAAACTGTTTTTAGCTTTTCTTGTAATGAATGTTGTGGACTACTTTTTGGGCGAGACTTATAGTTATTAAAATCATCAAAATTCCAGGTTTTTGTCAGAAAAATAGACCTTAAAGACAAACCACACGATACATTTTGCTTATATTTTCACACATTGTTTCTTAGGCTATTATCATTCTTCATGAAAAGTTTCATAACACCTTGTATGGAAATTAAGCGCACCTGCGAAGTACCTTAAATATAGGATCTTACATGAGTGCTAATTATTTATCATTTCTTAATGAACTCGTTGGTTAAATTAATATGGCACGAGCCTTTGCGAGCGTCATACTAATTTTTTTGTCCACGAATTTATTATCGTATTCATCCATAATGACCACTGAATTAATTGATTATATTAAAAGGCAGATTATTGCCTAAAACAAGATGAAAGTAGAGCAGAAATTGAACGCGGAAACTTTCTACTTTTATTACCAATTGCTTAAAACAGCCAACTGCCTTAAACATCGAAAACTTAACTTCACGAATGTGTCGTTACAAAGAGTTTTATTGTAATTGAATAATTAACATGTATTAATAAAGAGTGTCAAAATATTTTTTTTCCTTAATTAATATATTAGAAAATAAATTAGTTTCGATAATTGGTAAATGCCATGAGGAATTAGACTCAGAGTAAATTGCATTTTACGTCACTCTGACACAGAATGGGTCACATAGCGCCGATAAATGATGAGATAAGATGCTGAGGGATGACTTATGGAAATTATTTTGGATAACCCCATTCGCTGCGAAGCCGCGCATAGAATTAAAACCACGGACGTGACCGCCACCAAATAAACAAAAACATGCCTTATGTAGTCACTGTGACTTACATCACTAAGCTCATCACCGCTGTGAGTTCGAACCTCAGTAGGGTCGTTCGGATTTCTCATGTGGGGAAGCCTTCCAGCTGGCTTGCGGAAGGTCAGTGGTTCTACCCAGTTGCCGATGTGTGCCTGAAACAGTGCATAAAAGGCTTCTGGCCGTCGCGATATGACTGAAATACTGTTGAAAGCGAAGTAAAATCAAAACAAATCAAATCAAATTGACCGACTTTTTTCACCTGGCAGGGCGGAGCTAACCTTTGGCAAAGATAAAATGTTCCTATACTTTCAACATGAAGAGAGCCATATCCACGTGAAAAAGGTGTGGACAGTGCTGTACAACATCACCCACTGGAAGACAAAGATTGTGTGAGTTTTGTTCGGAGGGAGTTGTTATAGGGAGAGAAAATTAAAACTTGTTTTACCTTTGCAAACAGCTTGAATCCAGATCAGACGCGGCGTCTGGTCTTGATTTTAGCTGTTTGTCACGTTTCATTATATTATTTCTGTCAAAATGTCCACTGATATGTAATGTCGAGAAAAAACCGGTAGACCACTACGGTAAATTCTGATAATAAAGAGGCGTGCTGCCGTCCCGACGTTGAAATGCAAAGTCCGCATCGAAACTCCGCCCTGCCAGATCAATAAAATCGGCATTTAGGTAGGTCTAGACCCAGAACATATCAAGCAGTTTTCAATTATCAAGCTAACAAATTTTATTCCATTTAGCTGTGACACTAGGGGAACATTGCAACTATAAGGCTCAATGTGTAATGGAGAATTGCGTCGGTGACGGCTGGTCCGTTGAGTGCACAGGAAACCGCTGCACGTGCGAAAACCCAAATATCTCAGGCAAGTGACCCATCACGATTCTTTCGTCACGTGCTTACATGTATTTGTCTTTAACCCATCACCTCATACCCTGTTTCTATACTGACGAGATAAAGAAACGCCTCATCGAAAGTTGGAAGATGTTTTTTAAGATATTGTTTGCTGAGCAAAATATCAAATCTAACCAATCAATTGCTTTACAGTACTGAACCTTATTAAATTAAATTGATAATCGCAAGCGAATTGCCATCGAATTGCCATCGAATCGCGCGCTTCAAAAAACAAATCCTACGTTTGACTATTTTTACGCGAATTTTCCGAAGCGGTTGTGACAAAAATGGAATCGATAAAAATAACGAAGGCATATTTGCGAACATTTGTGAGATACACCATTCAAGAAAACTTACCCGAGGGTAATGTTAGTACTTTGAATCGCAAGCGAATTGCCATCGAATTGCAAGCGAATTGCCATCGAATCGCGAAAATTGTTAATTTAATAAGATTCAGTACTGTATCGTGATTTCAGACTCAACTAAAAAACTGTATAACCTTGGATCCAATTGTTAAGTGTGTGGACACAGTAAGCCAACTGTTTTTGATTTGAGTCCTATTTGAGTCATAGTTTTTTTTAACTATATTAAATTTTGGCACCAAATTGTGATTAACCCTCAGAATCAAAGATACAGATTTCGCAAAATATTATAATAAAAATAAAAAAACTCGTAGAGTATTATTGACGTAAGAATTCGGAACGAGGCAGGTTATGCCATGGCACGGCCCAATTATGTATAACATATGTATTGATTGTGTTGTTGGTGAAAATGAACGGTTATGTTCAAGTCTTAACATAGATATATCTGTTCTGTATACAATGGAGAGGGTGCTATTATTACCTGTTTTAATAAACCTGTTGCAGATAACCGATTTCTAACACTGCTTAGAAAATATTAATATTTTACTCTGAGTGGCACCTAGTTAGACGTCTAGTTACCTGGTGTCTGATCTGGCTCCAGACTTTTTGCAACTGACAAATATTTTGTAGAGAAGTGTTTCAGTGGAAAAGAAATATCATTTATGCTTTTCGGTGGATAACTAGGAAAAAGCAGTGGATTATAACTTGATAATTTCGCTGTTTCGAGCAGTGAGATTATCGTAGCGCGTGCTTCTTTTATGAATTTCCCCGTTGGCCTCCCCTAGAATTGTAGTCAATCGTGTCTTATCGTTTAATTCCGGCAGCCCGATTTATCGCGAACAACGGAAAAATACGAATGCAACACCGAAATTACGACGTTATTCCGATGACGTCAAATCAATTAATCAGTGACGTTATTGTACGGCAACTGTCACGATAATGTGTTCGATATAAACTTGGGGCTCAGCACGGGGTAAATAATGTATTTTCGCTTTCATCATTGTCGAACACGTTTCTTTAAAACGTGGCTTGTAATAAATAGAATAACTGTATTTTTTCAGTGAAAGATTGAAATTAATCCATTCCGTGAACCTAAGACTGTTATAGTTTTACTCGTGGCTTTACCACTCGTGAAAATATAACGTCTGATGTTCACTCTATGGATACAATTTGGATCTTACACTACAAAAAAAGTTATCCTCTATTTAACATATAAACCACTGTAAGTACAGTGGTAAATACGCTATTCCTACCCATTTACGCATTTATCTATTTCCGTTTCACGCGGAGATTTTGGATCTTATTGATGATTGCCGTTATTCGAGAAATTATATAAATTCAGACAGTTTTAATCTCGATCATAATGCTGAGAGACTGTATAGATCGGCATAGCATCAGAATCCAAACTGACAGCTTTGATTAAACCCAATTACTTTTCATAATAGTTTAACACTAGCGATTTAGATGTAGATGGGACGACGAGTAGTTCGGTTCTTATGTTTTACAGCCAAGAATGAAGCATACGGTCTTGATTTAATTTTTACAGTTTGGCTCTAGATGAGATGTCCAGTTCCGTATTCGAACTATACAGATATCTTTTACTTTGCTGAGAGAGTATAATAACTGACACATACTCGCAGATATGATTTGGTTTTCAATCAACCCCAATTAGGATACTTACTTTGATAAGCCGCAGTCTTATTACCTCATATCCGGTTTGTTACGCAACATGTTAAGCGGCCTGCACTGTAACTAACAGCATGTCACACGTGCAATTTGGAATTCCGCATGTTCATAGTACAGTGGTAAATACGCTATTCCTACCCACTTTCCGCGTTTTTTACGCGGTCCTTACCCGTTTCTTACGCGTTTATTATCCGTTTCGTTAAACGGGTTTCCTAGCCGTTTCTTTACGCGTTTCTTTGCGGTCTTAAATTTCTAAAGAATACTCCTGAAATATTGACTCGGGTCATTAACAAAGTGAGCAAAACATCAAATATTCCGACATTTCATGCGGTAAGTAACGATTGCAGTCGTTATCGTAGCGGCGAGTCCAATGCAAGTCTGTCGCGACGGGTGGTTTATTTATTTATGGGTCTGATAACTCTAGTGTCACTAATCGGATTAGTGGGTTTTTCATCGATAAGATCCGAAATCGCGGCGCGAAACGGAAAACTGACGCTCCAATCGCAACATCTCTGGTATAATCGTTTATTCACGCGTTTAAATGCGTTAAAATCGTTAGGCGTTAAGCGTTCGTTAAGCGTTCGTTAAGCGTTCACTATGCCTTTCTTACGCATAGATTGACGCGTAAATGGGTAGGAATAGCGTATTTACCACTGTAACTCAGCATCTGATCTGGATCCAAACTTTTATGCACAGCAGACACTCAGTAATTTGACATCTGATCGGGATCAAACCATTGCTTCGGATCATATGCTTAGTAAGTTGGTGTTTTGTAAGATTATATTTACTCCACAGTAACGCAATTTGCTAAATTCTTAAGTAGGATAAGTCCGCGGCATCCGGACTCTTTTAAACGCGTTAAGAAACGCGTAAAGAAACGGCTAGGAAATGCGTTTAACGAAACGGATAATAAACGCGTAAGAAACGCTTAAGAAATGCGTAAGAAACGCATACAGGGGATAGGAATAGCGTATTTACCACTGTAACCGTTACCGTAACTTGCCTTTTCAGGGGGCTCGTGTAGCAACGGTAACCATGGAACCTGTACCACGGGGCACTGCCCTAATGATGGTGTATATCAAGGCCTCTGTATTCATGGTAGATGCCGCTGTGAATTTGTAGGAGGAAAATAGTACACTCTCTTTTATCTGATTTATAAATGAAGATGATGCATAATAGAATCTATATGAAGATTTGATTAAAACTGTTTGATTGTAGAAGTTTGTGTTCAATATTCACTTTGTCCAAGAAACCTGGGACCCGTTTCATAAAACTTTGTACGACAAAAAACGATCGTAATTCAAAACTTAAAAATACATTTAATTTCTGATTTCTCTATCTAATTATGTCTTGTGACATCTCTTTGGAATCGTCTTAAAAAGACGATTCCAAAGAGATGTAACAAGACAGGATTAGATGATAAATTAAATACATAACAATTAAAACTTTTATAATCTGATTAACGACAGCATTTGTCGTACGAAGTTTTATGAAACGTGCCCCTGAGTCCGAGGTTATGAGATTTTCTCAGTGTTAGCCTTCAACCAATAAAAACATTCCCTCATTAACCGTTCCATTGACTTGCCACAAATACAAAGTATTTTGCAAACAGTTGGGACCCTGATAAGACGCTACGTAAAATATATCCTTTAACCCTTTACCCAATAGGCTCTTTCTAGATTTGAAAATAGGTGACTACTTAAAGCAGGTTGAAATTAAAGCAGAATGTGCCTTAAGGCACATTCCGCTTTACTTTCAGCTTGCTTTAAGCTACCACCTGATAAAAAAAATCCTGATCATACATATTCATGACTGTATTTAAATAAAGAAAAATGTAAAAGCAAGCATGTTTTATGCATTTATTTTACATGTTGAATGACACCGCTACCGGTTTCAATATATTGTTAAGCGGAAATAAAACTGGCATGACTGTATAAATTGGAAGTAATTTCTTTAGCGGATGATTTATCTGAATGCACTAAAAGGCGCGTGTATGAGGTAAAGGTTTAATAGATTTCTGTTTTACTGTCCCTTTGCTTTATGTTGTCACCTGTACTTTATATAATCCGGTATCCTTCTTTTTAGTGATCGTTAAAGAGAAGTTTTAGCTGTAATTAGTGCTCATGAAGTAGGTACTTGCTAAATAAGCCGGGGAACTGTACTTTGATTTTGTCTAAATATGTTTATGCCCCAAAAGTTAGCTTTGGGAGCATACTGTGATTGGACTGTGCTTGAGTCGGTCCGTACGCAATTCCGTCCGTCCGTGTATTTCTTAGGAATGCACTACACTGTAAAAATGGAAGTGAAAGGTTACACCAAAACGGGTGGCAGCTGAGCTGCTGTAATGTGTCCCTTTTTGATGGAGGAAAACGTTTCCCTTAACTCCTTACAGAAACGGTTCTCTAAATTGCCAGTGGAAACCTTTCCTATATAGAATGAAACGTTTCCCTTAACTTCTTACGGAAACGTTTCTCTAAATTGCCAGTGGAAACCTTTCCTATATAGAATGAAACGTTTCCCTTAACTTCTTACGGAAACGTTTCTCTAAATTGCCAATGGAAACCTTTCCTATATAGAATGAAACGTTTCCCTTAACTTCTTACGGAAACGTTTCTCTAAATTGCCAGTGGAAACCTTTCCTATATAGAATGAAACGTTTCCCTTAACTTCTTACGGAAACGTTTCTCTAAATTGCCAGTGGAAACCTTTCCTATATAGAATGAAACGTTTCCCTTAACTTCTTACGGAAACGTTTCTCTAAATTGCCAATGGAAACCTTTCCTATATAGAATGAAACGTTTCCCTTAACTTCTTACGGAAACGTTTCTCTAAATTGCCAGTTTAAACCTAACCTTGATGGAAGGAAACGTTTCCCTTAACTTCTTACGGAAACGTTTCTCTAAATTGCCAATGGAAACCTTTCCTATATAGAATGAAACGTTTCCCTTAACTTCTTACGGAAACGTTTCTCTAAATTGCCAGTTTAAACCTAACCTTGATGGAAGGAAACGTTTCCCTTAACTTCTTACGGAAACGTTTCTCTAAATTGCCAGTGGAAACCTTTCCTTGGTTGGTTGAAGGAAACGTTTCTCTTAACTTCTTACGGAAACATTTCCATAAATGCCAATGGACACCTTTCCTAGTTGTAAGGTTAAGGTTACATATAACACTCTCAATTTACATATAACTGGTACTCAGAAAGGAAACGTTACACCAAAACAAGTATCAACTCAGTTGCCACATTATATTTTGCAGTTATTCATGGTGTTGTCTTTTTTATTTTTTATGAATCGCTATGAATACTTTGCACATCGATCTAGTCATGTGAACACACTCAATTGAATGCCATCAGGCAATCTTAAATACAGATGATTGCTTATTTGATGGTAAAAACAATGCAGAAAGCTTTCTGTATTATTTTTAATCTTGTATTAGACAGTCACACAACTTCATAGATTTCCATGTTTCAATAAGTGTTTGCCTAGTACCGGATTGATTGTACAAGTACATACATGACACTTTTTACAACTATTGTAGAAGTAATGCCCTTAACAAAATAAAAACAATTAATTACAAACTTTATTACAGATTTTGACTGAAACAAATGTAACATTGAAGTAACAAGTTGACCAGTTTCTCTATAAACTCTAAAAAGACGATTTTAAGATTGATACAGTCAAATTAAAGGTTATGTTTACTTTCTGAAAAATCTTACGATTTTATGAACAATAGTTAGTCTTGAATTAAGCAACAACTCAACAGAAGACGTGCAGTTTTAAAACATGTGGTTGTTTCATGAAGGATAAATGTATTACTAGTGTATTACACGTTATCCCTGTTATATATTTTATATACATCGTATATATACCCTTTGTAACAATTATTGTGAAAGTCTACCGTGTCGGGTCCCTATGGATAAAACTAGCGATGGGAGGGATATATCTAGAGATGACATTGAATGTGTAATCTTTGTACCTACGACGACGATACGGACAGCGTAAATACGTACCTCGATCCACTGTAATGCATAACATTGAGAAAAACATTAATATATTGATGAACACATTAACAACGAATATGTTAGTGTGATGAACGATACAATCACTCGTTCACTCAGATAAGGGGATCATTTCAAAGACTTTAATATTTATTTCTGCATTTTATACCATTTGTACCCACGTTCCCATATATGGGACATAAGCTAACAGTGTAGACTCTGATCCGACGCCGCATTGTGGACAATGCGTTTGCGTTTCGTTCGTGTTTAACGGAAAATAATAAGTTATTCTCTACTGAAAGAGGGGCGTTATCGTGAAGAAGGCGAACGCATTTTTGTCAGTTTTTACCTGAGATTTTTCAGAATTACTTCAAAATAGTACTTGGTTGTGATAGTGTGACTTTATGTCATGAAAAGAGCAAGAACCATTCCTTGTGAATCCTAAAACAAGCATGCCAAGCTCGTTTCCACTGATTTATACAGTTCAAAACTCTATCTCTGTCACAATTAAAACAACTCAAATATTATTTTGTATTTTTCACTATGTTTGCCTTTTAATCCGCTGACAGCTTTTTAGGCAAGCACCTTGCTCATGCCAATGTGATCGTGTAAAGGCGCGTGTACCGATGCCTAACCGATACTGAACTTGTTGCCTAGTATGCCTTCCTCCTCTAAAGTTACCTGGCGATCTTTGTTGGCATTACGCATTTCTCAGAAAATAATTTCATAAAAAATAGTTTAAAGCCTTTGAAAAATGTGGCACAGCTACGTTCTGCAACCATATACTTTATTATAGAGCGCTGTTCCTCTGACAGGCATTGCTAACCATAACGCCTATCATATTGCAGTAGAACCTGATAACCTGGTTATAGACACCAGTTTAATTATGGTAGGATGGATACTAATTAATATATGGCCAAATAACGGAATTTCAGTAATGGCGGACTTAATTAGCATATTTTGAGAAATGCTCAAGGGATATCACCGGGCACCCTCTTTGATCTTGATGAGGACACCCTAGACTATTGAAAACTGCAGAGAAAAAAGTTCATCCGGCATTTCCAGGTTCAGCTAAATGTCGGCCTTTGACTCCCGGACTAAAACGCATTGCAGTAAAAAGACGAAAATTACAACTTCTTGACCATTCTGAATGTTGATTTTAACCTGGACGGCAAACAGTTTGGAGCCTGATCAGACGCCGGGTTACCCGGCGTCTGATCTGGCTCCAAACTGTTTGCATTTGAAATAATATATTTACCGTTAACGCGTTTATTGGGAAAGAATAACGTTTTCTCTACTGTAACCGTAACGTCTATCATATTGCAGTAAAACCTCTCTATTACGACCACTTATTTACGTTAATTATTAGATGTTAAGGAGTTTTCTGTTATACTGTCACCTTACTTTAGGCTATCACATGTCTTTTAAAAATGTACAATTAATAAGCCTTGGTTTTAGTGGTCGTAATAGAATCATTTTACTGTTTATTAATGGCCAAAAATTGTTTATGCACAATTGTCATTGAAAATAAACAGACAAAGTTAAAGGGACATTGAGATCTTATGACACAACTATTGTTAAACACTACAGGTAATTACAGATAAAACACTGTAGATACAAGGACACACTCACATATATTTAAACCAGTCCCTGTAGGTATAGTTGCTGTGAAGCCGAGTGATAATGTCAGCGACACAGACTATTGAATATTTTTGTTGATATTGATTTGAATCTCACTGTAAGAAAACACTTTTTTATTCATTTTGTAATGAGTAATATTTGGAAACTCTCTAGTTTTCATCAATGTAAAATGTTTATAGATATATTAAAATATGTGGAAAGACAGGAGCATTACAAGTCTGGATATTTTCTGACTGCCCCTCGTACAAGTGCCTTAATCCATGCACTCACTTAACTTCCCATAAACAATTTCAGAGCACGAAATGGCCACGTCATCATAATGACAGGAACTGCGATTAATATGGATTATATTTGTAATAAATTTACACTGCATTAATTCAAAAGAACTACATGTATTTCCAAGATATGAATAATTGTCTTCAAAGACTTTTTATGACTTGTGACCACCGCGATCATTTTGAACATTTAGTGCACCGAAACCGGTCCATCAACGATACTATTTTCTATACAGGTATACAGTGGAGAAGAAGTTATTGCATTGCAACATTGTACAGACCGTTGTCATCCCATTGCACTGCATCTGAGTTTGGTAAACACTGCCAAATAGTCTATATAATAGACATATAGATATTTATTGATTTAAACTATACACAGTTTCTCATCAATGCAAATATGATTTCACAATACATAATAATCGGTGCATGTGATAGATACATGAAACTACTTAACATACTATATTCCTTACATCCTAACAATCAACTATACTTTGAATATTTTATTATTAGATTGTAGAATATGTCATATTCCGAGGATGAGTCGATAACACTACGCCATACTCAAACTTTTTCTGATCTTAAATGCTTCTGATAAATATTTATAGAGCCTGTACTTGTATATAATCCCCTTTGAAGAATTCAGAAGCTGTAGAAATTTAAACATACTAGGTCTATTGAAAAATATCGATTAATATATAATCTCCTTATTTGATTATAGGCCTAACAACCTAATACAAAATAAAATTCATCTTCAATTTCATTTTTATCACAAAAGATACTAATACGCTCATGTCTTTCCAATCTAATTCTCGAATACCTGCCTGTTTCAATTTTTAAAGTAAGGGCCGAGATTCGAATCTTAGATAGAAATACACGGTTTTCTCTTATAGTAATAAAATCTAAATAGTCTTCGAACCAAATGAGTGTTTCAATTGAATTTCCTTGTATATAATCAGCTTATTATTATTTCCAATATCAGGCAAACCATTTTTGAAAAAAGCTCGTCCTGTATTCTTTGCTTAAAAAGTGTTAGGAAAACCTTGTCATTAATAATATGGAAAGACTGCTGCCATACATACATGAATCCATATTCAGATAACACATTATTTACACACGTACATGTAGCCCAGTTTTTCATACCATTCTCACAATCCTCTAGAGTACGTTGGTATACAAGTTTAATGATAATGGTATCTGAAGATTGGATTTTTAACCAATACTTAACAATATTTACATATCTATTTACATATAACGGGCATCTACCTAATTCTCCATAAACTGCCATATTACAAACACTAAGCTTTATAATACAGCTACATAAAATGCGTTAGATGCAAGAGCGTGTCAAACAGTGTAGATCTGGACCAGTCGCCGCGTGAAAGATCTTCACTGTTTGCAATGTATTAAGTCAAGTTTTCTCATGGCACAGCCCAAATGCAAGGTTTATGAAAGGTATGCTTCAGTACATGTACTTAATTTTTAAACTGCTAAACTCCTTTAATGACAACCTACCGATTGCTTTTACAAATATAATACGGTAAAGGGTAGTTTAACTAAAGGGACATATTGACATTAATTTGATTCAACGCTGAGAAAAGCCGCGTATGATCTGCATACAAATTGTTGGCACACTTGTTTGGAGATAGAAAAATGTATTTAATGGTGTTTGAAAATAACATAGACCAAGATTTAACCCATAAACCCATAGCCTATTGGAAGTTACATGTATGTAGACGGGTGACCATTAAAGCAGATTGAAAGTATAGAAGAATGAGCCTGAAGGCCCGCTTTAAGCTAGAATTTGCTAATATAAAGATGATATTTCTTATGGTGCATATTTATGACTGCATAAAGTGGAACTATTTTGCTTTCAGTACAAGCATAAAAAGGCGTTAAATGGCGTATGGAGAATTGGGTAAACGGGAAAGATTAATTTTAACTACTGTTTATCACGAATCACCCGCGGTTAAATATGTATTCCTGGTATGGCTCGAACATATATCAATCATTTTAATCAATATGCCCATAAAACTGTATGTTAGCAAAAATACACGAAACCAATCAATTATTAAGTTTGCAAACGAAAGATATTTAGAGGCGTTTTGGACGGTGTTGCGATATAACAGGTATTTTAACTTTAGTATTTTATAAAGTTTTGACACTACTTTATTAATTATAATTGTTATTAAATTCTAATAAATATCAATACAGATGACAAATCTTGCAAGTCTATAGTCGAGAAAATGTAATTCTTTCCCGTTTAAACGCAAACGAAACGCAAACTCATTGCAAAAAAATTAAGAAAATAACTACTTTTTGACAATTGTGGATGTTGAATTTAACCTTGACGGCAAACAGTTTGGAGCCTGATCAGACGCTGGTTTACCCGGCGTCTGAACTGGCTTCAAAGTGTTCGCATTGGAAATAATAGATTTAGCGTAAACAAGTTTATTGTGAAAGAATAACGTTTTCTCCACTGAACCATATGGTAAGACATGTGCTCAGGGCTTCAGAAAAGAGGGAGTTAACTCAAGTTTTCCAATAGCTTTTCCTTCGTGTCTGCATTAAACAAAATCAACAAGATGTGATTCTAATGAGTAGTCACATGATAGGATTTTTTTTTCTCTTTTGAACCGGCAATTGCCAGCCCGTTTATTTTTCAGTTATAACAAATCATATAATAAGACACGGAATTACAACATATCTCAGTTTTGCAGGAGAGAAAATGTGAGAGTGAAAGGAAAGGAGAGGAGCAAAGGAGAATTAATAATAGAAAAAAAGAGAAAATCTTAACAGAGATGTCAATAGTATGACTCCTTGTTCCGACGGTCACCCGTATTGCGGACCGATTACCTCGCATTACGAGTGTCCATCGAGATAGGAGTACTTTTAATATGAATTCGTTGTGTGAATTTATTGGATCATGTAATCGGTAGGTATGCATTCATATTAGCTAGCATATTGAGTTGAGTCAGTCAAATGTTTGTGAAAGTTTTCTATAAGTTTACACGTTAATTGATGTTTATTGTTGTATTTTATTAAAAAGAATAACTCGTCGCTGAGTTTTCTAGTAATATTGTATGGTTTAGAGCGTCTGTCGCTACAGTAATACCCATTATAAATTGAGAATCCTATATATGATAGCAATATATTGACCGAGTTATACTCTATCGAATTAAATTTATATCCTAGCACGAGGTATTGCAGTTTATTAAGAGGTTTGGAAAAGCCACATCTGTTGAAAGCATTTAGTATGGTATTCCAAAAGTTATCTAAGTACTTGCAATCAATGAAAAAGTGTTCAGTTGTCTCTATGATTCCACAGCATGCACAATCAGGAGAGTTATTTATTTTTCACTTGACTAAGTTTGTATTTGTTGCTATTATATTGTTTATTATTTTATATTTATATTGTTTTAATCTATTATCTATGAGAACCTTATTTATCAGCGTATATATATTTTCCCAGTTTGTGTGGATATTAAAGAAGCGGTCCCAGTACGAATGTATGTATGGCTTTACTAATTTACTATTAACAATGTATTGATAGATAAATTTATTCGATAGCTCGTTAAGTGGCTTTCTGTTGGTGCATATATGCACTGAGTATGATGTTTGAACTTTAGTTTTTATTGAATCGTTTTGTTTAAGAATCATTTGCCACCTTTTCGGTATTGCTACTTTCATTTTATGTATCTCTGTAATCCAGTTTTGTTTATCGTGTAATTTCTCAAATATCTGTATTGTGTTGATATTGCCACTGTCATTTATAATATCATTTACAAAAATTAAACCTGCTTTGATCCATGTGTGGATTTAATTTTTATGAAACGGTTACCCCATAAAATTTCTTTGCGTATTTCGTAAAATGTTGAGGGCTGTGGTATTGATTTGTCGTTGGTCAGATCAATACATGCCTCTAAATCGGACTTATAGAATGATGGTAATTTATATCGTATTTGAGGTAGAGCTTTAATATTATCTATGTTCATCCTAAAAATTAAAAAGTTATATCCATATTGACGTAGAAAATAATTTGGTATTAAATTCCAGTTAGCCAAAGATTCATCTAGTAGAGCGTTTACCCATTTCACTTTCATGCATTTAGAATATGTTTCGAGTCAATCATATTGAGTCCGCCCTTAATTTTATCTCCAATAAGTGTTTTCCTTTTTATCTTTTCGGACTTATTATTCCAGAGGAATTTAAAAAAATAATGTATTTAATTCGTTAATGACAGCTTTTGGTGTATCAATAGATTGCATAAGATACGTAAATTTTGGAAGTAGTATTGATTTAATGACTGTGATTTTTCCATAAAATGTTAAGTTCCTACTATTCCAATGTTCTATTTGTATTTTTGTATTATCTATTTTTTCCTTCCAATTTTTACTATTACAATATTTGATATCATGCCCAAAATAGACCCCAAGTGCTTTTATCCCATCTTTCTTGAAACGTATTCCTAAGTATTCATCTGTATGTTTAGTTGTTCCTAGCCAGAGACCTTCTGTCTTTTTCCTATTCAGTTTTAATCCGGAGTATTTTCCAAATTCTTCAAGTAGTGCAATAGCTGTAGGTATTTCTTGTTTGTTATTTAAAATAATGTTGTATCGTCTGCAAACTGTTATACGTTATAGTTTTCATTATTTACTTTAATTTCTATACCTTTTGAACTAGTGCATGATCTAACTTTTGATGCTAATATTTCCGCTACAATGACAAATAGAAGCGCGGAGAGAAGAGAACCCTGTTTTATACCTCGTTTGGTGTAAAAATAATGAGAGTTCCACCCATTGTTTATAACTGCTGACATTATATCATTGTAGACAATTTTGACCCATGCTATAAAATTATTTTTGAAACCAAACTTGTGTAGGACTTTAAACATAAAATTCCATTCTAAAGTATCAAAGGCTTTTTTAAAATCTAAAAATAGAACATCACCTTTTATATCAATCATTTCCGAGTAGTCAATAATGTCTTAGATCTGTCTAATATTATAGCCAATATATCTGCTCTTGATGAAACCTTGTTGGTCACAGCTAATTATGTTTGGTAATACTTTTTGAAGACGTTTCGCTAGCAGACATGGGGCCAATTACTTAGCAAAGTAATTAATTAAATTACCAATTAGTTGGATAAAATGCAATTAAATTACCAATTAAATTACTCTGTTTTTTCCAAAAGTTATGATTAAATTAAATTACTTTACCCCTCAATTAAATTAAATTAACAATTACTTTTCACCGTTACACTACATGATACAAGTTTATTAGTTCTTTGCAAACAATATAGACCCAGATCGGAGGATTTTGAAGGTGTCCTCTGATAAGAGTCTGCTCTATAATTATACTATTTAGCACAATCCTATGCATTGTAAAATGTTACTGCCAATCACAACTATGTAAACTTATTAAACCAGTGTGGAAACAGATCAGACTTATTTTGAAGCTGATCAGCATCGAAGCTGTTTATGCCGTACTAAGGTTTGTTATGAAATTGTCAAAATCTAAGTGTTTAGTTTTGAAAGCAGATGACACATCGTGACAGGGCCACACACAAGGGGGTATAAAATAAATATTTCCAACATTTTCCATTTATGCATTAGAATCATCTCAATGAAACAATTCCAATGCAAATTCCTATGCACCATAGGGTTTTGAGCAGGCATAAAGATTTTAGTCTTCCCATAATCTGGATCCCTGACACTATCAGCAGATGACAACATTAACAATTAATGAATCACTTGGATTGCCAAGTGCCCAATGTTTGAAAAATAGCTTTGTGTATTATAAGAATGCTAATGTCACCTTTCTTAAACAGGCGATGAATGACCTTTAACCCAATGTACCTTAAGTGAATGTTGACAGCAAAGTTGTTGTCTTTAAGAAAACACTTGTATTTCTGTCTAATACTTTCTCAAATATATAAAATGAAGTTTAAACTGTTGGGATCTGTGTGTGACTTGATCTGTATTCAAACTAACTTTTCAAGTGAAATGAATTCATAGTATATTTCCAAAGTCTATTTGGTCAATGAGCAACTCCAGTAAGGGTTAAGCAATTCGATTTTGCAAATTGAGAATTGAGAATAATTAAGAGCTAGCTAAACATAATGGGTATTGCCTCATGGTGCATGTATTGTTGCAGCTAATAAGGATTTTTGTCCATCCATGATGAAGCTACATTATCAACATGCATGCATTTTAACACCTTTTTAACAAATCATGTTTTGTTGACCTGAGAATTAAAACTGTTTAAGCATTAGCACATTTGTATCATTTATACTTGTAGGTTATTGAAAGGTTATTGACAACATAGAGCGGATCCAAATAAGCTTTTAATCTAACCCTTTTCATTATTATATGTGTTTCAATCATGTCAGTTTGTAAATATCATGGAATTAAATGTTTTAACTAAGATGAGGTCAATCTTAAGAACTAACATGAACATGCTTAGAAAATGAATAAAAAGGCTTATATTCTTTTCAATATGAGTTCAGAATGGTATTGTTCCAAATCATGTACATATTGTGCAGGGTTCATTGAAAAGTAATTGAAATTCAATTAACAATTACCCACTTTTTTCAAAAGTAATGATTAAATTACAATTAAAGTAATTGAAATATTGCTCAATTAACAATTATCTCCAATTACTTCACTTTTGTTAATTAATTATTAATTAATTAAATTATCAATTTCAATTACCCCATTTCTGTTCGCTAGTACTCTGGCTGCTATTTTATGGTCACCATTTAATAAAGAAATAGGGCGCCAATTTTCGAGATTTTCTGGGTCAGATGTTTTATAGATTTATGATATTATACATTGTCGTTGGCTTCGTGACATGCTTTCATTTAATGCATTTACTAATAACTCTTGAAGAATGTTCCAGAATGTTTGGTAAAATTCAACAGTAAGACCGTCTGGTCCTGGGCTTTTGTTCGTTTTCATATCGTATGCGGCATATTTACATTCCTCGTTTAATAAAATACCTTCACATAGATTCGCATCAATGTCAGTTATGGTGTTATCTAGGGTAATAGTGTTAAGATAGTCTTCATAGTTAATGCTGTCATTTGAGGAAGTGTAGAGGTTTTCGTAGAATTCTTTTTCTGCATTTAAGATATCAGTCTGATTTGTTAACCGTTTATTATTGGCCACAAGTGTTGTAATAACTTTTCTATTCTGTCTCGATTTTTCAAGGTTGGTGAAGAATTTCGAATTTTTCTCACCTTCTTATAATAATTGGATTCTTGATCTAATTTTAAAATCATAAATGGATTTTATTTCTCTTTCTATTTCATCTATATTATTTTGTATTGCATCATTTATGTTTGTACATGCATATGAATCATTTAATTGCTTTTCTAATCTTTGTAAATGGTTATTTCTTTGTCTTGCTTTTAATTTTGAAAAGTGCATTGATTTTTGTCGAATTTCATACTAACATATTTCCCATTTTAATTGGTAGCTTTGGATATTTAGTAATATACATGATAGGATTTGGTGCACACAAAAATATTTTAACTTTAACACTCAAGATCAGATGCCAAATAACTGTTATGTCCCTAAACAGTCTGCAACTCAAATTAAAACATGTTCTCCATTTAATAACATTTCGTTTTTGCTCAGGTTCGTTGAAATCTTTCAACCCTATCTCTTGCGGACATTTATTTTCCTTTTTGGACTCTTCCAGTACAGGCTTTTTGAACCAGTCTATTTTTGCATGTGTTATATGACAACAAAATATGACAATTAAAATATCAAACAGTACATACCCTGATCAGAGGGCTCCTATAGGATAACACTGATTTCATATGTCATCAGTCATCTTTACAGAGGGCTGTAGGGTTGAAATAGTCAAAAAAGGAACAATGAACGACTTCCCCACTTTATCATCTTGCTAAAACAGGCGAGCTTGTCATCAATGAATATTGCATGTAGAAGCATGCCGCCTGTAGTTGGCTGAAGATCATTATCCATTAACCAGTATTTAGTTGACTATCCAATACATGTGTATTGGATTAGTCTATTTTTTATGAAAGGAATACCTGGTCTAAAGTTTTAGTTTCGTTTTGCCTTATATGGAAATTCTTATAGCCAATAGGGTATATTCTTATCAGACGCCGCGTTATGTGGTGTCTAATCAGAGTCTGCACTATTTGCCTAGAATCCGGTATTAACTGTCTGTTTTACTAAAAGTTCCCTGCACAAGTCTGTCATTTCTATTCAAAGCGGATAATATAATATTCTATTAACTTATTCCACCCTGAGCCTTTTAATAGACACTTCCCGTTTCTGATTAAGTCTAGTCCATTTTTTTATTATTCAAGATTGTGTTAACAATATACAGTCAAACTTCGATATCTCGAACTCAGTTAAGTCGAACATTCCCGTTTTTCAAAGTTAAAACGCGGCTAAGCCGCGTTTTAACTTTGAAACACAGGTATGTTCACCTAAACCGAGCTTGAAATAAGGCAAATTCATGTTTGGAAATATCGGATATTTCGAGTTTGGCGAGTACGAGATATCGATGTTCGACTGTATTTATAAAATGACAAACAGTGCAGACCCTGGTCAGGTACATTGTGAATGACGTTAACCATTTAAGCCTTTACTCTATAGCCTTTTGAGTACATTGTATTGAATATAGGTGGTCAATAAACGAACGTTAAAAGTAAAGCAGAATGCTCCTTAGTGCACATTTTGTTTTACTTTCAGCCTGATTTCAGCAACCATCTGCTAGAATATAGGAAGTTTGTTTGGTACATGTACATGTCCATATGACTGCATAATTTGGAACTATTTTCTTAAAAAAAGGAAAGAACAAAATGCGCTAGAAGGCGCTAGTAATGTGGATACTATCAAGTTGTATCTTTTGCTCTAACCCTTTCCCTTATAGAAGCGACTTTTAGCATATTTGATTTATACGTCCGCTGAAGAAAATAGTTCTAGTTTATACCCTCATGAACAATAACCATTACAAATTATTTATATATCCTAGCAGATTTTAGCTTAAAGCAAGTTGAAAGTAAAGCAGAATGTGCCTTAAGGCACATTCTGCTTTACTTTCAACCTGCTTTAAGTGGTCACCTGTCTTCAAAACTAGAAACAGGCTATGAGGTAGAGGGTTAACACACTATCCGCCAAATTATCACCCGCATTGATAGTGTTGTTGGCAGTATTTCTTCTTGTCAGGTTTAAGATTATCTTGACAGAAAATATCGAGACGAATGTCAACTAATTCTGATCCTGGGGTCCGTTTCATAAAACTTCGTACGACAAATGTTGTCGTAAGTCAGATTATGTAAGTCTCAATTTGTTTGTATTTCTCCATCTAATCCTGTCTTGTGACCTTTCTTTGGAATCGTCTTGAAAAGACGGTTCCAAAGGGAAGGCTAAAAAAGGTTAGAAAGAGAAATCAGAAAGTGTATGTATTTTAAAGTTTTGACTTACGACCGTGTTTTTCTTACGAAGTTTTATGAAACGGTTCCTAGATTAGACATCACGTTACTTGGTTGATGATCAGCATGCACACTGTTTGCAAAGCCGTCTTCTGTCGGCACCGCCAGCAGTGAAAGAGATAAACTTTTTACTACAAAACAAATCTGTAAAGTCACTAGGCGACCAAACCGTTTGCAAAGACGTCATTGGCGTCCATGACAATGAAAGTGTAAAAGTTTTTACAATGGGCGTACCGTGGATATGACATTATTCTTACTCATTAAACTTGTAATTACGCTAAAACTATTATTCCATGCGCAAACAGTTTGGAACCAGATTAGACGCCAGTTAAACCAAACGGTTTACCACTCAGATTAAAATAAATGGTCAGAATTGTCACAACATTTTCTAGTTTTTATTGCAATGCGTTTGCGTTTCATTTGCTTTAGAACGGGAAATAATAATGCATTTTCCACTCTATTTAGTTTAATGAAAACGCGTTCATAATTTTGTTCAACCTTTTCCAAACGTAGATCTAACTTAATTTAAGTATGTTCCCTTTTTTCTGTTCGTTGACATAATTCTTATCGTTCAGATAATTACGAAATAAACTGTCTTTCCCTGCTTAACCCTTTCATGATCAAATTATTCGGGAGATTTTACAACCCTTCACCGTTTCATTGTCGCCTGCTTCATTTTTGTTGTCTGCAATATCGTTTCGAAATTAAGAAATAAGGCAATATTGCTGAAGAAATTTCAAAACGAGTGTCAAACAGTTTGGATCCTGATAAGACGCCGCTTTACGCGGCGTCAAATCAGGATCCAAACTGTTTGCAATCGTGCTTTTAAGCGTCATTGAGATCGAAAGGTAAAGTGGATATGATGTTATTAATTCCCGTTTAAATGGAAACAAAACGCAAATGCAATGCACTTAACCCTTTACCTGATAGCATTGTTTTAGTATTGAAGATATGTGGCTACTTAAAGCAGGTTGAAAGTAAAGCAGAATGCGCCCTAAGGCGCATTCTGCTTTACTTTCAGCCTGCTTTAAGCTATTAACTGCTAGAATAAGGAAAGTATTAAATATGACACATATTCATTACGGTATAATTTGGAACTATTTTCTTCAGCGGATGAATAAAATGAATGTGCTTAAAGTCGCTTCTATAAGGGAAAGGGTTAAATGTAGAAAATTGCAACTGTTTGACATTTCTCACGATTTATTTTAATCTGAGTGACAAAACTGTTTACGCCTGGTCAGACGCCGGTTACCCGGCGTCTGATCTGGCTCCAAAGTGTATCAATGGATATAATAGTTTAAGCTTACATGGGGTTATTTGTTAACAAAATAATGTCTTCTCAACTGTAAAAAGCAATATTCAAATCTTCAGATTTATTTTAAAACATTTCTCGATAAATTTTAGTCGAGAGTATCGACAGATATTTGCCTTAAGCAGCCTGAAGTAGCGCTCACGATATATTCAGCTAGTATTTCTTCCGTTACTAAACATCACCAGAGGGTCAACCAATATTGATTAACGCCGAATCAACATTTTATCTCAGTTATTTGAATCTAGATCAGCACAGTTCTAGCATAGTTCATAAAGTAGAGAAGACGTTATTCTTTCCCGTTTGAACGCATACGAAACGCAAACGCTTTGCGCAGAAATGTAGAAAATAAAAACTTTTTATTTCTTTGACAATTTATTTTTAATCTGATTGGCAAACAGTTTGAAGCCTGATCAGACGCCGGGTCACCGGCGTCTGATCTGACTCAAAACTGTTTGCAATGGATATAATACAGTTTAATGTAGTTTTAACGTAAACGTAATTATTGGGAACTGATAACGTATTCCCACCTGTACGGTAATGGCCTAATAGCATTTCACATTTTAACCCCTTGAACCCTAGTCCCGCATATAGGCGTCCTTCTTTTCATACAGTGTACATGTGAATAGTACACTTGTCCTGTGCAAACAGTGAAGACCCAGATCAGAGGGCTCCGAAAGGAGCCCTCTGATCAGGGTCTTCACTGTTTGTCATAATGCCAAACATTGACAAAAACAACCATTAAAAGTCAGAAATGGACTAGATTAAACTAGAAACTGGAATTGTCCATTTAAAGTTTTAGGGAGGAAAGAGTTAAACTGATGACAACATTTAACCCTTATCGAGCTAAGCGCGACATTGCAAACAGTTTGCATCCATTTCATACGCCACGTAATGCGGCGTCTGATCTGGATGCAAACTGTTTGCCACTCATATTCAATTTTTCTTTAGTTTAAGAAAAGCATAAAAGCTATGTTTGATATTTAAAAACGACGATATATTTGAAGCACACGGCAATTCGGCATTATAAGGATTTAAGTTATAACGGTAAATATATTGATACTTCCCGTTTAAACGAAACTCAAAGCTTGACTGGACGCCTTACTACATGCACATTGTCTGGAGCCTATCTTACGAAACGTCGTACGACAAAAACGGTCGTTAGTCAAAATTTAAAAATACATATAATTTCTGATTTCTATATCTAATTCTGTCCTGTGACATCTCTTTGGAATTGTCTGTTTAAGATGATTACAAAGAGATGTCACAAGACAGGATTGGATAGAGAAATACATAGAAATTAGGAATTTTAGAAGCTGACTTACGACAATATTTGTCGTACGGCATTTCGTAGGACGGACTCCTGATTGTAAATGGTCAAATATCTTAAGCATATCGTAACGATCCTAAATATTAGGACAAAGGCAGATGGGCAAATAGTGAATACTCTGATAAGACTGATCCTGAGGCAGCAGTCTGGTCGGCGTCTACAATGTTTTCCATTCGGTTCACACGTTTTCGATATGTTTCTTATGAAAAAACGAATTCGTTTAGATTTTAATATTACAGCAGGTACACAGGGTGTTTAAATTTGTAGAAATCTTACTTTACGTTAATCGCGTTTATTTGGAAAAATAGCTTCTTTCCCAATGTTTGTATAGATTTAAGTTCAACCTTGGTCAATACAGGTCGAGAAATGGTGACCGATTGGAAACAGTTACTGCTTGTTGTCTTGATTGTGTTGGCTATTGGCAACGGTGCCGACAGCCATAAACGTCGAACACGTCATAAAAGCCAGAGCTTCAAGGTAAGCATCTCATACTGTTATCACATAATCATTAGAAACAAATTGTGGACTATCGTAAACAAATCGTATAAACCTTTAGTTGACATTTTGTTGTATTAACCCTTTCGATCTCAATGACGCTTAAAAGCGTGTTTGCAAACAGTTTGGATCCTGATCAGACGCCGCATAACGCGGCGTCTGATCATGATCGAAACTGTTTGACACTCGTTTTAAGACTTCTTCAGTCATACTGCCCTATTTTTAAAACCTTTTTAACAACACTGCAGACGACAATGAAACGGCGAGGGGGTAAAAGTCAAGGGGATTTTGATATATACTCGGTTGTGCTAGACGGATTAACCATTTCAATGACAACATTTTGGTGAGAATTTTACGAGTGTATATCAAAAGCCCCTTCGTCAAAATCCCCTTGGTTAAAAACTTACAGGGTAGTCAAAATCCCCTTGGTAAAAAATGCAAGGTAGTCAAAATCCCCTTGATGGGTAGTAAAAATCCCATTGATCAAGAAATAATACTTAATAATAATCAATTAGATAAGAAAACTTGAGTAGAATTAATCAAATGTGTCATAGGGATATTATTGAAGATATGCACATACCAAAAAAATACTCATTTTTCTTTTAAACGCTATGGCAGTAGCCAGGAGGACACCAATCAGAAAATTGATAACAATACATGTACATGAGTATACTATATTCAAAGAAATGTATCAGATTTTACCAACAATCAGAGGAGGTTCACATCTTCATAGTCATACTTTTGTCTGCTTATAAATTCCTGTCTGCTTTCATTTGAAATTATAGATATGACTATCACACAGTTTCGGTCATGATCGGACAATTTGAGTCTTAATATATACAGTGACATGATAATGTCCATATGTATACCAAGTTTGAATCCGGATACCATGTTTATTCAGCATTCAATGCACTTGTCAAGATCCAACTGTTTGCAATCAGTTTCATCTCATTTTTGCTGTATTGGCTCCCAGTTTGGCTCCTGATCTAACCTCAGACTTTTTTACTGACCAAGGGGATCTTGACTAACCAACAAGGGGATTTTGACGGCCATGTCATTTTCACCAAATGGATTTTGACTACCCTGTCCATTTTTGACAAAGGGGATTTTGACTACCCTGTAATTTTTTACCAAGGGGATTTTGACTACCCTGTCATTTTTTACCAAGGGTATTTTGACTACCCTGTCATTTTCACCAATGGGATTTTGACTACCCTGTCAAGTTTGACAAAGGGTATTTTGACTACCCTGTCATTTTCACCAAGGGGATTTTGACTACCCTGTCAAGTTTGACAAAGGGTATTTTGACTACCCTGTCATTTTCACCAAGGGGATTTTGACTACCCTGTCAAGTTTGACAAAGGGTATTTTGACTACCCTGTCATTTTCACCAAGGGGATTTTGACTACCCTGTCATTTTCACCAAGGGGATTTTGACTACCCTGTCAATTTTGACCAAGGGGATTTCGACTACCCTGTCATTTTCACCAAGGGGATTTTGACTTCCCTTTCATTTTCACCAAGGGGATTTTGACTACCTTGTCAATTTTTTACCAATGGGATTTTGAGCGGTTCCCAGCACAACCGCTACCTTGCCATAGTCTACTTCATACTTTCGGCTGCTTTAATTTATAAAATGTTTGTGTCTTCACACTTAAGAAACATCTATGTGATTGTTAAACAATTCGGATCCGGATCGGATGCCGGTAACGCAGTAGAATGACCCACCCCAACTAAAATGATCCATAGGTCATGTCACTACGTAGAACAGTGACCCGGGTCATTTTACTACGTAGAACAATGACCCCAGACCATAGAAAAAAGACCCCATCGACTCGTAGTAGAATGACCCCCTCACGATATGGGGTCATTTCTCTACGTAGTATAAAGACCCAGGTCCTTTTGCACGGGTGGGTCATTCTACTGCGTTACACCGGCTTTCTTAGCGTCTGATCTAGAACCAAAGTGTTTAAATATGTTAAAGTTAGATTAAAACTAGTTATTTAGACTAAAACAAATAACAGTGAAACCTCCCTATTACGACCACTAAAACGAAGGATAATTAATATTAAAGAAAATGCAGATGACATATTAAAGCAAGATGAGCTTTCTGTTTTACTATCACCTTGCTTTAAGCAGTCACAAGTCGTAAACACCTTAACTTATCACCATTTAATGGTCGTAATAGAGAGGATTTACTGTACTCTGATGTTGCTCGAATTGGGCTTTACGACGTATACAATCATAACTATTTGAGGAAACTAGCATTCCGAGAAAAAAACATGTGTCCGGACCAATATACATTGGAGAAAAAATTATTCTTTCCCATTTAAACGCAAACGAAACGCAAGCGCAAAACACTAAATTGTAGAGAATGGCATCTTTTTTAAATTCCTTACTATCTATTTTATTCTGAGTAGCAAACAGCTTCGATCCTAATCGGACGCCGTGTTACCCGGTGTCTAATCAGGTTCCAAACTGATTGCATTGGAAACAATAGTTTTAGCGTAAACACATTATTTGGGAAAGAATTACGTTTACTCTACTGAACCCTCTCGCATACTGCCCCGACCCGTAATCATACTGGGAACCCTTGGCGAGAAGCGGGTCCTCAAATTCGGACACCCTTATTCTGTCTTAACCCTTTCCCCCATAGAAGCGTCTTTTAGCGCATATGATTTATTCCTCCGCTAAAGAAACTAGTTCCAATTCAGTTAGTCATTAATATATATTATATGGAATATTTTCGATGTTATAGCACATAGTGGCTTAAAGCAGGCTGAAAGTAAAGCAGAATGCTTTAATTTATCACCTATCTTCAATACTAGAAATAGACTATCAGGTAAAGAGTTAAATAAAATATGTGGTCGCAATTGAACATTTACGAAAAGTGTCAAAATACCCCAACTCTATCAATCTTTTGCCCTAAATGCGTTACTGACAATAAGCCCCATTTTTACTGTCCCGGACTTGACCCCCGGTTGTTCCTTGGAGGCAAAATGCGCCTTAAGACGCATACTGCTTTACCTTAAGCTGCTTTATACTACCAAGCTTATAGTAAGGGTGTAGAGAATATTTCTGATGGTGCATATTCATGACTACAGTATCAATTAAAACGTTTTCTTCAGTGGGTGGGTGGTCGGATGATATGGGTGTTGTTTTGGCACTGTGACAAAAATGTCTCATATAGCGCCGATTAATGATGAGGGATGATGAGACAAAATGATAATGATTTCAGGAAATTAATTTTGACCAATCTCATTCGTTGCTAAACAGAGGATGGGATCAAAACAGCCGACTTACCTTCCTTTCAATTCATTGCACAGAGGGGATAATCTCGGTCTATTAAACAAAAAAGATTCGCTATGACAATTAAACCAAAGAACTGTGACAAAATACGCAGGTCGCTGGGGATTCTTCAATGCAGGAATAAATTAAAGGCGTAACATATAATTTGTATTTTTTGAGTAGCATTTTAAACTAAGTAGGTTTTATATCTATATATTATATCACAGGTTACTACGTTCAATACAGCTCTTTTTGACTTTCGTTTCACCCCGGCTTTTGAACTACAAGGAAGCAGAGAACAGCGCCGAGTTAAACTGATTGACGCTCTCAACCATGTTGACAGTGACTTTGTATGCTTACAAGAGGTAAATATGTTCTGTTTGTTACACCAGGTCATTTCAGGGCTGCCATGAATTGACATGAAAAGTCCTAAGATTTCCAAATTTGCAGTTTTCAAGTGCGATTTTACGGATCGTACCTTTACCCATAGCCTTTTTCTAGTTTTTGTTGACATTAAAGGCGCATTCTGCTATACTTTCAGTCTGCTTTAAGCTACTATAAACTGGGAAAATATCCGAAGATTTAGGAAAAATCCGGAGAAATGGCAGCCCGTGTCATTTTTATATCCCCATGATACAGTTTATGTTTGTAAGGCGGCTTCTCAAATGTAGAAATAAAGTGTAGCCCAACCCCATTCCAATCATGAATATGGAATAAAATATGATAAACGGGTAATTTGGTTTTCTTGTTCAACCATTTCGGTGCCAATCTCTATTGCTTATTATGCAAACAGTTTGGAACCAGATCAGACGCCGCTTAATGCCGACAAAGGAAATAATAATCAACCTTATCCAGAGTGGCACACCATTGACATGTAATGGGGAAAAGGGAGGTATTTTAAAAGTTTAGGCTATATGGTTTTTAATATTAATATAGGTTTTTAAAACAACTTCAGGACTTTCACTATGCATTTTGAATAATTAATATAATCTGTTTATTTATCTTTGTGATGTATATGTATTTGTTTATGTTCATAAGCTCTTTTGATTGTACAACAGTCTGTCTTTAAGTAGACTGTTGTTCAATCAAACAGGGCTGGCAAATTGAATTCACACAATAAGAAAGATCATGTGATCTTGAGTGATTGGTACATAGTTACCAACTCTTATAGATTATAGCCGCCAGTCAATTAGTTAGATTTAAGTACAAAATAAAGGTATGTTAATGTGAAGGACTAGTAATAACTTGTATGTTCCTCTCTTCAAACAAAGAACTCGGTATTCGTGACGGGCAAGGCTTCCCCTAGAGCTTTGCCCGCTACAGAAAATTGTTCTGATGCTGCGTCTGATTTGTCTCAAAACTGTTTGCATTGTACAATATCGTGTTGGTTTCAGTTTCATTTTTATTACAATATAGGAAATATGCATTGCCTCTGGCTATTTACAATGATATACAGGAATTACGACAAAGATAAAAGAATAAGTAAATCAATCCCAAAGCAACAATAATATCCAGGGTGGTTTAACAAGTTCTTACTTTAATATACTGAGCAGTATTCAAAAGTTTCGTATTTCGTTTTTATTAACGTAAACGTCGCATTTTATAGGAATAAACAACATATTGTTGCCGTTCACGACGATATGAACACATAAGCTTCGCTGAAGGTAAGTTTCGTAAACGCCCGAAACTTACCCTGCAAAGCTATTGTGTTCATACCGCGTGAACGGCAAAAAGATGTTGTTTATTCCTTATTTTCTGTCTTGTCCATTTAATGTGTATTTTGACCAGATTTGTTTTCATGAATATGAATATGTCATATACCGGCCAAATAGGTTAGATAGATGTAATTCTGGATGCAACACCTATTCGATCTCTATAATACGGTACGAAAAGTAGTCCAAAATACATGTTTCGGAGTTAATTACAAAGTCAAGCTTTTACCCAGTAAACTGTCGCTGTGTGCTTAACGAACACTTATAAATAAGACATCAAAAATAAACAATGCAATTTAGATATTGTTATAAAAGCATATTATAAAAATTAGGTCGCGCATGTTTATTTCAGCCTAATTACACGCCATAGCAACCATTAGCTGATCGTTAGGCCGGTATCTCTCCGGTGGAGACTCCGCCCTCTTTCTAACTGGCTGGAACCAGCCAACTCAACTCAACTCAACTCAATTTTATTTCGGCTTTGGTTCACAATTAACATGAACAGCAAAAGCATCAAGTAATATACATACATAATAAAGAATATCAAAATAGGTTGTGTCAGTGAGGTCTTATAAGGATCAAAAGTAAGTTTCATTTAAGTGTAGGAAACGACTACTATAAATACTTGCATTTGTATTTAAAGGGCATTACTCATCCGTTTGGATCCTGACCAGTCATCCTGTGTCTGAATGACTGTTCTGGATCCAAACCGTCATTCTGTTGTTTATATTTTCGAAAAAGACAGCTTATATCTTTATTAACTTAGATTTTGTATTATACTAAACATCTATATGTAATTAGCACTATTGTAAATGTAAATAGGGCGCATGTGAGAAACAAACTGCTTATAGCACGGATAGGGACTAATATAATTATTGATGAAAACTGATTAGATGCAGATAAAACGCCGATTTATATAGAGTCTTATCTGGATCCAAACCGAATGTTAAGAGAAATAAAATATTACATTTTAGACATATCGGGTATACCGTATGAGTAGATATCATATCGAGTTCTAAGCCATACACAAGAGAGTAGAAATGCTTCTTTACGAATCATATCGCCACTCTTGTGTGAGACGTAATCTGATAAGTAACCGTATACAAAAGATGTATGTACATGTACCATCATTTGATTTACATCTATACAAACAAAGAGTCTCGATGTGTAGGTTCATTGAGAAATGGCCTGCATATCTTTAATACGATTACATCAAGACTTTACAGGATGAATGTAAATATTCGGAAATAATTACGTCCTATTCGCTGTCCTTTTCTACACATATGCTTTTTATTTATAAACCACCTTTACCCTACACGGAAACGGTTCAAATTGTGATTGCAGATTAGTTATGTACTGAACTCATTTTGATTGATCCGTTCATTTCAGTAGACAAGCATACATTATAGGAATAAACAACATCTTTTTGACGTTCATCGTCATGAGCGGCAAAAAGATGTTGCTTATTCCTTATATTTATATTATATTCTCTGTCTTGTCAATTCAATGTGTATATTGATCAGATTTGTGTTTCTGTATATGAATATATCATATACCGGTCGAAGAGGTTTGATAGATGTAATCTCGATGTAATAGCCATTCCAGTTTCTAAATAAGGTGAGAAAGTAGTCACAACTACATGTACTGTAACTGTATTATAAATTCAGGATGTTACCCAGTAAACTTTCTCTCTGTGATTGGAAAAGACTTACAAGACAAACAAATAAACAGTGCAACTTGAATATCTATTGCAAAAGCACATTCACAAAATACATGTCGCGGTTGTTTTCTTAGCCCATTTACCCACATAGCAACGCGATAGCAACGACCTATATAGGCTTCGTAGTCGATCAACGTGGTCTGTATCACTCCGCTAGTGTCATATGACCGTCGACCAATGGGAGCTTAGTGTTAAGTGCCTGATGTAGTCTATTTTAGGAAGTCCACGAATAACACGGGGGAAATCCGAACTGGCTGAAACCAGTTTCGATGTGTAGGTTCACCGGCAGATGGACTGCATATTTTTTAATAGGATTACATAAGGACTTTACAGGGTGAATGTAAATATTATAATTATATACATTGCCAGCAGGTTGGATATAGATCGACTGCAACTTTCAACTTTTATTCATTCAAGCATGAGTCTTGCAATGCAGGACACATCAGCATACAAATAATAATTATAGTCACATGACAACCAGTAGGCACTGGGAAAATGGCTATTTACGTAAACGATTTTGTTAGATTGTAAGAGATTGCATGGCCACATTACCAGGTCTAAGAACATGAGCTTTCAGGATTCATGAGTATTCAGTTGATAATCGGGTCAAGTCTCAGGAAAAGTTTTCTATAATTCAGAAAATTGCATGAAAATGGAACTCTACTTTCAAATTTGTTTTATGCAAGTAGGTAAGTGTTAGATTGCTTGGGTCTTAACGCCGTTTTTCATGTGTATTTAACAAAATGGTGAATTGAGACATTTAACTATTAGAGGCAAATCTTTATTTCTTATTTTTTCTGTCTTAAACTATTTCAATTATATTATGAGGGGGTGTAACTTAGTTCTGAATGTTCCGATATGGTGGCATACAAATACTAATATAATGGCAATATCCCGGAGGATTAAGAAACCGGTAAAACCATATCTTCATATTCATATCAATTTACCTCAATATTTCTGTGGTATGTTCATTGTCATCTTTTATGATTAGTCATAAAGGCGATAATAATTATAATTATTAATATTGTTGAAAATAAAAGTGTATCTGCCACTACCTTAGGCACCTATATAGACGATCTTGAATTCTGATCAGACACCGCTCGTAGCGACATTAGTTCAGGTAAACTTTTCCAGGTACATGTATATACAATAGAGTGTGCAAGTTTACAAGAACACACAATAGAACTACAATGTATTGTCCATAAGGTTTGACCTGGCAGTCATCACTTTCCGTCAACTTTCGTTGGTACCATTGACAGTTTCCGTAAACTTTATACTTAGATTAATAAAATCTTCACGAACTATACTTCAGCCGATAATTAAAGGCCAATGTGTCGCAATAGCTGAATGGATACGGTCAATGACTTGTCACATAGCGCTAGGGTCGTGGGTTCGATTTTAGTTACCGTTTTTGTTAACGTCGGCTTCAAGTAATTTAAATAAAATATTTTTTTTATTTAAATAAAGCAGTACACGGTTTGGTAAAGAACACATTGCCTTTATGACTAATTGCTGCTAAACGAAATAGCAAAGTAACCTAGAAGGCTATCCGTGAATAATTTCATAACGTGATGTTGCTATAAGCACTTCTTTTGGACAAGTTATTTGCTCTCCAAGTTTCCTTAGGCAAATATCACTGGACTTTTATTTGATATCACTGCATAAATACCATGGTCTGCATGCGTCTACCCGCAAAAATGATTTTAAAAAATACAAATCAAGAAATACCCCTACGTTGGTAGCGCAGTCACATTATCGACTGTAATATAATATAATCCAATTCGAGTTATCGTTGACTTGCTGACACTATACATTGTAGTTGTTTCCGGAAGTTAAAATTAGCTTACAAAAAGGCGGAATATTCACAAACTGCTAGGTCAAACATTATAGATAATATATGTATATACGCCTGTATAAATGTATTTATATTAACCCATTACATGTTACCATTAGCATATTTCTAGTTTTGAAGACCGGTGGCTTTTTAAAGTAGGTTGAAAGTAAAGCAGAATGGGCCTTTATGCCCATTCTGCTTTATTTTTCAACCTGCTTTATGTAGTCAGTTGTCTTCAAACCAAGAAATAGGCTATGGAGTAATGCGTTAACCCTTTCACTCTCAATGACGTCATCAAGCGCATTTGCAAACATTTTTAGTGCTGATCAGATGTCGCGTCTGATCAGTATCAAAACTTTTTGCGACTTGCTTTGAAATTACGTCAGTTATACTGCCCTAAATCTAACCTTAAAACGCTAATGCAGACAACAATATTGAAGCCGGCGACACTATGGCGGTGAAGGGGTAAAAATCTCTCGAATAATTTGTTCATGAAAGGGTTAAATGATTATATTTTGTGATTTATATGTATAGGTGTGGATTGCAGAAGACGTTGCGGCTATCGTACATGGTGTGCGCAAGAAGTATAAATATTCCTTCAGTGATGCACATAACGGAAAGAGCGTGGAGTCCTTTATACGTCCCGGGGAAGGTATTATCCGGCTTTTCTGACTTGTCCGAGTTATTTTAAGAACAGAGCAGTTAATAATGGTACATGTAAATAGGTAAGCAATGTAATATCGAATATATATTTGTACACGTTCCTACTTGAGAAAAGTATGTTCCTCGTGCAGCAACTTTATTGATATTTTATTATTTCCCAATAAACGCAGTTATATACTAAAACTGTTATTTCCATTGCAAATAGATGGGGCCAGATCACATGCCGGGTAACCAGGCGTCTGATCAGGCTACAAATTGTTTGCTATCAGATTAAAAATACAGTTAAGATTTCTAACTGTAAATTTCCCCCAGTTTAGTGACCACTGAAAGCCGGTTGGAAATAAATTTGAATGGGCTTCAGTCGCATTCTGTGTTACTTTTGGCTTCAGCCCTTTTTAAGTACCCTCTACTACAATGTAGAGAATAGTAATTATATAACACAATCATGACTGTTTAATTTGGAAATATTTTTTTTAAAACAGCAATAAATTGAAGGCATACATATTCGTATCATACTACATGTTGATTCTAGGGAGTCATCGGTTAAAAGACCATGCGTTGCGTGTTTAGTGTGAAGGTTTACTGAGAAGAACGCGTTAGTTAGGGCAATGGAATCTGTAGCGTGTTCAGTTGCCACTGTTTGCTGTTTAGGTTAGCAGTTTGTGTCCCATGTACAGCGTGCAGAGTACAGTAGAGAAAAAGGTATTATTTCCCAATAAACGCATTTATGCTAAAGCTATTATTTCCATTGCAAACAGTTTGGAGCCAGACCAGACGCCGGGTAACCTGGCGTCTGATCAGGCTCAAAACTGTTTGCCACTGAGATAAAACTGGTACATGTAATCAGGTTTGTCACAAAGTTTTCATTTTCTATATTTCATTGCAATGCGTTTGTGTTTGAACGGAAAGATATAGAGGATAACTGTTTTTTTCAGTGTAAGATCGAAATTTAATCCATTGAGTGAACATCAGACGTTATATTTTCACGAGTGGCGAAGCCACGAGTGAAAATATAACAGTCTGATGTTCACGAAATGGATTAAATTCGATCTTACACTGAAAAAACACAGTTATTCTATTTATTTATGCTTTTAAGCCACTTTTTAAACGAAATTGTTTAAAAATTGAAAGCGAACGTACATTATTTATCCCGTGTTGAGCCCCACGTTTTATGTCGAACACATGCGCGTGACAGTTGGCGGTATAATGACGTCACTCGTTGCTCCCGAGTTTGGATTCGTGCTCTTCCGGTGAGTAGTTCGCGACAAATCGGACTGCCGGAATTTAACGATAAGACACGATTGACTATAATTCTTGGGGAGCCCTACGGGGAAAATTCATAATAAAAAGCGATTGGTGATAATCCACTGCAGTAGATTACCAAGTGATCATCCACTGCTAGTTCGTGGTAATCCACCGAAAAGCATAAATAAAACGTTTTCTCCACTGCATTTCAGACCGGTAACCAACTCGCAATCGATGGCCATCGACGGCCCACGATTTCTTTACTCAACTCATGGCCGATTACCTGTTTTTCGTTTTAGAACCATTGTGTGATCCAGAGGTGTTTGAAGAGTTTAATCTATGCGTTTTGACTAACTGTCTCCCGGCTACAAGTCTAACAGGGCTCTGGGACTGTGTGCTTGACTGTTTCGAAACAATTTCTCTAGGATTGGAAGATCCTATAACTACGGACTGCTTCATATGTGCTATCACAGCATTTCCTAATGAAGACATAATATTGGAAGAGTAAGCATTTACAATTTACAGTGAACCGCACTTAACCCTTTCTCCCATAGTTCTTAACGCCTTTTAGCGCATTCAATGCATTCCTCCACTGGAGAAAATAGTCCCAATACATGCAGTTATGAACATGTAGCATAATAATTGTTTTCTATATTCTAGCGCACGGTAGCTTCAAGCAGGCTGAAAGTAAAGCAGAATGTGCTTTAAGACACGTTCTGCTTTACTTTCAACTTGCTTTAATTGGTCATCTGTCTTCTAAACTAGAAACAGGCTATGGAGTAAAGGGTTAAAAACGAAATTAGATATACATGTAACAAAACAACATTTCTTTTTCATCCCTAATAAATGCATAAGTTAAATGAGCCTTATACGAGTATACCGAAATCTGGATATAACGATATAAATTAGACGGTCCCGGTGATTTCATTATAAGCGATATTCACTGTAACAGAGGGTTTGCAAAATGAACGACAGTGGCATACATGTATATACCAGTAGCCTGATTTAGTCTCGTTTCTCGTATTCCCTTATTCACGTACTTGATCAGTTAGTTATAGATGCTTATCCCGAGTACAATGTGTCAATGATTATTTAAAAACAGTTTGGAACCTGATCAGACGCCGCATAACGCGTCGGCTGATCAGGATCCAAACCGTTTGAAACTCGATTGAATTTTGTTAACTCAAATTTCTAAAGTCAAAATACCTAAGATTTAGGTTTGAGAAATTAAAGCAGACGCTATGGTAGTGAGTAGGTTAGAAATATTTTCAAACTCAAAACATTTATACCCAGAATGCCAATACCCTTAATCTGTGATATTGTTATTATTATTATTATTATTATTATTATTACACCAGATTTATATAGCGCTCTTTTCACACAGGATTTGTTTGTTCAAAAGCGCGTTGAACACATGAATTCGTATAAATGTACTTACAAAGTGAGAAAAGACAAATAATTACATTTACAATAAAGTAAAGATATCCTACTTGTAATTATTTCAATATATTTACTAAGAATATAAGAATTGTTATTGATATATTACAAAGTAACAAACAGTGCAGACCCTGATCAAATTGCTCCTGAAGGAGTCCTCTGATCTGGGGCTACACTGTTCGCCGTGGACAAATGTACACTTTATATGTATGCTGTCTGTACATGACGAATATACTCATACGTGTATGTTAATTGGTACGTCCAGAAAACATTCATTTTAGGTCACCAGGCTATTAGGTACTGCATTTTACTGCCAAATATTTCGTGATAGTTTACCCCTTCACCGTTTCATTGTCGTCTGCTTCAATAGTGTTGTCAGCAATATCGTTAAAGTTAATTTTAAGGGAGTGACTGACACAATTTCGAAACGAGTGTGAAACAGTTTGGATCCTGATCAGACACCGCGTCACGCGGCGTCTGATCAGGATTGCAAACTGTTTGCGAACGCGTTTTAAGCGGCATTGAGAGTGAAAGCGTTAACAAAGATGTAACTCTTGACATAAACAGTTGAGATGACATTACTTTCCTCCGCTTTATTGAAACTAAACGCAAACGCAATGCAATAAATGTAGTAAATTACAGACGAGTTATACTAAGAAGACTTAGACTATTTCAAACATAGCAGATCATGTATCTAGCCCGAGTTATTGAGCATCTAACCTGGCTTCGAACTGTTTACAATAAACACAGTTGTTTTTAATATTTATATAGTTTTGACAAAATTCAAAGATTCTTATCGGACGCAGGTTCAAACGATAATTAATCTGGCATCAGTTTAACGTAAACCCTATGTGGTTCTGGGTCATGCCAGTTTGGTCAACTGGCAGAAATGAATTGGGACCACCGTCACAGACTGGCATGATACAGTAGAAGGCTGCCCAAAGGTGTAACATTTTCAGAGATTCGATAAATGGATAAATCCATCATAAAATGATGTACTTAAAAGTCAGTCGAAGAACTGAACATGTTAAAATCCAGAATAATTTTACTATTGTGAAACTTGACCTTTCCGAATCAAATACATCCCAGATTGCTAAAAAGGCATCAGAAATGAGTTCAACACCCAAAAATTATCAATTGAGAGGTATTACATTGGGTTTTTCTCCAAAAAAGGAAAAAAATTAGCTTTTTTAACATGGCTTGCGGCGGTCATATTGGATTTTGCTATCGTGGAACTTGATCTTTCCAAATCAAAGACATCCCAGATTGCACAAAGGGCACCAGAAGTGAGTTATACTCTAAAAAATAATCAATTTAGAAGTTTTATATTTGATTTTTCTTTAAAAAACAACGAAAAAAGCTTTTCCAACATGGTTTGCGGCGGCCATATTGGATTTGGCTAATGTGGAATTTGACTTTTTCAAATCAAAGACACCCCAGATTGCACAAAGGGCATCAGAAATTAGTTCCACACCAAAAAACAATCAATTTAGAGGTATTACACTTATTTATTCTCCAAAAAAACAAAAAAGTTAGCTTTTCCAAAATGGCTGGCGGCGGCCATATTGGATTTGGATATTGTGGGGCTCGTGACAGTGTGGCAGACAAACACTTCGGTGATTTGTGATGTCTAGGGTCTCGTTAACTCACATCAAGTGAGAAACTCTCTCAACACCATTTTGCAAACGGGTCTTCAGGCCAGGTACAGGACTATTTACGACCACTTAATTTTGTTAAACATTATTTGCCTACCACAGGTGACTGCTTAAAGCAAGGTGACAGTAAAACAGAAAGCCTCTTAGAGCTTTCTGTTTTACTTCAACCTTGATTTAAGCTTTCACCTGTCTGTATACAATCTGTTAAGCTTCGTTTTAGTTGTCGTAATAGAGACGCTTTACATATATTCTGCGGAAAGGGTTGTAATTGGTATTATCCGATCTTTCTGACATGTCCGAGTTATTTTTAGAACAGAATACTTTATAATGGTAAATAGGTAACAGGGTAACATCGGATATATATATTCGTACACTTTTCTACTTGAGATAAGCATGATCCTCGTGCAGCACGAGGCAGCTGCACTAATTTTACTGAAATGTTGTTCTTTCCCAATAAACGCATATACGCTAAAACTATTAGTTCCATTGAAAACATGTTGGAACCAGATCAGACACCGGGTAACCCGGCGTCTGATCAGGCTCCGACCATCTTTGCCACTCAGATGGAAAAGATAGTTAGACATTTCTAAAAGTAATTTTCTACAGTTTAGTGCATTTGGTTCATGTTTAAACGGGAACGAATGTCTTCTCTACTGCACATTACGCACAAAAAATACAACTATCCGTATCTCTAACTGGCTGTAGAGAAAACTCATCCCTTTTAAAGTTTTAGAATGTTCCAATCTAAAAATAACTCGGACAAGTCAGAAGAAAACAATAATACGAGTCGTCAACGTGACGTCGGATGACGTTGGGCCGGGTGTGGCGATCCTACGTTACCATAACAACAGACGTTTGATCATGCTTGAAGTCAATTGTATAAAATTTTCACTGGAAATACAGAATTCTCTGGGCATGATTATGTGCAAGTTTCGCACCGTTCAGTCAAAAACTGAGGAGATGGCAGCATCTGTCCGCGTATTTTTGAACACCCCTCGTAAAGCTGTCAAATGAGGCATTGTTGTGTTTTCATTTTGGTTGTAGGTGTGCCGGATCACAGGAAGACTTACCTTATAGAAAAATGAACACCAAGGGCTTGTTGATTCTATCCAAGAAAAAACTGTCACAAACACGAAGTGTGGATTTCTTCCCATCAACAACAGAAATCATACCACGGGGTTACCTGGCTGCAAAGGTAAGTTAAGGTTGATCGCTAGCGGGTACCCTGCATCTCGAGTTCCGGAAGTGCTGATGATTTTCACATGATATTTGAGGCACGTGCCTATACATGTACTAGACAATTTACATAAAGAACTGTTTGATAAGTCTCAATGTCTTCCTTGATAGCTCAGTCGGTAGAGTGATTGACTAGCAATACTAAGGTCCTACATTGAGGTTCGAGTACCATTCGATTCAAAACTCTTTTTTTAATCCGATTTTATTGACTTTTCAGTCCATTACGCAGATAAGGGACATTTAATGTTTAGTCTTCGATGGTTGGAATCAGTGTCCACTATGTAGCTTGTCCATTAACGTTTTGGTTTATGACTGGCACACAACACTGTGTGGTTTATAGCCTAATAGGACAGATGGCAGCTTCACACATGACAAAAGTAATACCAAACAATAAAGATTATGTTTTATTTTGTCATGCATTAAGTGGTACACAGTCTTTAAAGATCTACATACTACCATATAAAATTGTCCCTTGTTACAGGTTTGGCTTATTGTATATTTTCGAGCTGAATGTATTTTAAAGTTGAATCGAAGGGAGGTAACTCTGTGTTAATATTTTGTCTGAATTTCTGGAAATTATGTACAAAAAGTAAAGACTGTTGTAGATGTTTACCAATTTTTTTGTGACAAGTAGAATTAAGTTATCTATTAAGTAAGTCTAAAATTAGTGTATGTCAAACATCTAGAATGTTTGTAATTTGCAGTTAAGTGACTTTTCAGATTTTGACTAAGTTCAAACATTGGTATTTCAAGTAAATATGTCATGAAATATCTTTGTTTGAAAAATATCTCATATTGTCTGTACAGTTTACTTGAATGTTTAGAAGTTGTTGGGTTATATTGTTTTATGAAAAAAATATTCCTTTTTATTAGACTTGGAACTTTTCTCCCAAAAATGTCCTGTCAGAAAAAAAACGGTGCTGTAATTTAATTGTTGGCTCACAATTTTTCACTCTCCATACGTAATATTTTAATTTAATCAATGTTTCAATGAGGTGTGACAGGGAATAAACAGACCCGCGAACCACCTTAATGTTAATACAGTGAGGAACACGTTCATTTTCAAATACAGTGAATATCTGTGTTAAGCGATCACTGGATGAAGATTCATGGGGAACTTGAATGACAAGTGACCGCTTAACGTAGTAAAACGTGCTGCAGGAGGCTCATACAGTGAAAAAAACGTTATTCTTTCCCGTTTAAAAGCAAACAAAACCCAAATGCAAAACACTAAAACGTTGTTAATGTCAATTTTTTAATATTTTTTACAATTTATTTTTATCTGAGTGGCAAACAGTTTGGAGCCTGATCAGACGCCGGTTAACCCGGCGTCTGGTCTGGCTCAAAACTGTTTGCAATTGAGATAATAGTTTTAGCGTAAATGCGTTTATTGGGAAAGAATAACGTTTTCTCCACTGTATAGGAGCCTCTGTATGACGATTTCATTGCATTGAGCTGCCATACTACAAATATATTGATTTAAGGAGGTCGTTTAACACGGGTTTGACTGTAGAAACTTATAAACGGAAGCAATCATTCATATTGCAAACAAATTGAAGTATTAAACCTGAACTGATCTTTTTAAATAGTTTCTTTCAGGTGTACAACTTAACCCTCTCACTGCTAAATGTTTCGTGATTTTTTTACCCCTTCATCGTTTCATTGTCGTCTGCTTCAACTTTGTTGTCTACAATATCGTTTCAAAGTTAGATTTTACAGACGTAATTACAAAACAATTGGCTAATAGTTTTGATCCTGATCGGACGGCGCGCAAGCGTTACGCGGCGTCCGATCCAGATCAAACCTGTTTTCAAATGCGCTTTATGGCGTCATGTAAAGTAAAACGGTTAAATAAAAGCCATATCTTCCATATAAGATGATATACGGACACAGACTTGTCTACTTCTAACACAGTCATAGTTATAGTTTGATATATCGAGGGCTTAGTGCAAATATATTGGAACTCCTTCACAAGTGTGAAGGAGTTACAATAGATTTGCACCAAACCATTGACATTACAAAATAAGAAATAATTTATGCTACTTTTACTTTTGCATGAAACGATACAGATAGGTTATATAATTATGGCGAAATGAACAACTACCTATGTGTATTTTTATATGACAAGGTGTATGAATTATTTGGCTTAGCTTTTGTAAATAGAAAACGAAAGAATATTTTTTTATTTGAATTCAAATCATCACAATCATAATTATTATAACACACATGAAACTTCTGCAGAAACAGTGAGCATTGTGTATAAATTGCTCTCCGTAATGTAATAATGCTGTTATTTATATATAAGCTGACGTAATGAAGAACTACTCTTTCAGTATGCAAATGTGAAACCTTAACTGGATACCTCATCAGAATCTAAACTGTTGGCAAAACCTTGTAAATCGTTTTGAAGCAAATTTGTTCTTGTTTGCCACAATAAGGACCCGAACCACCAGCCTTCATTAAGGAAGTCGTCCTCTTTGCCAAATAAGATCGACGGATTTTATGTTTCTTTTACAGGGTGCAGTGGAGAAAACGTTACTCTTTCCCAATAAACGCGTTTACGCTAAAATTAAACTTTACAGTGCAAAACAGTTTGGAGCCAGATCAGACGCCGGGTAACCCGGCGTCTGATGAGACTCCAAACTGTTTGATACTCAGATTAAAATAGATAGTTGGAAATTTAGAAAAAAAATTCCATTTTCGACAGTTTAGTGTTTTGCGTTTGCGTTTCGTTTGCGTTTAAACGGTAAAGAATAACATTTTCTCCACTGTATATAATTTAAATGTTGGTGCCATATATGTTTGAAAATATTAGACACAAGAACAAAATCACCAATTCTTTACAATATACAAAATGTGAATGTGTTCGGTATGATAAAACAGTTACAGTGCGTCCTTCCTACAACAGCCTCGAACAACTCTCCACTCCTAATACAGTGGATAATGTGTTATTCTTTCCCAATAAACGCGTTTATGCTAAAACTATTATTTCCAGTGCAAACAGTTTGGAACCAGATCAGACGCCGGGTAACCCGGCGTCTGATCAGGCTCCAAACTGTTTGCCACCAAGATAAACAAGAATTATCAGAATTGTCCAAAAGTTGTTCTTTTCTACGTTTTAGTGCTTTGCGTTTGCCTACGTTTGCGTTTAAACGGGAAAGAATAACAGATTATCCACTGTAACAGTACTTGCCTTTGTTGCTCAAACATGACAAATACCGTATGTTTTACCCCATTCACAATCATGACGTCATCTGCTTTAAAATGCGTTTTGCCTGTTTTTATATCTTACATGTAACCCGATCATAATCAAATTAATAGGGAGATGTTTACCCCTTCACCGCCATATTGACGCCTGCTTCAATATCACTGTCTGCAAGACACATTTCAAAGTTTACGTTGTATGAATTTAGTAATATCGATGTGTGTTGTTATCCCTTTACCCTATAGCCTGTTTCTAGTTTTGAAAGAAGGTGACTACTTAAAGCAGATCAAAGTAAAACCGAATGCGCCTTAAAGCTGTTTTAAGCTACCGTCTTCTAGGATAAAGAAAATATTCCTTATGTTTCATATTCATGACTATATAAATTGGAACTATTTTCTTCACCGAAGGAATAAACTGAATGCGGTTAAAGGCGATTCTATTGGGGAAAGGACCATAGAGGGGGTCACTGTATACAGTGGAGAAAACGCTAAAACTATTCTTTCCCTTGCAAACATTGGTGACCCGGCGTCTGATCAGGCTCCAAACAATTTGCCACTCAGATAAAAATGAATTGTAAAAAATATCTAAAATTTGACATTTTATACGTTTTAGTGTTTTGCGTTTGCGTTTTCTCTACTGTAACATGACAACAAGTGTGAATGTACGGGTTATCTATACAAAATATAAATAAGTAAGCTAGAAGTTTATATTTTGAATATAATATTCCACCCAAATGCATTATGCAACAGATGGCTGTGTTTTAATGATTGTCATGGAGATATTAAATTGCATTATATGCAATATATCAATCATAAGGCAATTCTCTATGAAATGTCAATATAGATTTGCATTTTATATAGTCCTCATCATTTTGAAAATAAATTAATCGTAGTAAGTCAGGGCTGCCATTTCTCCGGATTTTTCCTAAATCTCCGGATTTTTCCCCAGTATATGGTAGCTTAAAGCAGGCTGAAAGTAAAGCAGAATGCGCCTTAAGGCGCATTCTGCTTTACTGACAGCCTGCTTTAAGTAGTCGCATGTCAACAAAATAAGAAAAATGCTATGGGGTAAAGGTACGATTCGTAAAATCGCACTTGAAAAATGCAAATTTGGAAATCTTAGGATTTTTCATGTCAACTTATGGCAGCCCTGGTAAGTCAGTGAGAAAGATGTTATTCTGTTCCGTTTAAACCAAAACTGAAACTGAAACTGATTAATTTGATTCAACGCTTATTTTTACACAAAGTATATACAATGGCGTTGTACAATGAATGATATAAATACAAATGAACAATCAATACAACCAAAGTGAACGTGGCAGAAGTATCTCTCTCTCTATATATATATAGAATGCTGAAACATATTCTTGTTCACACATTTACTAAAATCATGAGTCAAAATGTCTGGATAATAGTGTTTTGAGATTTCTCTTAAAATCACTCACTGATTCAGAATTTCTCACATGTGATGGTGAAATGAGCCTATAGGCAAACGTTTAAAAGGTTTATAATTTTCGTTAAATTGCCCATGTTTGTATTTAGGTAACATGCCTTGAGGCAATTTGTACACATCAAAACAACGCCAATGTACTATCTCTAACTGGGTATTATAATACGCACACTTTTGCTGTAGAAAAATCATATATCCTTGATTCTCATACATCAGACCCTTCCCATATTTCCAGAAGCCTCACAAAAATGCTTGACATAGCGCGTGCAATCTGCTGACGTTATCGCGTAAGCCGAATAAACCGGTTCCGCTTTGGTATATTAACTCATTTCAGCACAGTATGCTATAGTGTTACTACTCATTAGAATCGTCTCGAAGAGACAGTTCTAATGAGTAGTGACACTAAGGGTTTAATGAAGAAATAAATATTTTAGCCTTTGAAACATTCCCTTTATCTGGAACCCTGTTATAGGCGTCTAAGATGACATTGATGAAAACGACTGTATTTTCGAACTGGTTTATTTCCTTTTCTTTCTTGTAATGACGTTTATGTCTCTCGGCGACGTACGTCGGAGATGACGTCATCTTCGGTGCACGAACTAGTACGACGTTAACTTGCACCGAAATGACGCCAAACTCCGACATTAGGCAAACGTATAAAAGGTTTATAATTTTTGTTAAATTGCCCATGTTTGTATTTAGGTAAAAGGCATTGAGGCAGTTTGTACACATCTGAGCGGCTCTGATTTAATACCTTCAACTCAGTATCCTGAATGTAAGTAGCAGCTAAATTATGAGATACAGTGCTCCACCCTTACAACGGCCCTCGAAACAACGAATCCCTTCTTACAACGACCACTGCCACAGTTACCTAAACAGGGCAATTCCGTCTAACGCTTTTACTGCTGAAATATCGTCTGCTTTAAGTTGTTGTCTGCTGTTTTTCTCAAAGTTACCTATTGATCATTTTGACAGAAAAAAACTTTAATGACGAGTGACAAACAGCTTGAATCCAGATCAGAAACCGCGTTACGCGGCGTCTGATCTGGATTCAACCTGTTTGTTAATGGAATCCAATTTCCCTCCTTATAACGACTCCCTCCGAACAACGCATACGATTATATAATTTGTGTCTCCCGTTGGGTGTCGTAGAGGGGGAGGGCTGTACTGTCGTTTTTGGGCTATGCTTTCAAACGCCTGTCAACTGTATTTGCGTTTTTGGACGACAGCATGCGCGATCATAATACTCGCACTTGCTGTAGATAAGAGATATATTGCCCATATAAAACATATGCCGTAAACTTTGGATACCCTATACTAATTGTATTCCTCACACAGCTGTTTGCCCAACGGTGCAAATGAAATTTGCTACATGTAACAGTGTAGATCCTGATTAGAGTCTGCACTGTTTGCTCATGCTTGCCTGTCAAAATCATTAGGAGCGTTACAGTTGTGACAATTTACCTTAACAATCAAATCCAACAGTAAAGGTCTTAACCCTTTAAACCTTATAAATTTCCTGTGGGTATTTGTCATCCTTTTGGACTCTTCTAGTGCAGGCATCTTGAACAAGTCTACTGCTGCATTTTAGATATGACAGCAAAAAGCAATGACAATATCAAACAGTGCAGACCCTGATCAGAGGGCTCATATAGTAGCCCTCTGATCAGGGTCTACACTGTTCGCATTTGTTATCAGTAATCTTTATAGAGGGAAGTACATGTAGGATTGAAAGGGTTAACATAGAATACTGTTTTGATTTTTGTATTGTAAAACCAAAGCATATACATGTACCGGTATTCATGCAGTTGATCTAGAAGAGGAATTTGGCTATATAGAGGGGTGTATACAGGGTTGAAAGGGTTAACATAGAATACTGTTATGATTTTTGTATTGTAAAACCAAAGCATATACATGTACCGGTATTCATGCAGTTGATCTAGAAGAGGAATTTGGCTATATAGAGGGGTGTATACAGGGTTGAAAGGGTTAACATAGAATACTGTTGATTGTTGTATTGTAAAACCAAAGCATATACCGGTATTCTTGCAGTTGATCTAGAAGAGACATTTGGCTTCACGTCTTACGCCGACCAAAATGCCTTTGAGATTCAACAGCTCATAACGACGTTCAGCAACTTAAGAAGAACCATTCTTCTCGGCGGCCTCAACTCGGGCACGGCGAACGCGGCGAGCACTCCTGCTGTACAAGCGTTTATGATGGGTAAATTACCTTCTTACTTGCCTTAACTTTTTGAACCCTAGTCATGCACATACGCGTCATCTGCAAACAGTGTACCTATTAGGATTACACTTGTCCTATGCAAATAGTGAAGACCCTGATCAGAGGGCTCCTCGTGGAGCCCTCTGATCAGGGTCTACACTGTTTGTTATTTTGGCATATACTATAAAAATAAAATCTATACAGTAAAAAAATTGACTAGATTAAATTGAAAATTGGAATTGTCCTTTTGATGTTTCAGGGAGGAAAGGGTTTATGCCATCTACTTAACTCGTTCAATACTGTGGACATGTTTATAATATACTCATAACATTTGCAAACAGTTAATACCAAGATCAGAGGACTCCTTAATGAGCCCTCTAATAAGGATCTACACTGCTTGCTAAATTAGAGCAGTATTTAATACTATTTATTAAACTACCAAGTATTCAAAGTAGACTGGTTCATGTTTGGTAACTGAAAAGACCCGCAAGGGAATCTAATAACCTTTTTTTCTTTTTGGAACTACCTACTGACAGTCTATTTGTTTACATTAAATAACAATCATAAAAACAAAACATGTATAATGGAAACATATACATATAAGACATTAACAGAATTTCGTCAGCGTTTAAGTGTGTATCACACCCATAAGCGAAATTTTCAAAGAATCTAACATTTTTCTTTTATGTTTATTTTAAAAGAGCTGTTTCTAATAAATGGTAAATTTACCGATCATCTTCAGTCGTGTATATCGCTTAAACGCCGACGAAATTCAGTTCATTTCTAAATTTAACAGAAAACAGCCTATTAGACAGTTCTTGTTTGTGCAAACTCAAATAATTTCATATAAACAATAAAGAGTAGCCTTGGCTGTTTTGAGTTAGTTTTGATAGTTTATTTACTTTACAACATGTGTATTGGTATACAGTGGAGAATCTGTTATTCTTTCCCAATAAACGCGTTTACGCTAAAACTATTATTTGCAGTGCAAACAGTTTGGAGCCAGATCAGACGCCGGGTAACCCGGCGTCTGATCAGGCTCCAAACTGTTTACCACCAAGATAAACATGAAATGTCAGAATTGTCCAAAAGTTGTTCTTTTCTACGTTTTAGTGCTTTGCGTTTGCGTACGTTTGCGTTTAAACGGGAAAGAATAACAGATTCTCCACTGTATTTATACATTTGACAGAGGGCTTCACGGCTCTTAATGCAGTGTTTGATACCATGACAGTGGACGAATGCACGCTTTGTAGCACTGAAGAAAACGCGTTCAGTTTGACTGATGAAAACTATATCATTGACCACGTGTTCGTTAATGGTGTATGTATTTCCAGGGTGAAAGTAAGTAGTCGATCTTAAGTTGGTGCACAAATCATGGAAAATACATATTGATTATAGAAATACATGTATTTGTCATTATCATAATATTAGTTATCACCACAACAATCCAAAAACCTAATTAGTTAACGTCTCAACCGAAAATATGCTCCCCCACACCCCGATTCTTACATGAAAAACTCCTGATGTATAATTATGTTTAACCCATTAATGCCCACGATCCCATATATGAGACATAGACAAACAGTGTAGACTCTGATCAGACGCCGCATTATGCGGCGTCTGATCAGAGTCTACACTGTTTGCTTATAGGAATTTCAATGTAAAACAAACTGAAAATGGAAATTTTGACCAGACATCCCTTTGATTAAAAATAGACAAATCCAATATATAAACATGGGAGAATCCACTAGGCGTAAATGGGTTAAGATTAATGAGAGAATTATTTTAAGGGCTTAAAATATACAATGTGCAAACCATGTACAAACAGAAGTGTATCTGCAACATTATGTTTACAAATACCTTATCATTAATACTATATACTTTGCGCAAACTAATATAAAGTTGTGGTATTTTTCTATTGCAATTAGTTGCAGAAATGACATGTTCTGTAATTCCTTTGCACAGTATCATGCATTCCTCGTATATATTTATATTGTATGCGATTATTCATCTTAACATTTCTCTTAGACAAATGTTTTATAAACGTTTGAAAATTCTAGAAATACATGTGTGCAATTTTCTCAAAAGCTGGACATAGGAATCTAAAACTGATTGATTTATATAATTAACCAATTTGTGCCTAGCGTTCCATTTTAGGGACATAGACAAACAGTGTAGCCTCTGATCAGACGGCGCATAATGCGAAGGCTGATCACAGTCTACACTGTGTGCTGATATGAATTTCAATATTAACAAAATGTAAATGAAAATTTAGATCTAGCAATGCTAAAAATGGCATAATCCTATATTTAAGCATTGGAGAATCTATAGGGCGCAAATGAATCTTTCACACTCAATGCAGTTGTCGTCTACAACACCTCTCAGCGTTGAGTTAACCCTTTCACTGCCAACTATTTCGTGATATTTTTACCCCTTCACCGTTTTATTATCGTCTGCTTCAAAAATATTTTCTGCAATATCGTTTCAAAGTTAATTTGAAAGGCAGTATGACTGACACAATTTCGATACAAGTGTCAAACATTACGCGGCGTCTGATCAGGATCCTAACTGTTTGCACACACGTAATTAAGCGTCATTGAGAGTGAAAAGGTTAAGGGCATAGTGTTTCAGCAAATATCACCAGAGTATCAAACGATGTGAAACCAGATAAGATTTCCAGTCACTTGGTCTTTCAGCAAGGTCCTATAGCTGTTTGTAACAGTTTCAATGCTCACTCATTGGGAGACACATATTTTGTGTGCTGTTTGGAGGGAGTTGTTATAGGGAGAGAAATTCAGACTTAGCTTACATTTGCAAACATCTTGAACTGATATCAGATGCCGCAAAACGGCGTCTCGTCTGGATTCAAGCTGTTTGTCACTTGTCATTATACTTATTCTATCAAACTGTTGACTTATATGTTACTTTAAAACAATTGCAGACGGCAATTTAAGCAAACGATGTCGCAACAGTAAAATCGTTAGACATAATTGTCCTATTAAGGGAATTACGGCAAGGTTCATTGTAAGGAGGGAATAGTTGTTTGGAGGGTCATTTTAGGGAGGGAACCCATAAAGCCCTACTTCGTTAGTTGACTTCTTCACGCCCAGTGTTATCTTAACCCTTTCCCCCATAGAAGCGACTTTTAGCGTATTTAATTTATTCCTCCGCTGAAGAAAATATTTCCAGTTTATACCCTCATGAACAAATACCATTACAAATAGTTTATATAGCCTAGCAGATTTTCGCTTAAAGCAGGCTGAAAGTAAAGCAGAATGTGCCTTAAGGCACATTCTGCTTACTTTCAACCTGCTTTTAGTGGTCACCTGTCTTCAAAACTAGAAACAGGCTATGAGGTAAAGTACACATTCACTGCTATCGCATCATCAACGTCAACCAATTGTCGTCGGGTTTATTTCTCAAATTTAGAATTTAGCTCGGTAGTTTGACTTAAAATATATTTTAATCAACATCAAACAGTTTCTTCTTTAACTCAAAGTAATATTGTATTATATGCGTTTTGTTGCTAACGAAATATTAAGATGAGTGTCGTCAGACTTTGAAGTGAACGTGTAATTAATAGGCTTCAGATTAGAGTGGACAGATTGAATATTTCCATCAGTTTCTCGGGGCTGCCATTTCTCCGGATTTTTCCTAAATCTCCGGATTTTTCCCCCAGTTCATGGTAGCTTAATGCAGGCTTAACGTAAAGCAGAATGCGCCCAAGGCGCATTCTGCTTTACTTACAGTCTGCTTTAAGTAGTCGCATGTCAACAAAACAAGAAAAAGGCTATGGGGTAAAGGTACAATTCGTTAAATCGCACTTGAAAAATGCAAATTTTGAAATCTTAGGATTTTTCATGTCAATTTATGGCAGCCCTGGTTTCTTAGTTATACCCCTGCAAAGTCTTTTGGATACATAAATGAGCCGTGTCATGAGAAAACTTGCCTTATTGCATTAAAACATTATAATAGACCGAGCACCATTGCTACCCCAGCCTTTATTCAACAGTTTGGTCTACATTGCCAGATACAGTGGCGAATCTGTTATTCTTTCCCGTTTAAACGCAAACGTACGCAAACGCAAAACGCTAAAACGTAGAAAAGAACAACTTTTGGACAATTCTGATATTTCATGTTTATCTTGGTGGCAAAAAGTTTGGAGCCTGATCAGACGCCGGGTTACCCGGCGTCTGATCTGACTCCAAACTGTTTGCACTGCAAATAATAGTTTTAGCGTAAACGCGTTTATTGGGAAAGAATAACACATTCTCCACTGTACCGTATAGAATACAACTATATAAAATGTTTTATCTGTATGTGAATGTCAAACAGTGTAAATCAATACCAGCCACCGCGTCTTTGACTTTGCGACTGACCTTGATCTACACTGCTGACAAGGCAATAATGAAGGTTTCTCATGGCGCGGCTCATTTGCGTTGTTGGTAACGTACAAATACTAGAAACAAGCGTTAGTAGAATGGACAATTGCATTCGTAATACTAGCTTATCTGAAGCTTTGGCCGCATTGTTATAAAGCGTTTCAGTTGAGTCTGAGATCGTCCTCAAGCATTTGATTTGTAAAATTTGAGCTTTTCACTGATCGATATTCAAATATATAAGTTCATTGTTTATTTTTATTCCAGAGAGTGTTTACAGATAGAGATTACTCCATTCTGGTTGACCAGGAATTGTTGCCAATAAGCGACCACTACGGTGTATCAGCCAAGATAGTACCGTCAAGGGCATGTAGACGATGACGATCGCGTCACCAGTGGAATGATGTGTAAAGGATAGGAAATAAACATAACGAACATACAATATTGTAAAGTTATATAGAACATCCCCGTAACAAATCCAAATGATTTACTAGATATCTTAATGTAAAATATGAGCCAGTGGCTGTTGTTTTATCACACTGTTTTTTGTAAACAAAGGTACTGGGGCCCGTTTCATAAAACTTCGTACGACAAAAACGATCGTAAGTCCGATTATAAAAGTCTCAATATATATTTATTTCTCTATCTAATCCTGTCTTGTGACATCATTTTGGAATCGTCTTGAAAAGAAGATTCCAAAAAGATGTCACAAGACAGGATTAGATAGAGAAATCAGAAATTAAATGTATTTTAAAGTTTTGACTTACGACCGTTTTTGTTGTACGAAGTTTTATGAAACGGCCCCCTGTTCTACAACTTACAGGGTACATGTACCTAACAGGAAACAACGCAAACATTTAAGAAATGAATTATGTGATTCTGCTACATATCGCAGTATAATCAGCTTGATTAGGCCGGTTTTGTTAAGCATTACACTATGTGGACTTGCACCGATGTTTGTGAATTACTATCATTTCTTCTGGATAATATTTATGTACGTTTTGGGAGTACCATATACCGCCAAGTGATTGGTATTCCTATGGGAACAAACTGTGCGCCCCTTGTCGCAGACCTATTTTTGTACTGTTAGGAGAGGGACTTTATGCTTAGTCTAAAACCTGATACACAGGCAGATATGATCGAAGCCTTTAATAATACATCGCGCTATCTAGATGTTATTTTTAATATAGACAACCCATTTTTTGATACATTGTTTCCTTTTATTCACCCAAAAGAACTACGCCTTAATAAAACAAACGAGTCAAATTTGTCGGCACAATTTTTAGATTTGGATCTTTGTATAAATAACGGAATTGTTTCTTCTAAGATTTACGATAAACGAGATGATTTTGATTTTAGTATTGTAAATTATCCTCATCTAGATGGCGATGTTCCCCGTTCCACATCTTACGGGGTTTATATTTCACAACTTATTCGCTTTGCTAGGGCCTGTACCTCTGTTGAGGACTTCCACATTCGTAATAAAACTATTACTGAAAAGCTTCTTAAACAGGGGTACAGATTTCATAAACTTCGTAAAACATTTTCTAAATTCTTTTATAGAAATCTTCCTCTCATTAACAAGTATAAATGTAACTGAAAGTCTTTTCTGCGGCAAGGTATTTCACATCCGGAGTTTTATGGTGATGTGATTTACAGACTTCGTAAGATTCTTGGACATATACATTTTCAAAACCTATTTGTGAAACGTATTAGATTTTTCCTCAAAAAAGATTATGATCCAACTATATTGCTGCGCACTTCACGTTTGGTTATCGATCAATCTACAATTGATAACTATGCTTTCCTCTTTGGTTGTGCGACTACAGACAGGGCTTAGCATTACATGATGATGTATCTCTAAATCCGTCCTTAACCGGGAGAGTTATGTCGGATTTTCGTGCTTTGTTTTTTCTCTCCCTCTCTGTCGTACCCTGGACCCTTCTATGTCTTACAGTTACTCGTAACTACAGACTAGTCGCTTGAGTACAATTTGACCGTTGCCATAGTGGGTTATTTTTAACACGGGCTTGAATGTTTAATTCTTTCCCATGTTACTAATGATCTTGTCATAGAATTTTTGTTAAATGTTTTACATGTATTTACTTTCTGTGCTGACGGTCTTTTTGATTGTGAGGTTGTGGAACAGGGTTTATATTTTATGTACACTGTTCGTCTTTATAGGTGAATATAGGAGATAAGTGTGAGGTTGGGCGCCCCTAAACCCAGGTTTAACCCCCCAGTGGTAGTTAATGATTAATTTATAATTAATTATTGATTGCTGCTGACCGTACCAAGGCGGGCTCCTATGTTCACTTTGCTTTATGTTTGTCTTGCGTGTTGTTTTCTATTTAGTGTGTAGATGAAGGAATGGGATTGTGCGTGTGTGTGTGTGTGTTTGTTATGGTATGACTGTGTGTGTGTTCTGCTTGAGAGGTGGGTGTATTGTTTGTGTTGCGTTTCCTGCTTGAGTCTTTCGTATTTATTTGTGAAGTGAATTTAGGATAAACTTACCAAAGCAAGCTGAGGGGTTCATACATGTACTCCGATAACAACAAAATCGTTTATTGCGTGCATTAATATTTTGGTATTATTCCTTGTCCATCAAAACGTGTATTTGCTTCTATTTATATGAAAATATCATATACCGGTCACATGTGCTTGGTAGATATAATTCCCGACGTAATAGCCATTATGGTCTCTAAATATGGAATGAAAAATACTCCAAAATACATGTAGTGTAAGTACATAACTTTAAAGGGACTCGCAACCGGATGGTGTACTTGTCAAAATAAAATAAAATACTCAAATAAAAGCAAATTTGTGGCATTATTTTGCTTCTGACATTAAAAAAATATGATCAGTCCAAAAAAAGTCTCAAGAATCGTCACCAAATCTTAGATTTTTAGATATTTTCCATCGTTTTTCTATAGCGTTAGCTAACGGTATAGTTGTTGTTGTTGCTTCTCTACACGGGCTCAGACATAAACACGAGCCGAATTACGCAGTTGTATGCACTTTCGATCGCTACACATTGAAATACGTTAAATCGATCCGAGATAAACGGATAGTTCCGTGGTCCATTGGTCTAAGCGGTTTCCCCTATTTTGCCTTCTGTCCGCCAATGCCGGGCCCCGGGTTCGAATCCCACCAGAGACCAATATTTTTTTTTATTGAAATACATTTTTTTAAACAGAATTTCTTATCCTAAACTAATTCTTTACCATTTATATAAGCGTTTGACACATATTTACAAATTACTATTTTTAATGCACCATCTGGTTGCGAGTCGCTTTAAAAAAGACATAAAAGTATTAGAGCAACCTGAATATCTACTACCGAACGTATTGGTGGTGGTCGTTTTTTAAGCCAAGTGTCACATGGCAACTAATAGCAACCACATTCGGGTCAGCAATCCTCTTTGTGTGGATTTGAAAGTGATATTTTGTCCATGTTTGCGGAAAGCAGTGCTGCATTTTGAACTATTTATCTTTCAATCATTACTTGATATGATTCTTTTAAAACATGGGAGGCTCTAAAGTTTCAACATCATCAGACATTCCGCTGCATAACGCTATATTCAGTACACACTGTACATGTAGGTGATATGTGTACACATGTCCGAGATATATTACATGTATACATGTTTACAAGTGTATTACAATTTTTTATTCTGACACTGTGTAGTTTAAACAGGTCATGTTTTCCGGAGAATACGAAATCACACTTCCGTAGTTCATGTCCGAGTAGAAAATACGAATGTACAGTGCTCCCTCCCTACAACGGCCCTCGCAACAACGATTCCTTACCACAACACTTGTCGCAGATCCCTAAACAGGACAGGTATGTCCAACCTGTTCGCGGCTGCAATGTCGTTTGCTTGAAATTATCGTCTACTGTTTTCTCAAAGTAACATAGTGGCCATTATGATGAGCGCCAAACAACTTTAATCCAGGCCAGACGCCACTTTACGCTGTTTTAAATGTAAGCCAATTTCCCTCCCTATAACAATTCCGTCAAAATAACTCGCCCAATATTTGTCTACCATTGGGTGATCTTGTCGAGAAAGAACACTGTATAAGAAACAGCCCAAAATAAAATGTAATGCAATGAAACGTTCTAATGTGTAGCCATAACATACGGTTTAATTGAGACCTTAGCCCATGTGCGCCCAGTGGATTCTTCCATGTTTATATATTGGATTAGTCAATTTTTCATCAAAGGGATGCCTTGTCAAAATTTTCATTTTCATTTTGTTTTATATTGAAATTCCTATCAGCAAACAGTGTAGACTCTGATCAGTGTCTACACTTTTTGCCTATGTTCCATATATGGGATCATGGGCACAAATGGGTTTAAGGAGGAAAGTTGAAATAAGTGGTTAACGTAATCGTATCTGGTGCCCTAAAAGTAGAAAATAGGACGACTCTTGAAATATAGAAAATATTAGCATAAACGCATTTATTGGGAAAGACAAACGTTTAGGGAAGGGGCAGGGTGCAAGGTCCGGATCAATGCCTCTCTGTCCAATTTTTATTTTTGTCACCCCTAGCTTTACTGTCAACCTGCTTTATCTATCATATTTAAGGATTTAGGAAAATGTTCTTATAATATTCATTCATAAATGTATAAAGTTGAACTGTTTGCTTCAGAGGAGTAATGAATTAAAGGTGTAAAAATGCGTATTTATGGGGTAAAGGGTTAACCATATCGGTTCAAACCTAGCCTCTGCCGGGAGTAGAACCTTCTATATGCCGCTTTCGAGGCGGACGCCCTAATCGGTCACGGTCGCATGTATCCATTGGTTTAGATACCTTGACCTGTGTCTGACATTAGTTTCTTAAAATGGACTTTTATCTTAGCCGTCTCATGTCTTACATGTAACCCCTTATCATGATAAGCGCCACATGGCGAACATTTGCAAACATTTTGGATTCAGATCAGACGTCGCGTAGCATGACGTCTGATAATGGATCTAAACTGTTTTTCACTCACATTAAATTTTTCTTAAGTATAAAAAACAAGAAACTGAATTTTAATTTTTTTCGCAGACCATAATTATAATTGAAGCAGACGATACTTCAGCATCATAAGGGTTTATTCGTTCACCGACATAGTGGCGTCTGCTACTGAGTGACGTCTTCAATTTTATGTAAAATGATACAGTTCTTTCATTTAGACTGAATAAAAATTAATACGAATATCAAATAATATAGATCTTGATTATAGGCCAAGTTACAATCTTTGTGTTTAAAATCCAAATATTTTACAAATGCTATGTATACAAGTACAAGTTAGTACCTACATATTAAATAAATGACATATACATGACACATGTGAAAGTTGATATTGTAAGTACAGTAAAAACTGCATAAATCGACCACTCAATCAATTATGTACCTACAGTAAACCCTGTCAATTACGACCACTTAAACGAAGGCTAATTGATTGTATAAAAGACAGACGACCGCTTAAATCAGGGTAACAGTAAAACAGAAAGCTCCTGAAGGAGCTTTCTGTTTTACTGTCACCTTGTTTCTAGCAGTTACCTGTCGTAAACACGTAACGCGGCGTCTGATCAGGATCAAAACTGTTTGACGCTTGTTTTAAAATGACGTAAGTTATACTGCCTTAAATCTAACTTTGAAAATATTTTGCACACAACACTATTGAAGCGGACAATAATATGGCGGTGAAGGGGTAAAACCCTCACGATAAATTTGATCATGAAATGGTTAACGACCACCTAGCGGTCGTTATATGCGGGTCCAACTGTACACATACACTATTAGTTATAACAGAACATAACATACTTTATTCAACTTGTACACACGCAGGTACCTCGTTAAATAACATACAATCATACAATACAAACATACATACATACTCAAAGTGGAAAACAGCATAGGTCTTCTAACAAAATTTAATTAAAAGTGCATAGAAAGCACTTTAGAAAGCACTGCACTGTAGAAGAATGCACTGTGCATCGTACTGCTACTAAACTTTGTACTTTATCTGATATGATTGGTAAGAAAAATTGTTGACAATTTTAACATTCTAATATAGGAGAATGAACTATGCAATTCTTATCAATGCGGATAAATAAAACTATTAATTAATTCGTGCTTTTGATATTTAGTTTGGACTCATATGAGTGTGATAGTACATTGACAACAGACAATCACACATACAGTAACATTAACATTCACACACCACGTCTACTTTCAGTCCGAATGACCGCTCAGCCGACTGTACATGTACTCCCCTGATCATTGAGTCATCTTGTCTACTCTTTTGAGCACTGCTAACATATGGCACGTAGGCAGCCGCAGTACCGGCTCAGACCCTTCACAGATACCCATTTTAACCCCTGGGTAGAGAGGAGCAATTCGCGGTACATATCTGGCTCAAGAACATTCCTGGACATCATCGGGGATTCGGAAAAAATCCCCTAATCAGGCCGCTGGTCCGGCGGGGGGTCGAACCCTGGTATCGTAGTCCAGCGTGTTACCACTGGACTACAACCGCCTATATAACAAATAATAATAATAACAGATAGATCTATAGAATGGTTATAGTGAAAATACATGCATATACACGAATATTGTCAACTTGTTTTATTTTCTGCTGATTCCAACCTCTAAAGAAATAGTCGGAACAATGCGGTAGGAATGAAATATAAATTGTTTGGTTTGGAAGTGCAGATTTCAGAAATGATACAAAGGCTATAATATTATGAAACTAAGCAACAACAAGAACCGGTCACTTTCTACATATTATTGCATTTCGGTACAGTGGATAAAACGTTATTCTTTCCCAATAAACGTGTTTACGCTAAAACTGTTATTTCCAGTGCAAACAGTTTGAAGCCAGATCAGACGCCGGGTAACCCGGCGTCTGATCAGGCTCCAAACTGTTTGTCACTCAGATTAAAATAAATGGTCAGAATTGTCAACAAATTGTCCCTTTCTACTTTTTATTGCAATGCGTTGGCGTTTCATTTGCGTTTAAACGGGACAGAATAACGTATTCTCCACTATAGCGTTTATTGTTTCGTTCAAACGGGGGAGAATAACGTCTTCTTCACTGATTTCCTTTTTCAGATGCAACCGATTTTCAGAGAATTAATTATACATGTACAAAGTTGACACTTCAACTATTTCGCCGTCAAGGTCGCCTAAAGTCGATTTTCAAACAGTTTGGATCTAGATCACACGCTGAGCGGTGTCTAATCAAGATCCAAACTGTTTGACACCCGCATCGATATTTTATTCAAATTATTCTACCTTAAATCTAACTTTGAAATGACCTTCAGAAAGTAATGTCAAAGCAGACTTCAAAAAGTGATGAAGGGATAACCTCACGATTTATTTGACGGTGTAACGGTTTAAAGACAGACAATAACAATTATTATGCATTTATTGAAGTTTAGGACATGACTGACCATTTGGGTCAGCTCTTGGTAAGTCGAAAGGTCAGTTCCCTGGGTTATATAAGGACGGTCTGGCCGTAGTTGGCATCATAATCTTAGAGTCAGTGATAGAAGGACTTCAACAACTCCAATAATGAAGGTCGCATTCGTATTCGTTGCCGTGTGCATGGGTAAGTAATGTTCATGTGTTGTCTGGTCTTGATCCATATGAGAAGTAGTAAACTGAACAAATCCAACATTTTCTCATTCATTTCAGCACCAAACTCTATGGGTGTTATTACTCATTAGAATCGGCTCGAAGAGACGATTCTTATGAGTAGTGACACAATAGGGTTTAATGCAGAAATAAAGATTTTAGTTTTTGAAATACCTCCCCTTCTCTGGAGCCCTGTGTCTGGTCTGGATCCAATCTTCTTTACCAAGAGTATTTATTTGTTACTCAACATACATTTCTGTCATAGGCAACAGCTCAAAATGTTCAATAGTTTTGGCAAACGTTTTCATGGACAAGTTGTACAGTTGGGAAAACGTTATTCTTTCCCAATAAACTCGTTTACGTTGAAACTATTATTTCCATTGCAAACAGTTTGGAGCAAGATCAGACGCCGGGTAACTCGGCGTCTGATCTGGCTTCAAACTGGTTGCCATTCCTATCAGAATGGATTGTAAGAAATATTTAAAAATTGACATTTTCTACGTTTTAGTGCTATTCGTTAGCGTTTCGTTTGTGTTTAAACGGGAAAGAATAACGTTTTCTCCACTCTAAGCAATAATACACGTCAATTCATATCAAAACTAATTGAGAGTCCAAAGGATGTACATATAGTTTTCAGTTGAAAAGAAATGAAATAGAGGACTACCCTAGGACTATTTTGAAAATAAAGACCTTTTAACTATTTGATAAATTTTGTTATATTTATCGTTAATAAACATTAAACAAAACCACTAGAGACTGTTTAATTTGCTTTTCAAAAGAGTTTTTGTACATTTCCTTGCAAAATTATCGATATTTATTGCTCATTACAACATACTACGCCACAAGTAGTCGAGAGTGCTAGCATTAGACCACATCCGCCGGTTAATGTTTAGGTATTTCGAACGCATAAATCCTGTGTGAAAAGAGCGCTATATGAATCGGGTATAATAATAAAAATAGTTTGTCAGTTGTTATTGTGCTAATATGTCATTTATTCCTACAGTGGTAAATACGCTATTTCTACCAATTTACGCGTTTATCTACGCATAAGAAACGCATAGTGAACGGTTAACGGACGGTTAACGAACGGTAATCGCCTAACGATTTTAAACGCGTTAATAAACGATTATACCAGAGATTGTGGCGATTGGTGGGTCAGTTTTCCGTTTCACGCGGAGATTTCGGATCTTATCGATGATTGCCGTTATTCGAGAAATTATATAAATTCAGACAGTTTTAATATCGATCATAATGCTGAGTGACCCGGCGTCTGAACATGATTCTTTCTCTTTGATATTCATTAGAATAATTCCTTCCATGTTGATTTCTTTGCAAACGTTTTGAATCCAGATCAGACGCCTAGCTGTATATATCGGCATAGCATCTGACAGCTTTGAATAAACCCAATTACTTTTCATAATGGTTTAACACTAGCAATTTGGATGTAGATGGGACGCCGAGTAGTTCGTTTCTTATGTTTTACAGCCAAGAACGAAGCATACGGTTTAGATTTCATTTTTACAGTTTGGCTCTAGATGAAATGCCGAGTTACGGGAGTCTCATCCGTATTCGAACTATACAGATATCTTTTACTTTGATGAGACAGTATAATATCTGACACATACTCGCAGATATGGTTTGGTTTATTTGGTTTATATTTCAATCAACCCCAATTAGGATACTTACTTTGATAAGCCGCAGTTTTATTACCCCATATCCAGTTTGTTACGCAACACTCATAGCGGCCTCTCCTGTGATAACAAACAGCATGCCACACGTGCTATTTGGAATTCCGCATGTTCATAATCATAGTAACTCAGCATCTGATCTGGATCCAAACATTTATGCAAAGCAGACACTCAGTAGTTTGACATCTGATCGGGGATCCAAGCATTGCTCCGGATCATATGCTTGGTAAGTTGGTGTCTGATTTTTCATCAAGTAAGGTAAGGTAACGGTATAAGACCGGCATCCGGGCTTTTTACAAGCGTAAAGAAACGCGTAAAGAAACGGCTAGAAACGCGTTTAACGAAACGGATAATAAAGAGTAAGAAACGCATAGAGTGGTAGGAATGGCGTATTTACCACTGTATATGTAAAATGATTCCATTCTTAAACGGACCTATGTTAGAACAGGATCAATTCATGCCAATCAACGTAATTTTATACCAATGGGTAAAGGCTAAATCATGAGCTCCGCACGAAATAACCGGAAAACAAAAAAAATTATACTAGATTAAATGACAAAAAAAATCATAATCACAGAAACACTTCAATGGAGAATCTGTTATTCTTTCCCAATAAACGCGTTTACGCTAAAACTATTATTCCTTTTGCAAACAGTTTGGAGCCGGCGTCTGATCAGGCTCCAAACTGTTTCCCACTCAGATCAACATGAATAGTCAGAATTGTCGAAAAGTTGTCATTTTATATGTTTTAGTGTGCAATACGTTGGCGTTTTGTTGGCGATTAAACGGGAAAGAATAAAGTGTTCTCCACTGTACTAGAATAAATGACGAAAAAACATCATTATCACAGACACTATATATTTTCTTTTCAGTGGCTGTATATGCCGAAAACTGCTACAGAGCGTCGGACTGCCAACACGAAAGCTGCACTGGCGGCTGGACGGTAGACTGTCATTTCAAACAGTGCACCTGCAATCAGGATTCCGGTTCAAGTAATACAACTAAACTCTTGTTTTAACCCATGACTCCATAAATACGCCCTTTTACGCCTCTTATTTATTCCTTCACAAAATAAGATAGTTCCAATATATACTGTTGCATATGAAAATCATAAGATATATTTTCTATATTCTAGCTGATAAAAACTTAAAGTAGGCTGAAAGTAAAGCAGAATTCTACTTTCGACCTGCTTTAAGTGGTCATATCTTTTCAAAACTATAAACAGGCTATGTGATAATGGGTTGACTCATTTACGAAACTTTTAACCCCTTGACTGCCATGACGTAATCAATTTTAAGAAATTGTTACTTGCTTTTATTTCTAAAGTAAAAATATTAGGTATTTTAACTTAAGAACTTTAATGTGAGTATCAAACAGTTTGGATCTGGTCATACGCCACGTTACGGATTAGGATCCAACTGTTTGCAAATGACTATTGTACTCGGGGTAAGGTAGTGAAGTGGTGAATGGACAAATCCAATTTCCAATTAAGTTTAGTCCATGTACGTATATGACTTTCTAGGGTTGCGTTCTATAATACAGTCGAACATCTATATCTCGAACTCGCTTAACTCGAATTATCCGATAGTTCGACACATGAACTGCAATATTTCATGCTCGGTTAGGTCGAACATACCCATATTTCAAAGTTAAAACGTGGCTAAGCCACGTTTTAACTTTGAAATACGGGTATGTTCGATTTAACCGAGTTCGAGATATCGAAGTTCGAAGTATATTGCAAATGGATACAGTGCATAACTTGATCAGAGGGTTCCAATTAGAACCTTCTGATCTGCGTCTACACTGTTTGCATTGGACACGTGTAAGATTCATTGGTACTCTATTTGTAAATGACGAGTAAACTCGACGCTATGGTTGAATAAGTTTAAACATACAAGGCAATTTTTGCATAATAACATGTGCACCGGATAGGGCCACAAGATTACATCACTAACATTGTCCCTTTACCTAGATATATAAACACAACAGTAGCATAGCATAATAACGTAGAAAGTAGAATAGTTATTACAAACGAATGGGTCATATTCAACACTTATACATGTATTGGAGAAGATGTTTTCCTTTCCAAACATTTAACCCCCCCCCCCCCCCCCCCCCCAAAAAAAAAAAAACAACAACAACAACAACAACAATAAACAAAAGCAACAAACAAACAAAAAAACCAACAAACAAAAAAACAACTTTTGTATAAATATCCTCTGCAACTAGTTTGGACAGAGTTATATTAATTGCACAATGTTGGGAGCCAGATCAGACACCGGTTACATGTAACCCGGAGTCTGATCTGGCTTCAAATTGTTTTCCATCTTGATTAGAATGAGTTAATTTACATTTGTCACATTCTTCATTCTATCGCTTTGCATTTGCATTTTAGGTTCATTTAAACAGGAAGTAAAAACGTTTTCTCATTGTACTGTGGAGAATCTGTTATTCTTTCCCGTTTAAACGCAAACGTACGCAAACGCAAAATACTAAAACGTAGAAAAGTACAACTTTTGGACAATTCTGATAATTCATCTTTATCTTGGTGGCAAACAGTTTGGAGCCTGATCAGACGCCGGGTTAACCCGGCGTCTGATCTGGCTCCAAACTGTTTGCACTGCAAATAATAGATTTAGCGTAACGCGTGTATTGGGAAAGAATAACAGATTCTCCACTGTACTGTGCTGCATTAGTCTGCTTCAAATAAATTAGTCAATTTAAACGGAGGGACACTTTATTCCCTATCCACATATTCCTTCACTGAAAAAATAGGTCCACTTTATATAATATATAAATACATTTACTTCTATATTCTAGTAGATATAGGCGTATTCTTTCTTACTTTCAACCTGCCTAAAGTGACCGTCGGTCTTCAAAGCCAGAACCAGCCTAAAGAGAACAGGGTTAAGCCTCTTCGAGTCAAAACGTCTTAGTACGAGTATCCAATATTACATGTATATAGTTTGAATCATTAGGTTTTCGGTGTCAATTTATGTTACAAGGGCGCAATATAGGATCTATCATGAATCGATATTTGAGACAAGTTGATTTCAACCGAGTCTAGAATGTAAATGAGCTTTTAAGCGAGCTTTGGCCGTTGAAGGAAGCTCAGATTTAGACAAGCAAAATGGATAATTTAAACAATAGTTTGTTTAAGAGACAGAAAAAGAATATTACAGTAAAACCTCTCTATTGCGACCACTGAAACGAAAGCTAATTGATTATATAAAAGACAGGTGGTTTCTTAAAGCAAGGTGGCAGTAAAACAGAAAGCTCTTAAGGAGCTTTCTGTTTTACTGTCATCTTGCTTTAAGCAGTCACATTTCAACAACTTATAAATAAAAAATTCAAGCGGTCGAGAGAGGTTTTACTGTACTCAGATTTTCAAAACTTTGACTCATAAGGCTCTTCTCTAATTTAACAGCCAACACGTGTAATACCGGTAGTGACTGCTCTAAACACCGATGCCCAGGAACTGGCAGCGTATTCGGACGTCACTGTGTGGACGGACACTGCCGATGCACCTTTGGATAATCAATTCTTTGTTTATTAAAATCATAACATAATATTATGTTATGTTATGTTATTAGAATCAATAAAATGATTGTTACATAATCCTGCTTGTCTTCAGTCTTAAGCACCGGCATCACGACAATGGTATTACAGTAAAGAGAGTATTATTGTTTCCCAATGTACATGTGTGTGCTCAAACAAATACTGCCATTGAAAACAGTTTGGAGCCAGATCAGACGCCGGGTAACCCGGCGTCTGATCAGGCTCCAAACTCTTTGCAATTCAGATAGAAATAAATTGTTAAATTTATCGGAAAAATATCCTTTTTTTACATTTATTGCATCGCATTGTAAGTGCGTTTAGTTTCAACGGGAAATATTAGCAAATTCTTCATTGTATGGAACACTATCAGTCACAGCTACATTTTCAGCACTTGTCCTGTATTGGACGTTATAACTGGTCTGTGTCGCAAGCTCCTTTGCCACATTTCCACGATGTGATGGTAGATAACATGCCAACAGATGTTGTTGTTGTCGTTGTGCTAGTCTAGTTTGGTTATGGTGTTGTATTTGTTGTAATTATTTCCATAGTTTGTTGTCGTTGTAGATGTTGTTGTTGTCGTTGTGCTAGTCTAGTTTGGGTATGTTGTTGTATTGCTTGTAATTATTTCCATAGTTTGTTGTCGTTGAAGATGTTGTTGTTGTCGTTGTGCTAGTCTAGTTTGGTTATGTTGTTGTATTTCTTGTAATTATTTCCATAGTTTGTTGTCGTTGTAGATGTTGTTGTTGACGTTGTGCTAGTCTAGTTTGGTTATGTTGTTGTATTTGTTGTAATTATTTCCATAGATTGTTGTCGTTGTAGATGTTGTTGTTGTCGTTGTGCTAGTCTAGTTTGGTTATGTTGTTGTATTTGTTGTAATTATTTCCATAGTTTGTTGTCGTTGTAGATGTTGTTGTTGTCGTTGTGCTAGTCTAGTTTGGTTATGTTGTTGTATTTGTTGTAATTATTTCCATAGTTTGTTGTCGTTGTAGATGTTGTTGTTGTCGTTGTGCTAGTCTAGTTTGGTTATGATGTTGTATTTGCTGTAATTATTTACATAGTTTGTTGTCGCTGTAGATGTTGTTGTTGTCGTTGTGCTAGTCTAGTTTGGTTATGTTGTTGTATTTTTTGTAATTATTTCCATAGTTTGTTGTCGTTGTAGATGTTGTTGTTGTCGTTGTTGCTAGTCTAGTTTGGTTATGTTGTTTTATTTGTTGTAATTATTTCAATAGTTTGTTGTCGTTGTATATGTTGTTGTTGTCGTTGTGCTAGTCTAGTTTGGTTATGTTGTTGTATTTCTTGTAATTATTTCCATAGTTTGTTGTCGTTGTAGATGTTGTTGTTGTCGTTGTGCTAGTCTAGTTTGGTTATGTTGTTGTATTTGCTGTAATTATTTCCATAGTTTGTTGTCGATGTAGATGTTGTTGTTGTCGTTGTGCTAGTCTAGTTTGGTTATGTTGTTGTATTTGTTGTAATTATTTCCATAGTTTGTTGTCGTTGTAAATGTTGTTGTTGTCGTTGTGCTAGTCTAGTTTGGTTATTTTGTTGTATTTGTTGTAATTATTTCCATAGTTTGTTGTCGTTGTAGATGTTGTTGTTGTCGTTGTGTTAGTCTAGTTTGGTTATCTTGTTGTATTTGCTGTAATTATTTACATAGTTTGATGTCGTTGTAGATGTTGTTGTTGTCGTTGTGTTAGTCTAGTTTGGTTATCTTGTTGTATTTGCTGTAATTATTTACATAGTTTGTTGTCGTCGTAGATGTTGTTGTTGTCGCTGTGCTAGTCTAGTTTGGTTATGTTGTTGTATTTGTTGTAATTATTTTCATATTTTCTGTTGCTGTAGATGTTGTTAGCTAAGTGTAGTTGTTTATCCAGGTGTTGTCATTCTTGTTGTATTTGTTTAATTGTTGTTGTAGTTTAAGATGGTGTATTTGTAATTGTTTTGTCGTTTTTGTTGGGAATGTTTTTATTAAAAATTATGTTGTAATAGCTGTTGTTTTAATTGTTATTGTTGTAAGTTTTGTCGTAGTTGTTTCAACAGTAGTAGTGTTTTGTCGTTACAGTGAATGGATATGTAGATACAGAAAGCGCATGCTGCCTAATAATATTGACTTGAATGACAGCCTTGACTTATTAGATATTTCTTGTCAGTTTTTCAGTCGTGTAAATCAGCCAGTGACTGTGGAGGACATAACTGCCCATCAACAGGAGGTGTTTTCGGACGTCACTGTATCGACGGACGGTGCAGATGTACATTCAATAGCGGGAAATAAAGTTGTCTATTTGACTCAATAACCTAAACGTTACATTACTATTGTTGTTTTCATTTTATACCACCGTTACTACAATAATTATTAGTGAACAGTTTTTATTACAGCCACTAGAAAGTGCTAATTGATTTCATAAAATGCAGGTGACAGCTTAAGGTAAGGTGAACGTAAAAAAGAAAGATCCTAAAGGAGCATTCCTTTTTACGTTCATCTCGATTTCGGCAATCACCTGTTGTAAACACATAACAATTTACGCAATCTAAATGCCGTTATAGTGGTGGTCGTAATCGCGTGTTGGTCGTAATAGAGGGATTTTACTGTGTAGCGTACCACCATATATAGTCAAACAACTAGGTCTGACGTGTCAAAGGTCAGCCGAGTCCATGTTCAAGGGATAATAGCATTCCGCATGTTCTCGGACAATTTTGAAACAGTTGACTTGAGTATATTAAATAAAAAAGAAGGCGGAATTGCTGTCAGCAGTTTAGCGCAGTAGGTAAAGTGTAGGTACGCAGAATGCATTGTGAAAATAGTATTTTTGGTCAGCGTGGGTTCGAATCCCACGTCAACCTCAAACTTTTTTTTTTTAATCTAGAATGAATAGTAAAGCATTATCTTATTTCATACTGTGTTATACTGACTATTTAAGCACATGTTCTTCAATGTTGGGGAAGGGGTGCATTAGTTTCAACTTTGAGTTCGAGTCCTATATTAGCCATATTTTCAAAAACAAAGGGATGATAAAATACAAATATCAATACAAGTTTTAGTTATTTTCTTCAGGGGGGCTTTCCGCATTACTTTAATGCAATGTAATTATAGAATCCTTAATATTGTTTTAGCAAAAAAAAATATTTTAGATTGATGCAAGACTCGAACCCGCGCTTGACAAAATGTTTCCTGATCATGCTTGCTTTTAGCCCTACGTCTTATCCACTACGCTATGTTTCCGATAACTAATTCATGTATTGTTTGTACAAATAACTAAACCTTTTCTTTTAAAAATTGCCACGAGGATATCCGAAAGGCTGATCTCCCTTATAAATGGACTCGGCGACCCCGTGACACGTCTAACCTAGTTGTTTGACTATACCGGAACAACACCTACAGTGGAGAAAACGTTACTCTTTCCCGTTTAAACGCAAACGAAACGCAAACGCAAAACACTTAAATGTAGAAAAATTAAACGTTTGGACAATTCTGCAATTTATGTTTATAATAGTGACAAACAGTTTGGAGCCTGATCAGACGCCGGGTTACCCGGCGTCTGATCTGGCTCCAAACTGTTTGCAGTGGAAATAAACGTTTCAGCGTTAACACGTTTATTGTGAAAGAATAACGCATTCTCCACTGTATCGCGATGTCACAATACATTTATGACCTACTGCTATATATCACAAAAACACTGTATTATATCTAATATAGTTCATATATATCTGAGTGGCAAACAGTTTGAAGCCTGGTCTAACGCCGGCTATTAGGAAATAATAGCCTCTTGACAGCTGAAGGTGCCCAGAAAATGAATTGTCCACCATTTTGGTATAAAATACAGCTTTCAACATTTTATTGCTATGTGCATGTGTTTCGTTCTGTCTAAACGAGTAACTTAACATACTAGAGTATTGAACAAAAAATATTCAAAATACTCCTACAGGAGTTTTCTGCATTCAGTTTACATTCGCCATGTTCTTAGATTGAGCGCAATGGCTTCAGTGCATAGGACTTATTGTACTCAAACAAACAAGGTAGAAATAAAACTCAAGTCTGTAAAGATATAATACTTTAATCTGATTTACTCTGTTATTAAAACATTGCAACCAGCTTATCCAACTATTGAGGCGACCACGTCAAACTTTGGACTGAAAAAATAGCAAAACCATAATGAAAAAAAACATTTATATAGTTATAGTGGAGAATATATCATTCTTGCCCTTTGAAACATAACTAATCGCAAAAGCAATGCACTAAGATGTAGAAAATTACAGGTTCTCGGCGATGTTGAAGCTTAAAATTATCTGAACCTGGCAAATAGTTTGAAACCTGATCAAACACCGAGTACGCCCTTTAATCCAGGACTAGGCCTCTAGACCCGTTTGCAAAATGGTGTTGAGAGATTTTCTCACTTGACGTGAGTTAACGAGACCCTAGACATCACAAATCACCGAGGTGCTTGTCTGCCAGACTGTCACGTTTCCCATAATATCCAAATCCAATATGGCCGCCGCCAGCCATTTTGGAAAAGCTAACTTTTTTGTTTTTTGGAGAATAAATAAGTGTAATACCTCTAAATTGATTGTTTTTTGGTGTGGAACTCATTTCTGATGCCCTTTGTGCAATCTGGGGTGTCTTTGATTTGGAAAGGTCAAATTTCACATAAGCCAAATCCAAAATGGCCGCCGCCAACCATGTTGAAAAGCTTTTTTCGTTGTTTTTTTAAGAAAAATCAAATATTATACTTCTAAATTGATTATTTTTTAGAGTATAATTCACTTCTGATGTCCTTTGTGCAATCTAAATTGATTGTTTTTTGGTGTGGAACTCATTTCTGATGCCCTTTGTGCAATCTGGGGTGTCTTTGATTTGGAAAGATCAAGTTCCGCGATAGCAAAATCCAATATGGCCGCCGCAAGCCATGTTAGAAAAGCTAACTTTTTTCCTTTTTTGGAGAATAAACCAATGTAATACCTCTCAATTGATAATTTTTGGGTGTTGAACTCATTTCTGATGCCTTTTTTGCAATCTGGGATGTATTTGATTCGGAAAGGTCAAGTTTCACAATCGCCAAATCCAATATGGCCGCCGCAAGCCATGTTAAAAAAGCTAATTTTGTTTCTTTTTTGGAGAATAAACCAATGTAATACCTCTCAATTGATAATGTTTGGGTGTTGAACTCATTTCTGAGGCCTTTTGTGCAATCTGGGATGTTTTTGATTTGGAAAGATCAAGTTCAACAATAGCCAAATCCAATATGGCCGCCGCAAGCCATGTTAAAAAAGCTAATTTTGTTTCTTTTTTGGAGAATAAAACAATGTAATACCTATCAATTGATAATGTTTAGGTGTTGAACTCATTTCTGAGGCCTTTTGTGCAATCTGGGATGTTTTTGATTTGGAAAGATCAAGTTCAACAATAGCCAAATCCAATATGGCCGCCGCAAGCCATGTTAAAAAAGTTAATTTTGTTTCTTTTTTGGAGAATAAACCAATGTAATACCTCTCAATTGATAATATTTGGGTGTTGAACTCATTTTTGAAGCCTTTTCTACTATCTGGGATGTTTTGATTCGGAAAGGTCAAGTTTCACAATAGCCAAATCCAATATGGCCGCCGCAAACCATGTTGAAAAAGCTAATTTTGTTGTTTTTTGGACAAAAATCAAATGCTATACTTCTAAATTGATTATGTTTTAGAGTAGAACTCATTTCTGATGCCCTTTGTGCAATCTAGGGTGTCTTTGCTTTGGAAAGATCAAGTTCCAAAATCCAATATGGCCGCCGCAACCATGTTGAAAAAGCTATTTGTTTTCTTTTTTGGAGAATTATCAAATGTAATACCTCTAAATTAATAATATTTTGGTGTGGAACTTATTTCTGAGGCCCTTTGTGCAATCTTGGGTGCTTTTGATTCAGAAAGGTCAAATTCCACAATAGCAAAATCCAATATGGCAACCGCAAACCACGATGGAAAAGCTTATTTAAAAAAATAATAATTAAGAAAGATCAAATATACATGTAATACATGTATATCTTAATTGGTTATTGCTTGTGTTTAACTCATTTCCTCTCTGAGGTCCTTTGATCAATATGGAGAGTCATTGGTTTGAAAAGGTCAAGTTCAATGTCTTTTTGATACATTAACGACCTTTGGCTTAGCTTGAACAGCAGTAGTCAGTATGTAAACAAGATGTAAGTAAATGGCAACTCTCTGACATTAGACAGAGAACACACGACAGTGAGCGGGACTCAATCTTACGTCCTGAGGTAAGAGGCTTTTATCCTAACCACTAAGACTACCACAGGCCCATGGAGGGGCAGAATATATAACACCTTGTTCCATATGCATGGAAAGATACATCAATAAAGCATCAACAATTGATTAGATACACATGTAGTTCCATGGTCATTTCGTGCCGGGTTTTCAAAGGGTGAAGAAACTGAAGACAGACATGCAACAAAAGTGTCGGTTCATCAATTTTTATTAGCTCACCTGAGCCAAAGGCTCAAGGTGAGCTATTGTGACCGCTCACCGTCCGTAGTACGTCTGTCCGTCTGTCCGTTCACTTTTACTTCAAGCGACATCTCCTCTGAACCCGCGGATTGTAGGGCGGGTTCAAACTGCTCATGATGTTCCTTGGATGCTTCTCTACGGCGGCCATATTGGATTTGGTTTTTGTTGAACTTGATCTTTCCAATCAAAGACATTCCAGATTGCACAAAAGGCATCAGAAATGAGTTCAACCCCCAAAAATTATCAATTGAGAGGTATAACATTGGTTTATTCTCCAAAAAAGAAACAAAATTAGCTTTTTTAACATGGCTTGCGGCGGCCATATTGGATTTGGCGATGCGATTGTGAAACTTGACCTTTCCGAATCAAATACATCCCAGATTGCTAAAAAGGCATCAGAAATGAGTTCAACACCCAAAAATTATCAATTGAGAGGTATTACATTGGTTTATTCTCCAAAAAAGGAAAAAAGTTAGCTTTTTTAACATGGCTTGCGGCGGCCATATTGGATTTTGCTATCGCGGAACTTGATCTTTCCAAATCAAAGACATCCCAGATTGCACAAAGGACATCAGAAGTGAATTATACTCTAAAAAATAATCAATTTAGAAGTATTATATTTGATTTTTCTTAAAAAAACAACGAAAAAAACTTTTCCAACATGGTTGGCGGTGGCCATTTTGGATTTGGCTAATGTGAAATTTGACCTTTCCAAATCAAAGACACCCCAGATTGCACAAAGGGCATCAGAAATGAGTTCCACACCAAAAAACAATCAATTTAGAGGTATTACACTTATTTATTCTCCAAAAAACAAAATAGTTAGCTTTTCCAAAATGGCTGGCGGCGGCCATATTGGATTTGGATATTGTGGGAAACGTGACAGTGTGGCAGACAAGCACCTCGGTGATTTGTGATGTCTATGGTCTCGTTAACTCACATCAAGTGAGAAACTCTCTCAACACCATTTTGCAAACGGGTCTTCAGGTCAGGTACAGGACTACTTTGTTCCACGCTGTGTATTACGATCGACATACATAAACGCACTTATAAGGAAAGATAAGCATCTTCCCCGCTGTATAAGGACTACTGAGGGGAAAACTAATCTTCGGAATTACATGTACCAACAGGTGACTCTTTAACCCTTTCCCTCTTAATGACGCCTTAAAGCGCGATTGCACACAGTTTGAGTCCTAATCAGACGCCACGTAACGCGGCGTCTGATCAGGGCCCAAACCGTTTGACACTGTTTGACACTCGTTTCGTAATTTCGTCAGTCATACTTCCCAAAAACTAAACTTGAACGATATTGCAGACAATAAAATAATTGCAGACGACAATAAAACGGTGAAGGGGTTAAACATATCACGGCAAATGTGACAGTGAAAGGGTTGAATCATTTATGGCTGCATGTTTTAAAACATTTCCACTTTTCCTGGAGAAATTTCATTATAGATACAGTGGAGAATCTGTTATTCTTTCCCGTTTAAACGCAAACGTACGCAAACGCAAAGCACTAAAACGTAGAAAATAACAACTTTGGACAATTTTGATATTTCATGTTTATCTTGGTGGCAAACAGTTTGGAGCCTGATCAGACGCCGGATTACCCGGCGTCTGATCTGGCTCCAAACTGTTTGCACGGCAAATAATAGTTTTAGCGTAAACGCGTTTATTGGGAAAGAATAACACATTCTCCACTGTATGAAATAGCAAACAGCGCATACTCTGATTAGATGACGCACATTGACTCAAAGAGTTCTATACTGTTTGCAAATATCTGTAGGCATTTACCCTTTCATGATCAAATCATTCGGGAGATTTTTACTCCTTCACCGCTTCATTGTCGTCTGCTTCAGTATTGTTGTCTGCAAAACCCGTTTCAAAGTTAGATTTAAGGTTGTACGTGTACAATGTATGACTGAGCAAATATCGATAAGTTTGGATCCTGATCAGACGCCGCGTAATGCGGCGTCTGATCAGGACCAAAACTGTTTGCAAACGCGCTTTAAAGCGTCATTGAGAGTGAAAGGGTAAATGGGTTTAAGAAACATTGTGTCTAACTGACGACGCCCTTTTCAGCTGTCGTTAATTTTAAGGATATATTCATTAAATTGAGATTTTTCAGTTTCTATCAACCTCATCTCGTGTCGAACAACTGTTTACGATAATTGGAAAACATTCCTATGTTGCTTAACATGTTTGAGCTCTACGGCCGTTTGTAAAATATGTACAATGTATACTATCAGGATTTTATGTTTGACTTAGTAGTTTGTCCCATTCAAAGTACACGTTTCAGTAAAATCTACTTGGAATAAAAGCAAAGACGGTGCTTTCGTTTTGTACTGTTTAGTCCATGTCTATGGTAGTATTTTCACATACATATAGAAACAGAATTTAGACGGATAGATACCAGATTCGAAAAACATGTCTCTCTGAATATCATCAATATGGTTCTACAGCGCTCCCTCCCTACAACGGCCCTCCAAACAACGACTCCCTCCTTAGAACGACAATTGCCGCAGTTCCCTTAACAGGACAAGTATGTCTAACGCTTTCAATGCTGCAATATCGTCTGCTTAAATTGTCGTCTGCTGTTTTTCTCGAAGTTACATGTAAGAGGACATTTTGATAGAAAATGTATAATGACGAGTGACAAACAGCTTGAATTCAGATCACGCGTAACGCGGCGTCTGATCTGGATTCAAGCTGTTTGCAAATGTAAGCCAAGTCCTAATTTTTCCTCCCTATAACTATTTCCTCCGATTAACACACACAATCTGTGTCTCCCATTGAATGTCGTTGTAGAGAGGGAACACTGTATTTTCTAAAATTCGTAAAGCGACATAGCTTTTTTCTTCAACCCTTTCACTCGCAATGACGTCGTAAAGCGTATTTGCAAACAGTTGATCCTGAGGACGCGGCATCTGATCAGGGGGTCGTTTCATCAATATTTGCGACCGTATGGTATATTTATCGTATATATACGATACGACAAGTCATTTACGATCTCTGCTGATTTGCGTTTCATCAACAACATCGTATATCAACACATCGGACGTAAAATTTACGACGGCGTACAGGGTAAAACACAGTGACGCCGTCTAAAGATATACTTCCGGTTTATTTTATGACGGCTTCGTAACGTGAAAAATTGCCCGATAGCTGCTCATTTATTATGATTATGCGTTGATCCGTTAACTCGACATGGATTTTATCGCAGAATCAATTGAATCTTGACCTGACAGAGACATTCAGTTGTATATACAAACAATTTACCTATCATCTAAGTACAATCTACACCGGAATAAATACTAGAAATCACATTCGGCCCCGATTTCGCTCGCCTGACGATGTTTGATGTAACCTATGGGTTTCACTCATAAATAATCTACACTGTTTGAGAACTTATAGCCACACATTACTTGTCAAAGACCCAGATTCTCCGTAGGTTTACACCAGTAGTGCGTAAACATTGTAGAAAGACTCTCTCACCCTTAAGTAAGGCTTAACCCCACCCCCCAAATAAATAAATAAAATAATCCACAAACACACCTCTAAATTAATTTTACCTTAGTACTCGAGGTAACCTTTTCATGTGCCTTTAGTAGGTGTATTCCTTTTTGCCAGAAGTTACAGACTGCTTGGTTAATTTGTAATACTGTCATATCCAAAGAGTACCCACACACCATTTTTGATATCCCTATACCAAATGTGGTGTACTGGTATGGTGAAATACTCCCCAGGAATCTTTAAAGTGTACTCACAAATCAAATTTGGAATATGCTGTTGATGTGGTATAGGATATAACCCAAATAATGGGTATTTTTTATTCTATTTTAGGTTATAAGCTCAAGGTCAATGTTACAGTAACCTGCACTTGGTAGATCTATGTGGCACTGCCATCCAAAATATACCCACATACCAAATTTTGTATATGAGTGCTATAGTAGTGGAAATAAGCTCCAGACAAGTTTTTTCATGATTTAGATCAAAGGTCACAATTAATGACAAATGACTTTTCTTGAGTTTATACTCTACTTTACACTATACCTCCAAGAAATGGTAATGTGACAATCCACCATCAGATGTTAACAAGAGGTACACAGACTGACAGAGGGATAGACTGAAACATGCACAGATCAGTCACTATATATGGGTGGGGTATTAAAAAAGTTTGCTTCAAAAAGTAATCAAATGAATGGCAAAAACTGAAATCATTAGCATACATGATTTTGATTTTTAACCCATTACCCCATAGCCTGTTTCTAGTTGAAGATATGTGACCCCTTAAAGCAGGTTGAAAGTAAAGCGGAATGTGTCTTAAGGCTTTCAGTCTGCTTTCAGTTATTATATGCTAGAATATAGAAAATATTTCTCATGATTTTTATTTGTGACAGTATAAATTGGAACTATTTTCTTCAGTAGAGGAATTAATTAAAGGTGTAAAAAGGTGTATTTATGTGGTAATGGGTTAAGTAAGCTTTCTTGTGCCTTTGCCTCAATCTGATATGAGAGCTACCACCTTGTCATGCAATAGGTTAGAACAATTCTAAATGAGATTGGAATTTTATGTTGGTCTTCATCAGAATTCTACATACACAAATCAACCAGTGTTGTCAACAGATGGACTGTACCAAACCATGGTAGATATTGATGCTCAGTTGTTTCCTGTTTCCAATCTTTCTACATAGAGTAGCAACAATGACCAATCTCATTAGAGTTGTACTACCTTAATGTAGTCACCAGTTATTTGAGATATCCTTACTGCTTCAGCTTATGGCAACTGAACATGTTTGACTAGGACTATTTAACTTTCTACTGAAGAGGATAAACAAACAACAATTGGCTTCTAATAACAATTTAACAATTTTATTTCATGTCAGAAATTACTCAATCAAACAATTGATCATAAATATAAACATATACACACAAGTCTAGGTTTAAACTGTCAACATCTGCTACAGACAACCCTGTATCAACTATTAAGTGACTATTTAAAATTAATATGCCCATTCATGCTAAGTGCTGGATAAAAATAATGCAGACAGTTCAAACAAGGATGTTTCTGCATGATTTTAACATGCATTTAATGGTCCACTGTCTTAGACTTTGATTACTTTTATGTTTTTTCAAAGAAAAGTTGCTTATATAACAGGGTTAAATGTATTAAGGAAAGAGTATTGACAGTGACATGTGACTGTCTGAATTTATTATACTGAAATGATTGATTTTCTTATGCATTCAATTAATGAATTGTTTTAGCTTAACCCTGAAAGATATGTAGGTTAGGTAGGTTTTGATGTTGTCCATATTACTTAAAACCCTAGTAACAATATAACCAAATTCAGAATCTACCTGCATTTTGATCATTTTAAAATAGCCATGTACTTGTCTTGTTTTAGATTCACTATTGGTCCTAATTTTATTTTAAAATTGCTGAAATATCAAATAGATATAATTAATTAAATGTTACTAACAAATGTCTGTGTCACATTTAGTATTAATCCTTACAGTGTTTGAACAGGTATATAAATCCTTGGCAAACAGTGCAAACCAATTTCAGAGGGCTCCTGACTGAGCCACCTGAGATGGGACTACATTGTCATACTTTTTAATATTGTGTGAACACACCCATTGAGAGGTTATAAACGTGTCATTTATCTGAAAAAGGGTGAGCCCAACAGAAATATTAGCATTGTAAGAGACAAGTAACATTAGTTGTCAAACATTTTATGCTATGTTACAACACTCTTAATCTATATATCATGTTGTTGATTCATCCAGCAAAACTAAAAACATGGATCAAACTGAAAGATATTGGCATCTAAAACATTTTGTCACCAGAATCAGGATTACATCACATAATACAGTCAACCATGTATATAGGAACCACTAAATAGAACGACTACATTAGGTTACTAAATGTAGGATAAAAACCATGCAGAAAGCATAATAATTAATAGTAGCTTTAGGCATTATGTTTTTAACTTGTAGTAGGTTTTCACCTGTCTTAAAACAATTCACCTTGCTACTTTAGTTGAGTGGTGGCTTAACAAAAGATTGACTGTAATGCAAATATCAGGTCAACAATGGCCTGTCTGGTTTCTAAACAAGACTTTCTTTCAAGTTCAGTAGGCTACTATACTAGCTGGTTGACCATTATCATGAACTTTAACAGTTTATTTAAGCTATGGAATATTTCAATCCATACACAAGTCATGCAGCCTCATGCATGTCCAAATCTGTCTTGCAAATGTGTCTGGTAATAATAACACTCCTCCAATATGTCAGGACATCTGAAATTGAATGAAATATCTCATTGGCAATTTTCAGAGAGCTATTTGTACATGTATAAAAACTTTGAGATTATTGAGCCCTTAAGTATATTTTGTCTTATGCAAACAGTGCAGATCCTTATCAGAGGTCTCCTGTTGTGACCTCCTGATCAGAGGTTCGCTGTTTGTCATTTTGCAATACAGGTTACTCTCACAGGTACTTGACACATACATGGTCATCTAGATTTATTACAAAAAATAAATAAAAATAATATTTTTTTTTTTTTTTTTACTAGACATCTATAGTATCTATAATAGAAGTATAGAAGCATTTTTTTTTTTGGTAATAGATCTTGATGTATGTGTCAAATACCTGTGGTCACTCTGGTAGTCAATAATGGACTGAAAGTATTTGAAAACTGGAATTATCCATTTGAAGTAGTTATTACAGCATGTCTCATTTTTGTTAGATATGAAATAGTATATCTATTTGAACATTGAAATTCGACAAAGTTTAACAAAAAACAAAACCATATGCCATTGCATATGATCATGTGGTTGAAATGACTTAACAAACTAATATAAATACAGTTTATTGAACTTTATTCTATCAAAATAATAATAATAATTATAATCATAATAATAATAATAAAGCTTAGTGTTTGTAATAACGCATTTTATGTAGCTGTATTATAAAGCTTAGTGTTTGTAATAACGCAGTTTATGTAGCTGTATTATAAAGCTTAGTGTTTGTAATAACGCAGTTTATGTAGCTGTATTATAAAGCTTAGTGTTTGTAATAACGCAGTTTATGTAGCTGTATTATAAAGCTTAGTGTTTGTAATAACGCAGTTTATGTAGCTGTATTATAAAGCTTAGTGTTTGTAATAACGCATTTTATGTAGCTGTATTATAAAGCTTAGTGTTTGTAATAACGCATTTTATGTAGCTGTATTATAAAGCTTAGTGTTTGTAATAACGCAGTTTATGTAGCTGTATTATAAAGCTTAGTGTTTGTAATAACGCAGTTTATGTAGCTGTATTATAAAGCTTAGTGTTTGTAATAACGCATTTTATGTAGCTGTATTATAAAGCTTAGTGTTTGTAATAACGCATTTTATGTAGCTGTATTATAAAGCTTAGTGTTTGTAATAACGCAGTTTATGTAGCTGTATTATAAAGCTTAGTGTTTGTAATAACGCAGTTTATGTAGCTGTATTATAAAGCTTAGTGTTTGTAATAACGCATTTTATGTAGCTGTATTATAAAGCTTAGGGTTTGTAATAACGCATTTTATGTAGCTGTATTATAAAGCTTAGGGTTTGTAATAACGCAGTTTATGGAGAATTAGGAAGATGTCCGTTATATGTAAATAGATATGTAAATATTGTTAAGTATTGGTTAAAAATCCAATCCTCGGAAATCAATAAATATCTACGGTATTTATCTATTATATAGGCTATTTGGCAGTTTTTACCAAACTCAGATACAGTGAAATGGGATGACAGCGGACAATGTTACAATGCAATAACGTCTTCTCCACTGTATACAGTGGAGAATGTGTTATTCTTTCCCAATAAACGCGTTTACGCTAAAACTATTATTTGCAGTGCAAACAGTTTGGAGCCAGATCAGACGCCGGGTTACCCGGCGTCTGATCAGGCTCCAAACTGTTTGCCACCAAGATAAACAAGAACTATCAGAATTGTCCAAAAGTTGTTCTTTTCTACGTTTTAGTGATTTGCGTTTGCGTACGTTTGCGTTTAAACGGGAAAGAATAACATATTCTCCACTGTACATGTATAAAAAAAAAAGTATAGTCGATGGACCGGTTTCGGTGTACTAAATGTTCATAAGGATTGCGGTGGTCACAAGTCATAAAAAGTCTTTGAATACAATTATTCATATCTTGGTAATGCATGTAGTTCTTTTGAATTAATGCAGTGTAAATTTATAACAAATATAATCCATATGCATCGCAGTCCCTGTCATTATGATGACGTAGCCATTTCGTATTCTGAAATTGTTATGGGGCGTTAAGTGAGTGCATGGATTAACGCACTTGTACGAGGGGCAGTCAGAAAATATCCGGACTTGGAATGCTCCTGTCTTTCCACATAAAGTTATATACAAACATTTTACATTGATGAAAACTAGAGCATTTTTTGATTGCTTCTACCTTTTTTGTAAAATTGCTTACGGTAAGATTCAAATCAACATCAACAAAAACATTCAATAGTCTGTGTCGCTGACATTATCACTCGGCTTCACAGCAACTATACCCACAGGGACTGGTTTAAATATATGTGAGTGTGTCCTTGCATCTACAGTGTTTTATCTGTAAATATCGGTAGTGTTTAACTATGGTTGTGTCATAAGATCTCAATTTCCCTTTAACCTTGTCTGTTTATTTTCAATGACAATTGTGCATAAACATTTTTGGGTCATTGATAAACAGTAAAACCTCTCTATTACGACCACTAAAACCAAAGCTAATTAATTGTATAAAAGACATGACATTGTGATAGCCTTAAGTAAGGTGACAGTATAACAGAAAATTCCTTATCATCTACCGTAATTTCTGGCAATAAGCCCGCACCTTCATATAGCCCGCATCCGGCATATTGCCCGCAGAAAAAAGAAAAATGAAAAAAGATTCGGCAAATAACCCGCACCGTCTATATGCCCGCAGCCATATTGTGAAACTTACATGTCGTAAGATTCACCGGTAAGGAGCACCGATTATATGTATTAACGTCTATTCTATTTTTGACTATTTAGGAGTGTGTTAACAATATAATCATAACGTAAATAAGTGGTCGTAATAGAGAGGTTTTACTGCAATATGATAGGCGTTACGGTTACAGTAGAGAAAACGTTATTCTTTCCCAATAAACGCGTTAACGGTAAATATATTATTACAAATGCAAACAGTTTGGAGCCAGATCAGACGCCGGATAACCCGGCGTCTGATCAGGCTCCAAACTGTTTGCCGTCCAGGTTAAAATCAACATTCAGAATGGTCAAGAAGTTGTAATTTTCTTCTTTTTACTGCAATGCGTTTTAGTCCGGGAGTCAAAGGCCGATATTTAGCTGAACCTGGAAATGCCGGATGAACTTTTTTCTCTGCAGTTTTCAATAGTCTAGGGTGTCCTCATCAAGATCAAAGAGGGTACCCGGTGATTTCCCTTGAGCATTTCTCAAAATATGCTTATTAAGTCCGCCATTACTGAAATTCCGTTATTTGGCCATATATTAATTAGTATGCATCCTACCATAATTAAACTGGTGTCTATAACCAGGTTATCAGGGTCTACGAACATGATAAACCCATAATTTCAGGAATTAAATGTTTTGGACATATGCAACTAATGCAAATTATGCAAATGAGGTCCACCATTACTGAAATTCCGTTATTTGGCCATACATGTATGCCAAATAGTATGCACCCTACCATGATGAAATTAGTGTCTATAACCAGGTTATCAGGGTCTACGAACATGATAAACCCATCATTTAAGAAAATTAAATGTTTTGGACATATGCAACTTCTGCAAATTATGCAAATGAGGTCGGCCATTACTGAAATTCAGGGGTTTTTGTTATATCTCCAAATATCAGACCATTTAAGACAGTCAACTGGTCCACGCCTGTAAACACATGTGTCTATATAACAAACTGTTAGTCTAAGTCTGAAGATTAGAATCCTGTTGATGCAGTTAGCAAAGCTTGGGACAACATCGCAATTCAAGATGGCGTCCAAGATGGCCGCCAAAAATACGAAATATCACTTTGGACTCAATTTTCCATTAAATAATTTAAATGTGCCTCAAATGTATTCGAAACACATAAAATATGATTATTGAACTTTAAATTCTTAATAAAATCTCTTTTAATCAAGAAATTATTCAAATTGCCGCAAAAAGAGGCGTATTTTGCGGGGTTTTCTTTCACAGATGTATGTATATTTTACTAATGAAATGCTACAGTTTTTGTTGATAACTAAGAAGCGGAGCTTTTAGTGCAAAAATGGTGCACTTGGTGAAGCAAGCATAAATGTTCACCAAGATGTGCTTACCTCAAATCTGTCGTTAGCCATCGGAAAAAGTCAATATGGTGGTCATTTTCCAAGACGGCCGCCACTGAGGGATAGTTCAAGTTAACCAACCTTACAAATCATTTTCACCTCAGAGAAATGACAGTTATTTAAAAAAAACAAAAAACATGTGAAATGATCTTCCTTAAAAAACAACGACTTATGTAGAAAAACCAAGATGGCGGCTATTTTCCAAAACAGCCGCCAAAACCTGTTCGAACACCGTAAAAATGAATTTCTGGTACATTTTCTATCACAAAACTTTGTTTCCGAAGCAATTCACTTAAGCTGAAGTCAAATGATTATGCTATGTTTCTCATTTGGAGCTGCACGGTTATGTACAAGCAAGTCCATATTTGTAGCATTTGCAGTGTCCAATGCATTGCTTCTTGCACCCGTACTTTGTCAGCTGTTTGCAGTTCTCTGCTATTGATGTCATTGAGGTCCAGTGAACCCTCCACATGTTGTTTTGCTTTGTCCATCCCCAATCGGCAGGGCTTGCAGTTTTCATTGACGGTTCTAAACATTCTCCCCATATGCTTCCTGCTTGGTAAGAAGCCCGTTTGATATGTTCATGAACTTCAGGTCCATTACCATCCATCTTCTTAAAGCAGAAGGGTCTTCTGTCACACATACAACCCTCCTTTTCCTTTGATTGTGGCATTAGCCTGCTCATGGGGTTGGTCGATTGCTATTGCAGAGACAGATCGCTTCGATTTAACACAACAAATTTCCCGTTCTGAAATGCCTGGTTCTCGTTAGGATGCGTCACACCTAAGGTAAGCATGTCTTTCAGTTGCACCGGTAGCCAACATGCATAGTGGACGTTGTTGTTTGAGAAGAATAAAGGTATCAATGTCGCTAATGCTTGGCATTTGAGCTTGAAATTAGCCCGAAACGACCTTATCACTGAAAGACTAGTCAGTTTAATGAACCAGTAGTTGAACTGTGGACTTGACTGTGCAGCAATGTCCAACTGGGCTGAGATTTCGAGCACTCTGTTGTACGGAATAGAGAGTCCATTCTCATGTAGAAATTCTACAAGCGCGCTCCTTCGAGTCTTCCAATAAACAGACGTTCCAATAAAAAATGAAAATGGTGGCTCGAGGTCTTTATAATGTATGAACGTTGAAGCTCCTTCTCTGTGCTTAGAATGCCAGTTGTATTGCAGGAGCTGTGTCATTGCGGAATCCTTTTTACAAGCTCCATGTTGCGTTTGCTACTTCACGTCAATTCCTTGTTCTAGCATGTGTACAAATCATTTAACCTGCCATCAACGGAGCACTTGTGTTTAAGCATTGACTTGAGAAGAGTTGTTGCTGCCTTACTGAGTACCACCGTTTCAGAGTAAATAGCCGTTTTAGATAGAACTGGACGAGTAGCACTCTTTCCGCTACTGTGGGCTTCCAAGTCAGGAATTTCAGATTACTATCTTTATTTCAGTATTTTCAAGTGAACATCTCTTCTTGATTGGGTTTCATTCGTAAACTGCTCAAGTCGTTCCATAAACATTGTCACACGAGCATTACTTAAGATGAAATACAAGAGGATCTGTTACGCTCAATTTTGTATCCATAATAAATGCCACGAGCTCTGAAAACACAAGTAGAAAAAACTTGTTTTTCATGTGTATCAGAACTTTCCTGTGTTTCAATCGATGACAAATAAGCCAATTCCTTATTGTACAGTGTTGTCAAACATGACTTTTGATAATTCAGCTCTTGTGTCACAGCATCACTATCACTAAGTATAGACAGGAGCTTACCATTATTTAGGTACAGGCACACTCGTTCAGTCGTTGGTCTACTCCCATTGTCATTGCCTGTCGAGGCTTACCCTGGGTCAATTCGCTATATGAAATGGGAGTTGGTTGATCAATGATCTTGAATTACACACAATGTTTGTAGCAATCATTTCATAGCTATCATTTTCCTGACTTCCAGGCTTTAGTTTTTTTTAGAGATTTCTTCTTTTTTGTATTTTGACAGAGACAACACTTGCCCAAGTTGGTTTAAGCTTTGAGCTGAATTGATTTGCATTCGCCATATTCATGAATATTCAATAAAAGGCCGAGAAGCTATACATTTACTACCCTTTACCGTGATAAGTGAACATAATATACGCATATCCAAATATGGGTTACAACTAGATTTAGGTATATACATAACCCTACATCTAGTCCGATCGTTCATCCAGAATCATTCAAGTTCCGTGCAATTTGTACACCATCCAGGTGACATAACAATGTCCCGAGTAAAGTAGTTTCACCATTTGCCTTAGCAATATTACCTAATATAGCATCTCAATCACCTTAAGAATGCAATTAATACTATTATCGTATTGTTTGAAAGACAGTATTTGACAATATAGGAATGGACATTTACATTATGGCATTAGGTCAAATATTTCCAGCAGTATTCCAAATAAGCTTGATTTCTTTAATGATCTCAGACCACCTAATTAGCATAATTGATAGAATTTGTCCTGTGCGAGACATTAAAATGCAAAACTGATGTGCTTATAATGCTCGTAGACCCTAAAAACATAGGTGTAGACACCTTTTTCAGGATGTTACCATATATAATAAATGTATTACAGCAAATAAACGGAATTTCAGTAATGGCGGACTTAATTAGCATTAGCGTAATTGATGTAATTAGTCCAGTGCGAGTCATAAAAATGCAAAACTGATGTGCTTATAATGTTCGTAGACCCTGAAAACATAGGTGTAGACACCTTTTGTAGGAGGTTACCATGTATAATAAATGTGTTGCAGCCAATAAACGGAATTTCAGTAATGGCGGACTTAATTAGCATATTTTGAGAAATGCTCAAGGGATATCACCGAGCACCCTCTTGAATCTTGATAAGCCCCTAGACTATTGAAAACTGCAGAGTAAAAAATTCATCCGGCATTTCCACGTTTAACCCCTTGACTCCCGGACTATTTGCGTTTCGTTTGCGTTTAAGGCCTTTCGCTACCGGAAGTCGGTCTTGCGGGCGAGCGGATATGCGTCTTGACGACATAGACTTTTTTCGTACGTGCTTATACTAGAAAATTTATATAAAGGAAACGTTGATACGATTGAGTATAATCCTTCATAGCGCAGTTAGTATAGTGGTTGACTAGCAATCGAAATGTCATAGGTTCGAGACCCATCCGATCCAAAAATAAATTTTAAGTGTCCGATTTATTGACTTGTCAATCCATAACGCAGTAATCAAGAGACGTGTTATGTTTAGTCTTCGTTGATTAGAACTAGTGATGTTTACGGTCCAAGTATATGTCCACTTACCTGTACGTTTTAGTTTAATGACTCACAAGTCAATTAAATCGGTATACATGTACACGATTTGATCGAACTATAAAGCCACACATTGAAGCTTATCAATACGCTAACCTTTTCAAGATCGATATTGCCCATTATAATTATGTTAAAACAATATAATAAACCTTGTATGCAAGTCCATGAATAAATAATAATGCATTTTAATGACAAAGTTTTAATTCTAAGGTAGGTAACTGTATCTAAACAACAAATATCCCACATTTTAATAAGAAAATATGTTATTACAACAAATCCTGACTGTAATATTTTCTAATTTTTTCAGACTGACTAGTTCATCAACCATATATTTGAATAAAATGAAAACAAATATACATTGACTCAGTTTTTTGTAATTCAAATTTTTAGCATTTTGCAAAATTTAAATAGCTGATAACATCTTTCTGAACACCTTTATTCAAAATGTTTTTAGCTTTTCTTGTAATGAATGTTGTGGACTACTTATTGGGCGAGAATTATAGTCATTAGCTTTCTTCATTTTTAAGAAAAATAAAATTATCAAAATTCTAGGTTTTTGTCAGAAAAAAAGACATTAAAGACAAACCACACGATAAATTTTGCCTATATTTACACACATTGATTCTTAGGCTATTATCATTCTTCATGAAAAGTTTCGTAACAATCGTATGGAAACTACGAGCATATGCGAAGTACCTTAAACGGGAAAGAATAACGTTTTTCCACTGTAGCAATGCCTGTCAGAGGAACATCGCTCTATAATAAAGTATATGGTTGCAGAACGTAGCTGTGCCACAGTTTTCAAAGGCTTTAAACTATTTTTTATTAAATTATTTTCTGAGTAATGCGTAATGCCAGCAAAGATCGTCAAATAACTTTTGAGGAGGTAGGCAGTGTAGCGGCATGATTTGAAAAAAATTCTAATTTGAAAATTTTTATCAAATCATGTCAATTTTTTCAAATCATGCTTTCACAGTCGACATGATTTGAAAAAAAAAATAATTTGAATTTTTTTTACAAATCATGTCGAAAACCGGCATCTGTAAATTTGATTCAACATGATTTAAAAAATTTTGTTAATTTTTTTCAAATTAGAATTTTTTTCAAATCATGCCGCTACAAGGCAGCAAGTTCAGCATCGGTAAGGCATCGGTATACACGCTTTTACACGATCACCTAAGCATGAGCAAGGTGGATGCCTAAACATCTGTCCGCGGATGAAAAGGCAAACATAGTGAAAAATGCAAAAAAATATTTGAGTTGTTTTAATTGTGACAGAGGTAGGGTTTTGAACTGCATAAACCAGTGGAAACGAGCTTGGCATGTCTGTTGCCTTTTAGGATTCACAAGGAGTGGCTCTTGCTCATTTCATGACATAAGGTCACACTGTCACAACCAAGTACTATTCTGAAGTAATTCTCAAACATCTCAGATAAAAACTGACAAAATTGCGTTCTCCTTCTACACGATAACGCCCCTCCTACAGTAGTGACAACCTTATTATTTCACGTTAACACGAACGAAAAGCAAGCGCATTGTAAAAAAACATAGAAAATGACAACTTGTTGACAATTCTGAAATTTTATTTTAATCTGAGTGGCAAGCATTTTGGAGCCTGCTCAGACGCCTGGTTACCCAGCGTCTGATCTGGCTCCGAACGGTGTGCTCCTACATTTGTAGGAGCACATTTGTATCGGAACAGATCTGTCTTACGTGAGACCGATGCGGTCACATTTGTCTCACGTGAGACAAATGGGACCGCAAATGTCTTACCGAAAAAGCACATTTGTGTGACAACTGTGCTCCGATTTAAATTTCTAAGGGACAACAAAGCACATTTGTCTTACGTCACTTTTTATGAAATACAAGCACATTTGTCACATATTATTTCCAAATGTTAGAATCTAAATCTGCATTTTTACCTCATGTCAAGTGTAATCAATAGGTTTGATAATATTTAACTAAATCTGTAATATGCATAATAGGGCTGTATTTCAGTCATACAGAGGTAGGGAGATTTTGACGTTTCTGATTGACCGGAAGTGACGTAAAACGCTTTTTATAAATACAGAAACACACAGAACAATTACAACTGGTATCCATATGGTATGCGGACGGACATAGATATTATCCTTATTTTAATGAATCCTGTAAATTACGTTTGATGCTTTTAAACAATACTTAGTAATGTTTATGTTTTGTTTGTTTAAATTTTGGTAAAGATTTTGTTTTGATAAAAAATTGAAAGTAAAGGTTTAAGGGTCCATATAGCTATAGCTAGGCGTTGTATATGAATGAAAAACTACATTGTAAATCTGTTTCTACATGCTAAAGGTATCATACAAAGTGAGATTTTCCCGAATTAACACATTTTGAAAACTGACCCTCGTCTTTATTATACTCCAACACATTATCTTTGTTGAGTTCATAAGTTGCGTTCCTGAAAAGTTTGGGTCATGCAGTGGCAAACGGACGGAACTAAATAGCCAGAATATAATGTTATCTTTTTGTGAGAAACAAGAAAACATGCATATCTTGTACATTTAATATAGTGTAAATTTTTTACTGAACGCGTCAAAACCAAGTACAAACACAAGGGTCATGAGTCCCTGAGGCGCTCACCAAAGAAATGAAATTTAATGAATTAAAGGCAGAAAGTGCGAATCCTAGAGAACTCTAAGGTTGTTCTTACAATTTGACCTACTAGACCGACCCACTCTTTGACTACATCTAATCGATATTCTTACAATGCCTAGATGTCATCAACGTGGTCATTCTGCGAAAGGTTTAAGATTTAGCGGCTAAATATATAGGAGTTTTTCTATGTTTTGGCCTACTATCCTACTTTTGAATCTTATATAACCCATATCCAAACATTGCCTAGCTTTTGTGAAGGTGATCATTCTAAATAAGTTTCAAGAAGATTGGTTTGAAAATATGGTCCATGGAGTGGCCAAAAAGCTTATTCTGAAATTTGACCTACTGACCTACTTTATGATCCTACATTAACTACATTCATGTATGACATGCATGTTATCAAAGATACAATACTGACCAAATCGCATAAAGATACCACGCCCTCTGGTGGCCATATTTTTAGACGGATTGAAATACTTTGAACACCTTTTAAAGTATATTGTTTAAACACATTTTGGTCAAAACCTCATTGACATTTGACCGGTGCAGTTGGATCAGTCGATTTTTCTAGATACCATGCATCCTTGCCATGGCAACCAGATAAATTATTCGATCCATTTTCTTTAAACAAATTTTCATTCCACACCTTATCGCGATGCTTTTGATACAGTTTGGCTAGCCTGATGAGTTTTTTGCTCGTATTGTTGAAGTACAAACGGACGGAAGGACAAACGGACGGCGGACGACAGACGACATACATGTACAAGGTGGGTATCAGAAAAGCTCACATTGAGCACTTTGTGCTCTGGTGAGCCATGGTGGACGTACTATGGGCAAATATCATACTATGTTAATACAACAGTTGCAGTCAAACAATAACTAAAATAGTCCTTTATTTCTAAAATATAGCAGTATATCTGTGATTTAATACCAACCAATACAACCCACTCTAAGAAGAAGCCAAGAATTAAACCATTTCCGGATTCTTATGTTTTTTTTTTATATTTCTAACAACAATCCACTGTCTCGTCAAACAGTTCTCGAAAGACATCTGACACTTACGGGTATTGGAGTGCGAATAATAGCATTGGAGCTAATGTGGATTTGTCCTCGCTGGACGTTCATTTATCCCAAACAATAGCCTTTAACGCTTATGTGTCCTTTTTTCAATAAATCTAAATGAGATATCACTTAAGCAATATTTAACAATTTGTATGTGTATGTGTAACGGTAACTGCAGAAATCTTAGTGTATTTTTAGTCATCCCAGTTCGTTTTTCCAAGACAGTTTTATGTAATCTACTAAGCATTTCTTTTTACACATCATCCGTTTCAATTCCTTGGCCTTTGTGTTATAACGGGCTTTGTGGCGTTTTCTTGTTTTCCTGAAGCCGATGCTTCTCTCTAAGATCATTGTCTATTTCTGCATCACCAGTGCTGTCTAGCTGTTAAAGGTCTGCTAAATATTTTGTAAGAATTTATAAAAGAATGTGAGACAAATGTGCTTCGAGTGTCCTTTCTTTTGTTGGGCGAACACATTTGTCTCATTTCCAATTTGAATGTTTACGAGCACATCGGTCACACCTCGTGAGACAAATGTGTTCCGAGACAAATGTGCTCCTACATTGCTCTGCAAGTAGTAGTTTTAGCGTAAACGCGCTTATTGGGAAATAATAACGTCTTCTCTACTCTATACTGCAGTACAGTGGAGAATCTGTTATTCTTTCCCGATAAACGCGTTTACGCTAAAACTAGTTTTTCATTTACAAACAGTTTGGAGCCAGATCAGACGCCGGGTAACCCGGCGTCTGATCTGGCTCCAAACTGTTTGCCACCAATATAAACATGAATTATCAGAATTATCCAAAAGTTGTACTTTTCTGCGTTTTAGTGCTTTGCGTTTGCGTACGTTTGCGTTTAAACGGGAAAGAATAACAGATTCTCCACTGTAGCTACAGTAGAGGTTATCCATTTTAACAAATAGCAATTGTTGTCGCACTCTTTTTAAAGTCCAGAAATCGCCCATTATGACTCTTATTTGTTTGCAAAACTGAAAATAATATGCTTGCTGAAAAGAAATATACATGGTGTCTTTGATATCTGCTGTTACATAGTACACGCAACTAAAATATAGGTTTGCGCCATGGTTCACAGCAGAAAGACCAATCCTCCCATGTAGATGGCAAAATGCGTAGACGTAGGTAGTTAATGTTCTGAAAGAACTATTGAAAGAATTTTTTGAATAGTTTTAATGCTTTTCGAGAACAAGCCATACGTCTAAATTCCCGACACCATTCAAATTCAACGACATTTTAAAACAATACATACATGAAACAAACAATCAGACATCACAGTAATAACGATTAAGTTACAATCAACAATCAGTTACCTGTATTAATTATAAATCTATACGAGTGATATGGTTTAGTGATAAAAATGCGACACCTTTGTTCGAATGATTGACCAAAAGTGATCAAGGTTAGGTAATCAAGAACAAGAAAAATGTTAGTACTAGTACATGTAACTTCAATTACCATGTGAAAACTGTATATTTTATAGTTGCGACGTTTATTTTGAAAACATTATGTTACAGTGAAACCCCTTTAAACCGGGCATGTGTGGGGACAACATAAATGTCCGGTTTAGAGGAGTTTACAGTTTAGAGGGGTTTTAACCCATACATTGTTTCTAGTATGGAAGATAGCTAATCACTTACAGCAGGTTGAAAGTAAAGCAGAATGCGCCTTAAGGCGCATTCTGCTTTACTTCCAACCTGCTTTAAGCTGTCATCTGCTACAGAATATAGAAAATAGTAGTAAACAGGAATAAAAAGGCATGTTTATGGTGTAATGGGTCGTAATAAAGGAGGGTTGGGAACGGGACCAACGTTTTTTCCGGTTTAGAGAGAATTTCGGTATTTAGAGGTTCCGGTTTAGAGGGGTTTTATTATATATAGCTCAGGATTTTGGATCGAGTTTAGGACAAGTTTTATTCTATTCAAACTTTATTTCACGATAATGGAATGGAATGTTCAGCAGCATGAAACCTATGATAAGTTTGATGAAAAATACAACAACAACATACAGTAGAACCCCTCTATTATGACCACTAAAAAGAAGGCTAATTGTCTGTATAAAAGACAGGTTAGAGCTTAAAGCATTGTGAAAGTGAAACAGAAAGCTCCTGCAGGAGCTTTCTGTTTCACTTCACATTGCTTTAAGCAGTCACCTGTCTTAAACGACTAATATTTGACACATTTAAGTGGTCGTAATAGAGAGGTTCCACTGTACTCCGTCCGTAATCAATGTTACATTATAGTTCGCGGAATCCGCTACACTTACTACTGGCGTTTAACCCTTTAACAACTTTACCAGTCACAGAGCTATCATAAGTTGCTCATGACAATCCTAATATTTCCAATTTTTCCTGCGCGATAATCGTAATCGTACATTTTATTCCTTCCCTGCCAGGCTGTGTAACACTAACATTATTATTCAATCAGTTTTGATCCAGATCAGAGGCCTCTTAAAGCGGCGTCTGATTTAGATCTAAACTGTTTGACGTCGATATCAATGTTTCCTTAGTAACAACGCATATAATTCCAATTTTTTTAAAAGTTAGAGCAGAAATCCAAAAATTTAGAAAAATTCGTAGGTCCGGAGAAATTAAGAAAATTAGAAGAATTGGAAAAAACCGGAGAAATGGGAACTCTGCAGCAAATTTCCAATACACTGACATTCGTTACACTTACATATATACTTACCGACAGGGGCCCGTTTCATTAAACTTTGCATGACAAAAACGGTCGTAAGTCAAACTTTAAAATACATTTAAGTTCTGATTTCTCTATCTAATCCTATCTTGTTGCACCTTTCTTGAAATCGTCTTGAATAGACGACTCCAAAGAGATTTTACGAGAGATAGAGAAATAAATAATACTTGAGACTTTAATAATCTTACTTACGACAACATTTGCCATACGAAGTTTTATGAACCGGGCCCCTGAGTCGTATGGGTACGAATCTCCCCCAATCCATTACATTGAATGAATGTCCAATTACCCCCATCACTACTATTCAATTCAACAACATGCATTTTTGACATAGCCTGATTTTTCTAAAAGTACAGTATAAACTCGACAAATCGAACTCGCGTTCGTTTGAACATACCAATATTTTAAAGTTAAAACGTGGCTTAGCCACGTTTTAACTTTGAAATACAGGTATGCTCGAGTTAAGCGCGATTGAATTATCAAAATTCAAAATAGGAAATACTAGTACGATCTATTTAAAAGAGTTCGAAGTATCGAGTTTCGACTATACCTAATTTAGCACATTTAACACACATGTAATGTGTATAATTCCATAGTGAATAAGGCTTGTAATAAGTGTGAACAGATTCTTTTATTCTTAATGCAGGTTTTTGTTTTCTTCAAACAGTTTAATATATTTACGTATATGAGTCAATTGTAACACTGTGGTAAGATACACTGAACAACAATGAGACAATTTTAAATTACAGCGGTCCCTCTCTACAACGACACTCAATGTGAGACACAGATTATGTGTGTTGTTCGGAGGGAGTCGTTATAGGGAGGGGAAATTGAGGCTTTGCTTTCATTTGCAAACAGCATGAATCCAGATCAAACGCCGCGTAACGCGGCGTCTGATCTAGATTTAAGCTGTTTGTCACTCGTAATTATATTTATTCTATCAAACTGTCTTGTTATATGTAACTTTGATAAAAACAGTAGACGAAAATCTTAAGCAGACGGCATTGCAGCCATGAACATGTTGGGCATAAAATGTCTTGTTTGGGGGAACAGCGATAAAGGTCATTGTAAGGAAGGAGTCGTTGCTTGGAATGCCGTTTTGGGGAGGCAGCACTGTAGAATATTTAGAGGCTGCTTGGCTATGATAGGACATCATATTAATGTTAAAATTCGTTACAACGGACTTTTTATTGGAACATACAGGGTTGCCAGAGCTCCAGATAAGGGGAGCATTTCAAAGACTTTTTTTTTATTTCTGCATTTCAGCCCATTTGTGCCCACGACCCCATATATGAGACATATAATAGGCAAACAGTGAAGACTAATCAGACGCCGCATAACGCGGCGGCTGATTAGAGTCTACAATGTTTGCTGATAGTAATTTCAATATAAAACGAACCGATAATTAAAATTTAGATCAGGCACACCTTTGATAAAAAAAATGGGTAAATCCAATATATAAGAATAAAAATAATCCACTGGGCACAAATGGGTTAAAACTCATCAGAGTTGTCTCGAAGAAATGAGTTTAATGCATAGTGACAAAATAGGGTTAATCCATTTATACCCAGTGGATTCTTCCATGTTTACATATTGGATTATTTTTTTTTTTTTTAAAGGGATGCCTGGTAAAATTTTCATTTTCATTTTGTTTTATATTGAAATTCCTATCAGCAAACAGTGTAGACTTTGATCAGATGCCGCACAATGCGGCGTCTGATCAGAGTCTACACTGTTTGCCTATGTCCCATATATGGGGTCGTGGGTACAAATGGGATATAATGTAGAAATAAAAACAAAAATCTTTGAAATGCTCCCCTTATCTGAGTGAACGAGTGATTGTATCGTTCATTACACTAACATATTCGTTGTTAATGTGTTCATCAATATATATTTACGTTTTTCTCAATGTTATTTATTACAGTGGATCGATGTTCGTATTTTACGCTGTCCGTATCGTTGTCGTAGGTACAAAGATTACACATTCAATGTCATCTCTAGATATATCCCTCCCATTGCTAGTTTCACCATAGGGACCCGACACTATAGACTTTCACAATATTTGTGACAAAGGGTATATAAACGATGTATATATATATAACAGGGATAACGTATAATCGGGGATTTCGCGTACATGTAATCCATGGAATCTTTAGGGATGACGCGTAATCACAGTGCGTTTTAGGGAATTGAGGAAATGTCCCTTTTTCATAAAAAAATAGATTTGTATTATCATGACATTTCTGTTGGATAAAAACAACATGATTTCTTGAAATATCATCGTCTAATGAACGTTCATACAAAGTTTCACGCACAAATGAATAAAAATAAGTGAACAGACTGCATATAAGCCTGGACAATTAAAACATCAATACATTTGTTTTTGTTATTAAGGTTAACAAAATATTTCATAGCGTGGTACTTGCCTTTAATCTTAATTAGCTAAAAAAGGTAAGATTCATTACTTAAATCAAACGTAACTGCAAAATATTTATAAAAATTAAACGAACAGCTTCCAAATTATGCATTTTCCCTGGGAGATTTAGGGTTTTCGTTAAATTCCTAGTTTTTCAGTGAATTTGCATATTCTCTGATTACACGTTATCCCTGTAACATCACACATATTTTGAAAATCTATCATGTCGGGACGGCTCCCTGTGGTTTAATCAACACACCACTCATAAAGCACCCCTACGTTACTATGAACATCACTTGCTTGTTTCAATGATTTTTCTACACTAGTTTAATCACTTACATATGCCATCGGGGTTTCTTCACTGTTTTCATCACTGGTGTTTTTTCACCGTTTTAATTACTTACTTCATCATCGATATTTCTTCACTTGTGTCATCCACTTCCTTTTTTATTGAGCTTTCTTCATAACTTTCATCACATGCGTCATTCGTCAAGTTTTCTCCTTAGTGTATTTGAAATTCACTTTGAGACACTACATTCCTAGTGCGGCCATTTGTCGACCGACATTCAGTCCAGACCACAGGTGTCCGTCGCATGCTATGTCATCATAAAAACATCTTTTTCTACGATCAAAACCATATTCTGACTAACAACTCATTTTCTGACTTTTATATACGTGTAGTATTTACCCTGAAAAGGTGTCAAACATCCGCAGACGCGCCTCGCTCAACACACCAACTTCATTCTGAGTCTTGTCGCGCAGTCCGTTCTCCATTGATTGTGAAAACAAAAATATCAACCGACCTAAAAAGCCCAAATTTACAACATAAGATGTATTATAAGAGCAATTGCTACCGATAACATGTCCATCCTACCTACAAAAGTCGCAAAACACTTTTGTCGATCAAGTTACTACCAACAGGCCCATGTTGCAGACTCTTTGTAAAGGTATGTTAATATTCTAAGAAAAAATAGATGTCCTCTCATCAAGAGTGAAAATGTCTTTGATAAATGAGACATACACTCAGAAGATTTTCTAACCGATCACTTTTTAAACTCAATTTTTAAAACAGGAAATGGCACACTGACGTAATCAGTTTTGTTTTAAATACTAATTTGAATGTGCATTGAATCGAATTATTGAATTTTGAGTCTCTATCTACGTTACGTTACACCTCCGAATTCGACGATTAAGGTATTTTGCACATGCGAAGCGTGTACGTGGACACTGATAAATACGGCTTTTGATTACTTGTTGGTCATCAATCGTTTAACAGAAAAATATTTAACATGTCGAAAATGCGGATTGTACTAATCACAAGAGCACTCGAAATACTGTATTCAGAGCCAACGTGAAATACCACGTTAATGTCACGGACATTTTACGTCATGGGTGCCCTAAACTCGTTTACATAAGCTAAATATTAAACATCTATATCTTATTTCACCCACTGCAACGCATTTAAAAATGTTGTTCGCCAATTTCTCCTTTTTTAGAGGAAATTTTAACTGACCGGAAGTGTAGAGACTAACGTCATCAGCGCCTACAGAAGTAAAACTCACTATACGTAATCTTTCATTTTAGTCACCGCACATTCGCCCGTATGTTTCCACGTGTCTACGGTGGCTGCCCGTGCATGTCTGGACCGTCGAATATGTCAAAATAACGTAACGTAACTGCGTGAACGGCATCAGCGCCAATCGTTTAAATGCAAAATGTTCACTTTTGGTCAGAAGATCCTCTGAAGGTACATGTAGTTTATGGAAATGTGTGATCAAATAAGATTTCAAAGATAAACGTAGCAATGCATACACCAATTTTGAAGCATATTTCCGCGAAGTTGGACCAATTCTATATATTCAGTTTTCTTTTCAGAAAAAATAGGTTGAAAGTCATAATATGGTGTTTAATCGTTGAAAAGGATATGTTTTTATGATGAAAGAGCATGCGACGGGCACCTGTGTTTCATACAGATGACTGTAAGTTTAAGCGATATTTGACTTATGATGAGCCATATCTTAATTGTATTCACACTACTGTAAATTACAGTTGTTTATAAAACATTAAAAGGTTTTCTAAATCGCTAGTGCATTTCAATTGCAGCTGAATTGGTCTTTTGAAAATTAAAATTTTAAATGAAAGGAAAAGCATACTTTTTTATAATTTTCAAGCAACTTTGTTTTCAAATCTATCATAAATTCTTAAACTTAATTACACTTTTGAAAATATACGAATACAGAGTTTTACTACTTGACCTTTTCCCTTTATTCAACTCTACTGAGGTGGATTTTATATATATAAAAATACTCCCCTTTATGTATCTTACATTTGAACAGAACAAGTTTTACTTATACATGTAATAGTTTGTATGGGCAAAGTAAATAGCCGTGTCATTTACTGTTCTTTAAAGCTCAGCTTTTAAGAATATATCCAAACAGTGACAATATATCCACACATTGATAATAGAAGAAACCAGATATAAAGCCTGATACTCTTACAGCCGTTCCTGTTGTAATTGTCCAGCTTGAAGTATATGTCCTTACAAACCAAAATACTCTCTGTCGTTACACCGTACACAAACTCCGTGAAACCAAGAGTAAAATTGGCTCCCATGAAATGAAGTCCGTCGTCCACCTCTTTCCAGTCAAATTTCTTCCTTACGGCTTCAACAAAAGGACACTTTCTGTACTCGAGTACATTCCTCGGCCATTTGAACAGGCTTTTGCTCCCCACATTAATTAGGGTTTTCCATACAATGTAAAACGCTTTCGTTTTAGATTGAAATACATTTGTTTCAATGTCAACTAGATCGGTATTTTTACAAATAGTTAACTCAAACCCATTTTTTATTAATCCAGTGATATGACACTGACCGGAAAAAATAGGGTTCATAGTGCTGTCCTTGAAATCCAGTATAACAAATGAAAATAATACAGCTGTATCATTTAGCATTAAGCGAACGTTCGTGTAATCAGATGAATTCAACAACACAGCTAATGTTTCTTCTGGATCATGCTGTGTCTGAATATTTAACAACATGCGCCACTCTATAAAACTAACCGTCGATTCCTGGGTACAAGTAACGTTTATCCAATTGTCACATGTATGGTTAAGAACGATTATCATTTGATAACCATACTGGTCAATGTTTGGAAAAATAGAATAAAGAAAGTCGAAAAAACTTTGTGTAAAAGTAGTTGCGTTTTCTATGATACCTTGCAGTGTCAATGAAGATACCGGGAACAGTCGAATGCCGACTTTGTATGTTAACGCTTTCATGAAGTCGATGACCTTTATGCAATCGCTGTTTTGTAATCGACGTAGAATCGAGCAGCTAGCCTCCAAACAACGGTTCTAGAAAAAAAGATAAATAATGTGTTAATCCTTTTAACTTACTATTTAGATTAATTTATTCAAGTTTAAATTCTACTAAAGAGGATGTTTGCAAATTGTAAAGAATCTGATGAGACACTGCATTACACATTATCAAGGTCTGGACTGGTTGATTTTTAATGAGATGTATTATCAAACCCTTACATTATTATATTACAATTATTCACGTATCATACAATCTTCCAGTAAACAAACAGGAAGAGTTTAACGGATGGTTATTTCAATTAATTTATGTTTTTTGGTGGATTACTAGGAAATAGCAGTGGATTATCGCTTGATAATTTCACTGTTTAAATCAGTGGGATTATCGTCGCGCGTGCTTCTTTTATGAAATTTACCCGTATGGCTCCCCAAGAATCTTAGTCAATTGTGTCCTATCGTTTCGTTCCGGTGTAACGAAGTATTTTGACCCCCATCGAAAAATGACCCCCGGTCAAAATTCGACGACGTAGAATGACCCCCGGTCATTTTTCGATATCGTACAATGACCCCCCGGTCATAATTCGACGTGGAAATTTGACTCCCGGTCATAGTACTATGACTCCCCTCATGAAGTGTTTTGACCCCTCCTGAAATATATCGACCCCCATCGAAAAATGACCCCCACCCCTCTTTAGCAATTAACAGACACAGTTTAACCCATTGGACCCTTGCGACGAGTATATTAGTCATTTACAAACAGTCTACATAGCAATAGAACATTTGTCCTTTGCAAACCGTGTAGACCCAGATCAGACTAATCCCAAAGGAGCTCTCTGATCTGTTTGCAATATATGTCAGTTTTGAAATATATTGTATAAAACAACTCTAGCTAGTCAAAAGTTGACTTGACATAATTAGAAAAAAAATTGCATTGTCCACTTGAAGTTTCAGGTGTGAATAAGTTAAAAGATATATAAAATTAAGATGATAAACAAGTCAAAATTCAGACTTATGATAAGCGCGCCATGGAAACGTACAGTATACTAAATGCTGTTCCCGATGGGTTACGTTAACCTTGTGCCTATCTGTTGGATACTGATGGTAGGGAAACAAGGTGGCTGCGGGTATGTGGTATAATTCGTGGACAGCTTATTTATAAATAAGTTAAGGTAGTAATTCAGTCATGGAGTATGCAGGCCGGTGGGGCGGGAACAGGCATGGTGTGAATTACTTGAGAAAGTTATACATTACATTACAAGTGTCACCAATTACATTGCTAAAGAGTGTATTATATTACAATTATTATTACGTTTACATTTGAAATGTATTAAATTACAAGTACGTTGGCAAAGTAATGCATTACAGCACACATTACATTTTGATAAAAGTCAAAAACATTACTGAAAAATAACTAATAAGCATATCATATATAACTGATAGGTTATCATTTACAAGTTCTTTGTCAACTAAATAATCAAAGATTCTAAACTTAAGAATACATGGATGCAAGTTTACAGTTTGAAAAGTCACAGCCTTTTTATAGTGCCCCCTGGGTAAGGAAGTATACGTTTGTAAGCAAGTGAGCCCTTAACCCTTTCCTCCACAGTAGCGCATCAGGCCGCCTGCACCTACATCTGCAAATAAGATTAAGATAATAAAATCCAATAATAGTTTTAATTACAGGCGTCAGCTAACAACAAAATGAGTGTAAAGCAGAAAGCATACATGAGCTTTCTGCATAAAATTCATATTGCTGTATGCATTGTCCTGCCTTAATCACAGTTAAACGTAGCTAATTTGCAAGCTTGCCTATGGAGCAAAGGGTGAATACAGACCAAAAGTTTTGTACAAAGCTCTTTGAAGTGCTTTCTACATATTAAACCTGTTATATGAAATGGCATGTCTTTTTTGCCTGTATACTTCTTAATTGAATTACTGCTAATTACCCAGACAAAATGTATAAATTTTACTGTTGGACATAACATCATTAAAGTTTCAAATACATTGTCTGTTAGATGCATTATGTCAGACCTGATTATTTAACCCTTTACTCCTTAGCCTGTTTCTATTCTTGAAGATATGTGACAATTTATTGAGCGTAGTTTACAGGCTATCAGTGGTACTCCATACCAATAAACGTTACGTGAACGAGTGCAAATATGTATCCCCCTTTTAAAGAACATGTATTTGTAATATTTACATCGGTTCCAATGACATTCATCATCTAACAATGTGTCGCAAACAGAAACATTGCGGCATGTGACTGTGAAAATTGATTAGATTATTGACAATATATTGTACAACATAGAAGCATCCAATGATTTAGGTAATTAGCAATCTGATATGAATTTACCCTCAGGGAGCTGATCGCAACCATGGCGGGGTTATTCTACGACATTGAAAAATGACAATGGGTCTTATTTTGACATCAAATACGGTAATTGCCATATCGGGGCAGGGGTGGCATTCTATGAAATAGAATGATATCAGGGGGTCATTCTACGACATCGAATAATGACCGGGGGTCATTCTACGACATCGAATAATGACCGGCGAGTCAAACTATGATATCGAATAATGGCCGAGGTGTCAAAATACGAGCTAGAATAATGATCGAAGTCTTTCTGCGACACTGAATGGTGTGATGTGCAATGAGGCAACATAACACAGCTTCCGATTTTGATCGCTTTTTGTTTGCTTGTTTGTTTGTTTGCTTGTTTGTTTAGTAAATGCAATTAACTTTACACTCAACATGGTAAACTATAAACGCACAACATAGCAAGTGTTGACAAAAGACACAAAAGCCCACTCAAAACAACCGACCTGCATTCTTCGAATTTCTTGACAAAAGGGATAAGCTCCGACAAATCAAAACATCCTCTATGAAAATATGTTAAGGCATTACTTAATAAATACGAATTTTACGCCTTTTATCTTTTTATTCCTCTACTGGAGATAAAAGATCAAATTTATACAGTCATGGATATATACCATAAGAAAATAGTTTCTATATCCTAGCAAAGTGTACATTAAAGCAGGCTGAAGTAAAGCAGAATGCGCAATCTGTTTTACTTTTAACCTGCTCTAAGTGGTCATCTGTCTTTAAAGCTAGAAAAAGGCTGTGGGGTAGTTGGTTAAACCAAAGAAACCGCGGCAAGATAGGAAGATTTCTTGGAATGAATGTCAATACGAGCGTATTGTAAATTCTGATCATACGCTTTCTCGGAGACGTGGTGCATGTGTGATTGGGGTTTACTCAGCCTGCTACGTCGAAATTAAATCAATAATCGAACAAGAGTAATTGGTAGATCGTAAATGTATACTTGTAAATGGGTAAACGGTTCTGGGTTCGATACCCATAAGGTTGTCCATTGATAGGCAGACACACTTACAATTCAATCAATATAATTTATTCACTCAAAACTTAGGTTTAAAACAACTTTAACATATGCAAAACTGACTTTAAACAAAATATCACGGATTTTTGAAGGGGGGTCATATTTCGACAGTGGGGTCATAATTCGACGATGGGGGGTCATAATTCGACGATGGGAGGCCATTCTACGACGTCGAATTTTGACCGGGGGGTCACTTTTCGATGGGGGTCAAAATACTTCGTTACACCGGCAGCCCGATTCGTCGCGAATCACTAAAAGTAAGAACACGAATCCTTGATCGGAAGTAACGACGAAATTCCGATGACGTCAAAGCAACAAATCAGTGACGTCATTGTACGGCAAATGTCACGAAAATGTGTTCGATATAAACTTGGGGCTCAGCACCGGGTAAATCATGTAATTTCGCTTTCAACTGTCGAACAATTTCGTTTATAAAAGTGACTTAAAAGTATAAATAAATAGAATAACTGTATTTTTTTAGTATAAGATCAAATTTAATCAATTGAACATCAGACTGTTATATTTTCACTTGTAGCTTCGCCACTCGTGACAATATAACGTCTGATGTTCACTCAATGGTTTAAATTTCTATCTTATACTATAAATACAGTTATCCTCTAAAACTAGCAGAAATGGTTTCTGTGTATGCGTTGGGTGTGACGAGCTGCATTTGTCACATCTCTGACTGTCTTGAATGTTCAAAGTGGAGTTACTCTATATAAACTACTGATACTTGTCATGTATACTTAAAAAGAATGGTGTCATTTAAACATGGTTTAATAGGAATAGATATTGTGGATTTAATCGATCATATTTGTGGAATATATAGTGTTACACGCGACATTTATGATATTTACTTCAACATGTGTTTGGCCCAAGGCAGAACTGACAGTGAGCGAAGCTTACCCAGAGAGGATTAACTATAGCATGTGGTATCTTTCTTTGTTCAGTGGTAAGTTATCGCCTGGTTTTAAACCAGGGTCCATGCTTATAAAGCGTTTGAGCTGAGTCTTAAATCATTCTCAAGCATTTGATTGGTTAGATTTTAGCCTATGCTTAAATCTGACCAATCAAACGCTTGAGAACGAACTCAGGCTCAACTAAATTGCTTTAAAGGCGTTGGGTGAGATCTACTCTTATTATCTAGATTGACAGAGTAAGATTTGTGTAACTTTGGGCAATTTGGGTGAGCAAAGTATAGGCGACAAAAGGGAGTAAATCCAAACTTAAACTCACTTTAGACACAAAAAAGGCATTCATCATTATCATTAGAGATAATTTTCTCAGTCAATAGAAGTTGTTTCCAGTACTTTTCAACCCGATAGCAAAATTCAATTTTCAGAAGAAACTCCTAGTGGGAAAATATAAAATTTCATTAATGTAAATAACGAACCTCTCTTTCCCGCGAAATTTCAGAAGCAGTTTAAATACAAGATCGGTCAAAAATAAAGCTTTGGCTTTACATGACTATATTATGTAAAATGATTTTGATGTAATGGCCGTCACTGAGACTTGGCTTAGTAGTGCTGCAGATAGATCATGCCTAGGCGAAATAGTTCCTGACAGCTATAAAATCAAATATGTCTCTCCCTGAAGTGGAGTCCGGGGCGGTGGGATGGGTCACATTCATAATGCATCCATTAATACCAAACCTCTTCCTTCAACAACAGGTACTGATTTTCAGCTTTTGACCATGTTTACTGTACCTTATTCATCACATAGTTTTAAAGTGCGTCCAGCAGTCGTCTACCGATCTCTTCCATCAACTACAAACGGTAAAAAACACGCAAATTTTCTTGACAAGAAATGGCCCCTTTTCTTATCAAACTTTGCAACTATTGATAAACAAATCATCATTGTAGGGGATTTAAACCATCATCTTGATATCTCAAACGATAGTAACACTGTCAATTTGGTCAATGCAATTGAATCATTTGGTTTTCAACAGCACGTCAAAGAAGCCACTCATGTAGGGGGAACACTTTTGATGTTATTATAACAAGAGCAAATGAAGACTGTGAGTCAAATTTCAACGTCACACACCCTGGACTATCTGACAGTAGTAGCAAAATCTCTCGAGACCATTTCTCAGTGTGTTTCAGAGCAAATGCAGAAAAAAACCAAACTTCAGAAAAACTGTTTCATTTCGAAGGCTTTTTGGACACTAAGGTCAAATTGTTTAAAAGAGACGCAGATTCAATGAAAAGAATATTCTGCAAATAACAGATATTGACCAAACTCTCAGTGTGAACTCTGATCAATAAGCATGCATCATTGTGCACTAAGACCAAACCCAAATACCAGCATGCCCATTGAATATCCTGGAACTGCACGATGCTAAACATTTAAGGCGTAAGCTGGAACGAAAGTGGCAACTACCTTAACTCGCAAATGTATCGAGAGCAGTTTTCTGAAGCAAACAAATAGTTAACACAGTCAAATTTGTTTTACACAGAGAAAGTAGAATCCTGTTAACAAGAAGAGTCTTTTCAAAGTCATTAAGGATCTCTTTGGCGCAAACAGTGATATCGCAATGCCAAATCACGTGTCCTCAGAATGACTTGCGCAGGATTTGAGCGATTTTCAACGACAAAATACGGACAGTCGCAGTCGCAGTAGATGGGGAATTATCGTACATGTTCAAATGCAATATAATGTGCCACAGGGATCAGTCCGAAAAACTATATATTGTACATAAAACCTGTCGGCTCAATTTGCAGAAATAATTATCTGCATCATCACTTCTACGCAGATGATTCACAGTTATACTTGTCATTCAAGCCTAAAGAAATATCTTGTGAACAAGAAGCCCTATCAAACGTCGAAGGATGTCTAAAAGACATAGTCTCACGGATGTACCAGAATATGTTGAAGCATAATACCGACAAAACTGAGGTCATTCTGTCTCATACAAAAGGTTAACGTACCTTAAGACTTACATGTTCAAGTTGGAAACACTAAAATCAAACTATCATTGTGTGTGAAGAATCTTGGTGCTAGATTTGATGTAATCGTGTGCAGGTCTAGCTACGTACAGCAGCGACAAAATGGTCATGTTAGACAGTACCTTTCTCCTGGATTTACAATGATCTTTGGTCACATCGTAAATTGAACACTGCAACTCGCTGCTGTATAGGTTTCGCCAAAACGCACTACGAAACATTCAACGTGTGCAAAGTACAGCAACCCGCAACATTACCAGGATTCCTCGGTACAATAATATCATCCCAGTCTTGAAGGAGCTTGACATGTATATTGTATAGACCTCGAACATAGTTGTAGTGTGCGAGTAACTCAGTATCGCTGGTTGTGCCGAAAAGTCGTTTGGTGAAGTTTCGAGATAGAAGTGTTATGCATACCTTCTAAAAGCTCTGGAACACTCTACCAGCAGGCATCAGAGATGCGAGCTCAGTTGCAGCCTTCAAAAAATGTCTGAAAACACACTTCTTTAATATTTGTTATTAGAAGAAAGAAGGAAATATATGACTTCTACCCCTGGTAGTCTAGTTGCTTAGGGTGAAAATCGTTACTTGGTGGATTAAAGCATAAAACTTTGTATACGAGTTGCATTTGCAGTATATAATCATAATAATTGGGGGTGCCCGACCTGGCTGCCCTATTTCGGCCAAAATCCAAAATGGCGTCCAAAATGGCCGCCATAAAATAATAAGTTTTGAAAAACGCCCTTATTTGGTAAATTTTCCTGATTAAAATTGTCTATAAATGTGTAAACTGGACAGAAAGACTGTACTGTGATGTAGTTGCACCCATTTACATAATAAAATTGTTTTTTTTCTATATAATAACTTAATTTCTTTAATCTGAATAGAACAGAATAGAACATAAATCGTCTAAGGCATTGACTGACACTTCAGAAATGTTTATTGTTATTATTTACCCGAATAAGATGGTTCTGATGGTAAATTGAATACATAACCACAATCAATTTATTCAACGTGTTAACATTATTAGAAAATATCATTCTTTCTTTCTAATTAGAATACAATCAAACCTCGATATCACGTGTACTTACTGCGTTGAATATTCTCGTATTTTTTTCGTTGAAAATCGATAATTCATTCATGCTTAAGTCAACCACATCTGTGTTTCAAAGTAAGAAGGTGATTAAGATACATTTAACTTTGAAATATTGGTATGTCGACTAAAGACAGTTTCGAGTTTTCAAGGTTCGATTGTATAACAGTTGTACTAGTATGTCAGTTTTGCAGTACATAACATACATTCATTTCGTTATCAGGATAATTCATAGTTTCCTTTGCATACACTTATACATCAATTGAGTTTTTAGCATATATACTTTCTAGAGCATGGTGACATTGCCTTTTAGCCCGTTTAAGTTATCTGCAGCTTTCTGCCTTTTTGTGAGTGTTCTCCAGGGAAGTGGTCAATTATCATCTAATTTGGTCCAACGAAAGGCTTCTTGATACGGGATATTCTGGTCTGACTATATACGTCATATGGTAGAGGCTTCTATTGGCGTGTTGTAATTGAGGTGGTAGGTCCTGCATAGTTTAACATTTTACCCTGAGGAAACAGTTCCTGTCATAGGTCATTGACTTTGTATAGTTGTGATGTATGATCATAAAGTGTTCAAGTGAATCTTTCGATGTACTTATATGCTTCATTCTGCACTTAAAATGGTATTTATAAATGGATTCCTCAAAGCAACAGAAAATGATGCCATTACTTGAGAACATGATTTCAATGTCTTCCACACTGTCTTGGACGTGAAGACTTATTCTTGTATCCGCTTGTGGTCATGGAGCAGCATTTGTGTACTACAGCATTTGGCAACAACAGATTGGCAGTGATGTAAATTGCTTTGTTTCTTTGGTTTTCATTGGCAGCCACATCTCCCGTCAAGAGATCAAAAAGCTCTTCTTTGGATATTTAAATTCTAATCCTCACTGGTAGTCTTGTCTGATGTGAAACGTCCTTTCTTGTGCCTTTCCCCTCTTTTCCTCGGATTTCCTTTTTGAGGCTATATGTATATGTATCACTTTTATGTGCGTCGCACATAACATCAACCTTTTAGCAACTTTGAAACTGTCTGTTTATCTATGGTATGAAAGCATTTTGACTATACTATTTCATATCCAACATGCGGTAGTTCCTCTTTATTATTTGGGTCTAGGTTCTCCAATGGTTCCGACTTGCAGGTCGGATGTCTCAGTCTTTCCTGCTGAGAACACATCTGGTGCCAAAGTTTATTTCCATTGGGAAAGAAGTTATTCTGGGCCTCAGTTTATAAAAATCTTAGCAAACATTTCATATACATGTTTAACTAGTATTTGCATACATAAGTCTACTGTAAAACTTTATTAAACCTTTGGGCCACATCATCTTCACGTACTTGGGAAACTGAAAAAAGTTAACTAAAAAGAATATTATTGCTTTTTAGTTCATCATTGTTTTGTTTCACTTTTGACTTTCCTTCAGTGATTGGTATTTCAAACAGTGGTATTTTTTTTATTGGAATCTGAATTGGATAGGTCCTGCCTATTACCACTTGTTGCACATATTCTTGCATCACTATCTAAAGTGTGCCTAAATCATCTCTTGTTGCCATGCGTATGAAATTTCAGAATGAATCACACCGCTCATGTGACTGTTTTCATACTGTTCGATTGTTTACACAAATTATTGACCTACCTACCTTTTGAACGTCTCTTAGTGGGTCTAATGGTTATGGCTACAAATTGCGTTTTTTATCAAGGTTATTTTTCTGAAATTCATTTAGAATTTTAACATTTCAGGCCAAGATATCACCCAGCCTTTATGTGCATCCAGATTCTGTATCAGTTCAATGTCACCTTGATTGTACTGCTCATTTGCCCGATGAAACGATTTGGCAAAAACTTGTGATTTATTGTTGGAAATACCCAGTATTTTTGGATAACATTGTTGCTGGTATCACATAATTCTTGTATGAACTTGTAACCAGTGTGTATAATTGGTGTTGTAAAGAATAAAGAAGAATATGGGACGAGCTGCTCTAAAACGTTAACATAAAGTGTGCACTTTAATTCACAATATGCACATACAAAAAGGAGAACCAACTTCTCTAAACGTAGTATAAGGTCCCATTATTTGAATGTAGAACACTTTCCTGTCATGTTGTTCTTCCAGGAAACACATATTCCGTCATCTGCTTGATCATTCATAATTTGGAATGATTCCTGTTTTAATTTAGCTTATACCAAAACTGTCACTTTGTAAGCATATCGTGTTTTAATAAAATAGTCAAATGAGTTGCAGAAATAAAAGAATCGGCTGATCCCGGTGTTACCACATCAGCTTTTGTTAAGGCTTGTCTATCCAGATTCGTTTCACAGCTACCGACAACCCTCCAAATGGCAATCTCAATAGTCGATATGCAGACCTCCAAGCATCATCATGTAGACACTTTCGCAATGTTAATCTGTCCAGTTCCACTGAACGTATTTGGCTAAAGTAAAGAGTAAATGTCTCTAGGCTCTCAAGCTGTCAGTAGGGCACCTACCCCATTACCCACCCCACAAACAACACTGTTGTCCTAGTCCATGGTGTAGGAACGGTTCAACCAAAAGTTGATTTTTTTCTTAGTATACTAAACTAAACTAATAAGAAATATGGTCAGTACCTAATCAAATTAATGCAAAATACTAGATTTGGATGAGACAAACACTTTCAGCTCAATAATATGGTCGTTATTACCATTTTCTTTTGGCACGAATGGGCTTCTGTAGTTTACAAAATGAACTTGGAGAGGTCTAATGAAAAATGCATATATATATATATATATTTTTTAATATATTAACATTTTATAGGCAATATACGTTTCATCTAATTGGTTATTGTGCATTTCCACAATTTTATTCCATAGTAAAATGCTGATGGAATGTTACAAGCTGCGTGTTTGCAGCAAGTCACGAAAACTCATGACAATTACTTTTTCTATACTATGTAATTAAATTATTAACTCTCATTACAGTTAAAAGTACTAATTTCAAAAATAGAAACAAACAGGCGTATTGTGTCATGATTATCAGATGCGAAAATCAGAAAAAACATGATATGGTGGCCTCAATGGGACATAACCTAAATTCCGTAATCTATCAAAAAAATGTTTTTTCTTTAATAATTTGTAGCAAATAAGTTATTATTTTATATCTACGTTTTTCTTATAATATTTATGTGATAAAACATGCATTTTTTAGTATATATCATTCAGATTTATCGGCCTAGCTTAAAAATGGGCCACTTTTTATCACTTTCTCAATATTTTTTCGCGAGCTGCACTGTTTTCAATAGAAAAGATGCACCAAATGTAAATTTATCACACAGATACTATACAGTCTATTATGTATATGTTCTATTAATGTGCTCCAAAACATCACATTATATTGCAATTCCTACTGCTGAAATGGAGCTCTAAAAAGTATGTATACGTTGGCCGCCATTTTGAATTTTTCAAAAAGTAGGTCACCTAGCCCGGGCACCTATATGCCATTTGATTCTATAAGTGTCATACTATACATGTGAGAAGTTTGGTGCTTTAATCCACTCTGTAACGATTTGGCCAAAAAATGGACATAAGCAACTAGACTATGGGCTGTGTTCTTTCTGTAGATGCGGCGAGTCTAAATGGGAATTTTGGCGTTGTACAGTTGCCCTTGTGTCTGTCTGGTGGGTCTTTGATGGTAGGGATTGCCCAAACGCTTTGAAACCAGTTGACTTTGGGTATGTGGTATAATTCTTACACAGTTTTTATTTCTTATCATTTTATAAATCAAGGCTGTAATTCAACCATGGATTATGTAGGTCCCGGGTTGTGGGATGGATTAAGTAGATGAAAGCAACCTCTAGACCGTGTCTTTCTGTAGATGCTGTGGGTCTACATTTGAGTTCTGTTGAATAAGTCTTTGGCAGTTTATTCTATGGATAAAGGGTATATTTCATCTATAGATAATGTAGGTCCTGGGTGAGTTGGACAACAATGACAGTTAAATCACTATATCAAATCAAGCCATTGATCTTTAATTTTCTTGACTCATTTTAAAGTAGATTATTACAAACTAATGATAACGAATTTTATAATCTTATTTAGAATTTCACTTGTGCGGTATTTGTTTTCATAAAAAATGTATCATGTTTTGTAAATGTAGTTATTTGTATTTTCTCGCTTTGTAGGTGCTTTTATATCTTTTCCAAGTAGTATCATCAGAGTGTCAGACCCTAGGGGTCCTGATGAGACGCACAGTTGGTCGGCGTCTCACCAGGATTCAAACTGTTTGCAATTTCGATTTAAATCTGTGCATGCTATGAATATTTGTTTTCGTCTGCATCAGTTGTCGTCTTCTTATATTCTAAAAAAGATTTATCAAAATTTCTTTTAAAATTCAGGTTCAGAATGGCAAACAATTTGGATCCTGATGAGACACCGCGTAAAACAGCGTCTCATGTGAATCTAAAATGTTTGCAAAGGTTTTCAGTGTGGCGGAATTATCCGCCACTAGCAATAGTCTAGCATGGTAAGAGTTAATGTTAACTTTCATGAGGGTATGTTTTTAAATGTTCACGTATGCTATATATTGCTATCCATGCCATAAAACCGACGTTTACGCATAACGGTATAAAGCTCCAGTGAAAAAAATAGAACATCAACAGCCAATAGACATATCTATAAATAGGTAGTCAAAGATGTTCAGGGGTAATATCGATGTTATTACAGTCCTAGACAAGATGACCTACATTATGGATATCGTTGTCAAATGCTGAGAATACGATGGGAACCTAGCTATTGAAGTAAACAAACCCTAATTGATGTAGCATGGCTTTATCTTAAGACAAAAAAACTAATCAGTGTACAGTAGTCAAGTGCAGACAGTTAAGGAAACTGCTGTTATATTTATGTTTATACTGCATCCTCCGTTCCATGTATTTTCGACCATGCTTGTTGCTCTGCCTTTCATTGGTCGCAATATACGTACAAGACTACCCTGATCAATATGACTGTTCGAATTCCACCTCTAATTAGTTTTAGTTCAATCTACATGTAGTCTATTTAAAGATAATAATAATGTAAGTTTAACAGTGTTTGGTCTTCTACTCATGTTTCGCAGTGCCGTAAATCCCAACTCAATCAATCTTTTTTAACGACCTGATAAGAACAAATAAATGATGTTGTCATGATTATAAGACTTATAGGCATTACCAGCCTACGTTTGATGTAGATGTAAAAGTTTGATACCAAAATTCATCGAGACTGATAACGGGGGCGTCTCAAAATTATCGTAACATTATCGTTATATTAACTTAACCCATTCAGATTGGACCCAAACAAAAGAACATGGAGATCAGTATCATCGCACATTCATACCCAAATTTGTTCAAATGCTCTAAGTTAACCCATTTGCGCCCATTGGTTTATTCCATGCTTATAGTATTAGATTAGTCCATTATTATATAAGGGGTGCTTGGTGTAATTTTTCATTTTTGTTTGTTTTATATTGAAATTCCTATCCGCAAACAGTGTAGACTCTGATAAGACGCCGCATTCTACACTGTTTGCCTATGTCCCATTTATAGGACAGAGGGCGCAAGTGGGTTAAGTTAAATATTTCATAAATATTGCGTTTTAAATCAGGGCATAGAATGAAAAACAAGTATCTCTTGTTCTTGTGAGACTGTGAGGATTGACTTCCTTTCAATAGAATAGCTTTAACAGTTGAGCCTTTCTAAACTGAAAAAAATTGTACTATATTAAGGTTAAAGACCTTTCCTGACCTACTTTCGGTGATAATCCCTATACCGGCAGTTCCCTTGAAATCTCATGATGTTCATGCATATCTGTATAACAGTGAATCATTGAGGCGCCTCATGTAAGGTCCGCGCCATATATTTGATAGTTTGGTAAGTAAAACCAATTGAAAAACCCCGTGAGTGTGAGAATGCAGGGCCTCTCAAGACAACTTGAGATTGGTGACATTGGCTGAGCACACTTTGCTGCTGCTTTACAGTTACTTTTACGCCTATCGAGATCAATTAGGGGGAAATTCATCAAAGGACTGAGGAAATGTCTTTAAAAGACTGCTTATCTCAAGGCAACGACACTATAAAAAGCTCTAACGGGAGCTTTTTAATTGATGTTGACATACATTTAGCGACCGCTTATATTGAAATTCAGAAACAATAATGTTTCTGTCATTGTACTGAAATTTTACTCTAGTCTGTTAACGTAATACAGCGCTCCCTCTCTACAACGACACCCAATGGGAGACAACAATTGTGTTCGTTGTTCGGAGGGAATCGTTATAGGGAGGGACATTTGTTTACATTTGCAAACAGCTTAAATTCAGATCAGACGCCGCGTTATGCGGCGTCTGATCTTGATTCAAGTTGTTTGTCACTCGTCATCAAGTTTTATTCTGTCAAAATGTCCAATATGAAACTTTGAGAAAAACAGCAGACGACAATTTTAAGCAGACGATATTGCAGCAGTAAAAGCGTTAGACATGAATTTCCTGTTTGGGGAACTTCGGCAAGAGTCGCTTTACGGAGGGAATCGCTGTTGGGAGGGCCGTTGTAGGGAGGGAACGATGGACACTGATGTTCACGATTATATTCTTCACTTAAGACAGTCCAAATAAGCTTATATCGCCCGTTTCTTTCTTGAACGCACAACTGGCAAATTGTAAATGCGGATGACGTAATTTCGACAAATTTTCCCGATTTGTTCACGAATTATTCCTATCCAATTATATTGCTCCCTCTCTACAACGACGCTCCCAACGACGACTCCCTCAGTACATCGACCCATGTCGCAATTTACTAAACAGGACAATTGCGTCTGCTGTTTTTGCTCTCAAAGTTATATATAAGTGGATATTTTGATAGAAGAATAAAATGACGAGTGACACACAACTTGAATCCATATTAGACGCCGCGTTTGCTAATGTAAGCCAAGTCTCAATTTTCCTCCCTATAACAACTTCCACCGAACAAAACACTTCAATTATATATCCCATTGGGTTTCGTTGTAGAGAGGGAACACTGAACCTATATCATACAAAAGCCTTTCGTTAATACATGTATATCACAATCAGATTTAATAACTGGTTTATATATACATGTATTTACTCATAGATCAAAGTTTGTCTTAACGAATTTCATTACCATATATTGTAATCTAGAGTATTTATAGACTTTTAAATCTGCTTTAAATTCGTTTCGTTTATATTTATGAAACTAACGTTTAGTCGCTCGATCGGTTATGTTTGCCGATTAAATTCCATTTAAAATTCAGACATTATAAGGGCTTAGAATATATATTTTGCTATTGGTCATCTTGATAACAATGTTCTAAGCAGGGATCGAAACCACGTGGTATTTCAACAGCAGACAAAATATAAGAGGAATATCAAATATTTCGTGAATCTCATGCAGTTAAACCTCTCTATTACGACCACTGAATTTTGTTAATTAGTGGGTGTCTAAGACAGGTGACTGCTTAAAGCAAGATGACAGTGAAACAGAAAGCTCCTAAAGGAGCTTTCTGTTTCTCTGTCATCTTGCTTTAAGCTGTCACCTGTCTTTTATACTATCAATTAGCCTTTGTTTTAGTGGTCGTAATAGAGAGGCTGTACTGTACTTACATTCAGGTGGTCGAAAATCTCCTGTTGACTGCACGTTTCTGGAAGCTTTCTAGAAAGTTTAACCTCAACGTTGAACGACAGTAAAAACGATACGGCATTTGGCTGAAAAAAGCTTCTAATATGATCGTTCTTGTGTTCCTTAAACCCCCATACAGCTGCGCTCTCTTCTAAATTAAACCCATTCACAATCGATCCATTACCAACACTCCTAAACCCATTACACACAGCACACAGTTCACCATCAAACCGAACACCATGTGACCTGTAGATTTCCCCTTCATCGATACAGTACACTGTTTCAGTCACAGGTTTTCTTTTATGCCATGCATGAGTAAAATTACATACTTCTGCATGTAAAAAACACTTATGATTCTCCAGTCCGGATAACGGTGCAACTAAATGAAAGTTGCACCTAGGTGTTTTAAAAATTACATTCAATATGTCTTCCGATTGACCAGTGTCTAGCTGAAGTGTTGATACACATAATATTTCTGGTACCCAGTATTTTACATAAGACTGGCTAACACCGTTGCACATTGCGCAATGAATACTTCTATACGTTACGTTTGTACGCATGTCAGTAACTGGTAATATATCCGTCGTTTTACCACTGACAAGATTGAAATCATTCAAACAGTTAGAGTCTACTTGTTTGTCATTGTTACAATTTGATACGGCTTGGAATTTGATGTCATACAAATTCTCGATTGGGTTAAAACATGTTATTTCTTGTTTGAATCCCGGCAGGAATTGAATGTCATGACAACTGAAGCTTTCCATCCACATAATAATCATCACAAACAGCTTGCCCATGTGTTTTGTTGTATCTGCCATCGTTATGCCTGTCTGTAATATAAACAAGCGATGAGAATGAGACGTTATTTTTTTCTGTTGAAACGCAAACACAATATACTAAACTGTAGAAAATTATAACTGTTATAAATGTTTTACTTTCTGTTTTATATGATTGGCAATCAGGTTTGAACCTGATCAGACGCCAGTAGTGACACGCAGTTTTAAAAATAAATTTAGAAATTAATTGCGTTTGTGTTTAAACGGGAAGAATCAATTTTCTTCAAAGTACATTATGCATAAAACTACAGCTATACGAAGCCATAGTTCGCTGTCACGGAAATTATCGAGCCCAAAGATCATCCCATTTTAAGTTTTAAAATGTTCCAATCTTAATTTAACTCCTTCTCTGTCTTACCCCGAGTACAGTGGTTATTTGCAAACAGTTTAAATCCTGATTAGACGCCGCGTAACGCGGTGTCTAATCAGGATTCAAACTGTTTGAAACTCATTTCAATATTTCGTAACTCAAAAACCCTAAACATTGAATTTGAGAAATCAAAGCAGACGACAATTGTTTAAAATTGATGACGTCATGGCAGTGAAGGGGTTAAAACGGCCAGTTCAGAAGGAAACACCATGCAGTGTAAGATCGCTCAATACTAGACATTTGGGTTTTGCCTCACGAAACATCGTACGACAAAAAACGGTTGTAAGTCAAAACTTTAAAATACACTCTATTTCTTTCTATTTAATCCTGTTTTAAGACATTTCTTTGGAATCGCCTTGACGATTCAAAAGATATATCTCAAGACAAGAGTAGATGGAGAAATAAATAATAATTTAGACGTTTACAACCTGACTACCGACAATGTCTGTTGAACGACGTTTCGAAAGACGGACCTAAATGATCAAACAGCGAAATTAAAGATGCGGCTCGACTTTTTCCTCTTCTGTTTAATATATGTCTTATTTTCCCATGGAACGTCTCATGTCTAAATCCTATATGCAATTCCCAATACTCTTTATCTTAACACGACTAATGAAAGCTGAAAACAACAATATAAGTTATGTATACTGCAACAATCAGTTTAGAATAAAGAATATGCAGTGAAGCTTGTGTTTTAAATACAACACGAGTAGGGAAGATTTAAATACAGATTGAGATTGAAAACAATATGGTGAATTTGAAAGAAGCGAAACTACTAAAATCATGCACCAAATAATAGGTATTTTACCTGCTACCAAATTTACTACATGTGTATTCCTTAGTACCAAAACAATTCGTAAAAGTTAGACTCATAAACAGTAGCAGCGTAATCTCAGGTTTAATCTTATAATCAAACCAACTTTCCCAGTCAATATGTATATACATCTTCTTAACTTATTACCCTCGATATATATTAATGCAGTCTAGCATATTGAGCCAAGTGTCTTATATAAACAGTGAAAAATAGTTTCAGTGAGGTAATTTTAGTGCATTTCAAGCTAATTACGTGATAATGGTGGTATTATTTATTCTACGATGTATGTCGGAGTTGGCAATGGTACACTATTAGCTTCAGATCAAAACCCAATTCTGAGTTTGATTGAGATGTTTACCATGAGGGTGGACTAGAGGTATTAATACACTGCTTTAATAATGTTCAGTCAGCTAAAGTATTACACAAAATAAAATGATCTTCGATAGAAATATATACATAAACACTGCTTTTAAAATAAGAGACAACACCAGACATTTAAGTTTTCTGCTCTGGGTTTTCTATATTGTCTAATAATTTAACGTATGCTTTAGAATTTGAGGAGCTAATTGTTGTATTTTGTTTTAATGATTATGATTCCTATCATTTTTTTCTAGAATACTTTTAATTTATGAGCTCAATGTTTACTGGTCATAGTATTTTATAAATATCTAAATAATAAACATTAAAATCAAGGGTATTTTCGCCAAATCTGTAAGCTTTTACAGCAGTAAAATAACCAATTATACGGTACGTGTATAGCACTAGCATCAGCGAGCATTTGTGTTTGATACATACAGTATGTGTTTAAAGCCGCATTGTGCTTTTGGGAAACCTGCATAAAACGGTTGCTTGGGATCCCATTAGAACTACATGGGACGTGATTCTTTCACAAAAAGCGGCTTTACCTAAGAAATTCGCTTTTTTTTATGTTTTTAATTTATGGGTGTTAACACCCATTAATTTGACCTTGTCAACGGAAAGAAGGACAACTCTGTAAATACAGGGCTCCAGATAAGGGGAGTATTTCGAAAACTAAAACCTTTATTTCTGCTTTAAAACCAATGTTGTCACTACTCATTAGAATCGTCTCCAAGAGACAATTCTAATGAGTAGTAACATCATATCATTCGGTGCTGAAATGAGTGATAAACTGTTGGATTTGTTCAGTTTACTTCGGATTAGCTGGAGCACAGGAATGAAGTGGTTCGAGATTCAAACAGTCAAACAACTAGGTCTGACGTGTCAAAGGTCAGCCGATTCCAATTTTTAGGTAACACAGCTTTCCGCATGTTCTCGGACCATATTTTAAACAGCCGAGTAATAATGAAGGCGGAATTATTGTGAGCAGTTTAGCGCAGTAGGCAAAGGTTAGGTATGCAAAGGCAAATAGCAGTATTTTTAGTAAGCGTGGGTTCGAATCCCACGTAGACCTTACACTTTTTTTATCTAAATCTTGCATGAATAGTAAAGCATTATATTCTATTCCATACTGTATAATAGAAGCTGACCATTTATGAACACGTTCGCCAGTGTTGGTGAAGGGTTGCTTTGTTTCAGTTCGAGTCCGATATTAGTCATATTTTAAACAATTAATCGATGATAAAATACATACATGTACATGTATATACATATAGGCTTCTATAATATTGAAATGTAATGAGTTACAAGCATGATCTGTTTACTGGGCTCCAGATAAGGGGGAATAGACACAAGTTTTCCAACATTTTCCTCATGTCTGCACTAAACCTTATGGTTTGATTGCATGTACTAATTAGAATGGTCTCTTCGAGAAGCTTTTGATTAGTAGTCACACTATGGGGTTTAAAAGAGACATGAAGATTTTACTTTTTGAAATACTCTCCTTGTCTGGAGCCTTAATTACGGTGAAACTCATAGGAATCGACCACTCATTAAGGACTATTAAAGTGGTCTTTTTAGACAGGTTGTTACTGAATGTAGAACAAAAGTAATGGAGACTGCCTTATGCATTATTCCCCCATTATGCTGTCACCTGCCTTAAAGGCCAACAATAAATAAATATCACATCTCACAGAGGGTGAGAGAACGGATTGGTCACCCGAGGCAAGTAATTACCACTGTTTTCAATACAGACTGAACAACGATCTCGAATACATGTACATGTACTAAGTATCGGAACTATTTTATTTTTATTACTCTAAACAAATTATTTAAAGCCACTATATTACTCCCACATAATCAGAATCAAACATTTTTCTTACATGAAATTTATGTCACTATCGTAAGCGTTCCATATAAAAAGAAGTAATACGTGGTGATATTTGAAGCAATATTGCTAACGAACAGTGAAATTTGTGGAAACAAGTAATCAAGTTTGTTTATTTTTGAATAGCGACGAAAATTTACGGACATACTCGGTAAAGCTCATTTGCATAATTCTATACAACAAGTCGATTGCTTTACAACCAAAGAGAGACAACGCCTTTAAGTTTGGCCGTTAAACTGATGTAATGTATACACATTGTCGCGGCCGAATCAATCACGTGACCTTTATGCGATCGATCGAAAGTTCTCGGAACCAGCCCGTAATCTTATTTGTAAACAAACCCGCTTATAATGTAAACCACCACGATACGAATTCGACACATTTTGGTAGGATTCTTTACGAAGTGGGTGCATATGTCAGGCTTCTTACACTCGATTTCACTTAGTTTTAATACATAGAAAATGCACACATATAAGAAATTGCGCGTTTTAAACACCAATTTGAGCGGGATTGTGCCTTTAAGAGAAATAAACACAATAAATAGATTTGCTAACCATTTGGTATCCACAAAAAAGAACAAAATTTTAAAAAAATAAAAAATGGACCGATCGGGAATCGAACTCGGACCGCCGTGGTCAGAGCCGACGATCTAACCGTTACACCACGGGTACAGATTACTCCATAACGATTCATATAAACGTTGTATATAAAGTTTGTATATTGACGCGTTTTTTAAAAAAAAAATTATCAAATTGCAAGCGACAAACCTTAATTATGAATAAATATTGCCAACAAAAAGTTTACAAACACATATCCATTCGTTATTTGTATTCTCATATAGCTCTACGATGTTATAGGCCATTCTACAATCGTCTCCAATTCTGTCTTCTATTTCTAGCATTTACGGCACTCTAGCAACAAGTTGACAGATACTTTAGGTAGGCTAATTGACAAAGCAGAATGTCAGATTTAGTAGCAAATTTCGACATAAATATTGAACAAGATGCACAGTTTGAATATAAGGAGTTGGAAAAGAAACATCTCCAAAATAATGAACGACCTAGATTAGCAACGCTAAACTGGTGACACTTTGCAGTCGATTGTTTTGAAATCTTATCGCATGAGATGAAGCGTAAAGTATGGTCCATTTGATGTCGATTGTATAACTTTTCAAATTTGAATCGACTCACTTTTCCAGTTCATTGCCGTTACTTCACTAGAAGCGTTTTTATTCTTCCTTTTTCTGAACTGCTCAGGCGTACTAAAACCCGGTCCGAATACAGGGCTGCCATAAATTGATCATGAAAAATCTCATGAAAGATTTCCAAATTTTCTATTTTTCAAGTGTGATTACATAAAGCAGGTTGAAAGTAAAACGGAATGCGACTAATATAAAGGCACATTCTGCTTTACTTACAGCCTGTTTTAAGTTGTCATCTGCTGGGATAAAATTTAGAAAATTTCGGAAAATCCGGAGTTATGGCAGCCCTGTGGACATGCGGGCCTTTTGGTGATGTTATGCGGGCCGTTTGGTGATGTTAGCCATGTAACATTACGGATTTTCACCTTCTGACGTCACATTAGTAGATAAATCGAGTGAGGTATAATAATGACTTATGTATAGAGATGTTTCACCGTATAATCATCTACATAGATCTACATTACAATGAAAGTATATGATGGTTGAAATGAAATTGGAAATAAAGCAATTATAGAATCCTTAATATATTTTAGCAAAAAAAAGTTTAAGGTTGATGCGAGTTTCGAACCCACGCCAAATAAAATTTCCCCGATCATATACTCGATTATGGGCCTACGACCTATCCATTACGATATGTTTCTGATAACTAATCCGCTCATTGTTTATACCTATAACTCAACCTTGTTTTTTAAAAGAATGAGACGAGGATATCCGAAATGCTGATCTCCCTTAAAAATGGACTCGGCGACCCCGTGACACGTCATACCTAGTTGTTTGACTATACTTTCGGTTTGTTATGGTTTTAAACTGCCACTTTTGATGAATTAGGTCTGTCTTTAACATTTCATAGATCAGTTTGGCCCATAAGAAGGTTGAAACATTATTATTAACCGTTATTGTATTTCGGACATTAAAAAAAGGTCTGAAAACACAATGGGACTTTAAATTCCCTCAAGAAAAGTGTTCTCCGACCTAAAAACGAAGTAGATTATTTTAACTCCACTCAAAATATACTATACAGATACAATAAAATATACTTAGACCATCATATTTAAATGGCATTGTAATTAAGGGGTTAGAGTATTTTTTTAAAATCATGTTTAACCCTTTACCCAATAACCCGTATATAACATTAAATACAGGTGAACACTTAAAGCAGGTTGAAAGTAAAGCAGAATGTGCCTTAAGGCACATTCTGCTTTACTTTCAGCCTGCTTTAAACAACCATCTGCTAGGCTACATAAAAATATTTGTTATGGTAATTGTTCATGAGGGTATAAACTGGAACTATTTTCTTCAGCAGAGGAATAAATTAGATGCGCTAAAAGTCGCTTCTATGGGGTAAAGGGTTAAACACAACCCACTTCCTTATGTTTATATATACATGTACGTGTTGTGTTTATATAAATGCCTGCCGTCCATTTACAAATATTTCAATGCCCTATCAGTTGCCCGTATTACGAAACGTCGTACGACAAATACTTTCTTAACCCTTTCCCCCATAGAAGCACCTTTTAGCGAATGTGATTTATTCCTCCGCCGAAGAAAAAAGTTCCAATTTAATCAGTCATGAATATATATTATAGGGAAAATTTTCTATATTCTAGCACATGATAGCTTAAAGCAGGCTGAAAGTAAAGCAGAATGCGCCATAAGGCGCATTCTGCTTTACTTTCAGCCTGCTTTAAGTAGTCACCGTTTTTCAAAACTAGAAACAGGCTATAGGGTAAAGGGTTAAGTCAGGTTCTTAAATTCTCAATTATTTATTTCGCCCTCAAATCTAGTTTTGTGACATTTCTTTGGACTCGTTATTCCAAGATGTTTCCAAAATGATGTCACAAGACAGTATAAGATAGAGAAATCAGAAATAAGATGTATTTAAATTTTTTGACTTACGACCATATTTTGTCGTACGACGCTTCGTAAGACAGATCCAAAGTGTTCTGTCTTTTTAAGGCAACATACAAGAAAAGAAACAAACAACTAGCTCGTATTCTCTTCACCTTGGCCCGGTTTAAAACATCTTGTTATAGTGTGCTCATTATAAAATTTTGAAGGAAAATAGTTACCTGTAACTATTAGAAGAATTTGGTTATCATCCACTCTTGCATCACAACTGAGGACACATGTTACACAGTCTAAAACAGTCACATTGCGAAAGCTTGTCGCCCAGAATTACTGAACAAAAGAACTATAGCATAACCATTGCATGTCTGTTCTGTAGACCATGTATCACGATTCCTTATTGTCTCAATAGTTCATCGAACAGTAGGTCACACTGATGTAAATTACAGGGGCCCGTTTTATGAAATATTGTATGACAAAAACGGTCGTAAGTCAAAACTTTAAAATACATTTAATTTCTTATTTCTCCGTCTAATCATGTCCTGTGATATCTCTTTTGGAATCGTCTTTTAAGAGATGTCACAAGCCGGAATTTGATGGCGAATTGTATAGTAATAGAGACTCTTATGATCTGACTTACGACAACATCTGTCATACGAAGCTTTATAAAACGGGCCCGGTTCTGTCGACCATGCGTCACGATTCCTTATTGTCTCAATAGTTCACAGTAGCTCAACAGTGGTTCACACTTATGTAAATTACAGTAGTATATAAAACATTAAGTAGCTTTTTTAAATCGTTAGTGCATTTAAATCGTAGTAAAACGGGCAGTTTGAAATTAAAAGAAAAACACATGTATATACTATTTCAGCCACTTTCTTTCAAATCCACTACAAATTTTTAAATTGAAGAACAATTTTACAAATTTACGTATACGGTTTTTAACTACTTGACTTTTTCACTTCAATCACCTCTATGGAGGAAGTTTTATTTGATATGTTTATATTTATTCCCCTTTATGTATCTTTAATTCTTGTCCAGAAATCATGACATGGTTTGTCAGATTTCAATCTGATTAACAGTCTTATTTAGCTTTTATTCCTTTAACCCTTTACCTGATAGCCTAGTTCTAGTACTTAAGATAGGTGACTACTTAAAGCAGGTTGAAAGTAAAGCAGAATGCGCCTTAAGGCGCATTCTGCTTTACGTTCAGCCTGCTTTAAGCTATAATGTGCTATAATATAGAAAATATTCCCTATAATACATATTCATTACTGATTAAATTGGAACTATTTTCTTCAGCGGATGAATAAATCATATCCGCTAAAAGGCGCTTCTATTGGGGAAAGGTTAAGAGTCTGGCATTAACCCATTTGTGCCCATGATCCCATATATGGGACATAGACAAATAGTGTAGAGTCTGATCAGAGTCTACACTGTTTGCTGATAGGAATTTCAATTAAAACAAAATGAAAATGAAAATTTTGACCAAGCATCCCTTTAAGAAAAAATGGGACTAATCCTATATATAAACATGGAATAATTAACTGGGTTAAATGGGTTAAGCGGAATACGGACGGCAAGGTTGAAATAGATGATATCGCAGCAGGATAAAGTTTAATTGTTTCATAATAAAATGTTCACGTATATCAAATACCCTAATAAAACGATACTCAGAGTACAATAAACCAACTCATTGCCACTGTTTTCTGTTAAGCCCTTTCATGATTTAATTTATCCCTTCAGCGCCATAGTGTCGTCTGCTTCAATATTGTTGTCTGCAATAACGTTTCAAAGTTAGATTTAACGCAGTACAGTGGAGAATCTGTTATTCTTTCCCAATAAACGCGTTTACGCTAAAACCATTAATTCCACTGCAAACAGTTTGGAGCCAGATCAGACGCCGGGTAACCCGGCGTCTGATCAGGCTCCAAACTGTTTGCCACCAAGATAAAGATGAATTATCAGAATTGTCAAAAAGTTGTACTTTTCTACGTTTTAGTGTTTTGCGTTTGCGTACGTTTGCGTTTAAACGGGAAAGAATAACAGATTCTCCACTGTATAACTTACATAATTTCGCGTAACGCGACGTCTGATCAGGTTCAAAACTGTTTGAAAATGCGCTTTATGACGTCACTGAAGATGAATGGATTAACCGTAATCCTGCAGTTCTGCGGTTTGCTTCAGAATTGCCGTCAGCAAAACTAATATTTCATAATGAGCTTTATGTGTTCTAAAATGAAGAAATTACAGTCGTGTGTCAAATAGTTTGAATCGAAATGAGACGCCATGTGACGCGAAGAAATATTTAGGTAAATGACGAACTGTTATATCTCTATCAGAGACCGAATTACTGGACCTTACCATGCGAGAGGTTACTTGTGCCAAGGTAATACAGAAAGCGTATAAACAGTTACTTTTAGTAGGGTAATGAAGCGGCTACTCAGCCAAATAAGAAAGTAACCATTTTTGTATCCGAGTATAATGATTATTTGCAATAATTTGCACCCTGATTACACGTTGTGACGCGGCTGATAAAGATTCAAACTGCCCGAGACGAATTTCAACATTCCTCAAGTCAAAATACCTAAAATTTAGATCTGAGAACTAAAAGCAGACGAAAATTGTTTAAACTTGATGATGTCATGGCAGTGAATGTGTTGATACGTCTAACGCCCTTAACTTCTGCTGAGCATTTAAATACTAGTATACAAAATATACGTGTAACACTTAATACAGTGTGTTCGCATATCACCTAAAGTATTCAATTGGCAAATAAAGTAAAGAAATCTCAGAAAAGGGCAAAAACTTATGTAAAACAGTTCTTACCTGATCAGACAGCTCCTTTTTGGAGTTATTTATCAGGATCGACACTGTTTTCACCATGTTTTATATCTGGTTTATTGTACAATCAGAAGGAAATCAATTAATGCTCAACGTTCGGAAGGGAAATAAAATAGTTAACATAAAACACGACATTAAATAGTACTAAACATGAGTTTGTTTATAACGAATTTAATAAAAGTTATTATGTGATAAAAAAAATCTTATTATTTTATATACCATGTGTTTAACAGGAATACACAGTTATCAAATTTCAACAAGCGGTATCAATGAATATGTAATTCATGGTCAATACTTTCAATACGAGTGTCAAACAGTTTGGGTCCTGATCAGACGCCGCGTTATGCGGCGTCTGATCAGGATCCAAAATGTTTGTAGACGCGCTTTTAAGCGTCATTGAGAGTGAAAGGGTTAAGGTGACTAGGCAATTCATTTTGATATAGCAAACAAAGCGTTGAAATGTTACTGAAGGCCCTGCTAATAGGCGATTAAATGAACTAGATATTGTCAACGTGATCATTCTGAGTAAGATTAATCATTTTTGGTTCAAATATGGCCTGAAGTGTCTTCAAAAGTGTTACCTATGGCTTGGCTAATGGCCTGACCAAACACATATTCATACGTAACATAGATTTTGTCTAGGAGATTATTTTGAGCAGTTTCATGAATTTGGAGCTAAAAATATGGCACTTTTAAGTAAAAAGTGTTCAGAAGCCATTTCTTTGTTTTGACCTACTTACCCATTTAATACTTGACCTAGAGTTTGTCAAGGTAATCATTTCAGTTAATTTCACGAAAGAATAGCTACAAACATAGGCCCTTGCATAATCTGAATCTTTTCCTGTGAGTAGGTCTATTCTGAGCAAGGTTAATGAATTTACAGCTATTAATATGGGTCCCGTTTCATAAAGCTTCGTATGACAAAAACGGTCATAAGTCAAAACTTTAAAACACATTTAATTTCTGATTTCTCTATCTAATCCTGTCTTGTGATATCTCTTTGGAATCGTCTTTTCAAGACGATTCCAAAGAGATATCACAATACAAGAATAGATGGAGAAATAAATAATAATGTAGACTTTTATATTCTGACTTACGACAACATTTGTCGTAAGAAATTTTATGAAACGGGCCCCTGACTCGTAGAGTAATAAGAAGCTTTTACATGTTTTAACCTACTGACCTACTTTTCATCCGCTGACCATGAACCTGTTTGTTGGATTTCGGTGTAGGGATTGCCCAATTGCTTTGAAACCAGTCAGATGAGGGTCTGTGGTATAATTTGTGGACAGTTTTTATCTTTATTTTATAGATTAAGTATGTAACTCAGTGTGAACTCAGCCATTGATTATACAATACTCAACCAAACAACATGTAGAGTATCGTTTAAAACATTTCGTTCTACGATATTTGAACAGCTCTCCGACTCTACTCTAAAACATAAAACAATCACTATTGGTCTTTTAATTATTTACACATTTAAAAGTTGATTTTGCAAACTAATTATAACATTTTTTATAAGCTTGGTAATACAATTGAAAGAGTTTCCATGTTTCCACAATGCATCATGTTTATTGTAAATGTAGTTAAAGCTGTGTTGATTTAAGGCCAGCGGGTTTAGACGAGACGTTGTTTAAAGAACGTGACGCAAGCAGGACGATGAACGCAATGCGACGAACGATGGACGATCCCAATAACCTCCCATAGGCATTGCGTCAAGTGGGCTAAAAAGCATCAGTTTATTATCAAAATACAGTCATATAAGTTTGATTATTAATTATTATTTATTTTCTGTTTTCGATGTTATATCGGATATAGTTTTGTGCTGAATATTCTGCAGGTGAATTTTACCTTTATTTAACCCCTTCGCTACCATACCCCGAGTACAAGAGTTATTTGCAAACAGTTTGGATCCTGATCAGACGCCGCGTAATGCGGCGTCTGATCTGGATCCAAACTGTTTGATACCCATCTTAATATTTCTGAAGTCAAAATACTTAAAATTAGATTTTAGAAATAAAAGCAGACGATAAATATTGAAAATTGATGACGCCATGGCAGCGAAGGGGTTAAGTAGTTAGCAGTCGGTCTATCAATGTTAAAACAATATAATTCTTTAAAATGAACTGCTAGACATATTTTTTGTTGTGTTGCATCAGAGTCCCAGATTGGAGTTGTCCGATCAGGGTCTGTCCTGTTGCCTTCAAGAAACTTTCTAGCATGAGTTTTCATTCCTTCCTATGGAAATGTCTCCTTATTTTATTGGTCAATGTAGTGGTATAAGTGATAGGTACTCATAATGGGTGGGTTTTATCATTACTACATTTATAGCAGCAAACGAGTTAACTCTTTCATTGCCAACGTCGCCAAAAGTCGACTTTGAAAACAGTTTGGATCTTGATCCGACGCCGCATTACGCGGGGTCTGATCAGAATCCAAACTGTTTCACACATTTTTTACTTAGTACAGCCCTAAACATGACTGAATATTTTACCGACGACACTTTGGTGGTAAGAGGGTTGAAACTGACGATAAAAATTGGCAGGACAGAGTAGGCCAATCTCAAGTTGTTGAGACACAGCTGTATTTATTCTCATTAATTCTATTTAACCCACTGTTTCTCTGTATTGGTGATAAATTAAAGAAAGAAAGTATAATTTTAGTACACATTTTATTTTACCTTTTTGTAATTCCACCACCATATCACGGTCAGTCTAAAGACCCCAAACCTCCCCAAACTTATCCAAACCTCCCAAAACCACTTTTAAAAGCAAGTTTTTATCATTCTAGCAGATTGTAGTTTAAAGCAGGCTGAAAGTAAAGCAGAATGCGCCTTAAGGCGCATTTTGCCTTACTAATGCTTGTCTTCAAAACCAGGAACAGGCTATTAGGATAGTGAGTTAATATTTAGAGGTACAGTGGAGAATATGTTATTCTTTCCCGTTTAAACGCAAACGCAAAGCACTAAAACGTAGAAAAGAACAACTTTTGGACAATTCTGATAATTCTTGTTTATCTTGGTGGCAAACCGTTTGGTGCCTGATCAGACGCCGGGTACCCGGCGTCTGATCTGGCTCGAAACGGTTTGCACTGCAAATAATAGTTTTAGCGTAAACGCGTTTATTGGAAAAGAATAACACATTCTCCATTGTAACTGTGTAAAGTGATCTTAAGTTTTGTTCGAGTTGTTCCCCTTGAAAAGAAAAACATCGAATATTTAATTTTAAATTAACCTTTTTTCATTGTTTTAGCTTAAATTTGCCATTTATAAGCTCTTTTTGATTAGATATTAAGTAACTTAAGTGGTTTGGATTGTTTTTAAGTGCTTTAGGCAGGTTTCGAGAGGTTTGGAGTGGTTTGGGGAGGTTTGGGGTCTTTAGACGGACCCACCATATTATCATCATCATCTGTATATATAAATTGTCGTATGTTATACGATAACACATTCAATTTCTTGAAATTTTTATTCAAGAAGTACTGGTTTGTGTGTCAAACAGATTTGGGGGGGAAGTTAAATGAAATGCAGTGACCCCTCCCTACAACGGCCCCACAAACAACGATTCCCTCCTTACACCATTGAGTGCCATTTTTTCCAAGTGTCACACGAAAACACATTCAATTGTTGAAAATTTAACTAAAATTGTACTTGTTCTAATGTCTTACAATTTGGAGAAACGTTCATAGATAAAATACAGCCCCCCCCCCCCCTACATTATACAGCAATGCTTATGTCCAACGTTTTCACTCCTTCAATATCTACAATTGGTACAGTGGAGAATCTGTTATTCTTTCCCGTTTAAACGCAAACGTACGCAAACGCAAAACACTAAAACGTAGAAAAGTACAACTTTTGGACAATTCTGATAATTCATGTTTATCTTGGTGGCAAACATTTTGGAGCCTGATCAGACGCCGGGTTACCCGGCGTCTGATCTGGCTCAAAACTGTTTGTACTGCAAATAATAGTTTTAGCGTAACAGCGTTTATTGGGAAAGAATAACACATTCTCCACTGTATCTGCTGTTTTTCCCTAAGTTACGTATTAGAAGTTTTGACAGAACAAACATAAATACGAGTGACACATAGTTTGAATCCAGATCAGACGCCGCCTTACGCGGCGTCTGATCTGGGTTTCAAACTGTTTTCTGTCCCTTATACAACTCCGAACAACACACATAATACGTGTTTCCCAATGTGTGTTGTTGTAGAGAGAGAGCACTGTTTTTCTAAACATTTACGTAATCCTTTAGACCAACGATATGAATCATCAACGGGTACTTCCATTGAATATATAATTAAATAAAGACTCGTTTTAGGAGAGATACTCAGACCGACAGACAGACAGAAAAATAGATAACATTAAGTCATACGCTGGGATTTGAGAATAGATCTAATAACAAATAAAACAAGTGTAGCAAATGTACGCCTTCACTAACATAATCTTACATATACAATAAAGTAACTGGATGATTGCTCATGTGGGTTAATTCTTGGGTTTCTTTAGATAAAGTTACAGTGTTCCCTCCATACAACGGCCCTCCCAACAACGACTCCCTCCTTACAACGACTCTTGTCGCTGTTCCCCAAACTGGACAATTATGTCTTACGCTTTTATTGCTGCAATATCGTCTGCTTAAAAATGTCGTCTGCTGTTTTTCTAAAAGTTACATATTAGTTGACCTTTTCAGAGTAAAACACTAAATTACGAGTGACAAACAGCTTGAATCCAGATCAGACGCCGCGTTACGCGGCGTCTGATCTGGATTCAAGCTGTTTGCAAATGTAAGTCAAATTCCCTCCCTATAACGACTCTCTCCGAACAACGAACATATTTTTTGTCTCCCATTGGGTGTCGTTGAAGAGAGGGAGCGCTGTATAATGCACTTACTCCCCTTTACCTCAGGCTCGTCATTTGTTTATACATGTGTATCTTAATAATTTGAAACACTGGGCAGCTAAGAACTGATTATTATAAAGGAATTATTATGGTAATCCTGTTGTATATAAATGTATGTATATAGTGAAGTACTATTTTTTCCTAATACATGTAAACATGTTTGTGGGAACAAATTAAGCACGTTACAAACACATTCATTCAAACGAACATTAACCCTTTCCCCCATAGAAGCGACTTTTAGCGTATTTAATTTATTCCTCCGCTGAAGAAAATAGTTCCAGCTCATTCCCTCATGAACAATAACCACTACAAATATTTTATATAGCCTAGCAGATGTTAGCTTAAAGCAGGCTGAAAGTAAAGCAGAATGTGCCTTAAGGCACATTCTGCTTTACTTTCAACCTGCTTTAAGTGGTGACCTGTCTTCAATATTATAACTAGGCTATCAGGTGAAGGGTTAAAACTATCTACCAACAGCTCCTGTCTGAAAGGTTTCATGCACCTATAATACAAAGGTTCTGGTATGACACGTTTGATGGCAAATTACCATGGTCGGAAATATATAACTTTATTACTAAGACACAAACGATCAATAATATTTTCCGAATCAAGAGCAATACGATACAAGTGGAAAATGGAAACTTCTCGAAATTGTTTAATATATCATGAAATCCAAGACCATGAGCACAATTTCATTAATTGTTTTAAAAGTGCAACCATATTGGACATTTTGACGATGTTTAAAACATGTGTTATAGGAACGTGACATAAAAACAATCTTTAAACACTGGCTACTTTTACGTCAATATAATTTTAACTAATTTAGGTTTCAAAAAAAAAAATACTAGAAAACTGTAATTATAGGGCTAACCACGACAATTTAAAGGATATTGCTTACCTCATCTTTTCGGTATTAACCATTTCACTCTCAATGACGCTTTAAAGCGCGATTGTAAGCAGTTTGCGTCCAGATCAGACGCCGCGTGACGCGACGTCTGATCAGGACCCAAACTGCTTCACTCTCTTATCGATATTTATCAAGTCATACAACATCAAATCCATCTTTGAAACGTGTTTAGCAGACAACAATACTGAAGCAGACGGCAATGAAGCGGTGAAAGGGTAAAAATCTCCCGAATATTTGATCATGAAAGGGTTAAGCATGGCAACACTAATATACTCAACAAAAAGGGCCTGTATCTCTGTTGAGGACTTCCACATTCGTAATAAAACACTTACTAAAAAGCTTCTTAAACAGGGGTACAGATTTCATAAACTTCGTAAAACATTTTCTAAATTCTTTTTCATTAACAGGTATAAATGTAACTTAAAGTCTATTCTGCGACAAGGTATTTCACATCCGGAGTTTTATGGTGATGTAATTTACAGACTTCGTAAGATTCTTGGACATATGCATCTTCAAAACCTGTTTGTGAAACATATTAGATCTTTCCTCAAAACAGATTATGATCCAACTATATTGCTGCGCACTTCACGTTTGGTTATCGATCAATCTACAATTGATAACTATGTTTTCCTCTTTGGTTGTGCGACGACCTACAGGGCTTAGCACTACATGATGATGTATCTCTAAAGCCGTCCTTAACCGGGAGCGTTATGTCGGATTTTCGTGCTTTGTTTTTTCTCTCCTTCTCTGTCGTACCCTGAACCCATCCATGTCTTACAGTTACTCGTGACTACGGACTAGTTGCTTGAGTACAATTTGACCGTTGCTATAGTGGGTTATTTTTAACACGGGTTTGAATGTATAATTCTTTCCCGTGTTACTAAGAATATTCTTGTCATAGAATTTATGTTACATGTTTTACATGTATTTACTTATTGTGTTGCCGGTGTTGACCCAGCAACAACAAACCATGTCGATACGAAGCCTTAAGCTCACATCAAGATATGTTTGTTCCGTTATATATACATTCACTTCCCAACAAACAACAGTTTAAGAAGCCTTATTTGCATATTCCAACGTACCATGTTAGTTACATAACTCCGCCCTCTGAGCAATCTCGTCCCCAGATTTGGATCCTGGGAGAACCGTGAGTAAGGCTACTCCAGTCAGGTAGTTGTCTTTATCCCACTGCTGAAACTATATGTAATGGGAAAACTGAGTGACCCTGCAACAACAAAGCCTAAATCGCTTAAGGTATGTCTGAGTTTTTCCCTAACAGGCTTCAAGAGATGTTAATTGCTCTGTATAAATGCACTCACTACTCAATACACAGCGATTTGGGAAGCATCATTTGTATATACATGTACCAACGTTCGACGAATGTTACACGATTATCTCGTTACCGTTGAAGCTTTAAACGTACAATTCCGATTTCCAATTAAGCCTAAACCATTTTTCATCATCTAAGGGTAAGTTGTACAATCTGTTTGAAAATGACACAAACACTGCATAACAGATCTTGTTCATTTTGCCGTTCCACAGAGCAATCTTTGTTGAAGAAACGAGTCCTTGGTGAAAATATATACACGATAGTATTGAAAAGACTGTTCAAACAGAAAGATGGGCTCTGGACAGTTATTGTCTTGTTTTTCTGACATTGCCGATCTACTTTTAGAATGCGTATTAACTGTATCTATTAACTTAAACTAGTGTCAAATATCGTTATTCTCTATTAACATAAACTTGTAACGTTCTTTTTAGCTGAAATAGTGTGCACCCTTTAGACTTTGTTGAATATGGTGTAGATGATAAACATTGAATCCGTTTTTATTCAGGTGAAATTTGTTTCGTTTGAATTTTCTGGAAACGGTGCAAAGTGTATTGTTTACTTTGTTGCTACATTAAGTATGTAAACCCTACTCGATAGAAACGCAATAAACGATATTGATAGTAAAAGTGATAATGACTCTTGTCATTTTGACAAACGTGTACATAAAGCTGACAAAACAAAGATATTAGCAGCAAAATCTACCGAAAGACAATTTGCAAGCTTTTAGAAAGAAAATTTAAAAGTTTTGAAAGAAAATGTAAACTCAAATGTATATTTTCAAAAGTTTGATTAATTGACAAAGGCATATAATATTTTAGATATACTTTTCGGTGGATTACTAGGACATAGCAGTGGATTATCACTTGATAATTTCACTTTTTCAGTCAATGAGATTATCGTCGCGTATTTTATGAATTTTCCCCGTAGGGCTCCCCAAGAATCGTAGTCAATCGTGTTTTATCGTTTAATTCCGGTGTAACGAAGTATTTTGACCCCCATCGAAAAATGACCTCCGGTCAAAATTCGACGACGTAGAATGACCCCCGGTCATTTTTCGATATCGTACAATGACCCCCCCCCCCGGTCATAATTCGACGTCGAAATGTGACCCCCCCGGTCATAGTACTATGACTCCCCTCATGAAGTGTTTTGACCCCTCCTGAAATAGATCGACCCCCATCGAAAAATGACCCACCCCTCTTTAGCAATAAACAGACACAGTTTAACCCATTGGACCCTTGCGACGAGTATATTAGTAATTTACAAACAGTCTACCTAGTACTAGTACATGTACATGTGTCCTTTGTAACCCGTGTAGACTCAGATAAGACTAATCCCAAAGGAGTTCTCTGATATGTTTGCAATATATGTCAGTTTTGAAATACTAAAAGAAATTAGAAACGCAACTTTTTTAAACGTAAGATATTCATGTACAAATATGTTCTCAATATTTTGCACGACTTTTCCATGACTGCACCGATACACACTTACCCAGTGATGGAAAAACGTCGTCGAACGCCCATCGATATCACGCGTAGCACGGGCTTAGCGTAAACTAAAGGTCACGTGACTACAGGTAATTGTATAGAGTAAACCTGTTCGGTTACATTACAAAAATCGTCAGTTAGACCAAGATAGTAAATTTTAAAAGAAAAAAATCTAATCTGATCAAAGATGGCAATGCCACGCTTACGCAATAATAAAAGTTAAGCAGCCGTTCGGGTGCTGTTGAACGGAAGTTCTCAGAGTAACGTTGTAAATCATCTTACTGTGCAAAAAAGCACTATTTCCAGGCTATATGATCGTCTGTGTACCATTGGAACAACGAACGACCGTCTCCGACCTGGCCTACCCCGAGTAACGTCACGTCTTGATGACACACTTACGTCACAGGTTCCAGACACCCGAAGAAACCGCTAGAAAATTTAGAGGTCCTAATAACACCAGACCATGCGCACGAATTGTGTCAAACAGGCTCCGGATCGGCGGAATCAGAGCAAGAAAACCATACGTAGGGTTGCCGTTAACAAGGCCTCGACGTCAACGCCGTATGAATTGGCGGCAGGTACATCGTGTAGAGTTGATGTCCATACATCGATGGAGGAGTGTGTTGTTCATTGACAAATACACCCCCAATCTTTCGCCCCTTGAACATCTATGGAACGTCTTGGACAGACGTGTTTTGAGACGTCATCCAACACCGACGACGCATGGCGAATTGAGACGTGCATTGCAAGAGGAGTGGGAAAACATCACAATTTGTCAAATTAAAGGACTCGTCTACTCTCTGCATAGGCTTATTCGCGCTGCAATGGCGGCACATGAGGGTCATACCAGATATTGACCATATCGTTGGGACTTTACACTGACGCGACTTGCTCAACGTCATCTCTCCATCACACTTTTTAAGTATGCAAAATTTCGTAGGATGCAAAATGTTGATAAATGTTTAACGTTGAAAATGATATATAACTTTTATAACCAAACCATATAAACAAATGAAATATATATATCCAAAGTTCGAGTTGCGTTTCTAAATTCCTTTAGTATTTATTGTATAAAACAACTCTAGCTAGTCAAAAGTTGACTTGACATAACTAGAAAAAAATTGCATTGTCCACTTAAAGTTTCAGGTGTGAATAAGTTAAAAGATATATAAAATTTAGATGATAAACATGTAAAAATTCAGACTTATGATAAGCGCGCCATGGAAAATGCTGTTCCCGATGGGTTACGTTAACCTTGTGCCTATCTGTTGGATACTGATGGTAGGGAAACAAGGTGGCTGCGGGTCTGTGGTATAATTCGTGGACAGCTTATTTATAAATAAGTTAAGGTAGTAATTCAGTCATGGAGTATGCAGGCCGGTGGGCCGGGAACAGGCATGGTGTGAATTACTTGAGAAAGTTTTTTTTTTTTTTTTTTTTTACTTGAGAAAGTTATACATTACATTACAAGTGTCACCAATTACATTGCTAAAGAGTGTATTATATTACAATTATTATTACGTTTACATTTGTAATGTATTAAATTACAAGTACGTTGGCAAAGTAATGCATTACATCACACAGTACATTTTGATAACAGTCAAAAACATTACTGAAAAATAACTAATAAGCATATCATATATAACTGATAGGTTATCATTTACAAGTTCTTTGTCAACTAAATAATCAAAGATTCTAAACTTAAGAATACATGGATGCAAGTTTACAGTTTGAAAAGTCACAGCCTTTTTATAGTGCCCCCTGGGTAAGGAAGTATACTTTTGTAAGCAAGTGAGCCCTTAACCCTTTCCTCCACAGTAGCGCCTCAGGCCGCCTGCACCTACATGTACATCTGCAAATAAGATTAAGATACACTAATAAAATCCAATAAGTTTCAATTACAGGCGTCAGCTAACAACAAAATGAGTGTAAAGCAGAAAGCATACATGAGCTTTCTGCATAAAATTCATATTGCTGTATGCATTGTCCTGCCTTAATCACAGTTAAACGTAGCTAATTTGCAAGCTTGCCTATGGAGCAAAGGGTAAATACAGACCAAAAGTTTTGTACAAAGCTCTTTGAAGTGCTTTCTACATATTGAACCTGTTATATGAAATGGCATGTCTTTTTTGCCTTTATACGAATTACTGCGAATTACCAAGACAAAATGTATAAATGTTACTGTTGCACATTACATCATTAAAGGTTCAAATACATTGTCTGTTAGATGCATTATGTCAGACCTGATTATTTAACCCTTTACTCATTAGCCTGTTTCTATTCTTGAAGATATGTGACAATTTATTGAACGTAGTTTACAGTCTATCGTGAACGAGTGCAAATATGTATCCCCCTTTTACAGAACATGTATATGTAATATTTACATCGGTTCCAATGACATTCGTCATCTAACAATATGTCGCAACAGAAACATTGCGGCATGTGACTATGAAAATTGATTAGATTATTGACAGTATATTGTACAACATAGAAGCATCCAATGATTTAGGTAATTAGCAATCTGATATGAATTTACCCTCAGGGAGCTGATCGCAACCATGGCGGGGCTATTCTACGACATTGAAAAATGACAAGGGGGTCTTTGTTTGACATCAAATACGGTAATTACCATATCGGGACAGGGGTGGCATTCTATGAAATAGAATGATATCAGGGGGTCATTCTACGACATCGAATAATGACCGGGGAGTCATTCTACACATCGAATAATGACCGGGGAGTCATTTTACGACATCGAATAATGACCGGGGGTCATTCTACGACATCGAATAATGACCGGCGAGTCAAACTATGATATCGAATAATGGCGGAGGTGTCAAAATACGAGCTAGAATAATGACTGGAGTCTTTCTACGACACTGAATGGTGTGATGTGCAATGAGGCAACATAACACAGCTTCCGATTTTGATCGCTTTTTGTTTGCTTGTTTGTTTGTTTGCTTGTTTGTTTGGTAAATGCAAGTAACTTTACACTTAACATGGTAAACTATAAACGCACAACATAGCAAGTGTTGACAAAAGACACAAAAGCCCACTCAAAACAACCGACCTACATTCTTTTTATTTCTTGACAAAAGGGATAAGTTCCGACAAATCAAAACATCTTCTATGAAAATATGTTAAGACATTACCTAATAAATACGAATTTTACGCCTTTGATCTTTTTATTCCTCTACTGGAGATAAAAGATCAAATTTATACAGTCATGGATATATACATGTACCATAAGAAAATATGTTCTATATGCTAGCAAAGTGTACCTTAAAGCAGGCTGAAGTAAAGCAGAATGAGCAATCTGCTTTACTTTTAACCTGCTCTAAGTGGTCATCTGTCTTTAAAGCTAGAAAAAGGATGTGGGGTAGTTGGTTAAACCAAAGAAACCGCGGCAAGATAGGAAGATTTCTTGGAATGAATGTCAATACGAGCGTATTGTAAATTCTGATCATACGCTTTCTCGGTGACGTGGTACATGTGTGATTGGGGTTTACTCAGCCTGCTACGTCGAATTTAAATCAATAATCGAACAAGAGTAATTGGTAGATCGTAAATGTATACTTGTAAAAGGGTAAACGGTTCTGGGTTCGATACCCATAAGGTTGTCCATTGATAGGCAGACACACTTACAATTCAATCAATATAATTTATTCACTCAAAACTTAGTTAGGTTTAAAACAACTTTAACATATGCAAAACTGACTTTAAACAAAATATCAAGGATTTTTAAAGGGGAGGGGGGGGTCATATTTCGACAGGGGGTCATAATTCGACGATGGGGGGTCATAATTCGACGATGGGAGGTCATTCTACGACGTCGACTTTTGACCGGGGGGTCACTTTTCGATGGGGGTCAAAATACTTCGTTACACCGGCAGCCCGATTTGTCGTGAACCGCTTAACGGAAGAACACGGGTGCAAGATAGGAAGTAACGACGTAATTCCGATGACGTTAAATCAATAAATCAGCGACGTCATTGTACGGCAACTGTCACGAAAATGTGTTCGATATAAACTCGGGGCGCCGCACGGGGTAAATAATGTACTTTCGCTTTCGTTATTCTCGAACAATTTCGTTTAAAACGTGGCTTAAAAGCATAAATAAATAGAAGAACTGTATTGTTTCAGTGTAAGATCGAATTTAATCCATTTCGTGAACATCATACTGCTTCGACACTCGTGAAAAAATAACGTCTGATGTTCACAAAATGGATTAAATTTTGATCTTACACTGAAAAAAACAGCTATCCTCTATATAATTATATACGTATTTTTAGTCAAAATTTGTCCCCAGTCAATATCATTTACATGTTGTATTTAAGTTCGTTAAACATATACGGAATATAAGTAAATTGGTTGTATATGTACAGTCGAGAAGGTGTTATTCTTTCCCGTTTAAACCAAATGACGGACTAGAACAATGCAATACAAAAATTGTCAGAGAGACACCATTCGCCGGCGGCAAATTTCGAAACCTTGAAGCAAAGTTTAAGGTCAACATCACAGGGATCAAACATTTCGCATGTTACTAGCTCTAAGGTTTAAAGATAATCGCGACATACAACATTTATCGTATCTCAGACCAACTATAGAAAAGGAATATGTAGTCTGAGATACCTGTACACTTAAGGCATTGAAAAATTACAATCCGAGGCAGCAGATGTAGTAACGGGACTCATTCTTTCGGTTTCAATCGAAAAGATTCTAAAAGAAGTGCGTTGGATGTCACTTTTAGATTGGCGAAACATGCAAAAATATATACTTAATTTTACGCAGAAGCACGGGTTACTCCCAGACTACCACAATGAACTATTCCCTTACATAGTTGATCAAATAACGAATTATAATCTTTGATCTAGAGAAACTGTCATTTCTCCTAGTCGTCTAACAGAAATATTCAATTCAATTCAATTCAATGTCATAAATATAGTAGATCCACGTTACCGCCTTTAGTTAAGCTATGGAATTAATTAGATCCTGATCTTCGAAATATCACTTATCTAGGGGCTTTCAAGTTAGCTATATCAAATCTATTTACCCGACAGACTGTACATAAATTGTATTTAAGTGGCTCACGTGTTTTACTCTGTCCACTATTGAATGCAGTTGTTTACACCAGAATCCTAACACTAACCACTTGCATGAAAATCCAATCTTCGGTTGTGGCGAAGATAACGAAAATGCTGAACCTTTTTTATATGTAAACTTTTTAATGAACAATGGATTCAGCTGTTTCATACGTACGTTTCTTCCTCTAATCATTAAAAGGTGTTGTTTGGTATTGGAGAACTAACGATGGAAGAAAATGAGTTCTTATTTATTGAATTTCAAAGGTTTATTAAGTCCATACCACGATTTGTCAGTTAATTCTATAAACGTGAAAACCACTGTATCTTAGTTTTCTATTGTATACTGATAGTTTTGAAATCGATGACCAAAAGTTTATTTTAATGCTATATGACGAATGTGTTTGTTGATAGTTTGATCAATAGTAGGTCAGGGAACAAAATGCAAATTTTGGAATAGGAGAAACAGTTGTAATTGTTCTCGTCTTTATATTTTTTTGTTCTATTTATTGTTCATATATCTTTTTTTCCATTTCATTGTCAAACAAATGATTCAAAACGTTGAAACTCCTTTCTGTCTCAGTGACATTACTGTTTGCCGAATTTCCTCTTTACTAACTGAAGATAGAACATTGAAGGACAATAACATTTATATTGTTTACGCAGTCTGAAAATCGGGACATTATGGGAAGGGTCGAATCTTATGTTGCAAGAACTTGTGGCCCAGCCCTTTTGTTTATATTAAACCGATTGTTAACCGCTTGAGTGAACATGTAAATTAATTTAGCTATAAAATATTATTAAACTGAAACGATTTTGAAACCTAAACGCGGGCTGTAAGTTCAAAGTGAAGGTATCGGGTGTAAGATCGGTGCGTTTTGGGTTGATGCATAAGAACGGCTCTTTTTCTTTTTTTTGTGGTCGTGATGGAGAGATTTTATTGTATCTAATACTCTAGTTTATCCTGATTGGTTGCTTTTGAGCGTGTTTCTATGTACCGTATCGCTGTCGTATTGTATTGGGAAATCATTTGTCTTTAAGGGGTGTAGGTTCACCTTTGTAAAGTAATTACCAAAATCTTCAAACTTTGCATGAAGATAGTAAAATTAGTTTTTATGACGAAACTGGTGAAAAAAGTGGGGTTACCGGCTCTTTTTCTCACAATTTGAGATTTTTTAAGACTATCCCCCTAAAATTGAAGCTTCACAAAAACTCCTACTTTTTTGTACCACCTTTTTGCAATCTTTATTTATACAAACTATTTGCACAAGAAAGGTCTTATTTGTATGACCATAGTAAGTATAAACCCTGAAAATAATGTTTTGTCAAGATCACAAAAAAATGTGCGATTTGACTGGATAGGAGTAAAGTTTACCCACCCACCTTTTAAAAGTGGGAGATGTACAACTTTTGGCTCCACGGCCATTTTTAAAAGGTGTAAAATTTACCCCACACACTTATTCTTATTTTGTCCTTTTCAAACAGCCCGCTTCAATAAAATCCATTTCAAATGAAAACATACATGATAATTTGGTTTTTGTGTTATTTATTTCATGTCTATGCTAGTATTTCTTCATACAAAAACTAATTTAAGACAAAACAGGCACCAAATGTGAAATTTATAAAGCTCTAAATATCATCGATACGGTACTTTTTTGTAAATTTTGTAAAGGGAGATAATTCCTTTTTTCTTCAATAACTCAAAATGTTCAACATTTACCTATCAATTTCTTTCCATATTTTCAATTGCCTTTGTATGGATTTTCATCTGGTAGAATATAAGAAAAAGTGAGATACTAGAAATATTTATTTTGGTTTACTATTTCTCATAATGTTTTGTTTTAAAAAATTATCCATTACCCATAAAATGTTGTTGATTCAGAGATTCATATTTTCCAAATCTGGTGCCTGTTTGGTCTTGGTCTAGTTTCTTTATGTCAAAATACTTCCACAGACATTCAATACATAATGAAAAACATAATTACCATGTTTGTTTTATTTTTAAATAGATTTGACTGAAGCTTATACTTTAAATTTGACAAAATTCTAGAAAATGTCTGACTTTGACACATCTTTTCCAAATTGGCGTAGTGCAAAATAATGCATTTTCCTGTGGGTTTTTTTCATTTATCATAAACAGCTCTTTCAAAATAAACATGAAAGAAAAAAAGTTTGATACTTTGAAAAATTTGCTTATGGGTTTGATACACCCTTAACATATTAAATCACCCCTGAAACCTTTTAATGGACTCGTTCAATTTCCAATTAAGTTCTGCCCATTTTTGACTGTTTACACGCAGTACTTACATCTGACCTGCGTTTATTGACGAAAGCGTCTCGTAACGCCTTGCCACGACCCGCTTACCTCAGGGCACCCACAGATTCCCCACAGGTTCATGTGCCTTCAACATTGCATGTTTCTGTCGTTCTCCATAGTCACCCCACCTTTGTGCGCCTTGGGGTAGACGGGTCGTGGCAAAGCGCAACGAAGCGCATTCGTTAATGAACGCAGAGCTGTAATACTCCGTGTTACTTAGGCTATTAGGGGTTGTTTGATTTTAACAATATATTGTAAATATGACAAACAGTGTTGATCCTGATCGGACTGGGGTCCATCAGGTTTGCATAGGACACGGTTATTCTTCACATGTACACTGTTTGCAAATGGTGGGTGTACTCGATCGTAGCTGTGTTAAATGCGATAAGAATTAATTCAGAAGGAATGTTTAATCGTTGTCTGTGAATTGTAGAACAGTATAAACATTAGTTTTCAGTTCTGGTCGATGAGCATTAGGCTAATATTATGTTAACTCACCATATAAGAGTGGTACCCCTCTTCACCGACACTGAAACAGTGCCTCGGGTGAGACAATTGACAGCGTACTGTCGGACTGAAATTTCTGCTTTGCGATTGTTTTGCAGGGACAGCCACGGTTTATTTTAGATAGCTGAATTTTTATCACAAACGATAGGTCGCTGTCGATGGTGTATTACTGTATTTAGAGTGTTGAAGCGCATTACATTTATTGCTTTATACAGGTAGGTACTATCTTATCGTAGTATAGAATTACCACCTCTTCAGCGAGTTTGCCTAGAACGGGCGGTTAGCTGCTGATGAGTGGTACTGTAACACGTTTAATTCTAGTTCGAGTTATGTGGACTGGAATTCCGGGTTATATTTTATAACCAGCTATGTATACAGTGGAGAATCTGTTATTCTTTCCCGTTTAAACGCAAACGCAAAGCGCTAAAACGTAGAAAAGAACAACTTTTGGACAATTCTAATAATTCATTTTTATCTTGGTGGCAAACAGTTTGGAGCCTGATCTAGCTCCAAACTGTTTGCACTGTAAATAAAAGTTTTAGCGTAAACGCGTTTATTGGGAAAGAATAACACATTCTCCACTGTAACAAGTTGGAAAACTGAGTACCTCACTTGTCATGTATAATTCATTAGCAACTTGAACAGCGAGGAGACGCAGTGAAATTTGGCATCTCACCGGGTTCAAACTGATTGTAAATCAGTAATTAGGTATATTTAGTTTATGACCAGTACGTCATCGCGCAAGCAAAAGAAGATAATTGGGCGTTCTGTAGCTGTTAACATTTTTATATAATGTTCTGTGTGTTGTTGTTGTTTCAAAAGGGACGTAACTATGTATATATTAGTATTTCTACTCAAACGTTTGGCAAGTTATCTCGCTTTGTTTATTACCTGTTTAGTTTTTTAAACCTAACATTTAATGGGTTGAAAAATCCAGACAATCACGGAAAATATCACGATCTCGAGGGCTTTTGCTTAACTAATAAATTTAGATTCGTACGTACCGGTAGTTACAATTAATATACTGAGCGAAAAAAGTTCAGACAGTTGTTTAACATGGGGTTTCTCATATACAGCATTCCCAGTTTTCTTCTGGAAAACAATATCAAGAAATATGGAACAGCAGAAAATAAAGTGAGGTTCACAGTTAATGGGGTGACATTGAGAGATATCGGTTGCAATAATTTGGTCTCGAGTATTTTTGTTTCAAAATGTACTCCTTTTTCAATGCAAAGGGGGGTAATTTGAACAAATCGCCTTTTCAACGGACGATTGTACACGCAGTTGTAAAGAATGATTCTCCAAAGTGCTGGATCTTTTATCCTGGCTACTTTTCCAACACAACTGCTACATTATGTAACTTTCATGAGAAAACCATGGCTGACATCTCGGTTACATCTCAAGTTCGGTTACTTCTGTCATTATGCAATATGAGTGATAACTTGTACCGCGCTGACATGGCTTGCATCCTTAATGTATGACTAATCTTGTTTCGCTCAGTATATATGGATAAACGACTTGGAAACTAATAGGGCATGTAAATGTGAAATCTCAATCGTCAGAAAAGAAAATGTGTTTTGTCATTTATGCATTAGTCATAGTTAGGAACAGATTGACTCATTGAGATAGCTCTTTTGAAGGACATATAGTATTTTGCTCTTCACCTATCGCAGGTGCCAGTGAATAGTTTTATTCATTTTTTTATATTCAAGTGGTGACTAGTTTTGTCACACAGTATTTACTTTAGTGTTCAAGTGATAATAGTTATTTTGCCATAGTGTATTGTTCATGTGGTAATAGTTATTTTTGCCATAGTGTATTGTTCAACTTTATTTTGCCATAGTGAATTGAATTAGTAATTTATATATCACTTAGTATATTAGTTTGTGCGCTTAGTTTAAGTCTAAGTGTCCAATGAAGAGGATGAGAATATGTTTGCATATTTTAAGGCTTTAGGCATTCCGCCAATGAAAAATGTTGGTGATTTAAAGGCATTCATGACATATTATGGCTAAACAAAAGTTCCATATCCAACTACATTTGAAGAAAAGACAAAGGTTAAGTCGCATGTGCCAAGAATATCCATATTGTTTGGAGAAGAGGGAAAAGGAGAAGTTTCGTATCAGACATGGGCATACGAAGTCAAGTGCTTGAAGGCTGAGAAGACATACTCGGAGTCTACTCAGGATAAGGCAGTGATGGGGTCAAATGCTGATGTTTTATAGTTAGTTTGTTAACTTTTCATTATATCATGTAATATGTCATGGAAAACATAGCCATTGAAACTGAGTATTTGTTTAAATTCTGGCATTTCTTCCAGGAAAATTGTATCTACAATTTTAGACAACTGAATCGAACAGAGTAAAACCTGTATTTCAAGATTAAAATGATTTATTTATCATCAAATACAAAGAGAACAGTGCATATATTGTGCAATACAGTACAAAGCGTAAGCTAAGAATATAACCTACAGTTTTAACCAATCAAACTGCCTTATGCACCCTATTAAGTACGGCACTTAAGCATTAAGAATGTTGTTGTTTTTCGACGTTGCGTGGTGTCTGTTCTCGGTATAGATAAGTCCGCCTCGTACAATGTAGCACCTAGTTGTAAATACTGCCATATTTGGCGATCTCACAACCAGAATAAGCATGGTTTGTTTACGATAAACGTGGGAATATTCTAGGTTATATTCTTAGTAAGTTAGAACATTAGAATATTCTAAGTAAGTTAGAACATATTAAGTGAAATCTTAATTGCTCAGAAGGGGTCACTCGTTAATGCTCGTTCCGCCCCTTCTTAACCATTAAGATATCACTTAATATGTTCTAAATATAACAAAGAATTCACATGCAAGCATGTTAATTCAAATGCGAAACAATTCATGTAGATATAATCAGGACTCCAGATTAAGGTGGTTCGCGGGTCAGCTTATTCTGTGTCAGAATTCTTTGAAACCTTGATTAAATTGAAATATACCATATGGAGAGTGAAAAATCGTTAAAATAAAAAAAAGTTACAGTGCCGTTTTTTTCTGACAGGACCTTTTGTCGAGAAAAGCTCATTTTTTGATAAACAGGAATATTTTATTTATAAAATGATATAACTCAACAATTGCTGTACATTCAAGTAAACTGAACATATACTATAAGATATTGGGCAAACAAAAGTATTTCATAACATAATTTTTGGAAAGATCAATATTTTAAAAAAGTCAAATTCTGAAAATCTCAAATCACAAAAAATCTAGCTGTTTAACATACACTTATGTTACTCTTATTAGATAGATATAACTTAATTCTACTAGTCACAAAAATTTTACGAAAATCTACAGTGGAATTTACATTTTATACATGATTTCCTGAAATTCTGACAAAATGTTAACACAAAACGAGTAACCTCCCTTGAGTTCAACTTTAAAGTGCCGCCAGCTCTAAATAATACCATAAGTCAAACCTGTTATAAAGGACCATTGAATACGGTAGCCTATAGATCTTTAAAGGCAAGTGACAGCTTACTGCATAACAAAAGTAATGCATAAAAGCTCCTTTAGAATCTATCTTTTAGCATTACTTTTGTCCTGTGTTAAGCTGCCATCTGACATATAGGCTATAAATAAATCCTCACAACATTTAGCTGTCACATGACTATACTTGCATCTGATCTTATTCATTATTACGTGACTAAACATAGCATGTCCTTTGATCACTGCGTTATGAATTAATTAGTCACTAAAATCGGACAATTTGTTAAAAAAAAGTTTTGAAGCGAGTGGGAATCGAACCTAGAACCTTTGGATTGCAAGTCAATCATGGTATCAACTGCGCTAACAGAGAAGACACTGAGGCAGATCAAACTTTTCCTTATCTAAATGTTCTACTATAAGAACGTGCCACAAAGAGCAGGGAAAGTCATCAGCATTTCCGGAACTCGAGTTGCGGGCCGCCCGCTGTCGAACCACCTTAAGGAAGTATTTCGAAATTAAATCTTTATTTTCGTCTTCGAAACTATTCAAATTAGTAGTAACACCAAAGAATTTGGTCCCTAGTGATACAGTGGAGAATCTGTTATTCTTTCCCAATAAACGCGTTTACGCTAAAACTATTATTTACAGTGCAAATAGTTTGGAGCCAGATCAGACGCCGGGTAACCCGGCGTCTGATCAGGCTCCAAACTGTTTGCCACCAAGATAAACAAGAATTATCAGAATTGTCCAAAAGTTGTTTTTCTGTTCTATGTTTTAGTGCTTTGCGTTTGCGTACGTTTGCGTTTAAACGGAAAAGAATAACAAATTCTCCACTGTATATACGTCCTTCACAAACAGTGAACCTGTGCCGAGCAAAGTTATGTCATTAAAGAAAGCACTTAAACGTATTGGCCCTGTACTAGTGACACGTACCCTTACAAACAGTGTAGTTGCCCTCTGACCAGGTTCTGCACTGTTAGTACTTTTCAAATATAGTATATTAACCAAAACGACATGTGACTGCTGAAAGCAATGTAGCAGTAAAACAGAAAGCTTCTGTTTGACGGTCAAGCTTTAAGCTGTCATATTTCGGACGGCTGCTACTCAAACGAAACATGGGCTCGCTCGTAGATGACGGCGTGAAACCTTTCCTGAAAGGAAAAGCAAGCGGTTGTGCACAGATCCAAACCCCGATTGGTTCTTAGCCGAGATGGACTTAATAAAGGAGGTTGCACAAATTAAGGCGCACAATCCTAAAAATCAGTTAGACATTTTCTTTCTGTAAAGCAAGACTGAGGAACATGTCAGCCAATGAAAAGCCTGCATGTCTATACATTCTGTCAGTACATAGGGCACATATGTTCATGTCTACGGATTGTTATCCAATCAGAAGGAGGACTGTTTTTTGCAGTATATCAATAATCATTTCCGTCATTTTATTCTTAAAGCAACTGAACGTCTATAATAATTCATGTACACAGCAGTAAGCAAATAAAAATAATGAAAAAGTAAAGTATAAATATCATAGTATACGTTCACAATAACATTCTTCGTTTGAGTGGTCGTAAGACTCGGACCCGGCGTTGAGTCTGAGACCATTCTCAAACCTTTGATCTTAAAATTGTTTGAGAACGGTCATCTTAAAAGCTTTATAAGCATGGACTTCTGCTGTATATGCTATTAGACAGCTATGAACTACACATCATTTAAAAGGAGGGAACAGTTTACTTTGACGCTAGGCACACATGGATTAATAACGTCTAACATATCAATAGCTTAGCTTAGCTACATTGTACATCTCAACTTTGAAATACGGACACGTTCAACTGATAGTCCTTAGTCAGGCAGTTTCCTTGCAAAACATACGATTTTTATGCATGCCTGTATAACTGTGAATCACTGAAGCATCTCATGTGAGACCCGACTGTTCTATCTGATAGTTTGTTTAGAAATAACCATTGAAAGACCTCTTTAGTATGAGTGTAGCTGGGCCTCACAAGTCAAACTGAATTTGTTATTGCATAGGCTGGATACTTTTACAGTTACTTTCACGCCTGTCGAGAACAATGGGGGTTCCATCAAAGGACTGCGGAAATGTCTTAAAACGAGTCTTAAAATGTCATAACGTATAAAGTGTTCTTGAAAATTAATTGCATTTAGTTACAATTCCTTACGTAATGAGTACTGGGAGGGTATGTAGACAAACTAACTGAACTCTCAAGTGACGTTGTGGGTTTCAAAAAGCAGCCTCCGTTTGTGAAAAAATTGTAACTTCTACAGGAAGGTTCACTGTTACATCTGCTCTGACACTCTGCTGCTGTCTGGTCGTGAAAGTTTAATTCAAGCGGCATGTACATCTGGAGGCCAACAAACACCAGATAACTCGTGCCGTATACGTCGCAACCTAAAATGAAAATAAAATCGACCATTCATTCCTTTAACCCAGTGAATTCAATCGATGGACCTAACAAACAGTGTACCTGTGAAGAGAGTATACTGTATAACCCATCTCAATCAAGCAACCTTACAAACAGTGTACCTGTGAAGAGTGTATACTGTATAACCCATCTCAATCAAGCAACCTTACAAACAGTGTACCTGTGAAGAGTGTATACTGTATAACCCATCTCAATCAAGCAACCTTACAAACAGTGTACCTGTGAAGAGAGTATACTGTATAACCCATCTCAATCAAGCAACCTTACAAACAGTGTACCTGTGAAGAGTGTATACTGTATAACCAAACACAATAAGCAACCTTACAAACAGTGTACCTGTGAAGAGAGTATACTGTATAACCCATCTCAATCAAGCAACCTTACAAACAGTGTACCTGTGAAGAGTGTATACTGTATAACCCATCTCAATCAAGCAACCTTACAAACAGTGTACCTGTGAAGAGTGTATACTGTATAACCCATCTCAATCAAGCAACCTTACAAACAGTGTACCTGTGAAGAGAGTATACTGTATAACCCATCTCAATCAAGTAACCTTACAAACAGTGTACCTGTGAAGAGAGTATACTGTATAACCCATCTCAATCAAGCAACCTTACAAACAGTGTATCTGTGAAGAAAGTATACTGTATAACCCATCTCAATCAAGCAACCTTACAAACAGTGTACCTGTGAAGAGAGTATACTGTATAACCCATCTCAATCAAGCAACCTTACAAACAGTGTACCTGTGAAGAGTGTATACTGTATAACCCATCTCAATCAAGCAACCTTACAAACAGTGTACCTGTGAAGAGTGTATACTGTATAACCCATCTCAATCAAGCAACCTTACAAACAGTGTACCTGTGAAGAGTGTATACTGTATAACCCATCTCAATCAAGCAACCTTACAAACAGTGTACCTGTGAAGAGAGTATACTGTATAACCCATCTCAATCAAGCAACCTTACAAACAGTGTACCTGTGAAGAGTGTACAGTGTGTCCCATAATATATGAGTCAGTTTTGACCATAAATATTTTGTTATAAAGCCTTAGCAAATAGTCAATGACTAAAATGTTTTAAAGAGCTTAGTCTTCAAAGTTTTTTATCAATAACGCCAAAACGTCATGCGACGTCAAGGTAACGTTTGATGACGTCACTGATGACGTCATTCATTCTATCCACTTTTGAAATGGCTGATGATGCAAAATAATTCAACTTTACTTTGAATTTGGAAAATCGCCGACGTCAGTCATCAGATATTTGAAGAAAAGATTTCCTGTTGAAGAAATACCATCTAGGCAACAAATTGCACGGTTAGTGAAAATATTCCAGTTATTTGGGACTGTGTTGGACAGAAGAAATAACAACACTGGTCGACCAAAGGCTGTCCGAACGGAAAAAGTTGTTGAGCAGGTGCGACAAACTATCGCAGAAACACCGAGAAGTTCAGTGAGAAAAGTTCTTAGGATATTTCTAATGTTACAACAGTTAGTAAATCAAGTGTTCACAGAATTTTACGCTTTGATTTAAATTTCTTTCCTTATAAAATTCAGTTGTTGCAGCATTTGAAGGAAAATGACATTTCGTCTCGTTTAGCGTTTGCAGAATGGGCACTAGCTAATGAGACTATTCTAGACAGTGTATGGTTTACGGACGAAGCTCATTTTACCCTACATGGCTACATAAATAAACAGAATGTGAGATATTGGGGAACCGAAAAGCCTGACATCTATGATGAAAAGCGACTTCACAGTGAAAAGGTAACCGTATGGGCTGCATTAAACAGCTCTGGCGTCATTGGACCTTTTTCTTTTTCCAGGAAGGGGAACATACTGTTACTGTTACCTCGGATCGTTACCTTACTCTTCTACGCAACACATTTCTACCTGCTTTGTCCAGAAAGGGTATCGCCTTAGAAAATTGCTGGTTTCAACAAGATGGTGCTGTACCTCACACCAGCAAGGCAGTTTTAGAATTTTTGAAAACAAAGTTTGGTGAACAGTTTATTTCTCTGAAGACAACTGTTGAGTGGCCACCCCACTCTCCTGATTTAAACCCACTGGACTTTTTTCCCTGGGGCCATTTAAAGGACAGATTGTATGACCATAAACCAAAGTGTTTGAATGAACTCAAAACCTCAATACGCAGAGAGTTAAAGAAAAGTACACAGAGCACCTGTCGAAACGTCATCGAAAACTTTCGACGTCGCATGGCGCTGCTGAAAGACAAAAGGGGTGGACACTTGGAACACACTTTATGAAGCTAATAAGGTAAAAATATTGTTTAATTTGATACATACAAATTATTTTAAATGGTATCCAGGCAATGTTGAAGTATGAATGGAAAGTGAAAAGGATAGCACATGTTTTAAACAGTTTAAAACTGACACATGTATACTGTAAGACCCAACTCAATCAATCAATCTTACAAACATTAAACATGTGAAGAGTGTATACTGTAACTCAATCAATCAACATTACAAACAGTGTACCTGTGAGGTGTATATACTGTATAGTCCTTAAAACAGTATACCTGTGAAGAGTGTATACTGTATAGTCCTTACAAACAGTGTACCTGTGAAGTGTATATACTGTATATTCCTTGAAACAGTGTACCTGTGAAGAGTATATACTGTATATTCCTTAAAACAGTGTACCTGTGAAGAGTATATACTGTATATTCCTTACAACAGTGTACCTGTGAAGTGTATATACTGTATAGTCCTTAAAACAGAGTACCTGTGAAGAGTGTATACTGTATAGTCCTTACAAACAGTGTACCTGTGAAGTGTATATACTGTATATTCCTTAAAACAGTGTACCTGTGAAGTGTATATACTGTATAGTCCTTAAAACAGAGTACCTGTGAAGAGTGTATACTGTATAGTCCTTACAAACTGTGTACCTGTGAAGTGTATATACTGTATATTCCTTAAAACAGTGTAACTGTGAAGTGTATATACTGTATAGTCCTTAAAACAGAGTACCTGTGAAGAGTGTATACTGTATAGTCCTTACAAACAGTGTACCTGTGAAGTGTATATACTGTATATTCCTTAAAACAGTGTACCTGTGAAGTGTATATACTGTATAGTCCTTAAAACAGAGTACCTGTGAAGAGTGTATACTGTATAGTCCTTACAAACAGTGTACCTGTGAAGTGTATATACTGTATATTCCTTAAAACAGTGTACCTGTGAAGAGTATATACTGTATATTCCTTAAAACAGTGTACCTGTGAAGAGTTTATATATAATGTATAGTCCTAACAAAGAGTGTGCCTGTGAAAAGTTTATATATACTCTATATTCCTAACAAAGAGTGTGCCTGTGAAGAGTGTAACCTGTATAGTCCTTACAAACAGTGTACCTGTGAAGAGTTTTTATATAATGTATAGTCCTAACAAAGAGTGTACCTGTGAAGAGTTTATATATAATGTATAGTCCTAACAAAGAGTGTGCCTGTGAAGAGTTTATATATAATGTATAGTCCTAACAAAGAGTGTGCCTGTGAAGAGTGTAACCTGTATAGTCCTAACAAAGAGTGAACCTGTGAAGAGTGTAACCTGTATAGTCCTAACAAAGAGTGTGCCTGTGAAGAGTGTATACTGTAGAGCCACACCAGAGGAATTCTATAGGATTTATTTGCCAGGGTCCAAGGTTATAAAGCGTTTGAGTTTAGTCTGAAGTCTAGGCTAAAATCTGACCCATTAAATGCTTTAGAACAAACGCGTATAACTTTTAGGCATGTGGTTTGCACTGCTTACCATTTAAACAATGTATTGTAAAACAGAAAAAGTAGTTCTTAGGAGAATATAGGTTGGTGAATGCTTGTACAGACTTTACAATCTTTTTCGCAGCAATTTCCCTAAAATAATCTTGTAAACTTGCATATAAATATGTTAATATGTTTTAGAATGAAACGTTTTACAATTTCACCACGCCATAGGTGCTTTCTGGCGCCTATTGGTGACTTGGAAAACAAAGGGGAGCCTGGCCATAAGCCGTGTGACGCCGCGTCATATAGGAATCCAAACTGTTTGACTTTGGTATCGCTATATCTTCAGCTACAGTGCCTTAACACTTTACTACATAGTGTTTTTAGTTTTGAAGACATGTGACTACTTAAAATAAGTTACAAGTAAAGTGATCTTCGCCTTAAAATGAAATCTACTTTACTTGCAGTCTGCGTTAAGGTTCAATCTGCTAGGATATAGAAATGATATATTTAGATAAACTGATACTGAGTCGGACACAATCTTGAGTCGGACGTTTTTATGCTGCATTTGTGCCACTCCAATACGCGTTTAAGAGGCACAACTGTGTGTCAAATTCTGGAATCGACTTTTTTTGTCTAGAGTGACTGTTCCTTTACTATGACGCAATTCCCAAACTTTAAGTCATCTCCCGGGAGAAACAGACTTTTTACAGTAAAACTTCACCGCACTTCCATAGTAAATAGTTTTTCTTCTTGTTTCTTTATGCTTAAACCTAACTAAATGAAATAGCTTATCCTCAAATTGCCACACGTACACAAATTAAAGTTAAATGGTGTTTGTTTAAGACCTAATTCCAGTTAGAAATGATCATTAACTGTTATTAAAACTGTTTCTTGAATCCTTGTGATATGATATTGAGCCGGAGACGAAGTCATGATAGATAGATCGATATATGTTTTATTGGTTTAAACTGTACACAGTTTCTCATCGATACCAATATGAATTTACAACACATCGTAATAACCGGTACATGTGATAGATACATGCAAACACATGTCCCGAACAGGACGTACTCATCAGTGCTTATGTGACTAGTATATAAAGTTGATCTAGGCCTATATCTATACTTTTGTATAACACCGTATGGTAATAAATCTCACAATCAGTGTCCACCTCATGTTTCAAATGGTGAACATTTCAAGAAACTGGAATCGACTGACTCAATATCAATGTATCCGAGTCTTGATCGAAAGTGTCCGGGTCACGATCGAGTTAGAATTGTCTTTAATTTGCTACATGTTTATTTGTATGCGTATTATGCGCTGCATCAGCCTCTAAAGAGATCGGGTCAGGTGCAAGTGAAGCCCGGAATAGTTAAGCGTTTGACTTGAGGTGTCCAAATCAATATCAGTTTACCCTATCGGTGATTGTATAAATTTGAACTATTTTCTTCAGAGGAGGAATAAATAAAAAGTGTGAAAATGGATGTCTATGGATAAATGGATTAAATTTTAGAGATTAAATATATTGCAGACACCAGATTCAAAGTAGACGATATTGTGGCGATTAAAGTTTTAAAGTAGATGATAAAAATAAACTAACTTGATACACATGTTGATGTGGATGGTTCTAACTTGTAACCTCCAGTGCACTGACATGTTTTGGAATGGCACCCGGTATGAGCTAATTGGCTGCAATCTACGTCTTCCAGGCAAGACATGCCGTACAGAGCTGGTGGCGCGGTGTTTGTAGTGGTAGTAGGTGTAGTAGTAGTTGTTGTTGTTGACGTGTCGTATACAGTAGGTGGTGCCGTAGTGGTAGTAGTAGTAGTTGTTGTTGGTATATGTGAAATGAATATTAATGATCTTAATATGATAATAATAATAATAATCATCATCATCATCATCATAACTACCGCAACATAAATTATAATTATGACACTACCTACACTACTACTACTTCTTCTGCTGCTGTTAAAACTACTACAGCTACTACTTTAATTGCTCTTATCATTACTGCTACTACAGGTAGTGCACCCATGGTCTGTTTTTAACGTTGATAATTGGTTCCAGTGTCTTTTTAAAATTGTTTAGAACAGATCAAGGAACTGTTTGTAACGTTGAGAATCAACCAGGGGTCTTTTGTAACGTTAAATTTCCTGGATTTATTCATTAAACGTTGAGGATCGATCACAAGGTCAGTTAAACGTGTTCCAAATTTCATGCTTTACTGCAGGTCCAGCCTGTTTGTCCACACTCGCTCCATGAAGAATTTCTATTCATTTCAGATATATCAATGACGTTATTTGTATGACGTTACCATAACAACGTCACGTTTTGGCGGAGGGACAACATAACTCAAGGCATCAGTGTTTCTAAATATGTGTTTCAAATGTTTATGGGATAAATAGAATCTCCTATCACTGCTCATTACTAAACCATTTTAATAAACTCGTTGACTAGAATAACCATTTATGTTAGTTACCTTATTTACCAGAAACATGATAATCATTGAACATTTATATAATCACCGCGACCGTGGTCAAGTGGTTAGGGCGTCCGCCTCAAAAGCAGACGATCGACGGTTCGAATTCTAGAGCCGGAATCCGGCGTCGGAGTTGAGGTTTGAACTGATATGGTCGGTTGGTGAGCCGCCATCTAGTTAAACGAATGATTACTGTATGCCCATCTCGACAATAAGAGAAGGGATTCGGGAGGAACTGTGCGCGCAAGAGATAGGTGTCTCATTAGTCAAACTGACTGGCCCTTTCAATATGGATGACTTTATATAAAACAAAGCTTTTTATATAAGAAGACAGTGAAGGTGTCAACCCTTTGCCTGCTGGTCGCAACTTTATTGATTTGTGCAAACAGTTTAGATCCAGATCAGACGCCGCGTAACGCGGCGTCTGATCTGGATCCAAACTGTTTGACACTCGTCTATAGGCTTACTTACTTAAAAATGTATAAATCTAAATTTAACAAACTTTGCAGACGACAATATCAAAGCAGACGACATCACAGCAGGATAAGGGTTAATTTGTATGACAATGTTTCACGTGTTCATAGAACTACGTGTGCATCATTATTGACTGATCGTGAGAATGGAAGAGCAAGTGGTGTGGTACGGAACATTTCTGTTTGATTTCAGATTTCCTGTTTTAACCTACTCTTCCCTGAAACTTATAATGGACAAGTCCAATTTTCAAGTGTCTCAGAATTGTTCTTTGATACACACACACGTCCATTTGTGACTTAAGTTTAATAAGAATCTTATAACAACAAAGTCTGAATTTCTTAATTTAAGCTGATATGACCTGCCTACTGAACATGGGTAAGTGTAAGCCTTAGAGCCTGACTTCTACCCTAGCTCTCTCCTAATATGACTACTTCATCTAACCGCCTTTTGCTATCTAATGCATGTACATAATCATTACTTTAAATTGCTTTAGTTTTGAAGACATTTCTTTGACCAATATCGGAAACATTTTAACAGATTGCTTCCTATGCCATATTATTGTAACTGACAACAACCCTTATTCTGCACATTATAGACGACTTGGGTTTTGTCTACCAAGCCAAGACGTGACTACCTCACAAAATTAAGTCTAGGTTTTAAAAATACATTGCAAATGACAAGAAATGCAAACCATGATCAGAGGGCTCTTGAGAAGCTTTATTAGGTTTTCTTTTAAGGACAAAGTGTAAGATGCCAAAACACTATGATTCTCTTCATCAATTCAAATGAAAGCTATATATGCCTGTTTGACGAAAGTATAGGGGCCTCAGTGCTTCTAGCCATGCTTTGTTGTTCTCTTATTAATATTTTTAACGGAAATGGCGAATGTTATTGCTGCTTTTCGTTTAAACATCCGAACAGTATTGCTCGTGTCTGTGTTATTTTTGTTTAAATGTTTCTGTACAACAATCGGGTAACCGTATTGAGTTCCAAAATGAGATCTGTTCTTCAATAAAGTTTTTTTGTACACATATGCGCACCCGTGCTGTTGTTCATTTAAATTTTTGTAAAGGTATCCGGAGGTATTTGTATTATTTGTTAATAATGTTGTTTTCCTTTCAGAAGGTGTCATTAGAGCACTTCTTCTTTTGAAAGCTATCCCGAAATATGTTTTTGTTGTTTGGCTTTCAGAGGATGTCATTAGTGTACTTCGTTTGAAAGCTATCCCGAAATATGTTTTTGTTGTTTGGCTTTCAGAGGGTGTCATTACCGGTAGTGTACTTCGTTTGAAAACTATCCCGAAATATTTTTATGTTAGTTTGTAAGCATTTAGTTTGGTCCACAAAGCTGTACATGTACAAGTGATTTTTAGAAACAAAGTACAGTAAAGCCTCGCTATTACGACCACTAAAACGAAGGCTAATTGAGTGTATAATAGACAGGTGACAGCTTAAAGCAAGGTTACAGTGAAAAAGAAAGCTCCTATAGGAGCTTTCTGTTTCACTGTCACCTTGCTTTAAGCGGTCACCTATCGTAAACACCCTAATAATTAACATAATTTAGGGGTCGTAATAGCGAGGTTTTACTGTACTTAATTTTATCAATAAGTTTGCGCTATTCGTTTTGGGTGCATTATTTATTTACATGTTTTTGTATAAAAATATGAATACTATATATAAATAATTACATTTTTTGAAAAGGTTTTTTCTTTAGGGTGAGGTGAACTACATGTAACTATGTTTAGTACCGAAAACGTAACAAATATACCGAGAGCAACATACACTCAAGGTTACAGCTAACGCAACACTTTCTATATTATAATATAATTTGAGTGTTCGTGGACGAAATGCGTTCAAAACTGAAAAAAGTTTAGTTCATACATACATGGTATTTTGCACTTTGTTAATATTTCTCGTGCAAAACGCACCAGTTAGCGCTCGTCACGCAAGAGTTGTTTCATCGCTATTGCACAGATAATCGTGGTAGTTAACAATAGTTGAAATTTCACCATAGTAAATGTAAATATATTCAAGAAAATTGATTTTGAAAAGTGTTGCGTAAGATGTGGCCTTGAGTTATTACAGAAATAATGCCTCAATGTTTATTGTAGTATTGCTGAACAGTTATGTAATATTGTTGCTTTCTATTAGTACATGCAGAATTCATAGTCTCTGTTTTATTTACTTTTAAAAGAACCACTAAATCATAGTTTCTATATTTTGATACTGGAGACGATTGTTACACCTCTTATCTAATCTAATCACGTGTATGGACAACGAGGTCTTTGTTTGTAGTTTGATTTATTGGTGTACCGTTTCAATAGATTATTATAGTGATAGCAGTTCATATGGTATTTTGTAAAAAACACAACACATTTGCCTATTTGAATCTACAAACAACCAACACACGAAGTTAGCCTATATTTCCTATATAGCCAACATCTTATTTTATCTTTAACGCTAAATAATGATGCGTGATATGGTATAACTATACAAATTCATGTACTTTAGTGACAATTTCAGTAATTTCTATTGTGCCAGGCTTTCCAGGATTGGGGCATCCTCAAGGTTTTGACTGCTAGATTGTAACTCCACATTTTTATGGTAGCATATTAATTTGGGATTTCATCCCTAGTGCTTCTACTCCATCAGATATAAAGCTTAAGGTGATGGAACTTTTTACGTACATGTGAATATTAAATCACTTTTCTTTCAGCGAATTTTCTCAGTTTTGTAGCTATCATTTACTCTGTTTACTTAAGAGTGTTACCTTTTCGACATAAACTGACCAAAATGACACTGTTCGATGGCTACATAGCTTTAAATATTTAAAAAGTAGTAGGGCTGAGATATGCAACTTGGCTTAACCACTTCAATACGCAACTAGTCAATCAGCCTTCGTAAAAACAAGTAAAGGTTTAAATGGATTTAAAAATAAAGGTGGTCACATGACTTACATAAATAGTTTAATATTGCATATTTACGCAGTAGTTTTAACATATAGGGGCCTACATGTGTGCATACATTTGATTATTCGGTTTAACAACATATGCATGTAGATCTAGTCCCAAACAGTTTAGGTATATACTAAAGGGAATATCACCAGTGTGAGATCCGGGGTATTGTATAAGTTCTCGTTGGTTGGGTAATCCACATCACACTCGAGGCTACGTCTCTCGTGTGATCTGGATTTCACTACCAACTCGAGCCGATACAAGATCAGACACTGTGGTATATTCCGTTCTTATCGAAATGTCTTTTCAACATCAATCCTCTTCCTAAACTAATGTTTACGTATTTATTAAAGGCACCATAACATCCAATAACTCAAATATGACCAATCGAGTTCTTGAAAATGATTTCAGACTCCCCTCAAAAGCTTTATAACCTTGGGTCTCAGTCTTTTTAAACGCTTAACAGTTATTCATATCCAGACAACCCAAGATAAGTTTCGTTTTGAGTCGGCAAGACACTGAACACAAATGGCATAAGTCACATGAGCTTTTGAATCGAATATCACATTTTCCTTACATCAACATATATTGAAACATAATAAAACAAAACATACAGCGAACATCATCAATGTAGGTGATACTGTAAGGTATAACAACTGGGTCCAAGGTTTTAAAGCTAGTTGAGTTGAGCTTGAAATCGTTCTCAAACATTGCGAAGCAAAAACTCCAATCTGTCCAATCAAATGATTGAAAACGATTTCAGACTTAACTCAAAAGCTTTTTAACCTTGAGCCTGATGTCTTACGCTGTCTTAGAATCAGAATGTTCTCAAATTTCGATTAAAATAGGCTAAGAGTGTCAAACAATTTGAATCTTGGTTAAACGCCGAGAATTTCAGCGTTTCATTCGGATAAAACGTGTGTGTAAATGCAATCGATGTTTCGGTGTTAGCACACAAAGAGTTCATACTACACGTATAGAGTCCCCCTTGGCTGTATAGAAACTGTGCCAAACGTTGACGTTTGATCAGTATTCAAAATATCCGATATTAAATCAAGGTTCCGTAAACGTGAAATACGTGAACATCAAAGTTTAAAAGGACAATAATGACAATAAGGAAAAAAAACGGTAATAGGAAATAATCATCGAACGTATAACATTAAAGAATGTTACGTCCATGGTCATTTCCAAACAGAATATCGTTACCTAGGGCTCAAGATAAGAAGGAGTAAACTAAACAAATCTAACCATTACCTCACTCATTTCAGCACCAAATTCTATGGTGCTACTACTCATCAGAATTGTCTCAAATACACGATTCTAATAAGTAGTAACACCATATCGTTCACTGCAGAAATAAAGATTTCAGTTCTTGTAATACTCCCCTAATCCCGAGATTTACTTTTCTTGCAGTAGACGCTTCCTTGTTCAGCTTGGCATTCATTTGGGCTGTTAGGCACATTTTTCACCGTGCTGCATTTTTCTGTGATTGTATTGTAGAAGAATCCCTTGCAACCTTGTTTCACTGAACATTGATTTGCACAGTGAATTTTAGAAATGACAGGATCACTCACATCATTTTCATCAGAACAAGAGGTACCATTGTACGTGGCATCCATTGCAAAGGTCGTCGCTACAATTTCTGCCTTTACATTAATATGATTTCCAAAATAAAATACAATTACCAGAAAGATTGCGTCGCGAGCATCCATGTTTGAAAGTCTTGATGACAATACAAAGCGCTAAAACCACTCAGGCTTGAACCTTCGTTTTGCTTATGTTAAACATTGGCAGGAACAATCGGAGGGCTTCAAAGCCTTCAATCTCTCAAATGATATCAAACAACGATATGGAGTTTCTGGTATTAATCATATGCCGTCTCTAGTACTTATTTAAATCTAAATGAGACCTTGCTACAGAAATGGTTACTGCTTTGATATGGCGATTTAATAATAATAATCCAAACCAACAGTTTGGAACTCGGCAAAGTTCACAATAGTTTGAGATGTACATTATATATATCCAGATCTTTACACTAATCAACTAGATATCTGTCCAGTTAAAAAGCCATTGAAGATATATTTAAATAAAACTTCAATATTGAAGCAGACGACAAAATGGCAGTGAACGGGTAAAACATCACTAATAATTGGACAGCTAAAGGGGTAATCCTTTCCTCCAGGAAACAGGTCTAGTTTTCATTTGGGTCAAGTCTATGTTTGATTGTTAAGGGTTGTTTTGTCAAACAGTGAATACCACGACCAAAGGGTTCCTATGTCGCAACGAACTGTGCCATAAAAGGGAGGATCACAATTATAGTGCTGCACGTAGCTGGCGAATTTGAAAAACAAACTTCTGCAAACAGTTTCGATCCATTGAGAAACACAATGACTTATCTGGATCGAAACTGTTTTATACTCTGGTGCTATTTTTCTGAAACCAAATACCTTTGAATCAACTTGAGAAGTGTTGCAGACAACATAATGTGCAGACGACAATTACAGCGCGTGCAGGAGGCTACACGTGTATCACTCTTTCACCTCCGGCTCACATTCATTTCTGTCGCAAGATATGTACTACGTTTTGTTCTTAAGAACTGTAGCGTTAAAGTCTCTGTAAGCGTCTTTTACAAGAAAATGTACCAAAACAAAACTCAAAAATCAATTAATGGCTTACAGTAAGTAGAGGATTGTGTTCCATGTTTATTTACGATAGATAGAGATTATGAAATTCATCACATGGTGAAAATGGTTTTACTTTCAGAATACACAAAATAGTTCAAAGATTTGTCTGCACTATTTTATTTGTTTTCGACTGAAAACTATCATAATATATTATTAACATATTTAACTTACTTTAAATATCTTCTTATTTTAATCACAATTTTTTTTGTTTATAAAGTGTTTAATGAAAGTTATGTCAAGAATCCTGCGATTTGGAGATATTAGCTGTAACAGAGATACATATGTTGAGGAACCAATGAATTCTCTGTGAATGAATTGCAAGTAGATAGGTACATGTTGGTGAATACATTAAATAGAAAACTACAGATTACAATCCAAATTTAATTGCCAAGCAGATACAGCTGGTATATGTGTGCTAAAGGATCAGATTACCTGTAACTATTACGACCGGTAAAACGAAGGCTAATCGAATGTATAGGTAAAAGACAAGTGACACCATAAAGCAAGATGACAGTTAAACAGAAAGCTCCTAATGAATATCCATTGTTTGTTCACAGTCATAACAGAGAGACGTAATGATCACTAAACATTGACCTAGATTTAGTAGTCGTAATAGAGGGGTTTAACTGTACATATATCTAAATTGTCATCTTATACATATCCATTGTTTGTTTACAGTCATACCAGAGAGACGTTATGATCACTAAACATTGACCTAGATTTAGTAGTCATAATAGACAGGTTTAACTGTACATATATCTAAATTGTCAACTTATACATATCCATTGTTTGTTTACAGTCATACCAGAGAGACGTTATGATCACTAAACATTGACCTAGATTTAGTAGTCGTAATAGACAGATTTAACTGTACATATATCTAAATTGTCAACTTATACATATCCATTGTTTGTTCACAATCATAACAGAGAGACGTAATGATCACTAAACATTGACCTAGATTTAGTAGTCGTAAAAGAGAGGTTTAACTTTACATATATCTAAATTGTCAACTGATGCATATATCCATTGTTTGTTCACAGTCATAACAGAGAGACGTAATGATCACTAAACATTGACCTAGATTTAGTAGTCGTAAAAGAGAGGTTTAACTTTACATACAATGTATATCTAAATTGTCAACTGATGCATATATCCATTGTTTGTTCACAGTCATAACAGAGAGACGTAATGATCACTAAACATTGACCTAGATTTAGTAGTCGTAATTGAACGGTTTAACTGTACATATATCTAAATGGTCAACTTATGCATATCCATTGATTGTTCACATTCATAACAGAGAGACGTAATGATCACTAAACATTGACCTAGTTATACATATACTTGCTCATCAAACATACGGTCGAATTGTGAAATCTTGAAATCACTTTACCCGAGTTTTGCAGTATTTCTATCGTTGAATTCGATTATTACGGCTTCGTTTAAGTCGAATATATCCTTATTTTAAAGTTAAAACGTGGTTTAGCCTCGCCTTATATCGAGGTTTAACTGAAATATACAACAAAGATGCAGAGCTTTATCTCTTTCCTCCATAGAATCGCCTTTAAGCGTATATAACTTATTCCTCTACTGAAGAAAATAGTTCCAATTTAATAAGTCATGAATGTTTTTAAAAGAAATATGTCCATATTCTAGCAGATGGACGCTTAAAGCAGACTGAGAGAAAGGCGCATTCTGCTTTACTTTCAATCTGATTTAAGTGGTCACCTATATTCAATACTAAAAGTTTACCATGGGTGAAAGGGTTAAGGACATGTTACTTGTTAAGGCTGTAAATCAGTAATGCAATGACTACCAATCCTACACAAACTTTAGATACCCAGGTGTATATGAAATGACTACAACACCTGTTTTACTTTTAGTCTGTTTTAAGCAACCCACTGCTAGGATTTCAAAAATATTTCTTTTCGTATGAGTTCATGATTGTATAAATTGGAACAATTTTCTTCAGTGAAGGAATAAATTTAAAAGGCACTTCTATGGGTGAAAATATTAAACCACCTGCTAATTAGCACAATTTAGTGGTCGTTATAGAAGGGTCTTACGTGTGGTAAAATTATTTTAAATCTGCGGTCCGTAATTTGATGACAGATTTACTTTTGGTATTTTATACAGCTTAAATAAGGTATAATGCCAAACAGAATTATTGATTCCAGAAGCGTATACGTTATACATATTTCATGAGTTTTAACAACATGTTTAACAAAGCGTACCCCACTCACACACTGGCAACACACGCTTATCTTAATTCGTCCATAATCGGTCGAACAACTTTGAATGGCTAGGGTTTAGCCTAAATGGAAGTTTATATTTCTCTCTGTCTCCTGCATCTGTCCATTGGTCTTAACACAAAACCAGACAAAAAGAGAACAAATGAGATAGAGAGAAATAGTGCGAGAGAAGGAGAGAGAGAAAAATGAAAGAGAGAGAGAAAGAGATAGATAAAAGTGTGTGTACGAGAGAGAATGAGAGAGAGATAGACAGAGAGAGAGCGCGCATGAGAGAGACAAATAAACACACACAGAGATACAGAGAGAAACGTATACAGAGAGATACATATACAAAGAGAAAGACACAGAGAGACAGGCACAGAGAGGCTGACAGAGAGAGACAAACATAGAATCACAGAGAGAGCAAGACACAGAGAGAAACAGACATACAGAAGTAAAAAGAGAGAGTCGGAGAAAGAGAGAGAAACAGAAAAAAGAGAGAAAAAATATTTTTGAAAAAGAATGTGTGACAGAGATCAGAAAGAGAGACTAAAAAAGACAGGGAGAGAGACAGAGAACCAGAGATACACAGATAGACAAAGAGAGAGATACATATACAAACATACAGAGACAGAGACTGACGGACAAACATACCGAGAGAGACAGAGAAAGACAGAGCTAAGAGATATAAGCAGCAAGTCAGAGAAAGACCGATATACAGAAGGAGACATAGAGAGACAGACAGACAGAGAAAAGAAAGAGAGACAAATCGACAGAAACAGACAGAAAAAATACTGATACAGTGGACAATACAGATAGAGAGAGAGAGTGAGAGAGAGAAGGGATCAGAGATAGAGAGAGAGATACAGAGAGATAGAGAAAGATAGGAAGAGAGAGAGAGAGAAAAAGAGAAAGGGGAGAGAGAGAAATTAAACGATTCTTTGTTATGTCTGCTTCTTTAAGCAATTTTAATATTTGCAGCTGTCGTGTTGTACACACATGTTTGACTGTTTTATTCCAAGCGTTTACATAATTCATGTTTTATTCATCCCTTGATTGACAATGTTTCTGAAAGTCTTTGTAATACTTTGAACGCTGGTAAACCGTTGTACACGTTCATAAATGATAAGTTATTGTGACGAAGTTACACTCATTCTCATGATGTAAAATGTATTCCAATTGTTCACAACCAGTGTCACCCGTGTGAGTTGTAATAATTGCTTTTGTAGTTTGACAAACACTGGATGAATCACACAGTACACGTGTAATTTAGTTTATTTAGAATGCATATCGGTATCAACTTACATCAGAACATGCGTTGTTCCTTTCCACATGAATGCGTTTGTTCTCAAATAAACTGAATTTAGAAACGACCCACCCTATTACAGGTAATTGTGCTTGAAAGCTATAAGTCTGAGAGAAAAAAATCATTCATCGTTGAATCCATATCAGTAAACCTCATATTGCTGAAAACTTGTTGAGTGGTGAACTGAAGAAGTTGGTAGGGGTAAAAATAAAAAATCTGAATAAATATTGTTGTTTTCTAAATGTTTAGGTGATTACTGAATTCTCATAAAAAGTCCCAAATTGTATTCAGTGTGTATACTATCATGTACGGCCACTATTTGCACCAATACTTGTTACAATTCTGCGGCGTAACATAACGTTCAATGAGTACGTCAGTCGTCCACTCTTGCTGTGAAGTCTGTGTCAAATCTTGAATGCTAAATTTTAAATGTAATCAATTTGCGTTGTTTTCCATCTGCATTGCTAAGCGTGAATCGAGATTCGTCAGTAAAACGAACCCGGTGCCAGTCAGCCTGCCTCAAATTCAAATGACACGTGACCTCAATGACGTCGCGTCAAATTTTGACACACGGAATTACTAAGGTCTGTGATGACTCATCGTATCCTGTAGCCCTTACGGTGGCTGGTAAACGAAGTAGACGTGGATGCGTTAACGTGATGTAGCGGTCAGTTCTGACGTTTGACAAACGGGGTGACCAAGGCGAAGACGATCGTGAACAGTCCCAGCCTGATGGTACCGGGTAGCAAGCTTCTGCATGGTCTTTCGACAGCAGCCGAACCTGCGGACGATGTCAATGGCCGTCTGAAACATTCCTATTGCCTGATTTCTTCCAACTTCAATCGAGCAAGGCACGACGCAAGGATTGCAAACTAATAGTGTTTTTCCAATGTTTTGATAAGCATGTGTCATGTGTATCGTAGGGCGTTGTCATAAATATTTTATTGAACGTGTGTACCGTGCACGTGATAAACGTGAACATCATGATTTCGTTACGTTAACGGTTTTTATCTGTGATTTTTTTGTAAACTCTTTACACATGTGTAACTCCAACTATCCAGTATTCCACAAGTACATTCACTGAATGTATGACTTTAACAAAGTCAGAGATAAGTCGGTTCAAAAGTTGAATGTTTCTATTATTGCTGAGTATATACGAGAGATGTTCGAATTGAAATGCAACTCAGGTTATATTTGGATCAAATTTTAGAATAGCTTTAAACCAATTATTGGATTCCTTCAAAGTACTCGCCCTGCGTGTGCTATGCACAGTTTGAGCCTTTTGATCCAATTTTTAAAGGCATTTTCGTAGTCCTTTCCTGGTATACTATTGTTTTGATTTGTTTTGATTTTACGTCGCTTTCAACAGTATTTCAGTCATATCGCGACGTCCAGCTAATTATAGGTGTAGGAAGACCCCAGAAGTCCTTTATGTACTGTTTCAGGCATAAATCGGCAACTGGGTAGAACCACCGACCTTCCGCAAGCCAGCTGAAAGGCTTCCCCACATGAAAAATCCGAACGACCCTACTGGGATTCGAACTCACAGCGGTGAGGAGCTCAGTGATGTAAGTCACAGTGACTATACCACTAGGCCACGGAGGCCCCTCGGTATACTATTGAGATACTGGAATATGACTTAGCCAAGAGCTTTACTTGTTTTATATTTTCTTCATGTGAGGTACTTTTTGAGTTTCGGAAACCTGAAGAAGTCACAGGGGACAAGGTCATGTGAATAAGGAGGATGTGGAAGTTCAACTACTTTTTCCGGCCTCAGAAACTCACGTACAATGGCAGACTTGTGGCAAGACGCATTGTCATACAATAACCTAACACCCGTCAAACCCGTTGCAGGCCTGCGCTTTTTGAAGTATTTTCTCTTTTTTTAGAACAACCCTCTGTAAAACTTGCTATTGACCGATTTTCCTTTCGGTAGAGCAATTTGCAAAGAAAGTCCCTGATTTGTGAAGAAAAGTTCATACAGCAGTCGCTCTTTCGCCAATATTGTTACATGCGATGAGACCTGGGTTCATTTGTAAGAGCCCAAACGCAATTTTCAGAACAAAATATGGGGTACGAAACACATAAAACGGCCATGCTTAGCAAAACGTACCATCAGTGAGAAAAAAATTGTAATTTTGGTACATTTTAAGCAACATTATGGCAGTTTTTACCCGGAGGCGTTTGTGAGCAGATGGGTTATCCGTCGTGCATATGTTTTGTTCAATTTAAGATGTTTCTTAAATGCCACATGCAAACGTCTTGCATCACCTAAAATTGAACATATTTCATGAAATATCTCCCTTGAACCTATACCATGAAAACAACGGTTCTTGGTATAGGCCCTTATTTCGGTAACGAACGCAGACTTTTTCCCAACCATTTTATCATTAGTATATACGAGTATACAATGTGTGTCGGTGTGTAGTAAAAGCTAGACTGGACTGATTTACACAAAACCGGTATCGACTGAAAGATAATTGATGCCTCTAAGCCATCCAGGTAATTATTTTCGCGAAAAGCGTGCAAAAATGCATATTATAACCCGAGTTTTTCAAATTGAACATCCCTCGTATACAGTTGAAACACGAAACCTCGAATCGCTTAGGTCGAATGTATCCTTATATTGTACGTTACTCGGCGCCATATGACCAGTTCATGTATCGCGGTGCCGTAAAACCCAACTTGTTTAATCATATTGTAAATTGGATGTCGGTAATTCGATCTCGCTTAAGTCGAACATACACTCATTTCAAAGCTAAAACGTGGCTTATGTCAAAGTTAAAACGTGGCTTTGAAACAAGGGTTATTGCTCATGAACAGACTCAATTAAATCGAGTCTGCAATTTTCAGTATTTGCTTTGTTTTCTGTGCTTTCAAAGGATCTCTCTTTATTCAGATTTAGTATGGCTTTAAAGTTAATAGTTTGCGTTTATCGATGTTGGACTGGATTTATATTGCAGACAGTTTGGAACAAAATCAGATATCGATTCATTATGTTCTACAGCGCTCCCTCTCTACAACGACACCAAGTGGGACACACAAAATGTGTGCATTATTCGGAGGGAGTCGTTATAGGGAGGGAAGTTGATTTACATTTGATTTACATTACAGCTGTTTGTCACTCGTCATTATGTTTTTCCTATCAAAATGTCCAACATAATTTTTTTTAAAAAAGCAGCAGACGACAATTTTAAGCAGAATATAATATTATTGCAGCCGCGAAAGCTTTATATAAATATATATGTAAGTGTCTTGTTTGGAGAACAGTGGCGAGGGTCGTTGTAAGGAGGGAGTCGTTGTTTAGAGGGCCGTTGTCGGGAGGGAACACTCTACACTGTTTGCTACTTTGAACGTTTACTGTAATTGTTCTCATTTTATTGCATGCGTATGTATTTAATTTCCGTTAAGTTAAACTGGAAAAAAATAGCAACATCCTTTCTACTTTATCTTCTGATTCCTTTCTTATTGTAGACATCAATGCATCTTTTTTAAATCAGAGTTTTAGGCCATATCGCTCCTTGAAATGACGCAAAAGAGACAAAACCACTAAAACGGTTGGTTAAAAACCGTAAGGAAAAGAAGGTGAAAGTACTGCTGTAAATAGTACACCGCTGTAGTTGTCACGTGACACGACAGGACGCGCTGAATGTCACTAAATGTCCATTGTTACTGATTATAAAGAACATATTAATAAGTTTCACTATGTAGCTTGACAGCTCGGTCAAATGTTATATTACGATTTTGTTGACTTACGTGTCTGATGGATGTTGGTTACTATGCATTTGATGCATGTATCACATTCAAACGCTACAGTTTGGATCCTAGGTTAAAACGCATTTGAGTTGAGTCTGAGATAATTCTCAAGCATTTGATTGTTTCACATAGATCCTCATATCTACCAATTAGAGAAAGCTACATCGAACCTAGACTTGTGTTTCTTCTTTATTCCCTAAAGAGCAATTGGGATTCAACTTCTTTGAGCCTGGCGTATACACTCGTAGTACTAGCTCTTGTGAAACTAAATTTTAGATACTCATGAGACAATATAAGCATCGTAGTAACTATGTTTGTTCATATTGTAACGAAGTATTCTTAGTTGAAGTACCGTATTAAGAATGAGCGCGCTACCAAGCCTAAGAATGTTTCGTAAACATGGGAATATATCTAAATACTATAACGTTTTAATCCCTAAGTCCCGGCATCTATTGATGCAAGAGACACATGGTGAGTGTCCTATTCGTGTGTACATGTGTGAGATTAACTAGACTTTGCCGTTTCTTCTAAGCACCGTTATATTGATGGATATTTAAACAGTTGTTGCCTTGGACCATTGTCGATCTATTAATATCACCCACCACAATTTGACCTTGATTTTGAACTGATGTGGACGTATAACATATTAAATTGGACAGTTTCTGGTTTACCTATATTTTACCGTTTTGTCTACCGCCAACACTTCTAACAACAATGTTTCGGAACTTACACAAGTGTTGCATTGGACAAGTATCAATCCACCTATATCACCCAACTTTGATTTTGATACTGACATTTGCCTCATTCGGACTGAGAAAAGATTCCTAATATTTTGTGAAATATACCACCGGGGCATACGCGTTTGTAACGCAGTATCATTCTGTGTACCATGAGCAAATGATATTTATAAGGTCCATACTCCTTTAGATTCGTGTGAGAAGAAATTTAGTTATTGCATGCTAAAATTTAGAAAGTTTCTTTACACTGGAGTCTGCTTATTTTAGACATATCTGAGTACAAAACATCAATGTACCAGCCGTTATCAAATAATGCCCTGTCTTCGCAACCAGCGTCAGTCTTTACACACTCCACAGAAGCGACGGAAGAGCCAGGTTGCTACAACACTGTACTCTACTGCACGTGTATACCGTATCTGGGGAGCACGGCCCATACTCGGCCCACGACATGGCGATTGATGCTACGATAGTGCCACCGATGGCTAGATTGCCCTGTGTACGCATGCGCAGAACATCAATAAGTAAACTAGAATTCAATACCGACATTTTTTTACAGAAGAACACTGAAAACGAGTATCAAATGTTTTTAACGCATGGTCAGGGGAGGCCTAAGTATGCTTCATGAGGCAAGCAGGAAACCCCTTCAAACGGGTAGATGCCTCAGTAGCTGACCAAACTGAGACAGGATACGGGGAGTAAAGGTCAATTTCATAAATGTAACTTAATTGGCAATGCCAATTAATCAATTGTTAATTTGTATGGGCAGGAGGGAATTACTCTTATTGACAGTGGATCTATGATCACTACTGTTTTGGAGTCCTTTTACAATTCCTTAACTCTTTGTGCCCTAGTCCCGCATATAGGCGTGCTTTTCAAACAGTGAACATGTGAATAGTACACATGTCCTATGCAAACAGTGAAGACCCAGATCAGAGGGCTCCGAAAGGAGCCCTCTGATCAGGGTCTTCACTGTTTGTCACAATGCCAAACATTGACAAAAACAACCCTTTAAAGTCAGAAATGGGCTAGACTTAGATGGAAACTGGAATTGCTCATTTAAAGTTTCAGGGAGGAAAGAGTTAAACAGACGAGCCTCCTCTACAGGACTTGCAGACCCTGTTTGGACATCTCTGTTACAGATGGGTCCAAGTTGAAGTATCTTTGAGTTATAGAAACATCTGGGGCCCGTTTCATAAAAAATGTTGTCGTAAGTCAGATTATAAAAGCCTCAATTAATATTTATTTCTCCATCTAATCCTGTCCTATAACATCTCTTTGGAATTAAGACAGGATTAGATTGGGACATTAGACATATAATGTTTATTAAGTTTTTGCTTATGACAACATTTGTCGAACGAAGTTTTATGAAACGGGTTCCAATTTTAATGCCATTTTCATCTGATTGAATATGTTGGTTCCTCTTTTGGTATGTCCAGACACTCGTTTTAATAGGAAGTATCCAGGGATTATTGGAATACATGTTAGCAAACCTTTGAAGCATAGGTCTTCAAAGGCTTATATTCCACGTGAGTGTCAACTTGCAATGAATTGTTTGCAAACTGGCACTTTTACAGTTAAGGCTTGTAGCCGAAACGCCATATATGTGAAGCCATACCAGACTGCTTTAGTCAACTGCTTCAGCAGAAATAGTCCGGCAGAGGGCTGACTGGACCTGGAAATGCCGTCCTAAGTTTTTTTCTCGACTGATTCTACTTCAGCATCTGTAACTCATTTAAAAACCACCGGGTGCCACTTTGTCACTCTTGAGCATTTTCGTATATTCAAGATGGCGGCCACAATGGCTGCCGAAAGGCTTTTAAAAAAAATAGTCCAAAAATCAGCAATTATTTTTCCTTTTTATAACTGATTTTACCTCACCATAATGATATTTATTATTCAAAAGACGTTTTATGTTTGTAAAATATTACGGGTGACATCTTGTCACTCTTGAGCATTTCAGTATATTCAAAATGGCGACTACAATGGCTACCTAAATACTACTCTAAACTTCAGCATTCATGGTATTGTTTTCTTAACTGATTTGACCTCACCATAATGATAGATATTGCTGAAATGATGATACATATTATTGAACTGTTTCGGCTGACATCTTGTCACCTTGAGAAAATCTGTTTATTAAAAATGGCGGCCCAAATGGCTACCGAAATGCTTTTAAACATAATAGTCCAAAAAGCAGTATTCATTGTTTCTTTTTTTTAACTGATTTGACCTCACCATAATCAGAGTTATTATTGAAAGGACAATTCATGTTTTCAAAATGTTACGGTTGACATCTTTTCACCCTTCAGTATTTCCGTTTATTCAAAATGGCGGCTAAAGTGGCTACCCAAATACGTTAAAAACTACTATAAACTTCAGCATTTATATTTTGGTTTTCTTAACTAATTTGACCCAACCATCATGAAAGATTTTACTGAAATGATGATACAAATTATTGAACTGTTACGTGTGACATCTTGTCACCTTTGAGCATATCTTTATATTCAAAATGGCGGCTAAAATGGCTACCGAAATGCTTTAAAACAAAATGGTTAACAAAACAGCATTCATAATTTATTTTTATTAATAGAAGTGATCTCACCATTATGATAATCGTTATTGAAATGATCATACTTATTATTGAAATGTTATGGGTGGCATCTTTTTTTCTTTGAGCGTTTCCGTATATTCAAGATGGCGGCCAAAATAGTGACGGAAATTTTGTTTAGCGAACACATTCCAAAAATCAACAAGCATTCATTTCTTTATTCTTAACTGACTCAATATCAATGTAATAATACTGACTATTAAACTTATTATACCTATTGATAAAATGTAACAGGTAACATCTTTTCATCTTTGAGTATTTCCGTATATTTAAGATGTTGATGCTTATTATTGAAAATATGATACTTGTTATGCAACTGTAAGTAGATGACATCTTGTCACTATGAAACATTTCCATATATTCGATATGGCGACCAAAGCGTTGACCAAAAAGCTCTCAAACAAAACAAGTCCATACAGCAACATTCATAATTTTAATGCTTACCAGAATGATACTTGTTATTGACAGAATAATACTCATTATTGAAATATTGCGGGTAACATCTTTTCATCATCTAACATTTTCATATATTCAAGGAGCGGCTAAAATTGCGACAGAAATGCTAAAAATATTTAAAATGTTCAAAAGTCAGAATGAACAGTTGTTTCTTGACTGGATCTATTTTAGCATATGATATTTGTTCGCAAGAGCGTTTTTACATTTTCCCAAGAGACCTTCCTAGCTGATCGTGGTTCTGGGGCTTAATTGTCTTAGGAATGTTTCTGTTTATTTAACCGAGATAATGCCCGCTGCCAAGAACTCAAAGGAAGGCAGATCGGTGGTTTTGACCCCATGCGCTGAATCGCAACGAATGAGACTAGTCGAAATCATCTTTCTAAAATCATCATCATCTCATCTTATCACCTCTCATCATTTATCGGCGCTATATGATCTATATTGTTTTGCAGTGCCCTAAACCAAACTCATTCATCCATGCTTTTAGATATCTCTACCGTCACATACACAGTACTTTTTACCGCTGGGGTCTTATCTTTACACCTTAAATCTACGAAATGCACTCCGTGTCCTCTATATTTCGATAAATACATTTAAAAGAAGAAACTTACCATACATTACAAAGCCAAACTACTCTGCATTATCGCGCAACGGCACCAGTCCATGTTGACGTTTTTCTACCTCCGATTGCTAGTGCGATTTAAAATGGAATCCCGGCCGTTGCGCTATAATTTAAAGTAGTTTGGCTTTGACATGAATGGTAAGTTAATTCTTTTAAATGTATTTTAGATCGAAATACATGTATGGAGGACACGGGGTGCATGTCGTAGATTTGAGGTGAAACGATAAGACCCCTGCGGTAAACATACTGTGTATGTGACGGTACAGACTTGTTTGACCTGAATAAGTTGCGATTTTCGAGAGTCGGATTGGCTTGTTTTCGATGGAAATTGATAGAATATAGAATTCTATTGTAAACCATAGGGTTTTCTGCGTGCGATTGTATCTTTGTATTTACAATCGATCGAGAATTGACTGCGCAACAAGACTCGGAATGAAGTCCGTGCGTTTCCCCAAGCATGTTTGCCGTGGGAATTGGACACCTTTCTAAGGTAAATATATACTATAAAAAAAAATTCAAAAAACAAGCTTTTGGTCAGAATATGGTGTTTGGTCATAGAAAAGGACGTTTTTATGGTTTTATGCCCTTTATTTGTGTTTTGAGGTGTCATGTTGGGGCAAATCATGCGTCTGGCACCTGTGGTATATATAGGTGGACATTGTTTTCCTCCTCCAACTTAAGTGTTGGCGATGTAGTTCTGCACAGAGGATTTTGTGCGGTATGTCATAAACCCATAATAACAATATTTATCTGTCTATGGTGACTGTGTACTGGTCCTATTTTTGTGTCATGATTTATTTTTTAATTGCTTTATCAATTTTCGTTACATTTAAATATTGTCATATCATTATGATCACCAAACAACGCTCTTGAAAAAGGTGTCAATTCATGTGAGAGAACATCTTCGATATTAACCTCATGGCTGCTAGTTTGAAGATTTCCCAAGGCTATTGAGTAGATTTCACATGCATCAAGCACCCTGATTCGACCAACCATCACCTTAATTTGGTCACGGTGATTTGTTCTCTGGAATCCTGTTGTGTCTATTAGCTGTCCCTAGCCTATGTTCAAACTGTTATGCACATCATCTGATTCCATTTCTTCAGTAACGATGTTGACAACACCATATGCATCAATTTATACACTTTAGCAACTACAGTTTTAAATGCATTTAAAACTGACTTGCTCACAGTGTATATTACTTTAACTTCTTCCATGAGTTGAAGTTTTGGGTGAAATGGATCCCTTTTGTCAAGAGGTATCCGTCCTTGGTGCACTCATATAGGCCCGAAAAGGCAAGACTTTAACAATGTATGCACTTTAATGTCTACAAATAAGAATATGGTTTTTTTTCAATCGTTCCCAAGTTAAGCAAGGCTTTAAGTTTTACGATGATTTTGATTATTGATGAAACTTAAAGATAAAACTACCAGATTCAATGAATTCAGGTGAGAGATTTTATGGCCACAATGGTCTTCTTGTCTTACCAAGCCTTCCATGTCATTTGCGTTGCTTTCTATTTTCCGTCTTCTTTGTGCCACGCAAAGTCAGTTTTAGGATCAACCCTTTGAGCCAAGCTAGTATCAAAGTGTGCTTGCAGCTGATTGTACATGTGAATGTCTAAAGTCTATAAGTATTTTTGGCTTGTCGTTTTCTTAATTATGCAATCGACCACATGCCCATCATGGCCGTGGCACATAAAAGGGATTTCAATGAACATATGCCATTTTATATACCTCGTCATTGCCTCACCAAATATAAGTTTTCAAAAATATTCTGAGCTCTGCTCCTCGGAGAGCCTTCATTTCTTTCAGATAAACCATGCCACATCTGCCATTGTTAGTTAACATGACCTGCATCGGAACTTTTCACTATACAATACACTTTTTTCAATGCATCAGCAAATATTTAGGCTAAGCCACTGTCTGCCATCAAACTACCATCATCAGCAACTAAGCTGATGAGTAAGTTAATGTCACCATGTCTATATGCTAAGAATAAAATGTTTTGGCGCACAAAAGCATGGTTAGTTGCGTGACACTAGCTTCTGGTACTTAGTCCAACACTGACCTAAAAAGAAAAAACGAGGCCACAGAGGTCAGGTTTTAAGGTCAATGTTTGTAATTCAACTAGTTTTACTCATTGAAGAGCACATACACATGAAGTTATGTGACCGTAATTGAAGTACGTAGTCCAAAATTGACATATTAAACTCAAAACTATTAACAAATGTCACAGATGTCCAGGGCAAAGGTCAAGTATACCAAAACTGCAATGCAACATGCTACTCTCATGGTGCATCAATGGTTTAAGTTTCATTGATACTTTTCATTGATACTTAAACTTTCAAGGAATTTATCCGGTATTCGATGTCGGGGTATAGCATAAAAGGTCCCATTTCGTGGAAATTAGTAAAAAGTGTGGATGGGGTAAACCGGAAATATACCAAAATGCTCAAGGATGACAAGGTGGCATCCGACCAATTTTGAATGACAATGCTTTGAACTATCAATATCAGTCAAGAAAAAAACTTAGGACGCAATTTCTAGGTGGACCTCCAAATCCTAATTTCTCTGCCAGACTAAAAGCTGTAACAGAGAATATTGTTGCTCATCTTTGTCAATTAGTCCAAAAGTAGCCAAACTGCTAAATCATGATTATTGTAAACGTTCAGTTAAATAATCTGAATAAGGGGAGATCCTTTGAAAGCACAGAAAACAAAACAAATACTGAAAATTGCAGACTCGGTTTATTTGAGTCTGTTAATGAGCAATACTTAAATATGCAACAGTGCTCACGCCTCCTAGCACCAGCTTAAGCGGAATTCAACCATAAATAGTTTGCATAATGACTGCAAGACCTTTTCGACATAAACGGACATAAACGGACAAAATGACACCGGTCGATGGCTTCATATCTTTAAATATTCAAACAGTAATAGGGCTGAGAACAGACATGGGGAAAATGAAATTGAAAATTTAATTAATTAATAATTAATTATCAAAAGTGAAGTTATTTGAAATAATTATTAATTAAGGATGTCGGCCTGTCTTTTTGAGCATTATGCAATTTCCGAAAAATTTTACGAACTCATTTCCCGACAAATGTTAAGAACTCATTTTTGGTGAATGCATACAGTCATAAAATACTATTTTCCCGGGGGAAAATGGATTTTTCGTTCCGGGAAGGACTTTTTAAGTTTTATGTCCTATTCGTAGTTTACAGCATACACCGTTTTCATAGGTAGATGGCATTTTGTTACATCAAATTTCATTTCAATTTCTCAGAATATAAGCATGAAATTTTCATGGTAGTACAGTTTTAGTATAAATTATGGATAATTTAATAGATCAAGTGATATTTTTTTAAAAAATAAATTTTTGGTGAAAATACACCAAAATGTGAAAAAATGAGAAAAATGGATTTTTTTAATAAAATGATCTATATCTTTTTTAAAAGATCCGGGACCCTGTGTTATTATTTGCTATTTCACTAAAACTTTATGTTTACAAGGCTAAAAACAACAAATAAAAAATTTGGTAATTAGTTTTCTACAATTTGTAGGGCAATTTTCACTGTGCCTTATTCTCCCATTATAAAAAAGTGGGTGGGGTAAATTTTACTCCTTTCCGGTGAAATCGAACATTTTTATTTTGGATCTTGACAAAACATTATTTTCAGTGTTTATTCGTACTATGATAATATAAATTAGGATACTTTTTGTACAAATAGTTTGTTTAAATTAAGATTGAAAAACCGTAGTACAAAAAAGTAGGAGTTTTTGAGAAGCTTCAATTTTAGGGGGGTAGCCTTGAAAAATCTCAAATTGTGAAAAAGAAAGGTCCGGTACCCCCACTTTTTTCACCAGTTTTGTCATAGAAACTAATTTTACTGTTTGTATGCAAAGTTTGAAGAATTTCGTAATTACTTTCCAAAGGTGCACCTACCCCCTTAAACAATATTTTAATTAAATTGTAATTCATTCATTACTTTTCAAAAAGGTTGGTAATTGTTAATTGAATTTCAATTACGTTTCAATTAATCATGTACAATATGTACATGACTTGGAACAATAAAATTCTGAACTAATATTGAAAACAAGGAAAGCCTATTGATACATTTTCTACGCATGTTTATGTTAGGTTTGAATATTGACTTCATCTTAGTTTAAACATTTAATTCCAAACAAACTGACATGAATGAAAACAAATTTAATAATTAAATGGATTAGATTAATAGCTTATTGGGATATCCTCTATGTTGTTAACAACCTACAACAGTCACAAGTATTAATGCTACAAAGCACACCGTGGGAAATACGTCACAGCGTAAGCAGATATTTCCCGATGACACGCGGCGGTTACATGCACTATTTTTTACCACGCGCAAAAATAATTTTGTAAACAAATAGTCAACACGTTGGCATTAATTTCGTCTCCGAGGGCGCAAACGATAAATATACACTGCCGATTAAAGGTAAATAAACATTTATGAAACATGCACATCGATGGGTGTGAAAATTTCAGACAATTGTTACCGGTTGTATGTGATTATTGTTAAAATTATAGCAAGTTTACAAGCATGTTGAAGTAAAAAAATAGTTTAAGGCCTGTATTTCCGATGTTTACACATGCTCCGTCCTGATTTCCTGAGAAAAACACATGTAGTTGTTGTTGCATGGTTGCCAATAATAGGAAAAACGGCTAGAAACGAAATTTCTACCTCATTTGTATCAAAGTTAAAATATGTTTAAATGACACGGTCATTTCCCGATCAAGATTTTAATGACACGGTTTTTTCATGATAGCGACACGGTTAATCCCGATGATGGAAGTCTCTTTCGATGAACTGGATATCTCCATGAATGTAGACATAGACGAAGAAGGGGGCACTGGCGATGATCTAGTAGCCGCCGGACCATCTACTTCACAAAGTACGGACGAAAACAACAATATTAAAGCTACCACCAGCACTGATGTTCTGCAATGCCCGTCATGCTCTTACCAAACAAAACACAGAACCAATTTGTAAAGACACAAAATGTCTGTGCATGAGAATAAGAAGTATACCTGTGATGTGTGTACCAAAGAGTACAAAGACTTGTACTATTTGAAAGAACATATTACGTCAATGCATCACAAAGTTCATTTCCTTTGTGAAATATGCTCCAAGTCATTCAAAACGAGAAGAATGCTTAATCTGGACAGGGCTCGCATGCATGAAGTTGGCAGAAAGTTGACATGTGGGTACTGCAACAAGGAGCTGAATGACGCTAATCAATATCATGGACACATCAACAAACGCATCGGAAACCGATCGTTCAACTGCGCTAGATGTGAAAAGTCCTTCTACTACAGGAGTAATTTGCAGCGACATGTACTGTCATGCGGGGGTGCTACAAACAAGTACAAGTGCGACGAATGTGACAAGGTCTTCAAAAGCAACAATACCTTAAATGATCACATGGTCCGAAAGACAAGCTTTGCAGATGCGGAAAGTCTTACGCATGGCGCACGTCTCTTGCGCGTCATGCCAAGACCTGTAAATTTGTGCAATAAACCATTTGCCGCCGTCTTCAGATGTTAACCCTTCGGCAGTTTCCGTAATTTCGACAGTGTAGCGTCTGATAACGTGGCAGCTTATCAGGCTCTACACTGTTGAATGACCAGAAATACTAATTTTGTTGCGGAGTTTGCTTTTGAAAACGACTTTAAAATATGTTTAAAAATTGACAGTTTCCCCGATCCCGATCCGACTCGTTCTGTCCCGATTAGATGTTAAAAGTGCTACATGTAGTAACGTAAGATATTATTATACTGCAAAATAAATTCCTTACTTTTCATTGGTCAACGAGCCCTTGATATAATCCGATGTACCCTGTTAGCTGACAGGGTACATAGAAATACAGCTGTTTTCATTGGCTGACAGGTCCCTGAGTCTTGCTTTGCAGAAAATAAGATGACCGATTGCTCGACAGGATTGAGTGCATTCAATCGTGCATCCATTTCGGCTAAGAACCATTCGCTGTTTGGATCTTTCAACAGTCGCATTATTTCTGGGAAAGTTTGACGCCGAATATGCCCATTTTTCATATGAATAACAGCGTCAAAAACATATGACGTCACAAGTCTACGCTCAACGTTATCTGTTTTGGCGCGATTTTGTTATAGTTTATTATAAGCGCTGTACCCGAGAAATTCCGAAATATTTCGTTTGAACAGTGAAAACTTTGCAGTATAACAAATTCGTTATACAGTTTCTTCACAGTGTACATGGGGATTTCTTCCCAGCTGGTAAAATCATGTAACCCTCGCCTATCGGCTCGGGCAACATGATTTACCTCAGCCGGGAAGAAATCTTCATGTACACTATGAAGAAACTGTATAACTAATAAACGATTAGCACGGAGGCAAATATTATTGAGCCTGGTTCGACGTTGAGTTACTCGGATTCGCATCAGGCTACACCTTGCACCCCACCCCCTCCCCCAATAATGAAAACGCTCCGACGCATATGTGTAAGTTCTCTATAGGGATTAACGTGTTCAATCATCACATCGGAAAGGAATAAGATAACAACAACACACATTGGTTCAGTGATACCGTGCCTGAATTGTTTAATGGTCTGTCATTCCGAGAAAAACATCGATTTATTTACAATATTTTGCGATATAATAAGGAAACAACCGTGTCCGTAAAATTTTGATCGGGAAAATAACCGAGACGTCATCTTTACATAACCGCTGCGTGAACAGAAACTTTCAAACCTTTATTCTTTGTTATTTCTTTAAAATAAACCTTATTTCGAGAAGGTCTGATGTAGTATATTGAATATTAACGACATACACACGCTATGGAACGAAACAAATTCGCAATTATTGTAGGTTTTATCATTTTGTATGGAAATTGAATCTTTTTCCGAATATTTAATTTTACATCATGAAATCGTTGATATGCTTTAAAACTTGATGTAGGATCGGTTCTACAAAACATTGACAAAGAACGATTAAACGGGTGGCAGTAATTTATGTACGTACAGGAAAGTTGCTTGACATTTTCGAAGCGCACTTAGATTTCTCGCCTTCATAATCCGAAATAACCGCGTCCGTATCAAGCAATACCGTGTCTGTATCGGAAGAGTAACCGCTGCGTGTCATCGGGAAATATCTGCTTACGTTGTGACGTAGTTCCCCCGGTGTGCAAAGGTAGTAATGCTTAAACAACTTTAATTGTCAGATCAATAAAACATGATTTGTTAAAAGGAAAAGTGTTAAAATACATGCATGTTGTTGTTGTAGCTTCATCATGCATGGATACAAGTGCTACAACAATACATACACCATGAGGAAACGCCCAATATATTTAGCTAGCTCTTATTCTCAAACTGCAAAATCAAATAGTTAAGGTACTTCGCATATGCGCGTAGTTTCCATACAATTGTTATGAAACTTTTCATGAAGAATGATAATAGCCTAAGAAATAATGTGTGTAAATATAGGCAAAATTTATCGTGTGGTTTGTCTTTAAGGTCTTTTTTCTGACAAAAACCTAAAATGTTGATGATTTTATTTTTCTTAAAAATGAATAAAGCTAATGACTATAATTCTCACCCAATAAGTAGTCCACAACATTCATTACAAGAAAAGCTAAAAACATTTTGAATAAAGGTGTTCAGAAAGATGTTATCAGCTATTTAAATTTTGCAAAATGCTAAAAAATTGAATTACAAAAAACTGACTCATTCAATGTATATTTTTTTTCATTTTATTCAAATATATGGTTGATGAACTAGTCAGTCTGAAAAAATTAGAAAATATTACAGTCAGGATTTGTTGTAATAACATATTTTCTTATTAAAATGTGGGATATTTGTTGTTTAGATACAGTTACCTACCTTAGAATTAAAACTTTGTCATTAAAATGCATTATTATTTATTCATGGACTTGCATACAAGGTTTATTATATTGTTTTAACATAATTATAATGGGCAATATCGATCTTGAAAAGGTAAGCGTATTGATAAGCTTCAAAATGTGGCTTTATAGTTCGATCAAACCGTTTACATGTATACCGATTTAATTGACTTGTAAGTCATTAAACTAAAACATACAGGTAAGTGGACATATACTTGGACCGTAAACATCACTAGTTCTAATCAACGAAGACTAAACATAACATGTCTCTTGATTACTGCGTTATGGATTGACAAGTCAATAAATCGGACACTAAAAAAAATATTTGGATCGGATGGGTCTCGAACCTATGACCTTTTGATTGCTAGTCAACCACTATACTAACTGTGCTATGAAGGATTATACTAAATCGTATCAACATTTCCTTTATATAAATGTTCTAGTACAAACACGTACGAAAACAGTCTGTGTCGTCAAGACGCATATCCGCTCGCCCACAAGACCGACTTCCGGTAGCCAAAGGCCTTAAACATAAATGACTGGAGTTGCTCATTGACCAAATAGATTCAGTCATTTTTTAAATATACTATGCATTCATGTCACTTGTAAAGGCAGTTTGAATCTAGATCAAGTCACACAAAGATCCCAACAGTTTAAAACTCATTTTTATTTGTGAAAATATTACAGACATGCAAGTGTTTTCTTAACCCCTTCACTGCCTTACCCGAGTACCATAGTTATTTGCAAACAGTTTGGATCCTGATCAGACGCCCCTTGACGCAGCGTCAAATCAGGATCAAAACTGTTTGAGACTTAATCATATATTTTCCAAGTTAAAGACTACAGACAAAGATTTTCTGGTCGAAATTCACCTATAAGGATGCATTGAGTTAAAGGTCATTCATCAAGCATTACCTGTTTAAGAAAGGCGATAGTTGATTTCTATACACAAAGCTATTCATGTGCAGTCCAAGTGTTAATTTTGTCATCTGTTTATAATGTCAGGGATCCAGATAAGGAATCTCGAAGCATTTTGAAGACTAAAATCTTTATGCCTGCTCAAAACCCTATTGTATGACTTCGCAGTGGAATTGTTTGGTTGAGATAATTCTAAAAAATAGTCTCACTATTGGGTTAGGGTTTAAACATCAAACGAATCAGTTTTCTGGAGCTCATTGAAACTTTACAAATATTGTCAAACTATGAGCTATTTCGGTCAGCATAAGGCTTTTTGACAAGGAGATAAAAAGTCAAAAGTTAGTTGACCATTTTGTTCCGTGATGGGAAATTTATGAAACGGAAATAAACATAGGCTATCTATTTTCACACTGGGTAACTACCTCAGCATCCATCAGGCATTACACGATTTTTGATTGGTGGATGGTAGTTATTTGCATAATCACATGAGATTTTGTCCTAGGTCTCTTAATCTTATTTGGAGATACTGACACACTGAAGAACGACTAGGGTCGCGTTATGAGCAATCAAAGTTTGATACCAGTAAATGCTGTGTTAATTGGAGTACCACGTTCGACAGAAATCATAACACGTGAATTCAAGTTGCCTGACCATGCCCCGTACTTCATTCTCAGTGTTTTTATACTTTCTGGTCCTTTGGAATCATTGATTTCAGCGCATTTACAGTTGAAAGTTGAATTCCGCTTAAGCTGGTGCCAGGGGGCGTGAGCACTGTTGCATTTTCATTATTGCTCATGAACAGACTCAATTAAACCGAGTCTGCAATTTTCAATATTTGCTTTGTTTTCTGTGCTTTCAAAAGATCTCTCCTTATTCAGATTTTGGTATAGAAAATGTTGAGTACGTAATAAATAATATAATACGCATCACCGAGCACATGATTGATTTGACAAGTTGGGGTTATAGACTGACCGACTGTGGATTTGTTAAATGACAAAGGTATTCCCATTTATCTTACTTCAGCGGACGGCCTTTTGGTTGCTTAATACAATGTGAAAACGGTGTTTGTGATGAAGTTTAGCGGCTGTTGGCTGGGTTGACCAGGTGACCGCTTAATCAAGGGGCAATATAGAATGAAATCGATCGTGGGGAGATCAAACTGGCTGTTACAGCCAGGTGACCGCTTATTAAAGATGACCGCTAGGACAGATTTTACTTATGCTTTATGCAGGTTAACAGTAATATAGAAAGCGTATGCATGAGCTATTTACATTACTTTCATGCATTGAGCTCTCATCTGCCGCAAACAAATACAAATTACAATGTCTTGTAAAAGAAATCGTAATACTCCTAACCTATGCAAACAAACATTTGCTAGACACAGAAGGGTTCGGTTATCTATAGTGTTACTTACAAATAAAAACATTTCAACCAAGGGGTAAATCTGAACTTTTAGTAAGCAGTTTGGTGCATGATGGCAAATCGACAATCGTTTAGAAAAATATTCACGACATAGGAAAATATAACATGGCTAAATTAATTTAAATGGCCTGTATATATTTCATTTTTATCTAAGAAATAATGAATTCATACCAGTGTTTTATCGTGCAATCGAACACTGGTAGGAGTTGAGATGTGAAGTAATTTAATCACGAGGCCTTTAGGCCGAGTGGTTTAATTACAAGCATTTCAACGACTACCCGTGTTCGATTGTTAGATAAAACACTGGTATTAATTTATCATTTCGATTCTAACACATAATTTAACCTTGATTTGCACCGAAGCAACGGTGCTACATTTCTTGGCGTACGCATTTTTTAAGCCAAATGACGTCACGTTAGGACGTTTAGCGCGTGAGTGTTCTACTGAAAATTCGTACACTGAGACGGTCATTCTTAGCTTATATAGGGGTGTGTACGAGGTGTGTTAGAATAACGTATGCACCATTTGCCGTGACTATTAGTTATCCCATGTAAGACAATACTTGTTCATTTAGCGTGTAGAGCATCACAGTGTGGTAAATCTCTTTTTCCTATGACATACGGGATCACATCACGGCCACGACAATCATGTATAATTTGTATTGAAAAGCCTTTAACATTAATCCTCTTCCTAAACTAATATTTACGTATTTATATAGGCACCATACCATCCATTTATTGGTAGAGCAAATATTCAAATCTGACCAATCTAATAATAAATTTCAGATTTAACTCAAAAGCTTTATAACCTTAGATTCGCAGTCGTTTTAAACGCTTAATAGCTATTCATATCTAGACAAGAATCATTTTGAGTCGGAAAGACACTGAACATAAATGTCATAAGTTACCTGAGCTTTAAATCGATAATTACATATTTACTTACATCTATAGAAACCTTATAAAACAAACCATGCAACTAACATGACCAATGTAGGTGATAACGTAAGGTACGTGTATAACAACAGTGCCCAAGGTTTTTAAGCTTTTGAGCTGAGTATACAATAGTTCTCAAGCATGAAATTGGACAAATTCGAGATGTTGCTGTGCAAAACCGCATATCTGACCAATCAAATGTTTGTGAAATATTTTAGACTCAACTCAAAAGCTTATAACCTTGGGGTCTGATGTATTGAAATGTTCTAGAACTAGAATAAGAATGTTCTCTAATTTCGAATATTTACAATCGCCCCATTCAATTCCATTGACAAAAATTGTGTTCATTTCATATAAACACCACTTTTGGAGAGGGCGGGACTTGTGGAAAAGATTCGAAGGGGAGGCGGGACTTATGCAGTTTTCATTCGCGAAGTAATCTTTAGAACTTGCGACAGTAAACATTTAGCGGATTTTTTCAAAATTTGTTCTTAACCGATCTATGCCTTCCTACTAGTTAAAACCATGATTCCCGACTAATATTCTTATTTATTAATGAGATAAACTGCAAGAAAATTGACATAAGAATATATCTTATAAATCTGCGTTTCTTTATGACAAAAAACGATATATTTATCCTACTTTAAAATGACGTTACTTCCAATGACGTCAAAAATCGGCATTTTTCGCACCAAACTGTCAAGTTGTTGACAATGGAACTTATTTTTTCTGCTTTCGAATGTACACAGATTCGGTAAATCGGTCATGGCTGTTCCTTATAGGGTACACATTATTCGTGTTATCTACCTCTAATATGGATTAAACATACATGCGTACTAACAAAATATTTATTTAATGTTAGAAATTACAGCAAATATGGTATTTGCCGATAATTTTCTGTCGTTCATTTCGCTTGAACGCCGACAAAAATCAGTTCATTTCTTAATTAAAAATAGGCCTCAGATTGTCAAGCAATTTGAATCTTGATGAAACGCCGAGAAGTTCAGTGTTTCATTTTGATAAAGTATTGTGTACGAGAAATACCATAAATGTTTCGCGCACAAAGAGTTAATACTACACGTATAGAGCCACATGCCGGCTGTATAGAAATAAACTGTCAGACGTTTACGTTTGGTTAGTATTCAAATTGTGCGACATCTAAATCAAAGTTCCGTCAACTGGCTGGAAAGACGTGAACATCTTTAGAAGTGTAAATGGACAGTTATGTCACAACATGAAAAAGAAATGATTAGCGATAGTATTACTCTAAGAAATGTTACTTCTATTGGCATATATCTTCAATAAAAGATCTTTACCCAGGGCTCAAGATAAGTAAAATTAACAAATCTAACAATTCCTCACTCATTTAGCACCAACTTATATGGTACTAATACTCATTAGAATTGTTTTAAAGAGACGATTCTGAGGAATACAAATATAGGGTTGATTGCAGAAATATATGTTTTAGTTTTTTAAATACTCCCCTTTGCTGGTGCTCTGTTTACCTTTCTTGTAGAAGGAGCTTCCTTGTTCAGCCTGGCATTCATTTGGGCTGCTAAGCACATTTTCCACTGTGCTGCATTTTCCTGTTATTGTATTGTAGAAGAACCCCTTGCAGTCTTGTTTGTTTGAACATTGGTATGAACATTCTATTTCCGATCTGACAGGATCAATCACATCAATTTCATTAGAACAAAAGGCGCCGTTGTATGTGGCATCCAAATGGAAGTGTGTCACTACATTTTCTGCTTTTACATTACGATTATTTCCCAAATAAAATACAGTTACCAGAAAAATTGCGTCGCGAGCATCCATATTTGAAAGTCTGGATGACAATACCAACGCTATTAACGCTCAGGCTTGTACCTTCGTTTTGCAGATATTAAGCATGGGCTGGGCCAATAGGAGGGCTTCAATCTCTCCAATAATGTTTCACAACGACGTGGCGTTCCTGGTATTAATCAGACTCCGTATGTATTATTTATCTAAATATAAATGAGTCATGATAACAGGAATGGTTATTGCTTTGATATGACGATTCAATAATGATAACCGAAAACAACAGTTTGGTACTTGGCAAAACTTTCACAGTAGTTTGAGATGTTTAATGAGATAAATCCTGATCACTACACTAGTCAACCAGATATATTTCCAGTAGTTTAATAAATGGCAAACTATTGATGATACAGCGCTCCCTCTATACAACGACACCGAATGTGAGACAATATATGTGCGTCTTTCGGAGGGAGTCGTTATAGGGAGGGAATTTAGCTTACATTTGCAAACAGCTGGAATCCAGATCAGACGCTGTTTCCACTTGTCATTATGGTTTCTTTCAGTCAAAATGTCTAATACGTAATTTGAGAAAAACAGCAGACGACCATTTTAAGGGGACTATATTGCAGCCGAGAAAAGGTTTGACAAATTTGTATTGTTTTGGGAACAGCGGCAATGGTCGTTGTAAAAAGGGAATCGTTGTTCGTTATTTAAGTCAGACTACTGATTTGGATGGCTGTTCAATAGTATCTTATACTTAACGAGTTTTAACATCTACATACGTAAGTATGTTTTATTTAACTGGTACTACGTGGCGTAAGGTCATGTCTCTGAAATGTTTTTTGAGTGGCTTTTGAATTTCTTGATTCTTCATCTGGATACCTTGCTACCTTGCCACGATTCTGGTGCTTAATTGTCATAGGGGATGTCAATGTTGCGGAATTTTCCCCTCTGCCAATATCTAAAAGGAAGGCAGGTCGGTAGTTTCGATCGTATGCACTGCTCAACAGCGAATGAGATTTGCCGAAAGCATGTTTCTAAAATCATTCAGATGCGTATATAGGAATTGAGCGTGTTGATATTTCGTTTTGTTTGTTTTTGTGCTCTTTTCGAATTCGTTGTTTTTGGTTTAGAGTGAGCGTATTTGGACTTGTTTTTCGGCGCCATATGATAAGTGTATGTGTAAAACATATTACTCCATAAAATGAAATATTTTGCAAGCTAAAAGGCTAAGGACGGGTGTAAAACAGTTTGAATACACTTCAAACACCGAGTCAAACAGCGTGTGATCTGGTTCCAAACTGTTCGCAATGCTGATCAACCATTGATTGGTATTGAATATAAAATGTTATAATTGCTATTCCAAATTGTTATTGTATTATAAATACAACAAACACAACAAGAGCAAAGGTTATGTGCAAAATTATACTACTTGCTGCCGTAAAGAGAAAACGTATGTAGCCATGTAACAACAAGAGTACACTTTATGTTTTTGCCACTTAGCTACATGAATAATTTACAAATATATGCGTCGGATAGTTATATTTTCAAAGATTCTCCGATATATTGCCATATCATCGAATAATTAACCGTAGTCACTACCTACGCTTGAGTTTTGCAATTACTTTAAGCTCCGATCTTGTCAGGACTCGTCCCGCTTGTCTAGCAATATAAATAATTTAAATGTTAATCAAGTAAAATTACCGATGGCAGACAGCAATTGTTAAAGCAGGTGAGAGAGAGCGACAGACATAGAGAAATACAGGCATACAGACATAGAGAGAGAGAGAAAGGTAGATAGAGAGAAAGAGAGAGCAAGATACAAGGATAGAGAGCTTTATAGATAAATAGACAGACAGACAGACAGACACAGAACGAGACACATACATACAATCAGAACATGCGAGCGAGAGAGACAGAGAAAGAGAGAGAGAAAAAGGAAGACGAGACAGAGTGGCAGAGTCAGGGAGAAAGCAGGACAGACGGGCATTTTGTCCAATCTGTGTGATGCGACAGAGAGAGAAACAGCGAGAGACAGACAGACAGAGACGGAGAGAGAGACAGACATTAATACATATTGTCAATTCTGTGAGATGCGATAGAGGGTTGAGGAATGAATGTAGGATTAAAATAACACATTTCCTGCAGTAGGTTACAGTATTATACTTATAATGTATAAAGCAGTCAGCTGTTTAATTAGATGTACGATTCTTCAACTAAAAGTAGATTTATACAGGTTAGACTGTACTGACAGACATACAGACAGACAAACAGAGGCAGAGAGCGACAATGATAGACAGAGAGACAGAGTAAGACAAAGTAAATTTATAAACATCAAAGGAAATGAATGGAAAGGTGCATAGATTTTGTCGAGCTTTGCCAGAGAATTGAAGATGAAAGTTTGTTTAATCGTTAAACATTACTATACTCATATGTGCTCTATGCGACCAACATGCTCCTATATTTACATTTTCTATGTTGTATATCTTAATAAAATACTTAAACATAGTGTAGACACTGACCAGAGAACCTTTAAAGGAGTCGTGTGATCTGCATTTACAGTATAGTAAAATAAATCTATGATGACAACAAAAACAATAAAACTAATTGATACAAGTATGAAAGGCAGATGGCAGCTTAAATCAATGGGACAGTAGGATATTGATTTTAATGGCACTTTGCTGTAAGCTGTCACCTGTCGTAAACACCGAATTGATTAAAAAAAATGTCATGGCCATGATATACAGGATTTCCAGTACTCTTCAATATTCCGAGAAAGAGCGTCGGAGAAAAACAGGTAATCACATTTATTCAAAGTGCCGACCGTATCATGTAGATCAGACAAGCCATTTTAATGTGTTCACTGCCAAGCCTAGCTGCATTGTTATTTGCAATCAGTTTGGATCCTGATCAGACGCCGCATAAAACGGCCTCTGATCAGGACATTTTTTACTGAAGTATCAATGTTTATCAAATATTATTATTATTATTATTTATCATTATTTAAAAGATACTAGCAGGTGAAACATGGACGCAAACACTTTCACGGCAGTGAGTGACTGTGTTCGACGAGTTATTACATAATGGCAGCGACATGGTTAATAAATGAGGAGCAATCGGCAAAATCACAATCAGGGGTCGATTAGAGTTTCTTTGATGTTACACACCCATAAATACTGACTGTTGCTGTTTATAATTGTAATTTTGTATTTAGATGAAACCTACTGGTCCATTGTCAATGCCCTAATTTAATGATACCATAGGTATATCCTGTCGGGGAAAAAATAAACTGTTGTGTCCATTTTTAGCCAATTTTCGATGTAATGCTGTTTCACTTGAAAAATAGGTAACTTTGTATGGTGTGTCGTAGAGAGACTTTTGAATAGTTAAAGGGTGATCTTTACTCTTTCTGCTGCTGGTTTAATTATCGCGATATGTTTGGTACCTCCAAAATAATGCAGGTTTAAACTAAATGATCACTTTGTTATATGTTTTCATTTTTAACCCCATATTGCTTTTAAACCTTTCTGTACCAAAGACTTTATACAGAAAAAAGCTAAAAATAAGTTTGTTTTTTATCCCATGACTTTGACCATTCCACATATTTGTATTGCATGTTCTATACTCCAGGCATAATAAAAATTAACTGAAGTTCCCAAAATAAATTCAGCCAAATTTCTGTAGAGTCTGTGACACATCATGTGGTGTCATATAAAGAAGAATCTTTTATTTTTATACATTATGTAAAGGTCTTACTCTACTAGACTTAAGTTATTCAGGTTATAGATCTTTGTCAATATGAAAAGATGCATTTTGTAAAAAAATAAAAGAAGTGGAAATGTTGAGTCTGTGACACGTGTAGAGTCTGTAACACTCAATACTAGTGATTTATATTTAGCAGTTTTCTGTTATTTAAATGTCTTCTCCACCTTTGAACACGTGTACTGTATCACAAATAGTGTCATCAAAAGTTATGACATCAGTGTTTGTTGATGATGTCATAATTTTTTAAGATGTCATCAGTTCCTACTGTTAACATTATCATTCTGCTGCTGCTGTATCATCAAAATGGATAATCCACAAAGTTCATGTGTCCTGTATCATAATGAAATATATAATCTTGAGTATTTCAAGGAAACCTTTGTAGAAATAAGTAGTTCATGCTTAATAACGTTTGTCACAGACACTGCAGAAAAATTAACGAAAATAACTGTGTAGGATTTTAAGATAAAACAACAACAACACCAGAAAAATGGTACAACAGTCAGTGTCAGATGCTGAAGTTTTTTCATATTCCAAAAAAAATAACTATTCTTAATGTTGGTTCCTAAATCTGAGCTGTTTGATAAAATTGATTTTTTTGACATGGTGAAACACTTCTGGATGCCGAATGCTCGTTTCAAATTATTGTTACAGTATTATGCCTTTAGCTTGTGTAATTCTTACACAAGAAGAGTACAGTACATCAATAAAGAACAACCTACCCGGCGTCTAATCTGGTTCCAAACTGTTTGCAATAGAAAAAATATTGTTTAAGCGTAAAACGCGTTTGTTTGGAAATAATAACGTTTTTTTTCACTGTATATTACTATTTTTAGTGACAAAATGTAGATGCACATGTGATAAAAGCAATAAATACCAACCACCTATGGAAAATATTTATCTGTGTGCCCTAAAACCATAGAGCATAATGAAACTACATGTATGCATGTGTTAATCCATGCGTGTGTGCGTACTTTCCTTTGTGCGTGGGTGCACCTCTCCTCTTGTGTTGAATATATTTCCTATACCAAATGTGATGGCAAAGTGCTGCGTAACTTTTTAAAGTCACCGTCAGCTTGGGCTTGAACTTTGGCATCATCCATAGAAACGTTTGTCCAGATATATTTCTTATATCAACACAGATAGGAATACCAAAGTTGGTGTATACGTTAAACTAGGAATTTCCGAATGTATGATACTCTTTACAGGTCACTTTGACTTTGGCAGAAATATTTGTCCTCAAATGAACAAAAATTTCTTCAGCGTAATTCCGATAGGATATCATTTAAGGATACCAAACTGTGTGATGAATGATTGACCGATTCCATTCAAATCAGTGGGACCCAGGGGCCCGTTTCATAAAACTTCGTACGACAAAAACGGTCGTAAGTCAAAACTTTAAAATATATTTAATTTCTTATTTCCCTACCTAGTTCTGTCAAGTAACATGTTTTTGGAATTGTCTTGAAAAGACGATTCCAAAGATATGTCAAAAGACAGGATTAGACTGAGAAATAAATGATAATTGAGACTTTTATAATCTGACTTACGACAACATTTGTCGTACGAAGTTTTCTGAAACGGGCCCCTGAACTTTTACTTGAATTACAGACAAAGCTTATCCAGGACATATGTCATTACATCGAGAAAAAGATATGGTGTGTCAGTACATCTTGTGATGTCGTATTGTCCTGTCTAATTTACATTACATGTCACTGTGACTTTTACTATAGTCTTTGAGCTCATTATAGAAAAGAACTTTCCAGAGCATTATTTCTACACAGCTATAGAAAAACTTGCACGGGCGTATATCATATATCACATCATGAAAACCATATCTAATATTTGTGTACATTTAGGGGTGGCTATGTTTTCATATCATCTTTAGAGACACTGCCTTTTCAACTCAGTTTGTCTTTAGCAAAGCTCTTGTCTTTACCACATCAGGTAGGGTTGAGGTTTTAATTTAGTCTTCGAATGACGAAGTGTCGTCGACAATTTTCAAGACAATGTAACATTGGGTGTCCATCTACCATGGACCTCAGTTTTTGATAAGGCATGTCTTTTACAGAAACAGAAATGCAAACCAAATGTGGTGTACGGTAATATTTACTGGCCCAAGGCTATAAACTAGTATAAAGAGTTTAAGTTAAATATGAAATGTTCTCTATCATTTGATTGGCTAGACTTTAGCTTTTACTGGACTCAAAAGTTGTATAACCATGGAACCAGGTATGCCTACCAAATCAAAATCCATTTCCATACAATGCAGTGGGGTAGGCGTTCTACTTACCACGACATACGTTTAGCTCTGACATATCCGGCAACAGAATTTGACATAAATTGGTCAAGTGTATAATCTAAATAAATGAATTCATCATATACGGGGTGTCGAAGAAAAATGGTCACATAATGAGTAATCATTGAATCCGCTGAAAACGACACGCTAGAATAGCATTTACTTAAGATGAAATGAATCGTTTATGTTCTCATAATGATGACATTATAATGCATACAAACTATAGAGATGTTTTTATAAACAATCTTACTGATTCCGTAGCAAATTGCTTTGATGGGGCTGCCAAAAGATGTGATTTAATTTAAGAAAAACATACAGATCGCAAGGAAAATGAACAAAAAGCCAACATTGTCATAAGTTAGTAATGGGGATTAATAGTTATAATCAATAAGAAATGTTGAGCTTTTAACAATGGCGTCAATAAAAAATACTTAAAAATACAGAACCAAAACCATATTGGAGTTCGTTCAATCATTATTTTGGGGATGAGAAGAAAGTGGTTAATAAAATATCAAGTATGACTTTGTTTTCTGAACAATTTAGTAACCTTAATGCGGACGTGTGGCTCGCTTAGGGTGATTTTGGAGAATCAGACTCAGCGATATAACCGATTATAATACAATATTAAATTCTCCATTTACCATTTTTTAAATAGAAGCGGTTATAAAGTCATTAAAGATTGACAAATCAGCTTCTTAAATACTAAATGTCCTAAATGAATACCTGTTATGCTCCCTGTTCTTTAATGTAAATGTTGACTCTGTGATCTTCCCTGTTTGGAGCAAGGTATACATTTACATGTATTTTAAAACAAAGGTGATGTTTATAATTCTAATGATTATAGAGGAATAACAATACTAATCTACTTCGGAAAGGTATTTACTTGTTTGTTAAATTATAGACTCGATATCTTTCAATGATGACAATATTCTATGTTACAGTACTGTTGATCATATATTATCATTGAAATGGTTAATTGTAATGTATTTATCAAATTACAAAAAGCTGGTTTAGGTCTTTGTCGATTTTTTTTACGGTTTTTTACTCTGTTTATCGGATTTCTCTGTATTAAATAACAATATTGTTTTATATATTTATTTAGATAAAATTAATACTGAGCAATAATACTGAGTCACTGACTAACTTTCTTTAGTTTGGCAAAGTATGTCGTATCTTCATAAAATTTATTAGTAAATACATTTTCATGCTCTACTTTTCTACCATCATTTAGCAGATTTTCAATTCACTCTCTGTCAAATAAATATTCATGAGAGGAAAAGTTAAGGATATCAATTTCAAGTTTCTATTGTCGTGCACAGTAATTCTATAGTTTATTTACTTGTTCATGTTTTAGTCAGATGCCCACATGGACATTAACTATCAATACACTTTCAAAGTATCAGCCAAATGATTAATACAGTTTAGTGGTCGTAATAGAGAGGTTTTACAGTACATGTACCTAAATTGTTTGTACGTGTATAGCGATTTTTTTTCAAAGTTATAACAGAAAAACGTATTAATCCCTAAACATTGATCTAGTTCTACATATACTTTCTCATCAAACATACGGTCGAATTGAGATATCTCGAACTCACTTTACCCAAGATTTGCTGTATTTCTATTGTTGAATTTGCTTATAATTGCTTCGTTCAATTTGAATATATCATTTTTTCAAAATTAAAACGTGTCTTAGGCACATTTTAACTTTAATATGCGGTTAACGTCGACTTAACCGAGTCTGAGATATGGAGGTTAGACTGGAATAAACAACAAAAAGCAGAGCTTTATCTTTTTACCCCATATGAGCGGCTTTTAGCGCAAATAATTTATTCCTCCACTGAACTAAGTAGTTTCAATTTAACGAATAATGAACATTTTTTATAAAATAGTTCTAAATTCTACCAGATGGAAGCTTTGGTTTAAATAGGTTGATCGTAAAGCAGAATGCACCTTAAGGAGCATTCTGCTTTACTTTCAACCTCACCTATCTTCAATATTAGACACATGCCATGGGGTAAAGGGTAAAGGATATATGACTTTTTCATGTTGTAAATCAGTACTGCAGCACGCTTTTGCATTAAGTCATTACTTGACTCAGGTAACTGCTAAATGACTACCTAACCTAATTAAACTTTAAATGCACACGTGATTATAGTCTGGAAACCTCTCTGTCACGACAACTAGAACGAAAGCTAATTGATAGTAAAAAAGAGGTTTCCTTTTTTGTGTTATCCTTGGTTTCTAGTGCGCATTACATGGCCCTTATATGTTTTGCTTTAATAATGCTTTGCCATGTTATGTACACTTTTTACCGAAATAAATCTATCTATCTATCATCTTAAAGTAAGGTGAACGTAAAACAGAAATCCCTGTTTACTTTCACTTTGCTTTAAACAGTCATCAGTCTTAATCCTATACTTCAGAGTATGTTTCTGGTTTTGAAGACAGGTGACCACTTAAAGCAGATTGAATATAAAGCACAATGCCACTGATGGCGCATTCTGCCTAATTTTAGCCTGTTTTAAGCTATCCTCTGCTAGGATTTAGAAAACATTTTTTCGTATATGTTTATGATTGTATTAATTGGAACTATTTTCTTCCGTGAAGGAATAAATTGAATGTGCTAAAAGACACTGCTACATGTATGTGGGACAAGGGTTAAACACCTAGTAATCAGCACAGTTTAATGGTCGTAATAGAAGGGTAAAATTGATAGTATTTGATTGTATGGTAAAATTAATTGGAATATGCAGTCTGTAGAACCTGCATGTATCAGCTATGCATTTTGATGATAGATTTTCGTTTGATGTTTTCTACGGCTTAAATAAAATATCATGCAGAACATAATAATTGTTCCCGGTACAGCGGCGTATAAATTACAAATATTTCAACATTTTTAACAATATTTTTAACAAAGCGTACTTCACTCAAACACTTGCAACCCAATATTATTTGAATTTGTCCATAATCGGACGAACAAATTTAAATTACAAAATAAAATTGTGTAAGGGTGATGCCTGTAGGTAGGGTTATACGTTTTCTGTTTTCTGCGCCTATCCATTGGACTAGCACCGAATCAGACAAAAAGAGAACACATGAGATGAAAAGAGAGAGAGAGAGAGAAGGAGAGAGCAATTAAACACCTTCTTCTCTAAGCAAGTTTCATATTTTCAGTTGTCGTTTGACACCTGTTTGACTGTTTTATACAAGGCGTGTTCATCCTTCATATGTTTTATTTATCACATGATTGATTTGTAATACTTGTACTTTGAATGCTTGCAAACCGTGTTATAATTTCTTAAATGATAAATGATTGCTACGTAAAAGCCATTAACCTCGGGATGTATAAAGTATTCCAATTATTCACAACAAGTGTCATCCATGTTAGTTGTAATCATTGCTTTCCTCAGGTAATGATTGTCGGCGGCCAGAAAAAACATTTCAAATACTGCCTGATGGCTTCGCTTCGCAAGATGAACCTTCACACAGACAATTTGAAGACCTGACTCAGAACCGCCCTGTCAGCTGTCAGGAAAGGTTTGGTTAAGGCAGCGACAAGCAGTTAGAGCATGCCAGGAAAAACGTATGGACCGGAAGACCCAAACAGTCAGTACCTTAACAACACCATCTGACCACTTGTGCACCAATTGTGGACGTACCTTGGGTGCCAAGATAGGCCTTATTACCAACCTACACACTCATCGAAGAAGCTCAACAACTTGAAGTTGCGGTCATATTCGAATAGCAATGGACGAGCAACAACAACAACAATAACTGCTTTTGTAGTTAGACAAATATCGAATAAAATATACAGTACAAGTGTACTATAGCTAATGTAGACACTGACAATGATAATTGTTTATTAAGCAATGTAGGCATCCGGCCCATAATACACACACCTATATATATATATAAACAAAAACCAATACGAATGCAGTGCGTAAATACATATTATACATAGTTTGCATAATTGACATATATGTATGACGGATGAATATATTAACATTAAAATGAGCATGATGCTAATTCATGTGCCTAACAGTTTCGTCTCGTAAAAGGTTAGCATTTTATATGCATTTTGCCACACCTGTACATGTTGTTTCTTCAGCATTTAATATGTGATAGAATGTGTAGTGTGTAGGAACATGCATATTTCTAACACTTGCTACATATGTTAATCTTATATCATTATATAACGTACATTCCATTACAAAGTAACACTCGTCTTCAGTTTTTCCAATATTGCAAATTTTACAAATTCTTAGATCATAAGGGATAATTTAGTGTCTTCCAGTTTCGACAAATAACTTATGTGCATAACATTTATCACATTCCCAACGCCTTTATGTATCCAAACATTAACAATTCCATATTTAGACTTTAAATTAATTTACCCATGTAATACGTTTGACTACATCTAGTCTCTTGAGCATTTTGTAATATCTTAAACCGATTACTTTACTGCCCTACAATAAGAATCAACATATATTTGGTATCTATTTAGAATGCATATCGGTATCCTCCTATCAACTAACATCAGAACATGCTTTGTTTGTTTCCAAATGAATGCATTTGTCCTCAAGTATATACAGTTTAAATACTAAACTCATGTCGAATTTATCCTTACTGTAAAACAGGTATTTTTGCGCCATTAATATTTCGCGTAATGCTATTTTGTATTAATTTGCGACATCATGCAATATATCTACAAGCGGTAGCTTAAAGCACAGGGACCCGACACGATTGATTTTTGAGAGAGAAAAAAATGGCAAAAGGTATATATAGAGACAAGGGGTACAACTGATCGTCAGTATATTCTCACCCTATCTCGACAAAACCGGGCATATCATGAATAATAATTGATGAAACGACACCTATTTTGCATTTCTGTCTAGCTAATATAATACATTTCCATTAAAACATAACATAAAGCCAACTGTAAGCATGCATTTTCAACAGAAACTGCGTCTACTCACTGAAATCACCCATTTTCGGAAAACGGGACAGGTGTTCGTTCACAGCCGACACAGCATTGACCAGTACTGTACGCTTGTTTAGGCGGTTATATCGAGCATGACAGTCATACAGTACCATATATTTACGTTTTTGACACCGATCAAAGCTGATTTCTTCTAAAATCATTGCAATACCAACAACAAAGTACAGGGACCCGACACGATTGACTTTTGAGAAAAAAATGTCCAAAGGTATGTATAGTCTTAAGGGTCTCTATATATACCTTCTGACAATTTTTTTCTCTCAAAAATCAATCACGTCGGGTCCCTGTGGTCAAAAACGTAAATATATGGAATTGTAGGACTGACATGCTCGATATAACCGCCTAAACAAGCATACAGTAGTGATCAATGCTGTGTCGGCTGTGAACGAACACCTGTCCCGTTTTCCGAAAATGGGTGATTTCAGTGAGTAGACGCCGTTACTGTTGAAAGTATATGCCTTCAGTTGTTTTGTGTTATGTTTTTATGGAAGGGTATTATATTAGCTAAACAGAAATGCAAAAAGGTTGTCGTTTCATCAATTATTATTCATGATATGCCCGGTTTTGCAGAGATAGGGTGAGAATATACTGACGATCAGTTGTACCCCTTGTCTCTATATATACCTTTTGAAAAGAAATTATCTCAAAAATCAATCGTGTCGGATCCCTGTGGCTTAAAGCAGGCTGAAAGTAAAGCAGAAAGTGCCATAAGGCACATCCTGCTTTACTTTCAACCAGCTTTAAGAAGTCACCTTTTTTTCAAAACCAGGGACGCGAGGCAACATATTCGCGAATTAACGCGTAAATTATATTCTCGCGAATAAAACCGGTTTTACACTATATCGTAAAGTGGATGTCGGTAAGTCGATCTCGCTCAAGTCGAACATACCATCAGGTCAAAGCTAAAACGTGGCTTAGGTAACACTTAAAACTTGGCTTTGAAACAAGGATAAGTACCGCTTTAACACTTTACCCAATAGTCTGTTTATAGTTTTGAAAAAAGTTGAATATTTAAAGCAGGTTGATAGTAAAGCGGAATGTGCCTTAATAAGCATTCTGCTTTACTTTCAGTCTGCTGTAAGCTTCCACCTGCCAGGATAAAGAAACTATTCCTTATGAAACATGTTTACGACTGTTTTTATTGGAACTATTTTCTTTAGCGGAGGAATAATGTGAATGCGCTCAAAGGCGCTTATATAGGGGAAGGGTTAAAATTGTAAGGTTGAGTTTATCGAGGTTGGAATGTATTTGTAGTGTGGAACAAAATTGGCTAGCGACTCATTCGGAGTCTGACAATGTTCTACACTAAGTTTTAAATAAATCGTTAACTGTAATTTTATTCAAATTATAATAGTATTTATAGTATAAGGATATGAATCTCGACTCGATAGAACCAGCTATGTATATATAAGGACATGATTATTCAAAAACTTTACTCAAATTATATCAAAGTGTTTACTGATAACAATATGTTGAAACTTTGAGACAAGTCTGAAGATATCGGGTTTGAACCACTGGCCTTCGATTCCATTTCAAGTAACTTTGTATCAGGTTGGTGTTTATTCTGTTCTGAATTTAACAGTTTGGCGTCTGATCAGACAGTGTCCTATGTGGTGTTTGATATAGCTCCAAACTGTTTGCAATAGATATACTACTTTCAATTATTATAAACACGTTTATTAGGAAAAAATAACATAGTATCGACCGTAAGTCGTCACTGGGAACAATGCTGTTTATAAATACCATTTGTTTCTTCTTCTCTGATCGGCGACACCAGGTGACAAGATACAAGAAGCTTCATTTAAAGTCGGGTTTACAATGGGTAACATTAGCTATATAAGCTATTTCAGGGACATGAACTGTACAATGTCAGTTATTGACAAGTTTAGTTGACTTGCGTCTATTGGTGTGTGTCTGTTAATTAAGAACTCAAAAATGCATTCCAGTGTACTATCTTACGGTATAACGAGTGTCTACTTCACGCCAATACACTGGCAGGAATTTAAGTGGATTCTAGCACTTCAATTTTACTATAATTTGCATCGCGTTTGTGTTTTATTTTGAATTGAAACAAAAATGCGTCCCTTCTTTGATTATATTGTGGTGTGTCTGAGGTCTGTCTGTCTGTCTGTCTGTCTGTTTGTCTGTCTGTCTGTATGTTTGTCTGTATGTATGTCTCTCTCTCTGTCTCTATGTCTCTCTGTCTCTCTCTATATTTGACTTACTGTCTCTCTCGATATATGTGTCTATGTCTCCGTCTTTCTCTGTCTCACTGTCGGTACCTGTCTCTCACTCGCTCTCTGTATGTTTTTCTATCCCTTTCTGCCTCTATCGCTTTCTGTCTCTCTATGTCTCTCTGTCTCTGTCGCTCCTCAATGTCAACGTAACGATGAAAAGTAGTAGTATTTTGAATTCTACCGATGTGTTTCACCCTTTCGATCATTAGATATCGCACCGAATATGAAAAGGATGAAATAAAGAGAATGTATATATTTATATTTATTACAAGAAATTGACGGCAAAAGCAAAATTTATTCATCTCTTGAAACCTATTAGATAGTTATTACTTGTTCATCACATGTTGCTGATTAACCCTTTAACTCCTATTATGACGTAATAATCAGTACTAAATAGTCACTGTCATATAATAATCTGTTTTTATTTATAAAAGTTTGGACTATGTGATTTATTTCTTAATAAACATTAATCAAACAGTTTGAATCCTGATCAGACGACGCCTTACGTCGAACTTGGCAGTAAAGGGTTTATCAAAATACTAGTTTCAGTGAAACATCGTACAAAACTTAATAAGAATACTATGATTGTAATGACTAAACTGTTAAAATCATTCAACACCAACAGGCAACTTTGCAAACAGTAACGCGATGTCTGATCAGGCTCAAAACTGTTTGACACTCGTATCGACATTTCATTCAATCAAATCAGCCCTAAAGCTGACTTAGGAAATATTGCATACGACACTACCAATGCATACGATATTTTGTCGGCAAGAGGGTAAAAGCAGACGATAAAACTTTAGCAAAGAAAGAGTTAGAGTATTAGATACAGCCTAGCCTTTGTTAAGCCTCGATCACAACCAGTCGTACTGCCACTTTAACCCTTTACCCAATAGCCTGGGTTTTTTTTGTAAATAGGTGACTGCTGAAAGCAGGCTAAAAGTAAAGCAGAATGCGCCTTAAGGCGCATACTGCTTTACTTTCAGCATGCATTAAGCTACCACCTGCTAGAAGGAAGAAAATATTCCTTATAATACTTATTCATGACTGTATGAAGTGGAACTGTTTTCTTCAGCGGAGGAATAAAGTGTATGCGCTAATATGCGCTTATTTCGGGGAAATAGTTAATAACTTTGCTAGAAAAACTGGCGATGCCCGTAAGTTCATTAGCGTTGATTGCCGTAGATTATGCGATATATGCGACTGTCGAATGCGGCAAAACGATCGTAACACGGGATGTGAACGAGGCTTTATATGAAAACAATAACGTACCCGATCTATTCAAATTTAGTACAGACTCCTTGAGTCTTTTGTTATTTCTTCTTTGTTAATGGCAGTGCAGAGCTGTAACACTTTGCAGTTAGATACTACCCATACAGTCGCAATTGACTCTTTTAACACCATGTACCTGTTTCAATTACATTACATTTGCAAACAGTGCAAACCCTTATAAGAAAGCTCCTGTAGGATCCCTCTGATCAGAGTCTACACTGTTTACTAAATTTAGACCAGTTTTTTTTATAAAACTATCCAGAATTCCAAGTTAAGTGGTTCATGTTTTGGTTACTTAATTGGTTCACCAGGGAACTGAATAACCCACAAGAGTAACTTAGTGTTCAAAGAGATGCCACATCACTGTCAAAACTATTATGTCGGTTGACAACCTTTTGGAGTCTGATTCATATTTTAATATATCGTCAATATTTCAAGAACATGTATTTTTTTGCATTAGTAATAAATGGCATTTTACATCGCCTAAACCATATCATGATCAAAGGTGTCGTGAGGGGTTTAATCTTTCACCGCAATTTTGTCGTCTGCTTTAATAATGTTGTCTTTAATATCGTTTCAAAGTTAGATTAAAGGCAGTTTAACTTAGGTCATTTCAAAACAAGTGGCAAACAGTTATGATCCTGATCAGACGCCACGTTATGCGGCGTCGGATCAGGATCAAACTCATTTCAAATGCATTTTATGACGCCACTGAGAGTTAACGTGTTAATTCCTTCGCTGTTTACTCCGAGCATGATAGTTATTTGCAAACAGTTTGGGTCTTGATCAGGATACAAACTGTTTAACATTTATTTCAATATTTATTACGTCAAAATACCTTAAATTTAAATTTGTGAAATAAAGCGGACGATAATTGTTTAAAATTGATGACATCATAGAGTGAAGGGGTAACCGGTGAAGAGTTACGTCTTACCCACTGTAAAGTAGCATGCTATATGCCTTGAAGTAAACACGTTATATAATATATTTATAATTCAGTATTCAGAACAGAATCTTCTTAAAATATTGGTTTGGTATAATAAGACATTTATGTTGTATGTAATCATATTGTATTTATAAATTTGTAAAATTTTAATATCAAACCATCATTGTGTGTGAAGAATTTTGGTGCTAGATTTGATTCCCCATGGATATGACACAGCATATTAACGCTGTGTGCATGTCTATCTACGCCCAGCTGCGGAAAATAGGTCATATTAGACAGTACCTTCCTCTAGAAGCTACAAAGACCTTGGTCAATTCTCTGGTCACATAAAAAATTGACTACTGCAGCTCACTGATATATGGGATTCCCAAAAACTCACTACGAAAACAACAGCATGTGCAAAATACAGCAGTCCGCATCATTACCAGAACTCCTCGGTACAAACACATCACTCCAATAATGAAGGAGCTTCACTGGCTTCCAGTTCAACACAAAATTGAATCTGACCATCACATACAAAGACATGTGCAATGATTCTCCGAGGTACATTGTAAGTATGTTGGACGTGTATAGACCTCGAAGAGAGTTGTGATCTGCGCTTAAATCAGTATCGCTGGTTGTGTCTATTAGTCGCTTGGTGAAGTTTGGAGATAGAAGTTTTATGCATGCAGTCGCAAAGCTGTGGAACACTCCACCATCAGACATCAGAGATGCGAGCTCAATCGCAGACTTCACAAAACGTCTGAAAACACACTTCTTTAATATCTGTTATTAGAAGAAAGTAGGAAATCAATAACTGCTACCTCTGGGCTGTGCTCATGCTGTAGATAGTGTGGGTCCAAATGGCAGTTCTGGAGTAGTACCATTGACTTTGTGTCTGTCTGGTGCATCTTGCTGGTAGGGATTGTCCAATCGCTTTGAAACCAGTTGGCTTGGGTCTATGGTATCATTCTTGGGCAGTTTTATCTTGATGTTTATAAACTTACATGTAGGGTGAACCTTAGCAATGGAATATACAATACTCAACCAAACAACACGGAGAGTATTGTTTTAAATATTTGTTTTACGATGTTCAACCTACATTCCGGCTCTATACTGAAACAAACAAACAATCAAACAAACAAAAAACCACACTATTTTAAACCATGCCATTGATCTTTTATTTATTTGAATCTTTTTAAAGTTGATTTTACAAACTAACTATAACAATTTTATAATCTTGGTAATAATATTGAAAGAATTTCCATCTTTCAATGTATCTCAGTATTGTATCATGTTTATTGTGAATGAAGTTATTTGTCTTTCTCGCTTTGTAGGTAGCTTTTGAACGCACAACTCCTGTGTGAAAAAAGCGCTATATAAATCGGGTGTAATAAAAATGAAGACACATTTAATGAAGCTGAATACATTGCGACAAAATGAAAACAACTCTCTTTACCCTTTCCTCAAAGCCTGTTTTTAGTTTTATATCCAAGTGACCACTGAAAGTAGGTTGAATGTAAAGTCTGCTTTAAGCTACCGTGTGCTAGATTTTTTAAAGGAAACATTTTTCAGCACTGGAGATGAATAAAATAAAGGAGTAAAGAGGTGAATCTTATGAGATAAGCGAGGGAAACGATAGGAACGTTCGAGCAAGTGTTCAAATAGCCTTCAATTGTCTTTAATTCGCCTTAATTGAGCCCTGAATTAGCTTTGAATAACCCTTTAATTAGCTTTCAATAAGCCTTCAACTAGCTGTGAGTTAGCCATTAGTTAGCCCTTAGTTTCCTTTCCGCTCTCCAGCTAGTTATCCACAGATGTACAGGGTGTAGAAATGACACACTAACCACGCATAGAAGACAAATATCGACCTGTAATGATATATAGAAATATGTTTTACCAATGTGAAATAAATTAATATGTCCCGTTTAAACGTAACAAATTCATAATTAATTTATATAATTTTGGAAAATATATTTTTTGTTTAATCAAATTTGAGTGTAAAACAACTGTTTAAACTTATCAGACTTGAACTTTGAGAAATAAAAACAGACGACAGTTGCTCAAAACTAATGACATCATGTCAGTGAAGGGGTTTGATATAAACTTACATGGAGAGCTCCTCCTGTGTATGATTCAGCCCACGTGAACAAGGCATACTGTAAAAGGCCAAATATCCCACCGGTGACACTCATTATACCATACATAATGGAAAAATATTCCTCGGGAAACCTAAAACACACGAAACAATAAAGTGAAGAAAACATCAAGCGTGCCTTTTAACAACAAACTACAGGGTTCCCTCTCTACAACGACACCCAATTGGAGACCAAAATTGTGTGCGTTGTTCGGAGGGAGTCGTTATAGGGAGGGAAATTGGCTTACCTTTGCAAACAGCTTGAATCCAGATCAGACGCCGCGTAACGCGGCGTCTGATCTGGATTCAAGCTTTTTGTCACTCGTCAATAAGTTTTTTTCTGTAAAAATGTCCAATATGTAACTTTGAGAAAAACAGCAGACGACAAATTTAAACAGACGACAATGCAGCTGCGAAAAATTGTCCTATTTCGGGAACAGCGACAATGGTCGATGTAAAGAGGGAGTCGTTGTTGGGAGGGCCGTTGTAGAGAGGGAACACTGTAACATAATAGTGTAGTGAAATGTAAAACACATTTACTATTTATAAACACGAATTTGGTGGCAAAAAGTTTCGATCAGGTTCAGAATTTGATTTACTCGTCTAATTCTAGGTCTATAATATTTGTACCTGACATCTATAGTTGAAAAAAATGCATTTAGCCCCAATACCCTCCTTCTGAATCAAAGTTATAAAGTATTACAGTAAAGAAGAGGTTAATATGTATTAAGCCTTTGCCTATAGAAGGGAAAAAAATAAAATTGTTCTAAAAAGTAAAACTTTATGGTAAATGCTTCCTGATTTTGACAATATTTTTGTACTTTTACCTAGAGTCTTAACCCTTTACCCCATAGCCTGATTTTAGTTTTGAAAAACGGTGACTGCTTAAAGCAGGTTGAAAGTAAAGCAGAATGCGCCCTAAGGCGCATTCTGCTTTACTTTCAGCCTGCTTTAAGCTACCACCTGCTAGAATAAAAGAATTATTCCTTCTGATACATTTTCATGACTGTATAGATTGGAATTATTTTCTTCCGCGGAGGATTAAACGGAATGCGCTAAAAGGCGCTCCTATAAGGTAAAGGGTTAATAAGTATTATCTAAGATATGACCTTGTGAACTGATTTTTGAATCCAAATGACCAATATTCAAACTGGAGCTACGAGGGACGTTCAGTTAATTATGTCACTCTTGCTTTTTTCTACTTTCCAACTGACACGAGCGCATTGAAATGTTGTCTGCTTCACAATGAAGCGGATGGACATATTGACTGAAATTTTGGTTGAATAAGTCAAGCACTTTAAAACTTATTGAAGATTTAATTTAGTCAATTCATAGACACTGGCTATTCTAGTGTATGTAATGGACGTACGGTGAAATACGGGCTTACATGTTTTACATGTATACTGCGGTCTTTTTTATTGTAAGGTTTTGGAACAGGGTTTATACATGTATTTTATATACACTGTTCATCTTTATAGGTGAATATAGGAGATAAGAGTGAGGTTGGGCCCCCTTAAACCAAGGTTTAACGCCCTATTGGTTGTTAATAATTAATGTATAATTAATTATTGATTGCTACTGACCGTACCAAGGCGGACTCCTATATTCACATTGCTTTATGTTTGTCTTGCGTGTTGTTTTCTATTTAGTGTGTAGATGAAGAGTGTGCGCGTGTGTGCGTGCGCGCGTGTGTGTGTGTGTGTGTGTGTGTGTGTGTGTGTGTGTGTGTGTGTGTGTGTGTGTGTGTGTGTGTGTGTGTGTGTGTGTGTGTGTGTGTGTGTGTGTGTGTGTGTGTGTGTGTGTGTGTGTGTGTGTGTGTGTGTGTGTGTGTGTGTGTGTGTGTGTGTGTGTGTGTGTGTGTGTGTGTGTGTGTGTGTGTGTGTGTGTGTGTGTGTGTGTGTGTGTGTGTGTGTGTGTGTGTGTGTGTGTGTGTGTGTGTGTGTGTGTGTGTGTGTGTGTGTGTGTGTGTGTGTGTGTGTGTGTGTGTGTGTGTGTGTGTGTGTGTGTGTGTGTGTGTGTGTGTGTGTGTGTGTGTGTGTGTGTGTGTGTTGTGTGTGTGTTGTGTGTGTGTTGTGTGTGTGTGTGTTGTGTGTGTGTGTGTGTTGTGTGTGTTTGTTTGTTTGTTGTGGTATGACTGTGTGTGTGTTCTGCTTGAGAGGTGGGTGTATTGTTTGTGTTGCGTTTCCTGCTTGAGTCTTTCGTATTTATTTAACGTTTAGATAGGTTAGAATGGAAAATGATACCGTCCTTCTCTTTATTTTTTGTTATCTTATTTCATGCGACACGTTTTGTTAGAAATGGGAATAATAACGTTCTTTATTTCATGCATTACTTTAACATTTAGATTGGTTAGAACGGGAAGAAATAACACCAACTTCACTGTCTTATTTCAGATGGAAAGTCAGACATGTACCGTAAGGTAGCACCGGCTGCTATCCCGCAAGGAATGACGTCACTGCTGTCTGTTACTATGTCCATACTGGTACTCATACCGAATCCAAATTTTCTGTATTTCACATTCATAGTCTTCACACTCAAAGTAATTTTCCTCTATAGCCTGGCTGCCGCATTCATCCGTGACATGTAAGAACAAGTGTTTACTCATAAACCCTCTCGACAAGTATACCTTTGTATAGTATATTTGTCATTTCCAAAAAGAGTAGACAAAAATAAGAGGGTTCCTTAAGGAGTCCTCTGATCAGGGTCTACGTTGTTTGTCATTTTTGCAAATAATTGTTGAAACACCCCATAATAGTCAAAACTGGATTTGTCTTGATTGGAAACCAGAATTGTTCCTTTGGAGTTTAGGGGGAAATGAGTTGAGTATGGTATATATTTTTGCAAATACGTAAAGGGGACATATATGAAACGTCTTTTTAAATCTCGAGGTATTTTATATTTAGTGATACATTGTAATCAGCTGTTCGGTTCTGAACAAGGTTGCATGCAACTATATATTGAAACCCCTTCAAGCGTATATTTTTCAGTTTTTGTATTTTAAAAAACATACTCACCAAGGTCAGGATATTCTGTCCTTATCATAGACGGTGTTTTACGCGTTTAATATGACCAAGGATACAGTGGAGATGTTATTATAATTTTCCAACAGAGGCGTTAATGCTAAAAAGCTTCTTAATTTTTTCAAACTACTTTAAGTCGTTTGATAAGGCTCGAAACTGTTTGCCACTAAGATTAAAAATAGTTCGTTAACATATTCAAAAGGCTGTTATATGCCATAATGTATGGCATTGCGTTTTGCGTTAAGTTTCGTTTATATGGGAAGGAACAATTACATAATTATTACAAGGGTTGGGCTTGAGGGTTGGGTGCTGTTATTTACTAAAACCACTGGTATGCTTCAACTCTAAGTATCAGTTGCAAATATATGGACGAGCATTCTGCGTAGGAACAAGTTCGAAACTGTTTGCCAACAAAATTTCTTTTATAAATCGTAAATGTGTTTATATATTTTATTGCATTGTGTACAAGCACTCAATATGTCTACTTCACTTTATTGACGTTTGTGTTTCAGGTTTCCTGAGGAATATTTTGCGATAATATATGGTATAATGACCGTCACCGGTGGGATATTTGGACTTTTACAGTATGCCTTGTTTACATGGGCTGAATCCTATATGGGAAGAGCTCTTCATGTGAGTTTACATATAACCCTTTCATTGTCACTATGACAATATAATAATACGTCTAAAGCAATACACTCGCTTGTCATTTTATCGTCTGCTTATATTTTTTGTGTGCTTTTACATGCGTTATTGACTTACGAAACATTGATATGTGTGTCAAACAGTTTGGCCCCTGATCAGACGCCGCGTATTATCATTAAATATATGGGTATTATAACAGATTTGTATTCCTACAAAGACAGTGTTTATAGTGAGAAATGTTTTGCTACGAAAACAAAGTTGCCTTCGTAGAATGGTCTTTGTAAGTCGAAGGGTCTTTGTAATTCGTTCTTTATAAATTGTTTCATATAGTTTATATGTTAAATTACCCTTTGACAGGATACAGTGTAGACCTAGTCTGTATCCGTTATACGGTAGATATTGGAACTTGAAATTAAGCTGTCTGATAATGTCAGGGATGTCTGATGGACAAATGAACCATCTCCATGGTGTATTTGCCATCCTTGTGATACATTTCACATGACGTTAATAATTGAACATTTATTTTCGAATTAGTTTATTATATAGAAAGCTATGTCAACTATTCTTTTAAAACAAGTAAAAGATAACCCCAATTCTTATCATGCAAACGAAACTATACTCGGTTTTCTTTCATATACATATTCCTTTTTGATGTTTTATTTCCTTCTCTTTAGTTTTAATAGAACCCTACTGGCATCGGGTTGTGAGAGCTCTTGTTGCTGCGTTTATTGTAGAAAAGCTCCATATTTGTATTCTGGATATGTCGTGGTACTGATAACTGTATGTTTTCAATTCCTTGTATATTTCATCACATGAAACAATTATTTAACTATCCAGCTTTCAACCCGGTGTGTCGGAGGGTATATCAATTCACAACATCCTTGCACTTTCTCATACTTATCCAGATTTACTTCTCAGTTATCCACGTATTCTCAATACTCTGACGTCATCAGTAAAGGTTGCTCAAAATATTAAACAACCATATGTTAACCAGGGTTGGGGAAACGGAAAACTAATTCAGTCCACAGTGCCGGTTCATTTATTTGTAGTGCAGACATATACAAAGAAGACAGCCTGAAAAGGTTGAAACCAAGTCTTAACATTCAATTACAGTTATTTTAATTAAGTATAAATTTGACGCGTACAAAGACAAGTTATATATATATAGTTCGTAAAACATTCAATTGCTAAATATAAATCTTACCAGGCAATGGTGATAACAGTACTCCAAATGTTTGTAGTAATAAAGTAAGACAACTTATAGTCGATCGATCTACATCGATCGACGTCTAGTGCACGAGTGGCGGTGAATGTTAAGGATTTAGAGCCGTGCGGGACAGGGCTATTTTTAGTAACAAACAGGTGCTTTCACTCATACAGAACTGGTTTTACGACTCTCACACAACCAATGGGAAGGATGAACGTAGTTGTTATTTATGGGTGGATGGATATGTAAATGAACTGATGACGACAAAATGTCAGTTGTGGCAAGCATAAACATAAACATAAATGACCTGGCTGACATATACAAGAATCTTATAATTGGAGCAACATTCCACATAAATATAATGTTTAGTATTAACATGTGCAGATTGTTTACGGTTATCTTTGTTGCATGGTTTTTCATGATTCTTCGACGATCCGGAGATGTACATCATAACCCTGGCCTTACAAGCACATATTCATTATCTGACTCTAGTATTTCAAGCGATTCTCAGCCATCGATGTCTTCATCTTTTGACTTCTCATATAACCTCTCAATAGTCCATTATAACGTGCAGAGTATCAAACCGAAACTTGATATTATTTATTCTGAACTTTACCAATTTGATATACTCACCTATCCCGAAACCTAGTTATCAGATAATTAATACACCATCGACAGATCTGTACTCTCCAAACTTTAACACCCCATCCCCCCCCCCCCCCCCCAAACAGCAAAAAGGACCGCCCCGGCGACAACCATGGCGGAGTTCTAGTTTATGTTAAAGAATCAATACCTTATAAACGTCTTCCGGACCTCGAATTAAACGGAGTAGAATGCACTTAGATAGAGCTTACGCTAAAACAAAGAAACATACTACTTGTCACATTTTACAGACCCCCTAATGTATCCGCAGATAATAATGTAATAGAAGATAGTAATTCTATCGCTATTAAAGATATAATAATTACCAGAGATTTTAATTTTAACTGCTTAAATCCGTTATCAGCTAGAAATATTGATTCCTTATGTCAACAATTTGGACTTACTCAGGCAATAACAGAGCCGATAGATTTTACCGAAAATTCAAACTCATTTATCGACATTCTTCTTGTTAGTAATGAGAATTCTTTACTTAAAGCCGGTGTAACGGCACCGCCGTACTGTTTCTTAATCAAAATGTAAGGTTTCATTGTCCTATTTATGGCATTTTAGATATATTAAACAAAAGTCCTTAGCATTCACACGGAAATTTGGAAGTACGAGCAAGGGGATTATGAGCAGATGAAAGAATGTATAAAGGATACTGATTGGAATTTATCACAACATGAAAATATTGATATTTACGCAACAGACAAATACAAACACTTCATGGGAAATAATCTCAAAATTCATTCCAAATAAAGTTGTCAAACCAAAAGAGCCTCCGTTGATGACAAATGAAATTAAGAAATGTATTAGATCTTGAAAACCCTCCTATAAAAAGCAAAAAGATCAAATAACCGCTATTACTGGACTAAATTTAGGGAAAATAAGAAACAAAACAGTATCTTTAATTCGAAAAAGCAAACAACACTACTACGACAGTTTAGCATCCAAACTTCAATCTAGTAACCTTTCACCAAAGGACTGGTGGAAGGTATTTAAATCGTTCCTGTCAACTTCCAACAAACCTTCAATTCCTGTCCTAAATTACCAAGGCCAACAAGTTCTACATAAAGACAAGACGAAAAAGCCAAAATATTCAACGACTTCTTCGCAACACAATCTAAACTAAAGGAAACTAACAAAGAGCCACCCGATTTACCTATTTCCAATCCCGATTAAATTCTAAGACCTACACAAATAACCATCGACAAAGTTAACATTATTCGAAAATCATTGCCTAATGGTTAAGCCCCAGGCCCCGACCAAATTAATATGTTTGTCCTGTCCCGATTTGTTAAAGAAATATCTAATTTTGTGCGACCTGTTCAATACATGGTTATCTTGCCCTGCTATTTGGAAGAAAGCACATGTAACAGCGGTTTATAATAAGGGAAACACCTCACTTGTAAGCAATTATAGACCAATATCCCTGCTAAGTGTGTTAGGGAACGTGTTTGAAAGGCTCTTATTTCTTGTTCCTGGAGACTCTTCTATAAACCAACTAGTCTATACTTATAACGCTTTCTGTCAAGCAATAGACTCTGGAAAAGAAGTCCGTGTCATTTTCTTTGATAATTATAAGCAAAGCATTCGACAGAGTATCGCACAAGGGTATTATATCTCAATTAAAAGCTGTCGGAGTATCTGCTGCATTTTTGAAACTCTTTTCGGATTATCTTGAAAACAGGCGACAATGCTTTGTTCCACCAGGAGCCAAATCAGACTGGAATTACATAAAAGCTGGTGTTCCACAGGGATCAATTCTCGAACCACTGATTTTCTAAATATATATATTAATGATATCGTTTCGAATATTGCTTCTAATATCAGGTTGTTTGCTGATGATACTAGTCTTTATCTGATCATTTATCACAGAAATTAAGCATTAGCATCAACCGAGTTAAAATATCTAAATGGGCATCAGATTGGCTTGTAACCTTTAATCCAAGTAAATCCGAATCAATGCTTGTCTCTCGAAAGCAAAATACACACATATTCCCTTCAATGTCGGTGGATAATCAAATTATCCCTGGAGCATTAAGGTTTATTTCTTTCTAACGCCTGTTCCTGGCATTCACATATTGATTATATAAAAGGCAAAGCTTGGCCAAAAGCCAATATCATGCGCAAACTTATGTACCAATTATATCGCAAATCACTTGAAACAATCTACATATCTTTTGTTCAACCATTGTTTGAATACGGGGACGTCATATGGGACAACTGCACAATGTATGAAAATGATAAACTTAATAAAATACAAAATGAAGCTGCATGTATATGTTCTGGTACAAAGTGACTTGTTTCCTTATTTAACCTTTCAAATAAAATTGAATGGGATAGCCTGGACACTCGCAGAAAACAACACAAACTAATTGTTACCAACCTCAAATGCGCAATACTTCTGGGTTGATGTGAGTTCTTTTTTAGTTGCGTGGGTTGCCTGAAATATAAGGCGGGCACGCTAGAATGGGAAAATGGCCTGTGCAACAAGAAACATGCGACCTTCGTCAACAGTAGTTTATTACCAAGTGCCCTTGCCACGCAAGGGAAAAGTTACGAATAAATGATACAAATGAAATGACATGGAAAATGATGAATGGCAAAAGGTGGTAAAATGCCTAAGCTACTTTCATATACAACAAATACCTGAAATATAAGGCGGGCACGCTAGAATGGGAAAATGGCCTGTGCAACAAGAAACATGCGACCTTCGTCAACAGTAGTTTATTACCAAGTGCACAGGTGACTGCTAGGAATTGTGGGATATGACGTAGCTCCCCGCCACCAAAGGTCAACTAGGGTTAGAGGTTAGGGTTAGCATCAAAACGAAAGTAACTCAATGAGGTGATGAAATAATGAGATGAAATGACGTACAAAGATGGATAACTAAGCATATATATGAATAGATAAACAGGTAAATCTGACTCTGTGACATTCTCCCCCTCTTCGGGAAATGTCGCCCCGACATTTGAACAAATACAAACTGAACTTAGCAAATAATCATCCTGTCGACAAAGTTTGACAATAGTTTCTGTTAAGAAAACTACAGAATAAATTGAGTGTAAATAATTACATAACTAGAACAAAACTTATGCACATACTCAGTATCTGTCTGCTGGGAACATTATACTATCCTATGTACTGTGAACTATCTTCCAATAAAGCAATTATCATATAAGCCTTATCTACTACCTGTTACATTTCCCTTTCAGACAAAAATGTAAAGAAGACACCATATATATGCAAGTGTACACCTATCCATAATGTTTACAAAAATATACTTTCACAGAATATTTCTCAATAATCTACAAGAGTTTAAATTCAATGCATTACTGCAATGTTGAGCTATATGAACTCTATACTGTTACATGATGAATGTTAAAACATTCACAACATTAATTCCTATGCATTCAACATGGAATTAAGTAAGATACAATGACTATTACTAAATGACAATTATGATTACATTTAGTTCAATTAATGAAATATCACCAGTATTTGGCTAACATCTAGCTTCCATACAGGCAGAAAGAGACAAATGAAAATCTTTACAGGTGGCACTAATTCTGTAAGAACATAACAAGCCCCTGTCTGAATAACAGAACTTCACTGTCTATAAAACAGTTAAATTGGCTAGATAACAAATACTACAAATATTGTAGCAGTATAACATAAGAAATCAAATGAGGGTTTCAAAATACTGACTCCCTAGGTTCTTATGTTTATCTATGTACACATTAAAGTGAAAACTGGACTGAATCCTACAGTAAAATGATTCAGTATCTGAGTGAGAACAAATCTCACCCTGGCTTACTACACTCTCTATGTGATCCATTCATTGGATTTCAACCATGTTGGTTTATTCGTTGCACGGTCTGCATGGTATATATGGCTCAGCCAAAGGGCTAAGTTCATGACGTCTTGCTGGTATAACATACTTAACTGAACGCTTGCCCTTTGTCGAGTGTGTTGTCGGGGAACTCTGTGACAAGGGCTTCACAGGAATACCAGAGGGCACAGGAGGAGTGTCTGTCATAGACGGAGTCTCTAAAGACAAAGATAGAGAAGAATCTGCAGAGGACAGTTCTGCAGAGGGAATGGAAACTGCTTGTCCATCTGAATGTAGATTTTCTGAAGACTCTATAATGAAGGTGAAGGTGAATGATCGGACTGATCCAAAAAGGACTGTGACGGGTCAAGTATAGATCTATCCTTTGCAGATTTCTCTGCTGAAGGCTTAAGAGGAAGAGTCATAAATGGCAACAGGTGGTTCCTATGTAGGGTCTTAACCCCACCCCTGCCATGCTCTTTCTTCACCCTGAACACAGGAATGTCTAGATGCGGCTGATCAATCACAATATAAATATCTCTATCCCACTTATCCGCAAGCTTGTGCTTTCCTCTAATCCCAAAATTACGGATGAGAACCCTGTCGCCCGGCTCCAACTTAACGCATCGCACTCTAAGGTCATAGCGCCTCTTGTGACGTTTCGACTGTTTCCTTGCCTCTCTGGATGCCACTTTATATGCATAGTCAAGACGACTCTTAAGACCAGTCACATAATTGGAATGACTTTTATGCTTGATGGTGTCCGGCTCAATCCCAAGAAAAGCGTCTACTGCTAAACGAGGGTGCCTACCAAACATAAGGAAGTGGGGAGTGAGTCCGGTACTCTCATGTCGAGTTGAATTGTATGCATGGACCAAGGCAGGTACATGGGCCTTCCAATTGGATTTCTTGCATTCCTCCAATGTACCAAGCATGTTCAACAGGGTCTGGTTGAAACGCTCAGGCATGCCATTTCCTTCTGGGTGGTACGGTGTTGTTCTGGACTTGTCGATGCTGGCAATAGTGCAAAGCTCCTTAATGACAGCACCTACAAAATTACGTCCTTGGTCACTATGGAGCCTACAGGGAAATCCATAGTGACAGAAGAAATTCTCAAAAAGAACTTTGGCTGTTGTATGGGCTGTCTGGTTCCTGGTGGGTATAGCTTGGGCAAACCTTGTAAAATGGTCGGTAATTACTAGGACATTCTCAAAACCGCCAGATGACATCTCCAAAGATAAATAGTCCATACAAACAAACTGTAATGGATAAGAAGACTGAACCGAAACAAGACTAGCTGCAGGTCGAACCTTGGTCTTTCTTCGGATGCAACGAGGACAATTTCTGACCTTCCTTTCTACAAAATATTCCATCTGTTGCCAAAAGAATCGAGACTTCAAAAGAGCCATGGTCCTATCTCTACCCTGATGCCCAGCTTCATCATGGAGGCCAGTAAACACTATATCGAAGTATGGCTCTGGCAAGATAAGCTGAGTTACAGGTTGACCACTACATGTTCCCTTTCTATACAAGATAGAATTAGACAGGTACAAGTTACCCCACTCTCTCAAATAGCGGCGAACTGCTTCTGGTTCCTTAGCAGTTTGTCTGCTAGTGGGCTTATGTCCAGCACGGACAATCTGAATGACTCTAGATATATTAAGGTCTGAGGCTTGCTCCTGCTCCCAGTTGATGCCGCTGCAGTCGACTCCAAAATCATCTGTTTCCTTTAACAGGGATACATCCTGTACAATACAAACACAACCGATCGCTGGTGAGTTCTCAATGCCAACAAGATGGACATCCATCCGGGCTTTTATTACCTCAGGGAAAAGAACTGTTTCCTGTGAAGCTGTGGCATCTCTGGTCTGCTTAATAGCTGGCAGACGTGACAGAGTATCAGCGTCGGTATTCTGCTTCCCAGAACGATACTGAATACTGAAATTGTAATTGGAAAGAGTTGTCAACCATCGATGGGACGTTGCATCGAGCTTAGCCGAAGTCTGCACATAAGTCAGAAGATTATTATCAGTTATGACCTTAAAACTGTTTCCGTAGAGATAGTCATGAAACTTATCACTTACGGCCCATTTAAGGGAAAAGAACTCTTACTTATGTGCAGGGTAGTTTCGCTCATTGGGGCGAAGACCACGACTAGCATAAGCTACTACCTTTGAGGCTCCATCATTGTTTTGGTAGAGGACAGCACCAAGCCCAGAAGAACTGGCATCAGTATGAATGACAAAAGGCTTACTATAATCAGCATAAGCTAAGACAGGTAGAGAAGTGAGCTTATCAACAAGAGTATTGAAAGCCTGCTGTTGACTGTCACTCCAGAGCCAAGGAGTTGAAGCCTTACCAGATTTACCCTTATTGGTCGGATGTCCAACTAGAAGATCATTAAGGGGCTTGGAAATATGTGAGAAACCTGGAACAAAGCGCCTATAATACCCAGTGAAACCTAAGAAACTTCTCAGCTCACTTATAGAAGAAGAAACTGGCCATTCTCTCAACGCCTGGATCTTATCAGGATCGGTTTCAACCCCACGACTACTGACAAGATGCCCAAGATAATTCACCTGCTTCTGGAAAAATTCACACTTGGATCCCTTGAGCTTCAACCGCACTGCTCAAGCTTCTCGAAATCACTCTCCAGCCGCTTGAAGTGCTCCTTTAGGGTGTCGCTGAAAATAATAATGTCGTTTAAGTAAATCAGACATTCCTTAAGGTGCAGCTCACCCATACTGCGCTCCATCAAGCACTGGAAAGTCCCGACGGCGTTCGTATGCCCAAATTACATGCGGTTGCACTCGTAAAATCCAAGCGGACCAACCGAGAAAGCAGTCTTAGACTTGTCAGATTCTTTCATAGGTACCTGCCAATACCCAGATCTTAAATCAAGTTTTGTGAAATATCTTGATCCTAACAAGCAATCGATTGTTTCCGCAATCCTGGGCAGGGAATAGGCGTCTTTAATGGTACGGTTATTCAGCCGTTTCCGCACCAGCACTACATTCGACGAGAAGGGGCTGTGAGATTCTCTTATAGCACCCGCGTCCAACATCTCCTTCAAGTGATCCCGAACTTCTTCGAAAATGCCTGGGTGTATTCTACGATAAGGTTCCTTAAAAGGGACTGGCTCCGACAACTCAATCTCATGTTCAACCAACGGAGTACACCCAAGATCAGTGATACCAGTTGAAAATATTTGTTTCCATTTTTCAAGGAAAGAAATGGCTTCAGAATGCTCCTGTCCAGATAAAGTATCAGTAGTGACTGAACCACCAAGCTCTTTCAAAGACTTGTCAGAGTTATCAACCTTCGGATGTGCATGCTCAAATGGGTCAACCCTTTTAACAACACCAACATCATGAAGATGACACAAGAGGCTCCTGAAATGGTGATAGGTCGAGCAGACAAATTGCAAACCCGAACAGGAATTTTGGAAAAACTCCGGTCAGGGTTTACCTCAACTAACCGTGGACAGATATTCAAGTAATGAATTGAATCCATGGTTTCTGTAACACCCAATTTCAAACCATCTGTACTCCGTACTCTACCCTGGACGGTACGAGTCTCAAGAGGTTGCAAGACAATTGCCCTATAACAAACGGCCTTCACAGGAATAACATGTGAATGAGGTAAAGCAGAAAATGCTTCACTGAAAGCAGAAGAAATAGTCTTTGTTGTATTTGCCTTGAACTGCTGGAGAACTTTGGTACCTATAAGGAGAGGCACTGTTGCCGAATACTTAGTGTCGGGAACAATAAGGGTAGGGACGAAAACGGGTGAAAGATCAGAGGAAGGGATACTAATATCAAGAATGATATAGCCAAGATAGTGAACAGAACTGTCACTAGCTCCCCTGATATCCAGTTTAAAGTCAGAAAGACTGAGTAGATCTGGTTTTGGAGTAAGGGAGTTATAAAAGGATTCACTCAAAAGCGTGACCATGGATCCAGAATCTAGGAGGGCAGCGCATTCCTGATTGTTGACCAATACCTTGCTCTCTGCTGCTTTGCCAATGAGAGGAAGAAGCTTAGGGTCTTTTCTCAAATTAGGATCCCCTACTGGCCCTTCAGAGGAGGTCCTTGCTTGTTTAAATCCGTCTTCTCTTTTGTCTGGTTCTCCTGCTTCTTTTCCCAGTTCCTGTTATCACCCCATCTCCTGTTCTGTCCATCCCTGTTATCTTTACCTCTATTCCAATCTTTCTCTTTCTTGTGGGATTTAATGTCTCTGTCCATGGCATCCATGCGGTTGTTTACCCTACTTACCTGCTCAGAAAGCTCTTGCATCTGCTTGAGCATCCGGTTTTCAATTGATGTCATGAAAGCAGAAATTTCTCCGTTGGGAACTGTCCCTTCCTTAGTCTCTTTTCGGTCTTTCTTATCAGACTCTACTGGTGTGGTATCTTTATATACTTCCTTGTCGGTAGATTTGCTTCGTTCCAAGTCCTGCTCAATCATTTTCAGCTCCACTCTTAATGTGTTGAAGTCTCGAATGCTCTCGAACTTATAGCGGGAAACATTCTTTAACATCTCATTCCGTAGCCCTGACCACATCCTACTTCTTAGCATCTCGTTCTTAGTAAACGGATCCAATCCTATGCCAGGACGACGTAAAAGTTGCTCAAGCCTAAGACTATATTCTGCTACGGTCTCTTTCTAACCTTGAACAGCTGAATAAAACTGCTCTTTGAGCTTCTCACTGGATGCTACATTCCCGTATAACCCTTCTAACTGTGCCATGATGTCTGTAAGGGTTGCAAATTCTCCTAAGTGCAACATCACTGTCCTTGGCTTTCCTTTTAAACTTCTCCTAATTGCTTCCAAAATACTTGATCTGTATATTGCCTACCCCTCAATAAACAATTTACCTCATACTTCCAAATGTCGAAGTCATCTCCTGTCGTCTGACCTGAAAATTCTGACAATTTGGGCGTCCTAGGATTTAAACCTGTGTGACTTGATCTATCATGGCCAGGGGTCTGATTTAAGGAATTAAACAAGGGAGGCTGAGGTCTTACAAAAGAAGTGTTATCCCTGAAGGATAATGCTTAACTTTAAAAATATATATATATATTACAACTCACAGTTATCGTTATGCTTTGAACAGAGATTAAACCATAGTGAACACATAAATAAAGCAATAACTAATTAGTAGTTATTTCTCTTGATGTGTAAAGCAACTATAATTAAACACAACCAGTATCTTTTTGGTTTCGATATAGACATAACTCTCTGCCATCAATCCACAATTAAGTTTTACCCTTTCACTCCCAATGACGCTTAAAAGCGCATTTTGCAAACAATGTGGATACTGATCAGAATCCAAACTGTTTTGACACTCGTTTTGAAATTTCGTCAGTCAAACTGTCTTTTTTTTACTTTAAAATGACATTGCAGACAACAAGATTGAAGCAGACAACACTCAAACGGCGAAGGGGTTAAAAGACTCGCGGAAAATTTGAGAGTGAAAGGGTTAAAGAATAACATACGAGGGTTGTTCAAATAGTTTGGATACTGGATGAATAACTTCAATACAATAAGTGCAAAATGCATGTGATTTAATCTGTTTAAAGAGCATTTTATTCACCTACACGATGGTATGATGCACGATCAGTTCACATAACTTTGATGAGTCACAACATTAACCTAAATGACCCCTACTCGAGGATACTGGAACATAGCACTTTTCAGACATTATGTTTTGACGTTAGAAATTCTTAAAGAGTACAATTTCCTTTTTTTTGTAAATTGTAATGTAAATAAAATTGTATTTCTTTTGAAAGGGTTAACTGTCAAAAATCTCATTTTTTCAAAAACAAAATTTCTTATTTAGCTAATGACGAATGTGGAAATGTTTTTTCGAGCGCTATGAAAATGTTCTAGATCAGTATATCTACATTTTTATCTTAAAACAACATGAAAATCTACTTCAATGGCTTTAATTATAGCCTGGTTGGATATAAAAAATGTGTTTGTGATTTCACTAACTTATTTAATACAAAACAGTAGATCAACGTTTTTATTAATTTTTCAGTACGTGTTTAGTATATGCTCAATTTTTCTATATTTGATATAATAATAAAATTTAACACTGTGTAGTGTTTGCATAATTGTCTGAATGTATTTGAAAGCAAATTTCATAAACCTATTCAAAATAAATCCGTAATAATAATTATAGTATCAACTTGTGTTCAGAAAATAACTCAACAATACACAAAAAAGGTCAAGTGTCATCGAGGAGGAGTCATTTAGGTTCATGTTGGAGCTGATCAAGTGATGCGATCTTATCGTGCATTATACCACCGTATCGGCAAAGAATTGTTCTTTAAAATGATAAAGCACACATGCGTTTTGCACTTGTTATAATTAAGTTATTGATCCAGTATCAAAACATTTGAACTACCCTCGTAAATCATATTGAACCACGGCATGTTATTCTGGGTAAACAGTTGTTTTTGTCACTATTGATACTATAGGTTTGCTTCATCAATATACAAAGAAAACATACATTCCAATACACACATATATATATATAAAAGACGTAATGAAAAATCAGTTGATATATTTATATAAATATATATGGTTTTTATAAACTTCTGTTTATAACCTTCAACATACACATGTATTACTGACAATCGCAAAAGTAAATATCGTACCTGCGATTAGAAAGAGTTACAATAAACTCCAGGTTACGACATATTTATCGGTAGGCAGTACACAGACTGTCGGACTCTCATACTCCTTTTTATTGCTTCTATTCTCGGTCTGATGATTTTGGGAATCCAGTCAATGAAAAATCGATTTAGCAAATCATACATAACTTTATGGGAGTTTTCAAACCTCTTTCCGAAATATGTTTGCACGTCGAAACCGAAGTGTTGGACCACCAGGGGTGTTTTTGATAGCCATGTGGTAGTAAATTTATATAAACTAGTGGCTTGACATCGAGCGTTTTTTACCAATTTTCGCCACTGACATGTTCTGTTTGTATTAGCCTAGCTAAAACCGCATTGCTGCTTTACAAACATTGATCAATCAGCATTTTACAAAAACATCTATTGATTGTTTATTGCCTCGTGATGTCCAGTGTTGAGAGAAAATATGTTTACGAGCAGTATATATGTTCTATACCTCGATACCATATGGGTTGAAAACTTTGGTCCTCAAAGTTATAAAAATATTTACAGGAATTTTGCAAAAAGGAAACACATATTACAAAATACACAAACTAGAAGGGTGTTCCTCGGAACACATGTGCCATCTGCCAGCAAACATCAGTTTGACAAGAGTTATAGCTAACAGGAAAGCCTTCTTATAGCAGAAGTTATCTGTCGCAAAAGAAAGTGTTGGAAAGGGGAATAACTATCATGGTAATGGTGCAAGAGTTATTAACGATGTGCAAGACACTTCCATTCTTCAAACTCTTTATATGAATAAACAAAATCTGAAAAGCATCAATATAACAGGAGTTATAGGCTGCAAATGTGGTAAAGGGGAACGAGACTCACGGCATTAATGCAAGAGTAATGAACTTTGTGCAAGACACTTTCACTCATCTAATTTCTTCCTACAAATGATGCTTTATTTAAAATTATTCAGTATAACAGAATAATTCTGCAGGAAAAGAAAATGTGAAAAAGGGTTATAAATCTCACAGTATTGAAGCAAGAGTCAAGTCCCTTAGTCCAGCTCTTTTAACAAATGAAGATGAAGTTTCATCTAAATAGCCTCAGTAAAACTGAAGTTATAGTAAAAGATAAAAGTATGACGCAAAAAGCATGACGGACAGACAGACGGACAAACAGACGACGGAAAAGTGACTCCTAAATTTCATCTCTGCCTACAGCAGGTGGCACAAAACATTGAAAACCACACGTATCTATCTAATTCAACAATGACCTATGTGCCTATTTCAGGCACGGATTAACCGGGGACACAGGGGGCACGTCACGTGCCCCCCCCCCCCCCAGCTGAGCCAACTTTTTTTTTAACTTACTCTTTTTAACTTCTGAGACACCACTAAGCTGTACGGTTCTACTGTATTGGCATGTGACCCTTATTAGGTCCCTAAACTTTACTGTCTTGACACTGCGGGGTGCCTACTTAATTTAGATAAATGGGGCACACGTTTGGTAGTGGGAACAATACACCCTTTACACTGGTTTAATCATGTCTGCAAAGCGCTTTGTTTACAGCTATTTCAACCTAGTAAGCGTTTTAGTGATTCGGATCACATTTTAACAGGTGCACCATGTCCCCTATACCCTGGCAGCAGGGATCTGGTTACTATGGAAATGAAAGTCCTGTTTAGTTCTTATAAGGAAAAATACAGATCACGCACTGTTAAGTTGTCACCATGAAAAGCAAGTTGGCAAGAATAGATTCATTCCAAGGCTGCGACCATCGCATCGTTTACACTGGTTACAGAAAGATGAGAAAAGACAGTTACTTAACAGTTTACCCCATAGACTGCCTTGAGTTGACAGGTGGCAACTTAGAGCGGATTGAAAAGTAAAGCAGAATGTGCATTCAGGCACATTCTGCTTTATTTCCTGCCTACTTTAAATTACATCTACAAATATACTAGGCTATAAATACTATATATATTTCTTACGGTAAATATTCGTGATTGTCTAAATAAGAATTTTTTTTCAGTGGATGAATAAATTAGAGGCGTATGTATGGGGTAATCCTTCAGAAGTCCTCGAGCAGGGTCTACACTGTCTGTCATTTTATAAAGTATTGTAAAAATCGTTTCTTGGTGGACACTGAAATTGTTCATTTGATGTTTTAACTCTTTCCTCCCTGAAACTTCAAATGGACAATCCCAGTTTCCATTTAAGTATAGTCCATTTCTGCCCTTTAAGGGTTGTTTTTGTCAATGTTTTGCGTTATGACAAACAGTGAAGACCCAGATCAGAGGGCTCCGTAGGGAGCCCTCTAATCTGGGTGTTCACTGTTTGCATAGGACAAGTGCACTTTACTCAGTAACACGGCTCCTGATCAGGTTCAAAGTTGATGGATACTCAGATTTCAATGAACAAGAAACTGTTATTTCCTAGATCAAAATCTTTGGATATCAATTAGTTGCGGTCAAACGGGACAAAATATTTATTTCACATCGGTAGAACAAAAGCATACTTATTTCTCTTTGTATTTTGGAATATCATTGCAGGTCGATATATGTCTACTATGCCTGGTTAGTGTGTCATTTCTACACCCTGTCCATCTGTGGATTTCCAGCTGGAGAGCAGAGAGGACACAAAGAGCTAAATGAATTAATGGATAATTGAATACTAACTGAAAGCTTATTGAAAGATAATTGAAGACTAACTGAAAGCTAATTGAAGATTATCTGAAAGCTAATTGAATGCTATTTGAAGACTATCTGAAAGCTTATTGAAAGATAATTGAAGACTAACTGAAGGCTAATTGAAGATTATCTGAAAGCTAATTGAAGGCTATTTGAAGACTAGCTGAAAGTTTATTGAAGGCTAATTGAAAGCTTATTGAAGGCTTATTGAAAGCCAATTGAAGGCTATATCTAATCGCCCCGATAGTTTCCTCAGCATAGAATATTAAACACAGTTGAATTTTGTTACATTGTATTCAGCTTTATTCAATTTGATTGAACATTTTGACAAATTTAAAAATACGACATGGTTGACATACACTATAGAAAACTATTCTAAACATACCAATATTAAAGACAGATATTGTTTAATATTGGGATCTGAAATTCGAATCTTCTTCTTTGTTAAGACAGGTGTGTTACGAGAATATTCAAGTGTGTTTTTTGTTTAATTTGATTTTAAAGTTTTTAAAGTGTTCTTTGTGTTGGCAAATCCTTAATAAATAGTATCTTTCATCAAAGCATAACACTTACAATTTTTATTGCTAACTGTCTCGCCAACTACTGTGGACGTCCTCAAGGCTACTGGCGACGTGACGACTTTTCTCTCGCGGCTTTGAACCTCGGGACTCTCCGTCAATCTTCCGTAGGTTGGCGAAAAGAGGCTCATAGCTTCCGGGGCTTGTATTGTGGAAAGGGAAAGTAATAGAGAATGAGGAAGACAAAGGAGGCAATACACATAAATACACAGGGGGTGGTAATAAGAAGGGGCCAGAGGACTCTCCTTTCCTGGATTCTACCACCATCTTTTTGCCAATATCCGGAAATCGGCGGAGATTCCCGAGACTCAAGCCAGAAGTGAAAAGTCGTTACGTCGGCAGTAGCAGTGGACGAAACAGTCCGCAATAAAAAAAATACTAATATAGTCAGTTTAGTGCTTTGGTGAAAAAGATATTATTTATTTTGATTTTATAGTTATCTATGTACAGAGAAATTTCACGAGGAAATTTCAAAATGTAAAAGTCCAGATAAACAAAAACATTATATACATGACATTATATTCGTGTTCTAAACAATGTTTAAGCAGACGTACAGTACAAGCTGTCGAATATATGGCAGCGACTGTGCTTAACAGGTCATGACGTCATCGTGGCAATAAAAGGGTTAACCCATTTACGCCCAGTGGATTCGTCAATGTTTATATATTGTATTAGTCCATTTTTTATCAAAGGGATGCCTGGTCTAAATATTCATTTTCATTTTGTTTTATATTGAAATTCCTATCCGCACACAGTGTAGACTCTGATTAGACGCCGCATAATGCGGCGTCTGATCAGAGTCTACACTGTTTGTCTATGTCCTATATATGGGATCGTGGGCACAAATGGGTCAAACAACAATATTTTATTAACAAAAAAGAATTTTACGTAATAGGTATTAAGTGTGAATCAAATCCATAAGTGAATTTTTCAAAGTATCTAACTTTTTTTCTTTCATGTTTATTTTGTAATCCTAGGCTCCGACAGAAAAGACTACAAACTTGATATTTTTTTCTTAGAAGTAAAAAGATATATTTTTCTGTGTAAATGCAAAGGAATTATACCGTCAATAACCGGAAGAAAAAAAAATCCTTAAAATTGGCATTAGATATAAGTCAAAACACAGCTAAAACAGATAATTCATGGACAATTGTAAAGCTTTTTCTATCAAACTACATATAGCATATTTCTACAAGAATAAAAAAAATCTTTATACTTTTCCTCTTCCATGTTTTATCTTATTTCTCTTTTTTTTCTTCAAAAATTCATAACAACTCTTGAATATTGCAATATTAAAAAATGTTCACTCTTTTGTTAAATGGAATATATTGTCTTTGATTCTCTGAATGCTGAAGACAGTGTAGATGAAAATTCTATGCATATCCACCAGCGCTAAAAAATTGGAAAATACCACTTTCTTGAATATATCAAACACAAACATTGATCAGCATTGAAAGTTTCAACGAAAATATATATATATATATATATATATATATATATATATATATACATGTATATTGATATGAATGTACATAATACTGTACACATGAGGTTGTGACTTTCTTAAATTACAATATATATATAAATAGTGTGTATATGAAATTGATCTGAAGATGAGTGTATATACATATGTGATTGTAATATTCTTGAATAAAGTATAAAAAAAAAGAAAAAAAATAATAAAAAAAAAGAAGTTTATTTTGAAAGAGCTGTTTATGGTAAAAAAAAAACAGGGGAAAAAACATATGATGGTGTGCATTATTTTGCACTACGGCAATTTGTAAAAGATGTGTCAAATTAAGACTTTTTTCAAAAAAATTCAAATTAAAAGTATAAGCTTCAGTAAAATCTATTTTAAATAAAAACAACATGGTAATTTTGATTTTCATTATGTATTTCATGTCTGTGGAAGTATTTTGACATAAAGAAACTAAATAAAGACTAAACAGGCAACAGATTTAGAAAATATGAATCTCTGCATTAACAACATGGTTTTTATGGGTAATGATATTTTTAAAACAAAAATCATGAGAAATAATAAAAAAAATTACTTTTAGTATCTAACTGTCTCTTATATTCTACCAGATAAAAATCCATAAAAAGACAATTCAAAATATGAAAATATTGACAGGTTAGTGTAGAGTTATTTAAGAAAAAGGAGTTATCTCCCTTTACAAAATTTTCAAAAAAGTACCATATCGATGACATTTAGAGCTTTCATGAGTTTTATACACCCTTACGAGATAAGATATTTTTTATTTTACGTGAGCGTTATACCAAAAGTGTATTGTATTAAACATTTAACTATACTCATCATTCCATCTATTACATTAACATGTTTGGTATGAAACTTATATTGTACTGGAATAGATCCAAAGAGTGAAGCTCGCCGGTACAATTTACAATCCTACCAATCACCATCGTTACCTTAACATAGGAGGGATATAAAAGAGAAAGACGAGACACAGAGAGACAAGAAACCGAGAAACACACAAAGAGTAAAACGGACAGGCAGAAAGAGGAAAGGGAGAGGGAGGAGACACACGCATATAGAAATACGAAAATGCAGAGAGGAGAGGGGGAGAGAAATAGAGCAAGAGCGAATGGAGATATGCAGAGAGAGAGACACAGAGAGGGATATCATTTTAAAGCATTATTAACACACATATTGCATGCAAATCAATTTAACTTGTCTATAAGTGACATCATTCAGTTCATGTCTCCGATGTCACCTGATGTCGCTGACCAGAAAAGAAGCAACACACTATACATACATAGTCAACATAGTCTTTTTGATTGTAAGGTTGTGGAACAGGGTTTATATTTTATGTACACTGTTCGTCTTTATAGGTGAATATAGGAGATAAGTGTGAGGACGGGCGCCCCTAAACCCAGGTTTAACCCCCCAGTGGTTGTTAATGGTTAATTTATAATTAATTATTGATTGCTGCTGACCGTACCAAGGCGGGCTCCTATGTTCACTTTGCTTTATGTTTGTCTTGCGTATTGTTTTCTGTTTGGTGTGTGGGATTGCGTGTGTGTGTGTGTGTGTGTTTGTTATGGTATGGCTGTGTGTGTGTTCTGCTTTAGAGGTGGGTGTATTGTTTGTGTTGCGTTTCCTGCTTGAGTCTCCTTTCGTATTTAATTGTTCCCAGCGACAACTTACAGTGGAGAATATGTGCTGTTCTTTCCCAGTAAACGTGCATATGACCAATTGAACAATTATGTCCATTGCAAACAGTTTTGAGCCATATCAAACACCAGGCTCCGAGGTTATAAAACTTTTGACTTGAGTCTAAACTCGTTCCCAAGCATTTGGTTGGTCAGATTTGAGCCTAGGCTCAAATCTGACCAATCAAATGCCTGGGAACACACTCAGGCTCAATTAAATCGCTGTATAACCTCGGAGCCTGGTAGCTCGGAGTTTGATCAGGTTCCAACTCTTCGCCACTCAAATTAAAATGAATCGGTCGAAAATTCTTAAATGACATTTTTTACATTTATTGCAATGCTTTTGCGTTTCATTTACGTGAACACGTGAAGAGTAACATTTTCACCACTGTAAAATGATATGACTAATTTTGTAGCGCTTAACAGATTAACGTGAAAGATACAGAACTGACGGAGATTTTTCTAAAATAGAATGCCCCTGATAGAGCTTTAACAAGATCGTGAAATGCAAGAACAATCACGCGGCGTCTAATCTGTATCCAAACGGTTGATACTCGTTTTCATCTGTCAACACAAATGCCGATATAGGAGTTACAAAGGGCTGTATACTATCTGAGTGTACTGCACATGCGTCACAGGGCAACTTAGCCATCGCTGTCACTATCGTAACAATCGCATTCACATGGGTCGAGTATCTTGCAGAGATTGCAACCAACTTCGTTGTGGTCATATAGGATGTGTCATGAGTCGATGTTTAAGACAAGCTGATCTCAAACGAGTCTAGAATTAAAATTTTATTAAGCACGCCTTGGCGAGTTAACTATTTTTTTTATTCTAGACGAGTTCGAGATCAACTTGTCTTAAACATTGACGAGTGACAATTGCTTTTTCTCACATAATCAACGATTTTAAGCTCTTTTTTTTTTAAACAATCGCCATGTTTTTGGAATCCCGGGGACGTCAAAACGCCTTTATAAATATAGTGAAGTTATAGTGACGTCATCAAATTGATCTCACACATGTTTGAGACGATGATAATCGTGATCGTTGTTCGCTATAGAAAACAGGGATAATCATGTGAGAAACTTTTTTCTTTCTCGCGAAATGCGTAACAAATCAGACACGCAAAGCACGGCATACACATGCAGTAGAGTGCATTGGTGCGGCAACCTTTCTTTTCCGTCGCTCCTATGGGGTTGGTAAAGACTGACGCTGGTTGCGAGGACACGACATCATCCGATGACGGTTGGTATATTACTGTGTCCATCGTGATGTTTTGTACTCAAGTGTCTGAAATAGACAGAATCCAGCGTAAAGAAACTGTCTCAATTTAGCATACAATAAATATATTAATCTGGTGGAGTATGGACCTTATAAATATTATTTACTCTTGATATGCAGAATGATACTGCGTTCAAAAACGCTTATAAATGCCCCCGATGGTATCCTTGACAATATAACATGAATCTTTTCTTAGTAGGCAAAGGTCAGTATCAAAATCAAAGTTTGGTGATATGTGTGGATTGATGATGGTCCAGTGCAACAACTGTATAAGTACAAAAACATTGTAGTAAGTAGTGTTGACGCTAGACAAAACGGTAAAACCTAGTTAAACTTGAAACATGCCAATTAAATATATTATACGTCCAAATCAATTCAAAGTCAATGTCAAACTGTGGTTTGTGTTATTAACTGTATTTCTCATTATCCTATGTATATATCGCCAATGTTATGGCAACAGACATGTATTTGTTATGCCAAATAAATATATCGAATTGAATTGAATTAGAATTGAATTGTCCTTTAGGCTTTGCACTCCCCGAGAATCCTCTTTGTATTTGGCTGGTCGCTTAACTCAATACTGCCTGTATATTATATGTGTCTTTAATAACAGTGAAGCACCTCTTCTTCGACCAATAAGTTATATTCAGTTTTTGATGTTTAAGGTAGATGACGGTTGAAACGGGATACACGTGAAGCGAAAAGCAACTAGGAGCTTTCTGTTTTCCTTTCATCTTGCTTTGTGTTGTCACCTGTCGTTTATATACTCTGTTAGCCCCTTTTTGTTGGTCGTACTAGGGGAGCTTTACGGTATATATGTTACTGTATATAATTATGTACATTCCAATCCCAATATATAATTATCTGTTTAACCCTTTACATCAAAGTTAGTTTTTAATATTAAAGATAACCACTTAAAGCGGGTTGAAAGTGAAGCAAAATGTGCCTTCGGGTGCACTTTGGTTTATCTTTCAGCCTGCTTTAAGCTAACACCAGCTATAGAACACCGAACTATTTCTTCTTGTATATATCCTGACTGAACTTGCAACTATTTTCTTCAATAGAAGAATATATATAAACCGTAAAATGCATATCTGTGAACTAATTGGTTAATATCTCTTTCTAGTATGCTATTTTTGCAATGGTTCCTTTGGTTATCTCTTTGTTTCGTTTCGAAAGGGACTCCCTTATGTAAAGGAAAATAACGTGCGTGTGAGCGTTCCTATGTGCGTACTGCGTGTTTGCTTGCGTGTGCCTGTTTGTGTTCTGGTGTATCTGTTTTCAAATACTTGTGATACGATCTCTTGGTATCTCTTTGTTTCGTTTCGTAAGAAGTATTATGTATGGATCTATATGCGAGACTCCAAATAAGGTGAGCCTATATGAAATAAAAGGTTATGTGTGAACTAGACCTATGGTGTAACTATCCATTGGAAGCGTCTCCAAGAGACGATTCCAATGAATAGTCGTACCGCGCGTTTTGATGCAGCTTTGAACGATAATTGTCGAACTTAAGTTACTTCCCCTTGTCTGGAGACCTATTGTGCATTACTATTTGTTTCATTTTGTCATGTGTATATATATTAATACAGCTGAAGCTCGATTACTTCGAAATTGCGTTAAATTTAGCATGCCCGTAGTTCGAAGTTGTTGAAGTATTCTACTAATGATTTAATGGTAGGTCGATTTAAACGAGTTTGAAGTATTCAGTTTCAGCTGTATAGAACTGTTTGTTTACTTTTTTCTGAATATTTTTTGTTTGTGTAAAATGCTCTCCTTAATGGAGGAAACAAAAGATACTACTATCATAAAAAGTACCCAAGTATTCGACGGAGCGATGTTTTTGCTAGAAGAAAATGTAAAATCTGGTTAACCTTGTACATGTCCTCTGCACATGGACAGGACAATCACTATATGTCTCCAGTATCAATATATGCCGTGACATAAATATTCAAACATAGTTTTTATATCTATATCCACAGGGATGCCATAAGTTGACGTGAAGAATCCTAAGATTTCAAAATTTGCACTTTTCAAGTGCGAATTTACGAATTGTACCTTTACCCCATAGCCTGTTTCTAGTTTTGTTGACACGTGACTACTTAAACAGGCTGGATGTAAAGCAGAATGGGCCTTATGGCGCATTTTGCTTTACTTTCAGCCTGCTTTAAGCTACCATGTTCTAGTAAAAAATCCGAAGATTTAGGAAAAATCCGGAGAAATGGCAGCCCTGTATCCAAGTTTACGAAACATTATTGCCTGTGTCCTGCCTGTTCAGGATAGAACTAAGCCCTTTACAGAAATCATAACATTTCAGGCTCTTAAAAGCCTTATAAATTGATTAAAACTCTTAGGATTATGGTTATCAAAAGTACTTTAACCCTCAATGCTAAATTACCGTCTGCTTTAAATATAACGTCTACGAAAAAGTCAAAATATGTTTTTATTAATTTCTGGTATTTTAACTGAAGCATTGCTGAAAATGAGTGACAAACAGTTTTGATCAAGATGACGCGTGACGCGTGACGCGTATACTGATCTGGATCCAAACTGCTTGCAAATATCAGCAAAATAATGTTGATTCCCAGGCGTACAGTGGAGAAAACGTTATTCTTTCCCAATAAACGCGTTTTCGTTAAAACTATTATTTATATTGCAAACAGTTTGGAGCACAGGTACTTGACACATACTTTATTATCTATCAACACCCCCCCCCCCCCCTTTTTAATTTTTTTTTTTTTTTTTTACTATACTTCTATTATAGATACAAGGTAAACAGCGCAATTCAACACCTAGTCTTTACTATCGACTTAAGCTGATGCTAAAATAAACTAGATCGCCGATATTCTCTTGTGGTACCCTCGGGAAATGATTAATTTATCAATATCTACTTTTTATTTCATCAAATTCCGTCAAATAACGCCACAGTACGTGAATTATAACGAAAATAAGCATCAAAAAGTTTTATGTCGTTTTCACGAGGGTACCACAAGAGAATATCGGCGATCGAGTCTATTTTAACATCAGCTTAAGTCGATAGTAAAGACTAGGTGTTGAATTGCGCTGTTTAGTTTACCTTGTATCTATAATAGAAGTATAGTAAAAAGGGGGGGGGGGGTGTTAATAGATAATAAAGTATGTGTCAAGTACCTGTGGTTTGTAGCCAGGCTCTAAACTGTTTGCCACCAAGATGAACATGAATTATCAGAATTGTCCAAAAGTTGCACTTTACTACGTTTTAAAGTTTTGCGTTTGCGTTTCGTTTAAACGGGAAAGAATAACGTATTCTCCACTGTACCGACGTATAGGTAAACTTTATAATTTTGAAACTTTATAATTTAGTTTAACGCCTATTTTTCAGGATGACGATTTCCCTCAAACAAACTGAAACACGCCTTTAACCCTTTTACCCCATAACCTGTTTCTAATTTTTAAAATAGATGACTACTTAAAGCAGGTTGAAAGTAATGCAGAATGCGCCCTCAGCCTGCTTTAAGTTACCACCTGCTAGAATTAAGAACATATTCCTTCTGATACATATTCATGACTGTATAGATTGGAACTATTTTCTTCCGCGGAGGATTAAACGGAATGCGCTAAAAGGCGCTTCTATAAGGTAAAGGGTTAACAATAATAGATTAGCATGACACGCTATAATTATTAATACCTGTTATATACATTCCAGAAAACATAAAAATTATTTTCGTAAAAAGGATATGATACACTTATATTAATGATACTTCACATGTATCAGTTAAAACACACAGGTGGTTACTAAGTTTCTTTAAAACAATGAGTAAAAATTACTTAAATAATGCGTCGTAGTAGAAAAGTTATAGGTAGTAGTAGTAGCTATATTTCCATCATATTTGATGAGCAAATCCAAATAATGAACAATATAGAAACAAACAAATTAATCTAGAAAGGCACGTGATTACGAATTAAGTAAACATCGAAAAGACGAAAATAACATTAATACAAAAAAACACAGCTAACAATGTATTAAGCGGCGACCAAACAGTATCGATGTATGCGTGTCTTAAAACTTAGCTTCACAAGAGCTACATGTAGTACTTCGAGTGAATACTGCCGGCTCAATGGTTATAAAGCATTTGAGTTGAATATGGGATCTTTCTCAAGCATATTGCTCAAATCTGACCAATCAAATTCTTATACACGATCTCAGACTCAACTCAATTGCTTTATAACCTAGGACACAAACTGTAGCGTTTGAATGTGATACATGTATGATATTCAAGTAGCTAACATCAGTCAGATTTACTGTACAGACTGTACTGTACTTTTACCAAGTAAGTAATTGTTTGAAAAATAATATTAAATAATAAATAGAAAAGCATTTCAAAATACAACGTTCCCTCTCTACAACGACATCCAATGAGAGACAACAATTATGTGCGTTGTTCGGAGGGAGTCGTTATAGGGAGGGAAATTGGCGTACATTTGCAAACAGCTTGAATCCAGATCAGACGCCGCGTAAAGCGGCGTCTGATCTGGATTCAAGCTGTTTGTCACTCCTCATTAAGTTTTTTCCGTCAAAATGTCCATTATGTAAAACAGCAGACGACAACTTTAAGCAGACCACATAGCAGCAGTAAAATAGTTAGACATAAATGTCCTATTTAGGGAACTGCGGCAAGTGCCGTTGTAAGGAGGGAGTCGTTGTTGGGAGGGTTGTTGTAGAGAGGGAGCACTGTACACGGCACAAATAAAAAAAACGCCGAAAAAGTAAAATGTATTTGGACATTAAATTCTTCGATAAAAAGCCTTAGACACAGGGGCCTTGAACGAAAAAATGTATTCAAATCTATTTATAGTATATACTATATATAGATTTAAATACATTTTTCGTTCAAGGCCCCTGTGCCCTTAGAGGTCGTTATAATATTCTTTATTACAATAGAGCAATTCTATTATCTAATACTATCTATTTTAATTTCGGATTATGAATATTGTTATTGTTATTGCGGAAAAAATAGGTTTATTCATTTGTGCAAACTACTAATGTAATAATATTTTTCCATTATTTTTTTATTATTATTACTAATGTGCACGGTGCTCGAATTTATTTTGTAATCCATTATTCCGTAACCTGTTTCTAAGGCGCATTCTGCTTTGCTTTCAACCTGTTTTAACATACAATCTGCAAGGGTATAGGATTTTTTCGTATGTTGCACAGTCATTACTACATATAATGTAACTATTTTTTTCAGTGGAGGAATTCATTAAATGCGTAAAAACGCGGAGTAAAGGATTGAGTATGTAGAACTAATTGAGGAAAAAACAAAACATGTGTTAACATTCTTCTTGATAAAACATTATATTAAATCGTTTTTAAAACAGTATAGGCCCAGATTTAGTCCATGTCTGTTCACAGTACCTAACATCCCACTACATTTTCACGGGCTCCATCAGTTACCCTTCTTGATCTATGTAAAGCCCAAAGGATAATGTTTGGCAAAATAGAAACTACTTATAGATAAGGAATGAAATATTCACCAACCTTATACAAAGTTATTTAAAATGCAATTTATCCTTTTGAATCGAAGGTCAGCGGTTCCAACCCAATGTCTTGACAATTGTCTCAAAGTTTCAACATATTAATCAGTAAACACTTTGAAATAATTAGGGTAAAGTTTTTGACAAATCATCGTCTTATATACACTCGTACACATACATGCAGCTGGTTCTATCGAGTCGAATTGCACTTCCTTATACTATAAATAGTATAAGGATAAACTTTAAAGAGTCATTAAGCGAGAACATACCTACACAGATATAGTCCGCACTAATATACCTGGCGATGACCTTTATGCATGAATAGATTATAGTGAAATGACGCATTATAAATAAATAATCGACAGCCAACAATTCACTATCGGGAACGTTCGATTAATTACGTAAATCTAATTACAGTTTTGATCTTTACTGGGTTAAAATAGTTGAAACAGTTGAAGTTGTTTATAAAATACTATCACTAGTCCTCTTGTATAATTATACATGTATCGACCAGATGGAATGTTTAATACACTTTCCTGTATCTACTAAAAAGCAATATGTTGTGTTTAATAAGAGTGAGTTTTAATTCACGTTAGATCCTCGCATACGTCGATGCCCTCACCTGTGACTCACGCCAGTTCACTTTAAACGGAGTAGCACCAAAGTGTGTGATCTGGGGTCTTATATCAGTTCGAGTTGGTTGTGTAATCTAGATCACACGAGAAGGATAACAACGAGATATTATACAAGACCGCGGATCGTACACTGTGATGGCATTTCTTTTATTGTATACCTTAACTGTTTGGGACTCTAGATATTTATGTTGTTCAACCGAATAATCAAATATAATAATAATAATGTTCGTCCTTCGTAGATGACCACAACTACTCCCTATCACAATTAGACGGAATGCGTGCTGAGATGGTTTGTCAGGCCAATCCCGGTTACAGTGCGGACAGGGAAGATCCGCTGAAGGGGATGGCTTGGATGAAGATGGACTCTCTCTGTCTTTCCAGCACTGACGCTTTTGCCTTTTCGCTTCAATGCGCTTCTTTTCAGCCTCATTAAATCCAGTCCTTATTTTGGCGCGCCATTTGGGGCGGTCTTGAGCATCCATTTTCCATGAAGCATGCGAAATACCGCAAGACTTCACGGTGGCTTTGAGTGTGTCCTTGTATCTTTCCTTCTTGCCGCCGTGTGACCGTTTGTCACTCTGTAGCTCACCGTACAGCATTATTTTGGGAAGACGTTTGTCGTCCATGCGACATAAATGCCCAGCTCATCGTAGTTGTGAGCGGGCAAGTATTGCATGGATGCTCACTGATGAGGCCCTCTTGAGTATATTAAATACATGTATATGCACATGTTAAATCTCCTGCGTATTTATACAATCTGAAACCAATTGTAGAAGTCACGTGGCCATAAATAGTTATGTCATGCAATACGTCATTATTTATATTAATGAAGTAAACTGGTTTGGTCTCGATTTATTCCGCCACTTTATCGGTTCAATTGAGAACAGACTCTCTACACATTACGGTCATGTAAGCGTCTTGGAGTTATGAATTCAACCGTTTTAAGTTTTATCCTTTGGATGAACACAAGTTAAAGTTAGCGTTGCGGGTTATTCACGATTAAAATTTAAACGAAAAGTTTTATCAACGCTTGGTTTTAATCTTTTAAAAACAGCATCGAGACCTGGAATTCCGAAACTTCACGCTTAAGGCTTCTTTATAGAAATACAGTGGAGAATCTGTTATTCTGTCCCGTTTAAACGCAAACGTACGCAAATGCATTGCACTAAAACATAGAAAAGGACAACTTTTCGACAATTTTGACTATTCATGTTGATCTGAGTGGCAAACAGTTTGGAGCCTGATCAGACGCCGGTTTACCCGGCGTCTGATCTGGCCCCAAACTGTTTGCAATGGAAAAATAGTTTTAGCGTAAACGCGTTTATTGGGAAATAATAACGTTTTCTCCACTGTACATTGTGCATAACCTTGGTTGCATAAAAGTAGTGACGTCGACATCGTGTAGCAAATAAACAATCTGATGCAAACCATCTGATACGGAAGAGATTGTTGGGTCTGTGTTTGATTGTATTTATAAGTATACCTTATTGGTAACCATTTGAAATATTTCGTCAGTCATAGTTGTGTTGTTAGGGCGGAGTGTTCGTAACGGCGAGGTCCCGGATTCGATTCCTGATTTAGGAAATTACTTTATGTTATAAATGTTATATTATAGACCACAACGACGCTATGATGTAAATTTTTAATAAATAACATGTTCAAATTGAAATATTAACATTCGCCCCACATAGTCCTTATATAACACTATTTTGAAAAGAGAATTGCATTTACCTATAAATGTTCAATTCAAATCCAGTTCTAGTCCGTTAGTTTAGGGGCGGAGCTATACTGGTCAATTCGAAATCTATGCATGACAGGGAAAACATAAACACTCCACCTACTGAAACGGCAGCAATAAATTGACGCCTTATTTCAGTATACATGTGGACATTTTATTTTGAAATGCACAAATAAAAATAAATCTCAAAACCTAGCTCTAGTAGTACAAATAAATACCAAACATACTATTTTTATACAGTTTATGTTTACCTTCGGGTTAAATAGACATGTATATCATTCGTCTGTACCGGTAATAAACAATGGCTGAGTTCGACGACGATTTCCTAGCGGCAATTGATTTCGAAGCAATTGATATGGTCTGTTCGTCAAAACAGACCAAGTTGAAAATGTAAAATGAATTACCTTGCGTTAAACAGCCACCTGCTATTAATGGGTTAAACATTGACAAAATGTATCCATGTCGTTTAATTTCATACAACACGCTAAATATAGCTTAACTCCGTCCAGATCAGTTGACAATGAAATATAAATATAGTAAATAAATAATGTGCTTCCAGTGTTCATTAGGTTATGAAACGCAGAGCTTTTACTAACAAAGACCTCATGAACACCGGAAGTCCGTCAATCATTTCCTAAATAAATTGTGTATGACTACTTAAAAGAAACAGTATATATATGAAAATAAAAATGAGTATTGCATGGGATTCGAACAACTGACTGTACGCAAAAATGTATAAAAGTGTTCCTTACCAAATGAGTCAAATACTTGTCGATATTTCTCAAACCCGGCAATGCTTTTTTCCTCGGTACCGGGGAAGTTACAATGTACATTCTCGTATAAATGATAACGAAGTGTTCCGAAGCTATATTTAGAAATGCAACGAAGTGTGACATAATTGTAATTGAGGTCAACACCGTCAGGTGCATCTGTCTGGACGTAGGCTGTTCACGCTGGGGTATTTTTTGTTTACATCTACCCTGTGCTACATGGAAAGGGATTTCTGGTAGTAGTTTAAATTTTCAAACTTCTTGCGATTACCGCTTTAAATATTGCATTTTAGAAAGGTGTTCGACCTTCGAATAGAGATGATGTAAAAGAATCAATTTAAAAACGTATTGGTTAAACCGAAGCTTATTTATCCCTTCAATGACGTAGGAATATTCAAATGTTGACAGGGCAATAAAACCAAACAATCAGTAGTGATCTGAGTATATACTGTTGCATAAGACACATTTACGTTTTACAGCTACGCCTTTATTTGTAAACAACGAGTATACTCGTCGCTAGGGTTGTATGTGTAAATAAAATATCACTAAATTGTCAAATAGTTTAAATAAGCTGACATACAGAGTTAATATGTTTCTCAGTTTTGTCCAAACTGTTAGCAATAGGATATATGTACCTTGAGAAGTTGTGAGCTACACTATCAAGATCAATGCTATGTTCATACTCTCAAGATCAATCATATAGCCTAATAGTACTTTGGGGTAGTCTTATCTGGTTTACACTGGAGACTTTATTATCAGAACACGGGTAACCCGGCATCTGATCAAGCTCAAAACTGTTTGCCATTCTAGCAAAAATAAGTTGTTGTTGTTGTTGTAGTTGTTGTTGTTGTTGTTGTTGTTTTAAGAAAACCTGCCATTTCTCGCATTTGTTTCACTGCACCTATATTAACCTTTTACCTGATAGCATTGTTTCTAGTATTGAAGATATGTGACTATTTCAAGCAGGTTGAAAGTAAAGCAGAATGCGCCCTAAGGCGCATTCTGCTTTACTTTCAGCCTGCTTTAAGCTATTAACTGCTAGAATAATGAAAGTATTGAATATGAGACATATTCATTACGGTATAATTTGGAACTATTTTCTTCAGCGGATGAATAAAATGAATGTGCTAAAAGTCGCTTCTCTAAGGAAAGGGGTTAAGGTTGGTTCATTGTTCTTCCCTCTAGCAATGATGGGATTGTTTACTACAGCGTGGAGTTCACACAAGCGAACAGTTTGTGATATTTTAAACTTTTAGCTTGACAAAAACAGTCATTGAGAAGGGTCAAATTCCCAACGACAGTTTATTTGAATAACTAAATATAAGGAAAATGATCTCAATCCACCAGACTTTACGTTATATTACATTCAAATAATTTAAAAAATCCTTCAAGTAATCTGAAACTTCACGTGACGGCTGTGCACCTTTTACAGATGTATGCATTAATCATAATAATTGGTCTGCTAGTTGCGACATTATTAGAAATGTTATAAGCTGATATAAGCTTTTTGCAAATGTAAGCCTATTTCTCTCCCTATAACAACTCCCTCCGAACAACGCACCCATTTTTGTCTCCCCTTTGGTGTCGTTTAAGAGGGGAGGATTGAATTTACAAGATGCAGCTTAGTGGATGGCTAATTGCATACAGAATGCTGACTTCGGTAAAACCTTTGTCCTTCATTAAGTTGCATATATCTTTCAGCACTACCATGCATTTTCATGCAGTTGTAGCTTAACACTGGTTTGATTTTAAGTTTATCCGGGCATTTTTGGGGATGTTATATCTAATCCCTAACTGCAACAGTCATCTACAGTCAACAACAGAGTCAGGGATTCAAGTCATATACAGTGAAACGGTTGAAACCCCTCTAAACCTCCTCTAAATACCGAAATCCTCTCTAAACCGGACAAAAGCTTTGGTCCCGTTTCCAATCCTTTTTATTTTCACCCATTACACCATCAACGCGCCTTATTACGTCTTTGGTTTTTTCTTACACTGAAGAAAATAGTTTGTACATTCTAGCAGATGATAGCTTAAAGCAGGTTGAAAGTAAAGCAGAATGCGCCTTAAGGCGCATTCTGCTTTACTTTCAACCTGCTTTAAGTGGTCAGCTATATTCCATACTAGAAACAAGTTAAAGACATTACATGACCAAGCTTGGGTGGTAACACCTACACCGTAGACAGTTTGAGTCAAAGCATGGAGCCCATGCACTTACTCGGCTAGCGTCTAGGCAAAGAATCATTCAGGCGTCTCATGTGAGGCCCGCACCTAATATTTGATAGCTTGGTTAGTAAAACCCATTGAAAAAAACTATTGAGATCTAATATGTAAGGGCCTCTATTTAAAGCTTCAGATGGCTGAACCGTTACCTGAGCAATTTTCTCGTGATCTACCTGTATTTTCACACCAAGTGAGAACAATGAGGGGGGAATCAGTGAATGGACTGGCTTAATGTCTTTAAAACCCCTCTAAACCGGAAACCCCTTTAAACCGGACATTTTTGTTGTCCCCACACATGTCCGGTTAAGATGGGGTTACACTGTATAGTGTTCTCTCCCCACAACGGCCCTCTAAACAACGACTCCCTATTTACAACAATGCTTGCTACTGTTCACCATCCAGGACTATAATATCCAACGTTTCCACTGCTACAATATCGTCTGCTTAAAGTTGTCGTCTGTTGTTTTTCTCAAAGTCACAAATTAGAAATTTTGACGAATGACACAAAGCTTGACTCCAGATCGGACGCCATGGTACTAAATGTAAGTCAGTTTCCCTCCCTATCACGGCTCCCTCCGAACAACGCACACAATCTTTGTCTCCTATTGGGTGTCGCTGTAGTGATGGAGTTCTGTACATGTATGTTTCTTCGCTCTATATTCCTTAAAAATATCTTTTTCCCTGTCATTTGCCGACTATCGGTGACTTTGCAAGCACTTGGGCCAAGAGCAGACTCCAAGTTATACCATTATCTGGATTGAAATTATTTGAGTCAAACCATAAAAAAGAAGTTTGCATAAAATTACAGAAATCAAGAGTTAGCAGACGTTGTTTTATGAACGAAAGAGTTACATAGACGATTAACTTACATGTTTGCGTGATTAATTCCTATTTTGAAACCAAAAACAATTCCACAGAGACTGCAGACGACAACTTTATACAACTTCAATGACATTTTATTTGAATAGACCGAGGAAAAACTATGCTCAACCACCGTATAATTCCATGAATTCTATTGATATTTAAATAAGATATAGACATAGTAGTCATTAAAGTTATAGGGCAGCTCATGTGACAACCGCACTTTGGATATCTCAAATGTGTTAAACTTTGTGAATGCACAGACAGTGCATTGTCTTTATATCACCCTCGTATGTATACTTAACAAAATTTCTAATCGGTCACTTTTTAAAGCTAGATATTTCTTTAGAAAAAAAAATCATAATTGATGAAACAAATCTTTTGCTGCATTTCTGTCTAGCTAGATAAATACCCTTACATAAAAAGTTTTTATTCACGACATGTCAAGTTTAGGTAGTGTGACAATAAACTGAAACCCAGGCTCCGAGGTTATAAAGCGTTTTAGTTGAGCCTGAGTGTGTTCCCAAGCATTTGATTGGTCAGGTTTGAGCCTAGGCTCAAATCTGACCAATCAAATGCTTTGGAATGAATTTAGACTCAGCTCAAACGCTTTATAACCTCGGAGTTGTCTCTATTTATACCTTTGGTTACAATGTGTTTAAAAATCAATGCCGGGTCCCTGTGGGAGTTAATAACAGTTTCAGCTTTATAAGCACATCGGCAACAAAATCGCCGTTGGCTTATTACATACAGATCAAGAACATGGCATAATATAATAAATATGCTTACACAATCTCAGAAACTTTTTCCAATAAGATTACATGTTACCAACAGAATAACGAAACAGTTATTTCTATGTTTTTTGGCGTAAAATATTTGCCTTCTTCACATATTTCAATTAAATTTTCCTCGTATGGCCATGAAACATTTTCTAAGTACTGTCCACGTAAATTTGCATATTTTGGACAACATAATACAAAATGATATTCTGATGCAACGCAGGTAAAATTACACTTCCTGCACAAATGATCCTCTCTTACAATACCTTTATAACTTCCTGATTGTATTTCTAACTAATGAGACGATAGCTACAACCGAGTAAATTGAATTATGTTAGAGTCGTATCTTATTTCATTAATATATGGCTCGTAACAGAATTCTTTTCTAAATTTGCAATAAAATGACAGTTTTGACATATTTGTTATTGAAGTATTCCATTCTTGAATATATTGATCTTTTATTCGTATTTTAATTGAAGGTGGATTCAAAATTGCCTGTAAAATTAAACTATTTGCATACTTAAACTAAGAATGATAATGACCGAACATAAACAGTATCACGCAAAGGAACAAAAACAACCTACATCCATTTGTATTACATTTCTACTTTGCCCTAGATTAACCCTTATCGTGCAAAGCCCGACTTTCATTACATAAATGCATTTACAATTTGGATCCAGATTAGACGCCGCGTAACGCGGCGTCTGATCTTGATCTAAATTGTTTGTCACTCGTGTTCAATTTTTCTTCTGTTTCAAAAGCATAAAACTAAAAATAAATCAGTTTTTTTGGCAGACGACACTATTGAAGCATACGACAATTCTGCGTGATAAAGGTTAACCTTTAACATGCTGTATGTAATTGTCGCCTGCGACGTCTACAGCATTTCAAAGAGCTTATTCATCTTTCAGATCATACAGTACTCCCTCTCTACAAAGACACCCAATGGGAGACAAAGATTGTGTGCGTTGTTCAGAGGGAGTCGTTTTAGGGAGGGTAATTGACTTACATTAACAAACAGCTTGACTCCAGATCACAAGCCGCGTAACGCGGCGGTTGATCTGGATTCAAGCTGTTTGTCACTCGTCATTATATTTATTCTATAATGTCCACTTATATGTCATTTTGAGAAAAACAGCAGACGACAAATTTAAACAACGATATTGTAGCCAAGAAAAGGTTGGACATAATTGTCTTGTTTGAGGGACAGCGAGCAGGGTCGTTGCAAGGAGGGAGTCGTTGTTGGGAGTGTCGTTATAGGGCGGGAGCACTGTATCAGCAATGTGTCAAACAGTTTAGATCCAGGTGAGACGTATTGATACTCGGCGTCTCGTCTGTATCCAAACTGTTTACAATATGGTTACGTGCAGACTTAGAGGTTATTTCTTTGCACGCTTGTGGCAGAATCGTGATTCTCTTTGCAAACAGTTTGGATCATGATACTACGTCCCATAATCGTGGCGTCTCATCAGGATCCAAACTGTTCCTTTTTGAAAAATTCAATTTTGGGACCAGTACAATGTAGCAGACGACAACTATTGTTAACGAGAAAAATTACCCAGCATGCAAAGAGTTAACTAAACATCGTCGCATAAAATATTCGAATATCCTGTATGGTTGGCATTTCAGCGGCGAAATATAAAATATTTATGCAGCTGATTTATAAGATTGGCGACTCGTAAACTGTGATCATGTTCAGGCGTGAAATCGAATCTCGTAGATCTATGAAGTTTTCTTTTTACCAAAACTCCTTGAAAACATTTATTTTAATATCTTAAAACATGTAAATAATTATATACAGTCTATCTGTTGTAAGTTTGTTAAAACATAAATAGAATAGAATTAACATTCAGAAAGCAAACCCAATCTAGTCTGCTTCTATTTTCAAGGCCGCTCAAATTTGGTGAAAATGTAGTCAAACAACTTGGGTTCGAATAAGACGCCGAGTTATTTGGCGCTCCATTCCTATCCAAGCTCTTTGTATTCATTAGCCGTTATGGTTGCGATCGTGTCTGATCGACCTGATGTGTGTACAAAAATGTACGTAATTTTGATTAAAATAGATATTTTTGAAAATATCCGTCACATTTTTATACTTTCAGAAAATGCAAAAAAAGCAAAAATCGAAAGTTTTGCCATAAGCCCCCTTTTACCATATTATATGTATGTTGTAGTGTAGACCAACCTTAGATACAGAGACTGTGGTGACAACGGTGCTTGGTCTGTACAATGTTGCAATGCACTAAGGCTGGTTTTGTCATGGCACGGCTCAAATGCATTCACGTGGAAAGAAACAATGCGCGTTCTGATGAAAGTTTAAGGATGATATCGATATGCATTCTAAATAAGCTACAGTTCATTTGTATTGTTTGATTTATTTGATATGTGTCATACTACAAAGCAATGTTTGCATTCATATTGATGAATCTGGCTGTAAAATATTAGGACATTCGTCACACTCATTTGTCATTTATGAAGTAATACAAATAACTTTCAGTAAAAAAAACAAGTTCAATCAGGTGATAAATAAAACATATGAAAACTGTTGCATGTCAAACATGTTTCTAACGGCAACTGAAAATATTAAACATCATGTTTAAAGAATGAGACCTTCCAAAGAAGCGTTAATTGCTCGCTCTCTCGCTCTCTCTCTCTCTCTCTCTCTCTCACACACACACACATATTTCTCTCTCTCTCTCTTTCTCTCTCTCTCTCTCTGTCTCTCTCTCTCTCTGTATACTTCTATATGATTTCTTTCTCCGTATCTCTCTCTGTATCGCTTTTTTCACTGGCTGTCTAATTTCCCTGTCTGTCTCTATTTATCTCCCTTTCTCTCTGTGGGTGTCTCGCTGCCACTGCTTCTTTGTCGCTTTTGTCTTTTTCTCTGTATGTATGTATGTCTGTCTCTTTGTCTCTTTCTGTCTCTCTCTGGCACTAGAACAATAAAAACACTTTTTATATATATATGGTTAGAATCTAAATATCTGTTCTAAGCCTAGAGGCTACTATAATATTGACGTTCATACATGTATAGATATAAAATGTTATGTAAAGGTCTACTGTCATATAGATCTCACAGATCCGCAATCTGACACACTAGAAATTAAAAAATATATACTATATTGTAGATTTATATAAGCCTACTATCATATAGTTAAGTAGACATTGTGCTCAAGCCTATTCGACACCCGTTTCGTATCCACGTGATTGTCCGATATAAAACGCGAATATCAACTATAGTCTAGTAGATCTACGATCTTTTTTTTTCTTTTTTTTTTTTTTAAATTTCTATTGTGTCAGATTGAGGATCTACTGTGAGATCTATATGACAGTAGACCTATATAGAATCTATAACATATTTAGAGACACAATATCTATATGAAAGTCTATATGAAAGTAGCCTTTAGGCTTACATATATATTATATATACAAAAAATGATGTTCTATGGTGCCAGTGGACTGGAGTACGCTTTGTTAAACATAGTGTTAAAACTTATGAACTATTTATAATCTATACGCCACTGGAAACTAAGTTCTGCAGTATGTACATTCTAGTGCTTTAGAAAATATCAAGCGGATATCTGTTGAAAAGTGGTATCATGTGATTCTGCTTTGCTTTCAGCCTGCTTTAGGTTTTAAGCTTTAAGCTCAAAGTTTTAAGATACGATCTGCTACAATTTATTTGTTATGTTATATATTTGTCACTGAAATAACTGTATTAACTGAAACTGTTCAGTATAAACTTCTGCAGGGGAAGGATGAATCAAAAGTGTCACACCGCGTATCTATGGTGTATTGTTAATGGGTTAACAAATGTTTTTAACGCGATCATTAACCATGTACCCCATATATAACTTGTTTCTAGTGCTGACTTTACGTGACCGCTTAAAGCGGTTTTTAAAGTGAAGTCGACTGTGCTATAAGGTGCGTTCGGCTTTACTTTCAGCCTGCTTTAAGCCTCGAGTTTTAGACTAACGTCTGCTAGGATATAGAGAAGGTTTGTTTGTGCTACATCTTTCATGACTGTATATAGCGGAGATTAACTAACTCTTTCACCCCTGCATTTCCGAAAGAAAAATTCCCCTTTCCGATTGTGCCAGGTACATGTGTGACTAAAGGTGTTGTCTGTATGTTTTTTTGTTCTTTTTACCTTACATAGGAAAATGACAGGCAGTGTGAACCCTGGTCAGAGCGCTAGTTCAACAACCTTCTCATCTGGGTCTACACTGTTTGAATAGGAAAAGTATACTTTTCATAGGTACGATGTTTTCGAATAACGAGAGTACTCATCGCTAAGGTATACATTTGTAATGTGATAACCATAAATAAAGTTAGCAATCACTGTAGCGGAAATTTATTCTAAATGGTACTAGTCTTTTCTGTAAGTGGAGAAACGTGCTTATTGCGGCAATTGAGAACTGTTAAACAGGTATTTTTTTGCGTCATGAATATTTCGCGTAATGCGATTTTGTATTAATTCGCGACATCATACAATATTGCTTAACGCAGGCTGAAAGTAAAGCAGAATGTGCCTTAAGGCACATTCTGCTTTACTTTCAACCTGCTTTAAGAAATCACCTATTTTCAAAACTAGAGACGCGAGGCAACACATTTGCGAATTAACGCGTAAATTATATTCTCGCGAATAAACAGGTGTTACAGAGAGAAAGTAGATTGTTACGTCTGCTATTGAAACTATATTAAGCCTTGCAACATTCATCGATGTATCGATTTGTCCAAAAACATTATTCAGGGCTAATACAACTTTACAGCAGTGGTTCAAAAAGAACCAAGATACTTATGCTTAAATGAATAGTTTAACCCTGCAAACTTCCCACATTTCTTGAGTATTGATGTGACCTGCCATGCGAAAAGGGCCCTTCTGGGTGAAAATGGTCAAAAATTACTTTTTGTTGGTAAACTGTAGACACATTCTTCCTGTATCTAAAAATCTCTACAATCATTTTTTTTTTAAATCATTACCTAAACGTCAATTGTTCGATTTTATTTATGGCAGAAACGGACGTACATAAACAAACCTAACCAAACATTCTTACCATTGTATAACGGAGTTCATTGTAGAGGGTTTCGGGCATCACATATTAAAGGCTACATGCATATACTAAAAATAACCAGAGTTAGAGAGCGGACAAAAAAGTGTGACAGACGGACGGCCTGACTGACGGACAGCTGGTGGTTGCTGGCAGGTGACACAAGTGTTCCGAGGAACCCTGACGAGTGACAAACAGCTTGAATCCAGATCAGACTCCGAGTTACGTGGCGTCTGATCAGGAGTCAAGCTGTTTGCAAATGCAAACCAAGTCTTAATGTTCCCTCTCTCTAACTACTCGGTCCGAACAACACACACAATTTTTCGTTTCCCATTGGGCGTGTTGTAGAGAGGGGCACTGTATATTGGATTTACATCTGAAACGTAGGATGAAAATTGCCGAGTTCCGCACGGTCGGTTTGGATTATTATTCTTGAATCTGCATGTCAAAGCTGTAATCATTTCAGTAGTCAGGTCTCATTTACATTTAAATAAATAATAGAGACAGCACCTGATTTATACCAGTAATCCCACGTCGTTGTTTATTTCCAGTCAAGCAATTAAAGGCTTTGAAGTCCTCCGATTGGTCCTGCCAGGTCTGGGTCCTGCCAGTCGAGTTTGCAAGCCTGAGTGGTTTCAGCGCTCGGTATTGTCATCCAGACTTTTAGACATGGAAGCTCGCGACGCAATCTTTCTGGTAATTGTATTTTATTTTGGAAATCTGATGAATGTAATGGCAGAAAATGTAGAGACGACCTTCGAAATGGATTCCACGTACAGTGGTACATTTTGTTCCGATGATACCGATGTGAGTGATCCTGTCAGATCGAAAATAGAATGTTCATATCAATGTTCAAACAAACAAGATTGCGAGGGGTTCTTCTACAATACGATCACAGAAAAATGCAGTACGGTCACAAATGTGCTTAGCAGCCCAAATACCTGCCAGGCTGAACAAGGAAGCGTCTACTACAAGAAAGGTAAAAAGAGTTCGAGCTAAAGGGGTATTTCAAAAATGGTACTTCTGTATTCAATCCTATGGTGCCACTGCTCATTAGAATCGTCTCTTCGAGACAATTCTAATGAGCAGTAGCACAATAGGAGTTGTTGCTGAACAGAGTGAGGAAATTATAGATTTGTTAAGTTGACTCCTTATTTTGAGCCCTGGGTAAAGTGTTATATTTAAAATATATATACCAATACTTTCGATAATAATTTCGTTTTCTGTTTTTGATGTAACAATCCTTTACACTTAGATGTTCACGTATATCCAATTGACGGAACTTTGATTTAAGCCTTGATTTAAGGATTAATGTTGAAAAAGACTTTTCGATAAAAATTATAAACTGTAAAACAGGTATTTTTCGCGTCATGAATATTTCGCGTAATGCGATTTTGTATTAATTCGCGACATCATGCAATATTGGTTAAAGCAGGCTGAAAGTAAAGCAGAATGTGCCGTAAGGCGAGGCAACACATTCGCGAATTAACGCGTAAATTATATTTTCGCGAATAAAACCGGGTTGACAGTATATGATTGTCGTTGCCAGGATGTGAAACTGTATGGCGTAGGCAAAAGAAATTTACCACAATCTGATGCTCTTTACTATGGAATTCCATATACGACAGCCAACTGCTAGCTGCTAACTTGCAACTATAGTTGCTACCCATCATCACTTATACAGTAAGCATTTGGCGGTTAGCAGTTGGCAGTAAGCAGTTGACAGTAAGTAGTTGGCAGTAAGCAGTCGACTGTAAATAGTATATAAATTGCTTTTTCCTAATATTTCGACCTCTAAGGGCCTTTTTCGAAGAAAATCACGTCAAAATACACGTGTGTTTTGACGTGATTTTCTTTGAAAACGGCCCTTAGAGGTCGAAATATTAGAAAAGAGCAATTTATATATTAATATTAATTTAATTCCCTATCTGGAATATTGAAAACAATTATTGTAAATAGTAGACAGTAAGCAGCTGACAGTAAGCAGTTGGCTGTCGTATATGGAATTCCATACTATACAGCCAAAGGGGGACGCTATACATGGAGTATTAACACCGTAACATTGATTGCTTTGACACACATGTTTTATCTAGACTAGACTTCTTTTACACAATATAATATACATTTACATAATATACACATACAAAAACAGTAACACTGTACATGTAATATGATATGATGCGGCATTTAAAGCTCGCTCCGTGCATTTTAAAATTTCGTAATAAAGTCTTGTCTGGATGTTAATAACTGCTACGCGTTTAAAAAGGCTGACAGCCAAAGGTTATAAAGCTTTTTAGTTGAGTCTGAAATCATTTTCAAGCATTTGATTGGTCAGATTTGAGTTTTTTCTCTAAAGACAACCGAAACCCTTCTGTGTCGAGCAAATGTTTGGTTTGCAAAGTTTAGGGGTATTAGGATTTTAATTTACATTTGTTGATGGCAAATGAAAGCTCCATGCATGAAAGTATTTAAAACAGCTCATACAGACGCTTTCTCAATTACCGTTAATCTGCATTTAGCACCTATCTGGTATGTGAATTTGTTTGCGACTTTGTTTATGATTTGTTGAACCTAGAATATAAAGTTGCTAAAGGGATCCAGTTGTTGGTTGTTGCGCTGTATAGGCACTGCGCCTGCTATCAATGTTTTAGATGAAGTGGTATTTCTGAGCAGTTAGTGTGTACTGTGAATTTATATTGGCAACACTGTCTCTATGCTCAAACGTCTAGGTTTTTTGGTGAACAGAATTATCTTTAAATCCATTAAAACATTTACTTGTTTATACGAGGGCTGATTGGTATGTTGTGTATTTAAGGAGTTCAGCAAACTTGCCTATTCTCAGCCCTACTACTGTTTGAATATTTAAATCTATATAGCCATCGACTGGTGTCATTTGGTCAGTCAAGTCGAAAAGGTAACACTCTAAAGTAAACAGGGTGTGTGATAGCTACAAAACTGAGAAAATTCGCTGAAAGAACAATGTTTTAATACTTGTAATGTACTTAAAAAGGTCAACCTCCTTAACCTATTCATACTGATGTAGTAGAAACACTAGGGAAGAAGTCCCAAATATGCTACCATAAATTGTGGAGCTAAAGCCTGGCAGACAAAGTCTTGCGGATGCCCCAATCCTGGAAAGTCTGTCACTATAGCAACTACTGAAATTGTCATTCAAGTATATCTATTTGTATATTTATACCATATCATGCATTATTTTAGACCGTTTTAGAAGAGAAAATAAAAAAATTGACTGTATGTGTTTTGGTTGTTTGTAGATTCTAATCTAGGCAGAAGTTTTTTTTTTACAAAATACAAATACGTATATGAACTTCTATCACCATAATAGTCACTTGAAACGGTCATTTCACCAATAAACGAACCTCAAATAAACAGCTCGTGGTCCATGCACGTGATTAGATTAGATAAGAGGTGTCACAATGGTCTTCAATATTAAAATATAGAAACTATAATTAAGGAATTCTTTTAAAAGTAAAAAAAACAAACAGAGACTATGAATTCTGTTACTCGTTATTGGTATGCATATGCACCAACAGTTAGCAACAATATTACATAATCTGGTCAGCAATACTACATATTTCTGTATTACGTTGCTCTCTAAATAATAATTCCATTTTATCGGTACTAAACAAAGTTACATGTGGTACACCTCACCCCGAAAAAAACTATGTAAAAAATTGGAAATTATTTATATATGGTATTCATATATATTACAAAATATATCTATATAAATAATGACCAAAACAAGAATAGCACAAAACAGTGATAAAGTTAAGCACTTTTTTAAAAAAAAAGCTAACATTAAACATACTTCAGGCTCCGAGGTTATAAAGCTCTTTAGTTGAGTCTGAATGTGTTCTCAAGAATTTTATTGGTCAGATTTGAGCCTAGGCTCAAATCTGACGAATCAAATGCTTGAGAACGAGTGTGAGTGTGAGTCTGGACTCAAACAAAGTTTTATTACCTCGGGACCAGGACAGCTTTTAAAAAAAGGAGTGCTCTGAAAGAGAAACAATATTATCCTTACAATTAATACAAATACCTCCGGATACCTTTACAAAAAAATGAAAGTACATGTACATATAAGTTTTATCTAGATTTATGCTGTACTTAAATGAATAACAGCACAAGCTCACATGTGTGTACAGTGGAGAATCTGTTATTCTTTCCCGTTTAAACGCAAACAAAACGCAAACGCACAGTACTAAAACGTAGAAAAGAACAATTTTTTTGACAATTCTGATAACTCATGTTTATATAGGTGGCAAACAGTTTGGAGCCAGATCAGAAGCCGGGTTACCCGGCGTCTGATCGGGCTCCAAACTGTTTGTAAACGATAAAATAGTTTTAGCGTAAACGCGTTTATCGGGAAAGAATAACAGATTCTCCACTGTACAAAAAATCTTTAATGGAGAACAGCAATAATTTTGGAACTCAATAAGGTTACATAATTGTAAAAATAACACAGACACGCGCATACTGTTCAGGTGTAAAAATGAAAAGCAGCAATAACATTCGTCATTTCTGTTTAAAATATTAATAACAGAAGAACACAGCATAGCCGGAAGTATTAAAGATCCTTGACTTTTGGTCAAAGAGGCATATATAGCTTCAATTTAAATTAATGAAGAGAATCATAGTGTTTGGGATCTTACACTTACACTAAATAAAGCTTCACCGTTTTTAACCAAATATTATATTCGGAAGAACACAGATATAGAAAAAAGTGATTTCCGGATTCTTACAAAAAATTTAAATAACAGATTGGAATTGGATACACTACTGGCGACTTTCGTTTCTATTGCTAACACTATATTCACAAATATTGCACTATAAATGTCACACCAAAGAGCACACAGATACTTAGTTGCCATTATGTCACTTAGCCACACAGGCAAGGGTAAAATCCACAAATTATGGTAAAACCAGGGCTACCATTTTTCCGGAATTTCCCAAAATCTTCGGATTTTTTAAAACTTCTCCGGATCTACGAAATTTCCGAAATCTTCGGATTTCTGCTCTTTCTTTTCAAATTTGGAATTTTTATGCGTTTTTTACGCGGCGTCTGGTCTGGATCAAAACTGTACGATTCCAAAGTTAGCCCTTGAAATTTGGAAATCTTCGGATTTTTATGAGCAACTAATGGTAGGCCTGTAATACAGTCACGTAGGCAATGTCGATTCCACACAGGACGATAATTCTATAGCCGCATAGGCAATGTTAATTCCACACAGGACGATAATATTAGGCAGTGTCAATTCCACACAGGACGATAACATTTTCTATAGCCACACAAGCAGTGTCAATTCCACACAGGACGATAACATTCTCTATAGCCAAATAGGCAGTGTCAATTCCACACAGGACGATAACATTTTCTATAGCCAAATAGGCAGTGTCAATTCCACACAGGACGATAACATTTTCTATAGCCACACAAGCAGTGTCAATTCCACACAGGACGATAACATTTTCTATAGCCACATAAGCAGTGTCAATTCCATACAGGACGATAACATTTTCTATAGCCAAATAGGCAATGTCGATTCCACACAGGACGATAACATTGTGTATAGCCACATAGGCAGTGTCAATTCCACACAGGACGATAACATTTTCTATAGCCAAATAGGCAGTGTCAATTCCACAAAAGATATGACTTTCTATAGCCAAACAGGCAAATTTTGTTCAACACAGGAAGGTTTATTAAAACGTTCTAGCCTCTTAGGCAACACATACTGCACCACTGTTTATAGATTAGCCATATTATCAACTAACTCAATTTAACATTCAACTATAGTCAATTTGTATATCAATATCTAAAGCTAACCAATTGCAATGTTACAATAATCTAAAAAAAAAAATGCAAAAAGCTAACAAGCCTACAAAACAAACGAGCCTTCTGCACACTAGCATGACTCCAATCGGTCAAATAGGCTCATTGTACACAATAGCCTAAACACATAATACAAAATAGGTTTAAAATATCAACCAAATATAATATATGTTTAAAATGTCATAGCAAGTGCTATAATAAGTATACAGAGCAGTTTAAACCCTTTCCATAATAAAACACCTTCAGCGTAATACAACCCGTCTGCACAAAACGTCGCCTTATTGGAACGAAGCACTATCTACCATTATTCAATTTTGGAGAAAATCGCTTCCAAAGATTTAAAGGATCATATCTGCTTTATTTTGTGATAATAATTGTTAAACTTATACCAGTGTATTCTGCACATTATTTGCATATTTTGTGTTAGATATTAGAGCAAACAGGGATCCAGATAAGGGGAGTGTTTCAAAAATTAACTATTCAAACCCTTTGGTGTCACTACTTATTAGAATCGTCTCGAAGAGACGATTCTAATGGGTAGTAACACCATAGGGTTTGGTGCAGTATGAGTGAGAAAATGTTGGATTTGTTCAGATTACTCCCCCTTATCTAGAACCCTGGGCAAAAATATATTATTTTGGTCAATGTTGCACTGCTCTTGAAAAGTGACTTTTAATACAGAATCGCACTATGTCCAGGAGATAAACCAAGTTAACCAGTGTATTAAAACATTGGAGCAAGCTTTTTCCATGACGTTAAAGTCTATAGTTATATGGTAGAGCTCCTGAAGACATATCCAGTGATGTAAAACTCTCATTTTTATCTTCTAATGTTGAGATAAAGCATTCTAAAAAGTAGGGCGACGAAATTCCAACGGCGAAAGTCGTTATCTTGCAGGCAAGTCACATGGCGCAAATTACATATAGATAATCAGCATTTCATCTCGGTTAAAGAATAGTAAATAACAGTTTAAAACAGCAGGCTGCTTTAAAATTGTGACACACGGGTTCACTGGGTTAACCCTTTGAACCCTAGTCCCGCCTTTAGGCGACCTTTTTCAAACAGTATACATGTGAAAAGTGTACTTGTCCTATACAAACAGTGAAGACCCAGATCAGAGGGCTCCTTATGGAGCCCTCTGATCTGGGTCTTCACTGTTTGTCATAATACAAAACATTGACAAAAACAACCCTTAAAGGACAGAAATGGACTAGACTAAAATGGAAACTAGGATTTTCCATTTAAAGTTTCAGGGAGGAAAGAGTTAAAGGAATGAATGTTCGATTTTATTTTCGATTTAGGTTGTGAGGTATACGGGACGAGTTATGAGGCGTTTCCGCAATCCAAGCTACCTGGTTCGTCTATGAAATTTTTCGGTGGCCTTAGCACTTCAGAGTGTCAGAGCAAATGTAACGACGAATCTTGCTGTAGAAGTTTAGACATTTCCAACAGTGGAGGCTGTTATTTGAAACCCACAACGGCACTTGAGAGTTCAAACAGCTTAGAATACCACAACTACTATTCCCATTACGTAAGGATTCGTGACTAAATAGTATCCGATTTTTCTGACATGGCCGATCTATTTTCAGAACAGAATAGTTTATAATGGCAAATAGGGATAAATGATATATTTTCGTACACTTTCTACTTGAAATAGACACGATCCCCATGCAGCGTGAGACCGATACGCTAGCTTTACTGATATGTTATTCATTTCCAATAAACGCTAAAACTATTATTTCCATTGCAAACAGGTTGGCGCCAGATGAGACGCCGGGTAACCCGGCGTCTGATCAGGCTCAAACTTGTTTGCCACTCAGATTTAAAAGATAGTTGGAAATTTCTAAATGTAATTTTCTACAGTTTAGAGCATTGCGTTTTAGTTTAAACGGGAAAAAATAATGTCTTCTCTACTGTACACTACAGACATCCGTATATCTAGCTGGCTGTAGATCTACTGAAATCATCGAGCACAATGAGCATCCCAGTTTCACCTTTAGAATGTTCTAATCTAAAAATAACTCGGCCAAGTCAGAAGAAAACACTATTAATACAATCTCATCAACTGAAAATACTGTCACTACGCATATCACCAAAGGGACTATGTAAACAATTTTATGGGTTATTTTTTCAATGTACAAGAGCAATTTATTCGGTATGCAGCTCACTGATTTAAAAACATATAACTCCTTTAAGTCAAAGGTGTTCGTATTTCAAATTTAAATGTTCTACTTTAGCGAGCTAGAGTTATATAACTTTAATCCATTTGTACCTAGCGTTCCATAAAATGGGCAAAGGCAAATAGTGTAGACTCTGATCAGACGCCGTATTATGCGGCGTCTGGTCAGAGTCTACACTGTTTACTGAAAAGAATTTCAATATAAAACAAAAAGAAAATGTAAATTTAGACCAGGCATCCCTTACATAAAAAATGGACTAATCCAATATATTAGCATGGAAGAATCCACTTTGCACAAATGGGTTAACTTTAACTGTGGAAATTGACGATTGCGAGTTTTGAGCTACCGAGACTCGACTGAACTACATGTATATAAACACGTGACAAAATTAATGTCTTTAGTTACAATTGAAAATATATGTAAAACCTTTACGAACTATAGTGACACGCCCTTTATTAACAGTGTATCTGTGCATGGTACCCATGCAAACAATGTAAACCCAGATCAGATGGTTCCAACAATAACCCTCAACTTAGGGTCTGCACTTGTTATATGTTACAGTATGATGTACATACAACCATAAATGGTAAAAAAAGGTCTAGATTTATTGAAAACTGAAAGTGTCTATTTCAAGCTTAAAGACATCTCCTGGCGACCTTTTGGTCATAACGCATTGCCAGACAATTTCCTTGCAAAAAGCATGAGTCTTGTGCATATTGAACCATTGAAGCGTCTTGTGTGAGACTCTTCCTTTATATTTGATAGTTTGGTTAGAAATAACCATTGAAAATCACTAGAGCATGAGGATAATCTGGACTTCACCAGGTAAACTGCTCGTGATTTGACAGTTACAAACTTACATTGACACCTCCAGAACAATATGCTGGTGGTCCCTCAATGGACTGAGGAAAAGTATTTAAGGGGTAACGGAGTTTCATCTCGTTTCCCCCTGAAACTTTAAAACGGAAACTTACCGTTTCCAATCATTAATACTCCCATTCCACTAGACGGCGATCTATGGCGCTCTGTCAGAGCGCCGCAGGTCGCCATACAGAGCGCCTAGATCGCCAAGAGCGCTACCTGGTCGCAAACGGATCGCTATCTGATCTCCATGGTCACCGTCGGTTTACTCCCCTGCACAAAGATCCGTGGCGTTCTGGCCAGAACACCATCAGATCGCTAATTGGTCGCCTAAGTCGCCATCGTAGCGCTACTTGATCGCCAAGATCGTAACTGGGGCGCTATCGGATCACCTTAGACCGTCACCATGATCCAACAAAGCAAATCAGTAGATACTTCGCGCTCCGTGGCGATCTGATAGTGATTCTCTGTATTTTAAAATACCCGATAGTATTTTCTATCAACAGATCCAAATTACATGATGTAATTCGACGTCTCATCCGGACCTATAACCATGTACGGTAACCCTCGCCTAACATTTGTGTGTTTTCTCGAGGGACGTTTGGTAGGAGTTATCTGTAGAATTGTATCCAGGGCTCCAGATCAACAAAATCAACATTGTCTCACTCATTTCAGCACCAAATCCTATGGTGTGACTACTAATTAGAATCGTCTCAAAGAAGACAATAAAGATGTTATTCTTTGAAATAGTCCCCTTATCTAGAGCCCTGATTGTATCTAAATAAATGTTATTGTATTTACATGTTTATGCTTGTAAGTAAATTCCAAGCTTGCTTTTTGTATTGTATTGCACACTAATAGTTATGTACAGTGGAGAAGACGTTATTCTTTCCCGTTTAAACGAAACAGGTAATGTGGTAAAGGTTTTAAACCCTCCATTGCCAAACCCAATTACAGTAAACCCTTTCTATTACGACCACTTAACGATGTCTCTTGACTTAACCCTTTACCTGATAGCCTATTTCTAGTACTTAAGATAGGTGACTACTTAAAGCAGGTTGAAAGTAAAGCAGAATGCGCCTTAGGGCGCATTCTGCTTTACTTTCAGCCTGCTTTAGGCTATCATGTGCTATAATATAGAAAATATTCTATATAATACATATTCATTACTGATTAAATTGGAACTATTTTCTTCAGCGGATGAATAAATCATATCCGCTAAAAGGCGCTTCTATTGGGTAAAGGGTTAAACTGGTTTATTATGGCTTCAGAAGAACTGAATAGAAATGGCAAAAGAAATAGAAACTCTAAAGTATCGATATTACGGCAGTGAAGGATGTGATAGATAATGTAGATTTCCTTTATAAGTGCAAGGTTTATATATTATATGCAGGGCTGCCATAAGTTCATCATAAAAATCCTAAGATTTCAAATTTTCAATTTTTCAGACGCAATTTTACTAATCGTACCTTAACACCATAGTCTGTTTCTTCTTTTGAAGACACGTGACTGCATAAAACAGGCTGAAAGTAAAGCAGAATGCGCCTTAAGGCGCATTCTGCTTTACTTTCAGCCTGTTTTAAGATACGATCTGATAGGATAAAATTCCGAATACTTAGGAAAAATCCGGAGAAATGGCAGCCCTGTATATGCACTTGCAAGTCTGCCACTAAAAAGTGCAATTTGATACAACAGTTACATCTTACATGCTGAAATATTGCATACTGACAAAACCAGGTACAATAACTTTGGGGAAATTGGTCCGAATCCGCTCATATTTCGCAAGAAGCGCTGCATCAAATAAAAATAGCATGCGCCGTTTTTTGTGCAATTCCAGAAAATAAATTGAATGATAACCATGGGCCCGTTTCATAAAACTTCGTACGACAAAAACGATCGTAAGTCAAAACTTTAAAATACATTTAATTTCTTATTTCTCTATCAAATCCTGTATTGTGACATCTCTTTGGAATCGTCTTTTCAAGACGATTCCACAAAGATGTCACAAGACAGGATTAGATGGAGAAATAAATATTAATTGAGATTTTTATAATCTGACTTACGACAACATTTGTCGTACGAAGTTTTATGAAACGGGACCCAGATTCTTAAAATAATCGAGATTTCTGTGCCTAATAACAAATATTTGTTGCTGTTCATTTATGGGCTCTAAGACCATTACTAAGGAATGTCAGACTATTGTCTATTTCAGATAAAAAAGGTCATGGTAATTTGGTTTTGCATTATTCATTCCATGTCTATGGTGAGAATTTCGCGTTAAGAAAGGCTATGAGCATTGAGTAGGATAGATAATGAAATCTCCTGCTATGGCGTAACGAGTTAAAACATATATTTCATTAAGTATGCAATACATGCGACTGAGCGATCAGGAGCCTGCTCAGCAAGTATATCACTGTATATGTCAACTGGTAAATTACGCCTGCCTGTTTCCAATCTGTCTGTAAAGGTATTCAGCTATTGACCATGCTAAATACCTCGTGTTTTATCTACAGTAAAACCTCTCTACTACGACCACTAAATTGTATTGACTAAATAGAGGATAATCAATTTCTCTGGATTGATATGAAAAATATATCACGAAAATGGGTTGTTATCTGGTTAAACAACGAGTCCACTAGATAACAACCCATTCGAGTGATATATTTTTCATATCTATTCAAAGGAATTGATTATTCTATTTATTATATAGATTTTAATGACGTTTTTACAACAAAAAAAACCCACAAAATTAATTGTTTACGCGCGACGTCATAAAGATTATGGAGACGTGACGTCACAAAAATGATATCGTCACTGCAAAAGTGATATCATCACTGGTGATGATATCAACTGTGACGATATGAAATTTATCTAACTGAGAAATCTCTATATATCATCGATAGGTATATAATAAAAGGTGTTTTACGACAGATGACTGAATTCAAAGCAAGTTGAATGTAAAATAGAAAACTCTTTCAGCTGCTGTTTTATTTCCAATTTGGTATAAACTATCACATGTCTTTTACATAATCAATTAGCCTTCCCTTTATTGGTCGTAATAGAGAGGTTTTACTATATTCGATCATTTACAGATAGTTTGTATCCAGTTTGTATATGTGCAGAAATATAGAGATGAGGGAGTGTGAATTTATTCAGAATTCAAAGGATTAACTCATTCATCCCTGAAACTTTTAATGAATAATTCCATTTTCCAATTAAGTTTTTTAAGTTAGTCCAGTTGTTGTATTCTGCAATATGATGCCAAATGACTTCATTGCAGACCCAGATCAGAGGGCTTGTTTAGGAGCTCTCTGATCTGGCACTGCACCGTTGGAATAAGGCAAGAGAACTCTAAATAGGTACATAGCTGGTAACTGACGAGTATACTCGCCACTAGGGTTAATTGAGTTAACCCCTGTGAAATTAGGGAAAGCTAAGTAAAATCTGTGTTAAGGTTTCACTCAATGATAAGACATGATCTCAAAAGACTAGATATTGATTTATGCATGAAATAACTGTATTACTTTAACCCTTTCCCTTATAGAAGCGACTTTTAGCGCATTCATTTTATTCATCCGCCAAAGAAATAGTTCCAGTTTTATACTGTCATGAATAAGTACTATAAGTAATATTTTCTATACACTAGCAGATAGTAACTTAAAGTAGGCTGAAAGTAAAGCAGAATGTGCCCTAGGGCACATTCTGCTTTACTTTCAGCCTGCTTTAATATGTCACATATCTTAACTACTAGAAACAGGCTATTGGTTAAAGGGTTAACCATGCATGCATAAAGTTTCATATAAACTGTCAATTCAACATGCTTCAACCCATTACCCCATAAATACGCCTTTTCATTCCTCCACAGAAGAACATAGTTCCAATTTATAGAGTCATGAATATGTACCATAAAAATTGTTTCTATATCTTAGCAAATTGCAGCTTAAAGCAGGCTGAATGTAAAGCAGAATGTGCCTTTTAAAACCAGCTTTGAAGTGGTCATCTGTTTTCAAAACTAGAAACTGGCTATGAGTTAAGCGACCGATTTACGCAAGTTTTAGTGTACATGTATCTGCAAACAAAACAGACCAATGCTAGTAGTTTCTGATTTCAAGTAGACAGGCTGGTTCAACCAGGTTAGCGATTCAGTGCCTTCAATGCCCTTTGGTTTCAAATTTATTGGTATGCTTAATGTGGATTTTTGTGTTGTAATAAAATGTGGTACATGAATAATCGTTGTTTTCAATGCCCTTCCGTAGGTGTATGTGGATAGCAGGGTGTGACGTGAGTATGCATATGTGTCTACGTTCGTCTATGTGTACGTATGTGTACATGAGAGAGAGTGAAACAAGAGTTGTCAGAGAGACAACAAAGCTCGCCACCGGCACCTTTAGAAACTTAAAAGCACACTCAAGGTCACAGAGATCAACCTTTTTGCCTGCATGGAAAAGTCTTGTCCATATACACTGGGAAATCAAATATAAAAATAAGACTTCAAGGGACATAGGAATTATAAGCATTTTTGAAACCTAAACGCAGATTTCGTAACCTAAAACCTTTCGCGACCTTAGTTCAAGGTCAAGGACACTGGGCTATTTTTTGTGAATGCATGGAAAGGTCTTGTCCATATACACATCATGCATGCCAAATATGAAAGAAATATCTCAATGGATATATGAGTTAAAGAAATTTTGAGAAACCTAAACGCAGACTTTGAAACCTAAACACGGGTCCTAAGTTCAAGGTCAAGGTCACAGGGGTCCAAATTGTTCTGTGCATGGAAAGGTCTTGTCCATATACACACACATACCAACTATGGAAGCAATACCTCAAGGGACATAGAAGTTAAAGGCATTTTTCGAAACCTAAACGCAGATTTCGAAACCTAAACGCAGGCCCTAAGTTCAAGGTCACAGGGGTCCACATTTTTCGGTGCATGGAAAGGTCTTGTCTATATACACACACATACCAACTATGAAAGCAATACCTCAAGGGACATAGAAGTTATAGACATTTTCTTAAAATTGTTTACGCCGTTCACGACGACGACAACGACGACGACTACACCGGGGGTATTGCAATAGCTCGTCATGTACTTCGTACAGGCGAGCTAAAAAGAGAACAACATACACACGCAAATACATAGAGAAAGAGAGAAAAGAAGGGGAGAGAAAGATGGGCATATGGCGCCAAAAGTGTTAAGGGGGGGGGGGGTATTTTTCAAGTATTTGAGTGTTATTTTACAGACTAGGGTTTCAAAATTGAGCGGTGGTCAACATTTAATACTACACCGACGGAAAAAATGAACATCAAGACAAAATGTCGTACACGTCTTCTAAACTATACTTAATCAACACGATTTGCTTCAGATGATGTCGAATGTACAGTGGAGAATCTGTTATTCTTTCCCAATAAACATGTTTACGCTGAAACTATTATTTGCAGTGCAAACAGTTTGGAGCCAGATCAGACGCCGGGTAACCCGGCGTCTGATCAGGCTCCAAACTGTTTGCCACCAAGATAAACAAGAATTATCATAATTGTCCAAAAGTTGTACTTTTCTACGTTTTAGTGTTTTGCGTTTGCGTACGTTTGCGTTTAAACGGGAAAGAATAACAGATTCTCCACTGTACAGCTTATAGTGCTACAGCGCTCCCTCTCTACAACGGCCCTCCCAATAACGACTCCCTCTTTACAACGACACTCGCCTTACTCCCTAAACGGGATAATAAAGTCTAACTCTGTTAGTGCTGCAATATCGTCTGCTTAAGATTGTCGTCTGTTGTTTTTCTCTCGCAGTTATATTAAAGTGGAGATTTTGAAAGAATACAAATATTGACCAGTTACAAACAGATTGAATCCTGATCAGACGCCGCGTTACGCGGCGTCTGATCTGGATTCAACCTGTTTGCAAAGGTAAGCCAAGTCTTAATTGTCCCTCTCGATAACGGCTCCCTCCGAACAACACACACAATATGTGTCTCCCATTGGATGTCGTTGTCGAGAGGGAACACTGTATTAACTTGTGTTCAGCGGGCAATTTTGAAGATAAGAAGCATAACTTATTAAACTGCAGAAAAAGCGTAATATTCAGGGCTGCCATTTCTCCTGATTTTTCCGAAAGCTTCGGATTTTTTTTCGGCGGAGCTGACTGTTTTCTATTTAGACACACTTTATATTTGGCCACACATTTCGACCAATAATATTTGATCAGAAATTTAGAATTAAAAGCACCTGTTGAAACTGAATAGTCTGATTGGATAGTAGCCAGGGCTCCAGATAAGGGAATTGTTTCAAAACTTAAAATCTTTATTTGTGCATTAAACCCTGTGGTGTCGCTATACATATGAATTGTCTCTTCGAGACAATCAAAATGAGTGGTAATAACATCGGGTTTGGTGCTAAAAGAGGTGAAAAAATGTGATTTGTTTAGTTTACTCACTCTTATCTGGAGCCCTGTAGGCTGGTCCATGTCCCATTACAGTTTTACATGATGTGGACTGTGGGTGTAAAATTTAGAGATACAGGCTGGCTGTTTTACTACACTGGGCTAATGAGTTTCCACTGTTGACAAAATTATGCTTTTATTTTAAAATATGATCTGAAATCTATTTATAGATATACAGAGGAAGCTAGGTGTTTCGTAATTGTTTACAACCAATTTGTTTTAATTGTTAACTATTTGTACACATTTGCCATACATTAAAAGCAATATTTTATATATGAATGGCCTCAAGTGAGTTAAACACAATTGTGTTGTTTCATCATTATTTACAAGAGTGAAGTACAGTAGATTGTTGTATCTGTACATTTGTGTATGCTATAGTTTGTTTCAAGAAACTCTATGAATGGAACAATAGATTAATGTGAGGATCTCCTAGCAGTAGCTAGGATGTGAGTTAAATTATTGTTTTGTTTTGCATTTCTGTACATTATAGTTTTGCATTTTAAATAAAAGTTACTGTTTCAATTGAATACTTGTATTTTTTGCTTTTCAATCCAAGATATTACAATTCTTTGAAAACCTCAATTTAGTTCAATTTTGCACACCCATCTATATAGCCTTAGTTCAACCACGCATTCCGCCGAATATCTTTTTTAAAGATATTTCTTGTTTAAAAAATCTCCATACCTACGGATTGTTTCCGAAATATTCGTATTTTATTGAAATAAGTTAATTATCTCTGTTTTACCTCGGAGTACTTACACATGTGTAATAACTGTGTGATTTTATAAACTTAAAAGGTAACGTTTGTAAATGGTGTGGCATTCTGCTTTACTTTCAACCTGCTTTGAGCTATCACCTGCTAGAATATAGAATATATTTTTGATGATACATATTCATGAGGCATTTTTACGGTGAAATGGGTTAAAACCAATAAGGGTTGGAAACGGGACCAATGTTTTTTGTCAGGTTTAGAGAGAATTCAGGTACATGTATTTAGAGGTCCAGATTTGGAGGGTTTCCACTTTATTGTTTTGAAATATGGCTTTGAACACAAACGTACATGAATAGCGCATTTTAACCCGTTTAAATGAGTATGCATCCTAGCAGATGGTAGCTTAAATCAGACTGAAAGTAAAGCAGAATGCGCCTTAAGGCAAACACATTCCGTATAAACTCGATACGTCGAACTCCCTTATATCGATCCTACCAGTACTTCATAAGTTGAATTTCGATAAGTCGATCTCGCAATTCAAAGGTAGATTACTCTTGACCTATTTCAACCATAATGGTACTCATCTGAACTCTTCTAGTCATATACAATCTTAGCAAGTTTGAGATAGATTGGATAAAAATTGTGGCCTCTAGAGTGTAAACACTGTTAAATATGGCATTTTCAGGAATTCAACGGTAGATTACTCTTGATCTATTCGTCCGATTTCAACCATAATCAAACTAATCTGAACTCTTATAATAATATACAATCTGAGCAAGTTTCAGAAAGATTGGATAAATATTGTGGCCTCTAGAGTGTAAACACTGTTAAATATGGCATTTTCAGCAATTCAAAGGTAGATAACTCTTGATCTATTGATTCAAGTTCAACCAAAATCAAAATTATTCGAACTCTTATGGTAAAAAACAATCTGAGCAAGTTTGAGAAAGATTGGATAAATATTTTGGCCTCTAGAGTGTAAAAAATAAAATTGTTGACGAAGAAAGATGCACGACGGACATAAATTCAAAGGGCCATAACATTTTTCAAAAATGTCGCAGCTCAACATGATTCCAAACCACATGAACATCTTCCCATATTGTACATAAATACATACTTTGCTTACATTTGCAAACAGTTTGAACCCAGATCAGACGCCGCATAATGCGGTCAAACTGGGTTCAAACTGTTTGTCACTCGTCTTTATGTTTCATTATTTCAAAATGTCCAATACGTAACTTTGAGAGGGGATGACAATTTCAAGCAGACTATATTGCAGCAGTGAAAGCATTAGACATGTATACATGTCTTGTTTGGGGAACAGCCTCAAGCATTGTTGTAAGGAGGCAATTCCGAGGGCTGTTGTAAGGGGGGGAGCACTGTATATATATATATATCTCTCTCTACTATCCACCACATTACAAGACAGGCATGATGAAAGAACAGAAAACACTTTGAATAAGACATTTTAATGGCAGAAATAATCCACAGTACATTATCAATGAGCTGCAAGGTTTGCTTTTCCAAAAACCTTTCCCCACACCCTTCTTCTTCTCCAAACACAGCATATAGTCCTTACCCATTACCGCATAACTTATGTCTGGTTTTGAAGAAAGGTGACCACTTGAAGCAGGTTGAAAGTAAAGCAGACTGTGCCTTGAGGCACAGTCTGCTTTACTTCAGCCTGCTTTAATCTACCCCCGTTGCTAGGATATAGAAATCATTTATGTTACGGTGGAGAATCTTTTATTCTTTCCCAATAAACTCGTTTACGCTAAAACTATAATTTGCAATGCAAACAGTTTGGAGCCAGATCAGACGCCGGGTAACCTGGCGTCTGATCAGGCTCCAAACTGTTTGCCACCAAGATAAACAAGAATTATCAGAATTGTCCAAAAGTTGTTCTTTTCTACGTTTTAGTGCTTTGCGTACGTTTGCGTTTAAACGGGAAAGAATAACAGATTCTCCACTGTACATTTTCACGACTGTAAAAAGTGGAATTATTTTCTTCAGCGGAAGAATAATTTAAAGCCTGAAAAGGCATATGTATGCAGTAATGGGTTAAAAGTACACTATATAAAAGTGCTTAATGTTAGTCACACTCAGCTGCAGAGAACTTTTAACCCACTACTCCATAAATATGCCACTTTGTTATGCCTTTTTTATATCCACTACAGAAAATTAGTTCCATTTAGTACAATCATGAATATGCACTGTAACAAATATTTTCTATATCCTAGCAGAAGGTAGGTAGTTTTAAAGAAGATTGAAAGTAAAGCAGAATGTGTCTCCATGTGCATTCTGCTGTACTTTCAACCTGCCTTAAGTGATCACTTGTCTTCAAAACTAGAAACAGGCTATGGGGTACTAGTTTTAAACACCTGCACAGCCCATCATGGGCCTTTCTTTAGCGTACAGTCAAACATATATTACGCAACAATTTAAAATACAAAATAATAGCTTAATACAGGTAACTTTTTAATGCAGGAAAACAGAACAGCAGAAAAATCCTATCGAAGCTTACTGTTTAACCCTCTTGCCCCTTAAGTAGCCTTTTTCTAGTTTTGAAGATAGGTGACCACTTAAAGTAGGTTGAAAGTAAAGCAGAATGTGCCTTAAGGCGCATTCTGCTTTACTTTCAGCCTGCTTTAAGCTTAAATATACTAGGATATATGAAAAGTTTCTTATAGTAAATATTCATGGCTGTATAGAATAGGACTATTTTCTTCCTAGGAGAAATAAATCAGAGGCGTAAAAAGGCGTAATTATGGGGCAATGGGTTAAGTTTGTCCAGCACTATGATGTCATCTGCCTTTGTTAAATAAAAATGACTGCTTCACATTTGTGTGATACTATGTTGCAATTAACAGACAATTTAACAAACAAACCCTTTAAACAAATTTGCAGCTGGTTAAATTAGTTCTACAAACAACAAACCCACCTAATTTACACGGGTTAACATTATCCAACAGAACCCAAGATATCAAATCATTTCCAATATTAACTACCTTATTTAATCCATTACCCCATAGCCTGTTTCTAGTTTTTAAAACAAGTTACTACTTAAAGCAGGTTGAAAGTAAAGCAGAATACTAAGGCGCATTCTGCTTTACTTTCAGCCTGCTTTAAGCAAAAATTTGCTAGAATATAGAAAATATTTCTTACGGTTCATATTCATAATTGTATAAATTGGAACTATTATCCTCAATGTATGAATAAACTAGAGGTGTAAAAAGGCGTATTAATGGGGTAATGGGTTAACCACCAAATCTTATATTGTTACAACTCTTAGAACGTCGTATGGTAATTTTTAAATTTGCAACAATTGTTGTCTGCTATGTTCTAAAATTAGAATTTTCTAGATTTCTTTTCAAAATCTGGTCAGTGTCAATCAATTTGGATCCTGATGAGATGCTACGTTATGTTTGCATGATTTGCTGCTAGCGTGCTAAGAGTTAAAATCTTCTCTACATGTAAGAGTTAAAATCTTCTCTAAGAGTTAAAATCTTCTCTACATGTAAGAGTTAAAATCTTCTCTAAGAGGTACAATTTTCTTCTCTAAGAGTTAAAATCTTCTCTAAGAGTTAAAATCTTCTCTACATGTAAGAGTTCTTCTCTTAGAGTTAAAATCTTCTCTAAGAGTTACAATTTTTTTCTCTAAGAGTTAAAATCTTCTCTAAGAATTAAAATCTTCTCTAAGAGTTAAAATCTTCTCTAAGAGTTAAAATCTTCTCTAAGATTTAAAATCTTCTCTAAGAGTTACAATTTTCTTCTCTAAGAGTTAAAATCTTCTCTAAGAGTTAAACTCTTCTCTAAGAGTTACAATTTTCTTCTCTAAGAGATAAAATCTCCTCTAAGAGTTAAAATCTTCTCTAATGAGTGGTCACAGTATAAGGTTTGGTGAGGACATAAAGAAGAATAGTTTGTAAATGTTCTGTTTATCAATACAGTAAAACATCTCTATTACAACCACTTAAACAAAGGCTAATTGATTAGATACAAGTTTTATTTAGAGTCAGGCTGCATAAAGGAAAGGTGACAGCTTAAAGCAAGGTGACAGTAAAACAGAAAGCTTAAAGCAAGGTGACAGTTAAACAGAAAGCTTAAACCAAGGTGACAGTAAAACAGAAAGCTCCTGAAGGAGCTTTCTGTTTTACTGTCACCTTGCTTGAAGCATGTCACCTGTCATAAACACCTAATTATTAACACATAATTTAAGTGGTCGTAATAGAAAGGTTTTACTTACAATTAATTGCTACTGACATGTGTAAAATTGCAATTCAAACATAAAATAGTAATACAACACATATAAAATAGAAAATAAAAAGATTTAACAAACAAAATCTAATCTATAAATTCCATCAAAATGGATTAAAATGGCAAATATTAACAGAGGGCATAAAAAATGTAAAAAGTTGACAATATATAATGTGACTCAGCTCCAGACAAGTGCTTCAAATACAGTATGAGTCCCTTACTTATGACCATTAACCCGTTGCCCCATAAATATGCCTTTAATTTATCACTAAGCTCCCCCAATATAGCATATGTCTTTAATAGACAAGCTCGGGTGAGACTCTAAAACCTTACAACAACAAAATTAATTTATCCCTCCCCTCAAAAAAATAAAAAAGTTCCACTTTATATAGTCAAAAATATGTACCCCATCTATTATCCTAGGCCTGGTCTGAGTCTTTTCTGATAGCAACACACTCAGTCTAGTTTTCTCATGGAACAGCTACTAAACTAAATTCCTAAATCAGCTTAACTCTTTCCTACCTGAAACTTTAAATGGACAATCCCAGATTCCATTTTAGTCTAGTCCATTTCTGACATTTAAGAGTTGTTTTTGTCAATGTTAAGCATTATGACAAACAGTGAAAACCCAGATCAGAGGGCTCCTTAAGGAGCCCTCTGATCTGGGTGTTCACTGTTTGCATAGGACAAGTGTACTTTTCATATGTTCACTGTTTGCAAAGGCCGCCAATATGCGGGACTAGGGTTCAAAGGGTTAAACTGTCAGTATTTCCACAATAACCCCTTTCCCCATCCGAATCATCTACCCACTACAGTGGAGACAACGTTATTCTTTCCCGTTTAAACACAAACAAAACACAAACGAATTGCAATAATGTGTAGAAAATGACATCTTTTTGACAATTCTGACTACTAGTTTTAATCTGAGTGGCAAACAGTTTGGAGCCGGGTTACCCAGCATCTGATCTGGCTCCAAACTGTTTGCAATGGAAATAATAAGATTAACGTAAACGTGTTTATTGGGTAAGAATAACGTTTGCTCCATTGTAACACAAAATTATAATCATGGATCTGCACTTTCCATGTATTGCTAACATCCCACTGCCCTGCCTCTCTCCACTGAAATAAAGGATCTGCACATGCTCTCCATTTGTCAAATGAAAGCCACGTATCTCAACCTTTTTCCTCCATTAGTACAAATCACCTAATATAGCATTTGGGGTAATTTAGTTTTTTTAAGTTCTAGTTAGAACATATTAAGTGAAATCTTAATGATTAAGAAGGGGCGTAACGAGCGTTAGCGAGTGGCCCCTTCTTAACCATTAAGATTTCACTTAATATGTTCTAACTAACTTAGAATATAACCTATATTTTTATTGGCCGAGGTCTACATAATTCCCACGTATTGTAAACAAAGCTGGCTTATTCTGGTTGTGAGGTTGCCCAAATATGGCATTCTTTACAACTAGTTGCTACGAGGCAGTTATCTATACCGCGTGCAAGACACCACGCGACGTCGAAACAAAACACAATTCTTAATGATTAAGTGCCATACTTAATGGGGCGCAAACGGACGTTTGATTGGTTAAAAATGTAGGTTATATTCTCAGGCAGGGAACTGCTTAACCAATTACCCCATACATACACCTTTTTATGCCTCTAATTTAACTGAAGAAAATAGTTCCATTTTATATAGTCATAAATATGTAGCATAAGAAATAGTTTATTTAACCTTGCAGATGGTGCCTTAATTAATGCAGGTTGAAAGTAAAGCAGAATGTGCCTTAAAGCACATTCTGCTTTACTTTCAACCTGCTTTAAGCGATCACCTATCTTCATCTAATAACAGGCAGGAGTAACTGGTTAAAACAATAGGAAAGTAAATCAGAAAGCTCCTGCAGCAGCGTTATGCTTTACAGTCATCTTGCTTTAACCCTTTCCCTTATAGAAGCGACTTTTAGCGCATTCATTTTATTCATTCGCCAAAGAAAATAGTTCCATTTTATACTGTCATGAATATGTATTATAAGAAATGTTTTCTATATCCTAGCAGATAGTAACTTAAAGTAGGCTAAAAGTAAAGCAGAATGTGCCCTAGGGCACATTCTGCTTTACCTTCAGCCTGCTTTAATAGGTCACATATCTTAACTACTAGAAATATGCTATGGGTTAAAGGGTTAAGCTAACTTTATCAGTAAATCCTTCCAGTGCATTTATCAAGATAGTTTTACTCAAGTCCTATTGGAATTATGTAGAGGAACCGGTTAATAATTAAATGTGTTTATTATAGTGCCCAGGTATATCCTACATGGCGCGATATATATATTATCCAAAGAATTCCACATCTCAATGTCGAAATGTTCACCCTTTTCATGTTCCCAAAACTTTTTATTTGTGCAGCTCAATCTAAAATGGTTCAAACCAGTTAATATTAAATATTATAAACCAATTGATATAAAATATTCTAACACACACTGCGCACATCCCTATATAAACAAAGAAGGAGCGTAATTAAAATTTCTATAAAACATACGCTGTAACAGCTTCATGAGACGTAATATGGTTTACATAATTTGTGCACTAACAGATATAGTGCTGTTGTATTAGTGCAAATTATAGTTGATGAGTTAGAATCAAATTAATGAATTCATACCGGTATATTATCACACAACAGAACACAGGTAGTCGTTGCTATGCTGATTATTAAATCACTTCGCATCTCAACTCCTACCCGCGTTTAATTGCACTATAATACACTGGTATGAATTTATTCTTCATCATAAACCAGTGATTATAAAATGTTAGACATTTCTTAAAATTGTTATTTTCTATGTTTAATTGCAATATTAATATGGTCACCACATGCTGTGAATCATTCAAAGTGATAGCAAGAAACTTGTTGGAGTTAAGATCTAACACAATACATAAATATTAATATTTCTTAATACAGTAAAACCTCTCTATTACGACCACTAAAGTATGTGAATTATTAGGGTGTTTACGATAGGTGACCGCTTAAAGCAAGGTAACAGTCAGCTGTCTAATATATAATCAATTAGCCTTCGTTTTTGTGGTCGTAATAGCGAGGTTTTACTGTAACTAAAACACAAAAAATCTCACTGATATGTAAATGGCACACAAATGAACAGTGTAACCAAACTTCAAAACTCTCCGCCAAACTCGGGGCTCCCAATAAGAGAGAGTAAACTTAACAAATCCAAACATTTTCAGGGCTCAAGATACATGTAAAATGGAGTAAACTGAACAAATCCAACATTTTCTAACTCATTTCAGCACCAAATCCTATGGTGTCACTACTTATTAGAATCGTCTCTAAGAGCAGACACGTCTTCATGACAAATGTCACTCTTTCAACACTAAGTAACTCTTGTGGGTGATTAGGTTCACATATGGATCTTTTTATTTACCAAAACACAAACCAGTCTACTTGGAATTCTGGGTAGTATAATAAATATTGGAATTAGCAGTGTTGACCCTGATCAGATGGCTCCTATAGGAACCCTCAGATCTAGGTCTACACTGTTTGAAAATGTAATGAGTATATTTTATCCAGGTCTATGATGTTAAAAGAGTTTAGAGATCACCCTTTTTCTCCCTTGCCTGGTCTAACACAAATTCGGCTGTGGTTAAAATTAGTTATAACAGAAAATTCAACTTAACCCTTAGCCCGCCAAATAAATTGTCGTCTGCTATATTTCTCGTCTGCTTCAAGTTTCAAAGTGCTTCAAAGTTGCTCAAAATTGCTGAAAATGTTGTCCGAGTGTCAAACAGCTTGGATCCGGATGAGACGCCGAGTTACTCGGCGTCTCATCCGGATCCAAGCTGTTTGCATATGGAGCTATAGTCGTGACTGGCAGGCTAAGGGTTAACATGATAAAAAGACCATCAATGTAATAAGAGCTGACTGTAAAATCTAAATAAATAAGTATACAGTATTTATCCATACAGCAGAACATTTCATGTTAAATAGCAAACAGTGTAGACCCTGATGAGAGCTGCGTCTAATCAGGGTCTTCACCGTTTGCCAATGTCCCATTTAGCAAGCTCCAGACAAGGGGAGTATTTCAAAAACTAAAATCTTTATTTCTACATTAAACCCTATAGTGTTAATACTCTTTAGAATCGTCTCTTTCATAGGATTTGGTGCTGAAATGAGTGAGAAATTGTTGGATATGTTCAGTTTACTCCCTATGATCTAGACCCTGACGACACTAGGCTCAAACATGCTATGGCTGTTAATACTCCTGCCATTATGATGATATATATATACATTACCCAGGACTCCAGATAAGGGGAGTATTTCACAAACTTAAATCTTTATTTCTGAATTAAACCCTATGGTGTCACTACTCATTAAAATCGTCTCTTCGAGACGATTCTAATGAGTAGTAACATCACAGGATTTGATGCTGAAATAAGTGAGAAATTGTTGGACTTGTTCAGTTTACTCCCTCTTATCTGGAGCCCTGAAAATTTACCAGTTGGTCTTGCGCTACAGGATGATGCATTTAGCTAGAGACCTTTTTGCCAAAAAGAGCTGATCTGGCAAGCACTCTTGGTGGAAGTCTGAGCAACTTTTCGCCAAAATCCGCGAGAGCTAATTACGCCCTGAAGCGCACCGCCAAATGGTGATGTGTTTATAACATGCCTTCAATATACACCATCTACAAACAGATAGTTATTTAAATCATTTTATATCCAGAAACTTTAGATATTTTAAGCCAAACAAGAATTCTTTTATGCCACAAAGAATTATGCCAAACTTGAACATGCAGGTGTAGCCAGGATACATGACGTCACACTGATCAAAAATGAAGTTGGAGTAAAATACAAACAGTAAAATAAAAGGAGTAAGATACAGACTCTTGTATCTTAGTGTACAGAGACACCAAGAAAAGCTCAATATCACGGGAAGGCAAAGAATAAAACAGCAGTTTTGACAGTTGAACCCTGGTAACTCAATCTCGCAAACTCAAACTTAAAATTTGAAATGTGGGTTAGCCATGTTTAATCTTCGAGTTTCGGAGAAGATTTATCTATATATTGTGCATGGTAACTATGGCAACCAGACAAATAACCCTCAATCATAATGATGCTTCTGATGAAGTTTAGTTACAATGGGGCTATTGGTTTCAGAGAAGTCATTTGCAATTGTTGACGGACAGACCACAGATAGAGAGGTATTGCAAAAGCTCTTGATGAACCAAAAATAATTTCGGCTAAATCAAGTTCGAGTTATCAAAAATTCAAATGTTAAAACACTTATAAGTATATGACTTAAACTAGTTTAAACTATCTAAGTTTGACTGTCATTTCATTGTGTATGAATTTTGAAAAACCCTCTATTATCAGAAGGCAAATTAATTGTATAAAAGTCAAGTGACAGCTTAAAGCAAGGTGACCGTAAAACAGAAAGTCCCTATAGGAGCTTTCTGTTTTACTGTCACCTTACTTTAAGCAGTCACCGGTCTTAAACATCAAATAATTCACACAATGGTGTGGTTATCGTAGAGAGGTTTTACTATAGTTTGAACTATTAGGGGAAGGGTCGAATCTAATGTTGTAAGAACTTGTGGCCCAGCCCCATTTCTCTGTATATATTGAAATAAAATATGTTTAAACTATAGTTTGAACTATCTAAGTTCGACTGGTATACACTGAGTATATAGCCAGTATTGTGGGGTGCACACACTGCACACTTTGTGATACATCAACTTTGTGGTGTAGTACACGACTTTACATCTACAGCTGACACACTGCAAACTTTGTGATACATCAACTTTGTGGTGTAGTACACGACTTTACATCTACAGCGGAATATCCACGTCCCAAGCAAAGCTTTTGACTCGTGAAAATATCAGGGGAGGGTAGGACTTGTTGTCCAGGTCAAACTCTGACACGCTTTCCTCAACCGAAGCCCTGATGAAAAAAAGAAAACATTTCGAGCTACAGCCGATCCTGTATTAAGATATCAATAATTGAAGAAGCATGAAAATCTCTGCAGAATGCTTAACCCATTACCCTATAATATGCCTTTATGCCTTTCATTTATTCATCGACTAAAGAAAGTAGTTCCCATTTATACAGCCATGAATATGTATCATAAGAAAAGTGTTCTATTTCCTAGCAGATTGTAGCTTAAAGCAGGCTGAAAGTAAAGCAGAATGTGCCCTTAGGGCACATTCTGCTTTAATTTCAGCCTGCTTGAAGTTGACACCTATATTCAATACAAGAAACAGGCTATGGGGCAACGGGTTAATGCATACTATTTGTAAATAACAAGAATACTCATCCATCGCTAAATGTGTTAAAAGATGTTTTTTACAATTAATTGGAAATTGACAAACAGTATGACACTGTATTTTTAATAGGTGCTCTATTTGTAAATGACTGATACAATGAAGAAAGTGTAAGTATTTCCCAAGAAACGTGTTTATGCTAAAACAATATATATTAAAATCAGTTTGGAGCCAGATCAGAAAGTGTCTCTAGAAGTTGATGGGTTAACCTATTACCACATAAATACACTTTTATGTTTTCCTCCACTGGAGAAAATAGTTCCAAGTTAAAAAATTGTAAGGGTCATGAATATATGCCAAGAGAAAGTAGCTTAAAGCAGGCTGAAAATAAAGCAGAATGCACCTTAAGCCTACTTTAACCCATTAACCCAGAAATACACATTGTTTTCGCCTCTAACTTATTCCTCCATTGAAGAAAATCGTCTCACCGTATACAGTTATGCATACATACCCTAAGAAATGTTTTCCAAATATTTGCAGATGGTAGCTTAAAGCAGGCTGAAAGTAAAGCAAAATGCGCCATAAGGCGCATTCTGCTTTACTTTCAACCTGCTTTACGTAGTCAATTTTTTTTAAACTAGAAACTATGGGGAAATGGGTTAAGGGGTCACCTGTCTTCAAAACTAGAAGCAGGCTATTGGGTAATGGGTTAAGCTTACCTGTTTACAGTCCTGATTGAGTATTTAACCCAGCTCAGCTTGGCTCCATTTCTCTTCCCAACACTTGACAATTCCAGATCCTATATAAGTCATAACAATACACAAACATATCAAACCTGACCAATCAAATGCTTGAGAACGATCTATGACTCAACTAGCAAAAGCTCAAATCTGACAAATCAAATGCTTGAAAACAATCTAAGACTCAACTAGCAAAAGCTCAAATCTGACCAATCAAATGCTTGAGAATTATCTCGCACTCAACTCAATCTCTTTATAACCTTTGGGCCTGGACATCAGATAGTGTAGAAAAAATTATCCTTTCTCATTAAACGTGTTTATGCTACAACAATCATGTCCTTTGCCAATCAGACTCTGTGTAACCCGGCGTCCGATCAGGCTCCACAAAGTTTGCCAATCAGACTAACCCATTACCCCATACATAATGATACGCCTTTTTGACATACAATTTATTCCTCCACTGAAGAAAATATTCCACTTTATAGTCATAATTTAGCACCATTACAAATATTTTCTACATTCTTACAGATAGTAGCTTAAAGCATGCTGAAAGTAAAGCAGAATGTGCCTTTAGGCACATTCTGCTTTACTTTAAACCTGCTTGAAGTGGTCACCTATCTTCAAAACTAGAAACAGGCTATGGGGTAATGGGTTTAAATGAATGGTTAGAAATTTATAAAATTTGACATGTTCTTCATTTTATGGCGATGCATTTGCGTTTAAATGGGAAACATGATGCCTTCACATGAATATGTATCATAAGAAATACTTTTTATATCCTGGTAGATGGTAGCTTAAAACAGACTGAAAGTAAAGCAGAATGCTCCTGAATAAATCTCAACAGGTTATTTCACCTACCATATGATAAGTCTGCTGCTGTTCATTTTGATTGTTCTGGTTTTTATTTCTGCGTGTTTTGTAGTAGGTATTTTTCTCCGGCATCTTGATGCGATGTAATACTGCGCTGACCTGAAAACGAAGAGAATAATTGTAGTACAGTGCTCCCTTCCTACAACAGGGGCCCGTTTCATAAAACTTCTTACGACAAAATCGGTCGTAAGTCAAAACTTTAAAATACATTTAATTTCTGATTTCTCTATCCAATCCTGTCTTGTGACATCTCTTTGGAATCGTCTTTTCAAGACGATTCCAAAGAGATGTAACAAGACAGGATTAGATGGAGAAATAAATAATAATTTAGACTTTTATAATCTGACTTACGACAACATTTGTCGTACAAAGTTTTATGTAACGGGCCCCAGCTATCCAGACTACAGTTCCCTCCTTACAACGATGCTTGCCACTGATCCCCAAACAGGACAATTATGTCTAATGCTTTCACTGTTGCAATATCATCTTTTTTAATATTTTATATTTTGACAGAAGAAGCAGAAAGACGAGTGACAAACAGTATGAACCCAGATCAGACAAAGCATTACATGATACAGTCGAAACTCAATACTTCGAACTCGAGTTGGTTCGAACATACAAATATTTCAAAGTGGCTTAGCCACGTTTTCACTTTGAAATACGGGTATGTTTGACTTAAGCGAGATCAAATTTTTAAAATAAGACTTATGAAATACTGGTAAGGTCGAATTAAGTGAGTTTGAAGTATCGAGTTTCAATTGTATTTCTATTGAATGAATGCTAAATACAGGGTTCACTGTACACATCATGAAAGCACAAGACACTGAAGACAGCCTTCAATAAACGCTTATGCCCCCGATGGCATCCTTGATAATATATTCTGAATCTTTTATCAGTCCAAATTCGGTCAAGGTCAAATTGAGATTGGGTAATATGGGTAAATTGATAATGGTCAAAGCCGATAACTGTATAAATATACAAGAGGGCCTGAACGCCCTGATATCGCTCACAATTTGTAATGAAGCCTGATAGCTTTACCTTTGAATTTCACCCTTTTTATTCTAAATCCATTCAAGTTTTGTCGACCTACTCTAGCATAGTAGAGTACATCAAAGGTAGTTAACTAGAGCCTAAACTACTGAAATGAAGCCTTTTTCTAGCATTTCAAAGTACATCAAGGGCAGGTAACTATTGCCACAATGATTACATTTCAACAATAATTGCACTCCTTTGAGAACGTATAGCTACATCCTTTGTGTACAAGTATAATCAAAATCCATTGAAAACTGTAGTTGTAAGAGTGTAAACGCTGTAAAATATGGCATTTTCAGCAATTCAAAGGTAGATATCTCTTGATCTATTTGTCCGATTCCGACCATAATTGATCTCATCTGAATTTTTATGGTAATATACAATCTGAGTAAGTTTGAGAAAGATTCGATAAAATTTGTGGCCTCTCGAGTGTAAACATCATTAAATATGGCATTTTCAGCAATCCAAAGGTAGATAACTCTCAACCTATAAATCTGATTTCAACCATAATCAAACTCATTTGAATCCTTATAGTCATATACAATCTGAGCAAGTTTGAGATAGATTGGATAAAAATTGTGAACTCTATAATGTAAACACTATTAAATATGGCATTTTCAGCAATTCAAAGGTAGATAACTCTTGATCTATTTGTCTGATTTCAACCAGAATCGAACTCATTCGAACTCTTATGGTCATATACAATCTGGGCAAGTTTTAGAAAGATTGGATTAATACTGTGGCCTCTAGAGTGTAAACACCGTTAAATATGGCATTTTCAGCAATTCAAAGGTAGATAACTCTTGATCTATTTATCCGATTTCAACTAAAATCGAACTCTTTCGAACTCTTATGGTCATATACAATCTGGACAAGTTTGAAAAAGATTTGATAAATACTGTGGCCTCTAGAGTGTAAACACTGTTAAATATGCATTTTCAGCAGTTCAAAGGTAGATTACTCATGACCTATTTGACCGATTTCAACCATAATCAAACTCATCCGAGATCTTATGGCAATATACCATCTGAGCAAGTTTAAGAAAGATTGGATAAAATTTGTGGCCTCTAGAGTGTAAACACTAAAATTGTTGACGCCGGACAATCAAGGATTGCAAAAGCTCACCCTGAGCTAGCTCAGGTGAGCTAAAAAGCATTGTAGTAAGTACTCGTAGTGTTGATGCTAGATGAAACGGTAAAATCTCGTTAACCAAGAAATAGCCCATTTAAAATATTCTAAGTCCAAATTAGGTCAAGGTCAAAATCAAGGTTGGGTAACATGGGTGTGTTGGTAGTGACCAAAGGCAACAACTGTATAAGTATAAAAGCATTGTAGTCTGTTGTGTTGACGCTAGAGGAAACGGTAAAATCTAGTTAACAAGGAAATAACCCATTTACATAATCATATGTCCAAATTAGGTCAAGGTCAAGGTCAAAATCAAAGTTGGGTGATATTGGTGGATTGGGAGTGGTCCAAGGCAACAACTGCATAAGTGTCCAAGTATTGATGCTAGATATAACGATAAAATCTATCTAACCTTGTTACGGACGGATGGAGGCACAGACAGACAGGACAATCTGTGGTAAATTGTTTGAAAGAGTGATCTTTAAGCACATGTACAATTTCTTTCTCAATAATAATCTTCTATACAAATATCAATCTGGGTTTTTGCCAGCCCATTCAACTACTTTCCAGCTTATAGATATCTTTCATCATATATGTCAATCATTTGACAATAAACAGTTTTCTTGTATGGTTTTCTGCGATATTTCTAAAGCCTTTGACAGAGTTTGGCACAAAGGTCTTCTCTTTAAATTGAGACAAAATGGTATTAATGGTTCTTTACTTGATTGGCTTTCCAGTTACTTGTCAAATAGAAGTCAGAGAGTCGTCCTACAGTCTAGCGTGTCAGCTTCTAGGTCTATTTCAGCCGGTGTTCCTCAGGGATCTGTGCTAGGGCCGTTAATGTTTCTTATTTATGTCAATGATATATCTGACTCTCTACTCAGTTTAACTAGATTGTTTGCAGATGATAGCTCTCTCTTTTATTCGGCTCTATCTGTTGACGATATAGAAGGTATTGTGAATCATGACCTTAATATCATATCTTCATGGGCTAAACAATGGCTGGTTACTTTCAATCCTAACAAAACTGAAGCTATCCTTTTCTCTCTAAAAAAGTATGATAATCTACCACAACTAATATTTGAAGATACACCAATTAATTTTGTCGAAAACCACAAGCACTTAGGAGTTACTCTTAGCCACAATGGTCAGTGGAATTCTCATATAGATAATGTAGTAATATCTGCCTCGAAAGTAGTAAACATAATGAGAAGATTAAAATTTACTCTAAATAGGAAATCTTTAAATCAAATCTATCTCTCATATATATCTCCTATACTTGAGTATGCATCTATAGTTTGGGATGGTTGCTCTGATAGCTGTTCAGATTCCTTACAAAAACTTCAAAATGAAGCTGCCAGAATTGTAACTGGTCTTACTCGTTCTGTTTCATTAGAAAATCTTTACCGTGAATGTGGATGGCTGAGTTTGGAAAAAAGACGTAATTTTCAAAAGCTGCTTTTTATGTATAAAGCCACACACAGCATGGTACCATCATATATTACAGACTTGATACCTCCTACTGTTGAAGAATCGAACCCATATCCACTAAGAAACCGGGAAAATATTAGAATTCCTATTACTAGAACTTCAGTCTCACAAAAATCATGTATTCCATCCTCCATAGATTTGTGGAATAGCTTAGATCTTGATTTGAGAAACATTGATTCATACACTAGTTTCAGACATGTATTATTAAATGACAATTCTCTCATAAATGTTCCATTATATTATTCACAGGGAAACAGATACTTATCAGTTTTACATGCAAGAATTAGAAACAATTGCAGTAATCTAAATAACGATCTGTTTAATAACCACCTCAGATTGGATCCCTATTGCTCATGTACTGAAGCTATTGAAGATGCAGAACATTTCTTCTTTACCTGTAAGAATTATAAACAGCCAAGATTAACTTTATTTCATTCAATTAGTAAATTTCAACCTCTGAACTTAGATATATTATTATTTGGGAAAAGATATTTAAATGACAAAGAAAATCTCAATATTTTCAGTGCAGTGCATGAATTTATTAGAGGATCTAAAAGGTTTACATGAGTGTCAAGCAGTTTGGGTCCTGATCGGATGCCACGCTTCATGATATCCGATCAGGATCCCAACTGTCTGAAACTATCTGAAATTATAAGTAATTTACAGAGCTCCAGATAAAGGTAATAGTTAAAACTTAAACTTTATTTCGGCATTGGGCCCTGTGGGATCATTGCTCGTTAGAATCGTCTCTTTGAGACGATTCTGACAGGTAGTCGCATCATGGGATTTGGTGCTGAAGTGAGGAACAAAATGTTGAATTTGTCTAGTTTGCTTTATCTTGTCTGGAGCCCTGGATTTATAGATTTGGCAGCTTGGGATTGAAAAGATTTGATTTCTGCAAGCATATTTTTGAGTAAAGGGAGACAATTCAAATGTTTAAGTAAACCTTTTTCAGTTACAGTTGTCTCTCTTATACCGGATATATGCATGATGCCACTTACATGTATTCTTTATCTATTACTTACACCATATGACTAAATACACATTTATTTGGTCTGAAGCATTAAAACCATGATTGTTCCTTGATCACCATGAATGAATTGAATGTATATCTAGCTACACCTCTCTCTCTCTCTCTATCACTTTCTCTCTTTCTCTGACAGTCTTTCTCTTTCCTTCTTCTTTCCTTCTGTAGTCTTTTTCTTCAACAAAAAAGTTAAGTAATTTCGTCATATTTCATCTGTATGCCATTGTTCCTGTACTGTATATTTACATTGTAGGGGGAGGGTCGGATCTAATGTTGTTATAACTTGTGACCCAACCCCAATTCCATGTATATTTGAGGGAATAAAAATATGTTTAAACTAAACAGGACAATCAATATGATGCCTCCCCATCTAATGTTATTTTGTACAGTGCTTCCACTCCACAACAAACCCTAATGGGAGATAACGAGTGTGTGTGTTGTTTGAAAGGGGTTGTTAAAGGGAGGAGAAATTGATATCCTTAGAGTTCTGAGCATGACTTTGCTTACATTGTAAACAGTTTAAGTGGTCACCTGTTTTCAAAACTAGAAACATGCAATGGGGGGAAGGGTTAAAGTAGAAACAGAAAGTTCTTTTTATCCTTTTGAAATATCAACACCAACAATCACTGAAAACTAAAAAAAATTTGAATTTCGATTATAAATGGGAACAACACTACACAGTATCAGGGCTTCAGATAAGAGGAGAAAACTGAACAAGTCCAACATTTTCTCACATTACAGCACCAAAATCCTATGCTGTTACTACTCATTAGAATCGTCCCGAAGAGACGATTCTAATGAGTAGTGACACCATAGGGTTTAAAGCAGAAATAAAGATTTTGATTTTTGAAAAACTCCCCTTATCGGGATCCCTGCTACACTATACAGAGACTGGTGAGACTGACCTTTTTCCCAGACTGTTTATAGACCCCCTTCAGCATTCCTGAAACCTTCTGCTTGTGACTCCTCAGTTTGGGCAGGGACGTTTGAGGATCTTCTGGGCTTGACATCATCAGCACAATACCTAAAAAAATATTCAGGGCTCCAGATAAGGGGAGTATCCAAAAACTTAAATTTTGATTTCTTCATTAAACCCTATAGTGTTACTACTCAATAGAATCTTCTAATAAGTAGTAACACCATAGAGTTTGGTGCATACATGAAGGAGAAAATGCCAGATTTGTCCAATTTACTCCCTGTTATCTAGAGCCATGGCTCCAAGGTTATAAAGCTTTTGAGTTGAGTCTAAAGTCATTCTCAAGCATTTGATTGGTCAGATTTGACCCTGGACCAAAGGTTATAAAGCTTACTAGTTGAGTGTGAGATTGTTTTCAAGCATTTGCTCAAATCTGACCAATAAAATGCTTGAGAACAATCTCAGACTCAACTCCCAACTCTTTAGAACCGCCAAGCCAGATAATGACAGCAAATTTGTATTCAGTGGCCAGGGTACCATACAGAGCATAAGAGGAGTATTTCAACAAGAGGGCCTGAAGGCCCTGATATCGCTCACCTGTTGTACAGAAGCCTGATAGCTTTACCTTTCTGTTTCAACCATATTAATCTAATTCCTTTCAAATTTATAGAATATAGAGTGTAAACAATATTGGAATATGACCTATTCTAGTACATTTTAGTAGAGTACATCAAGGGCAGATAACTAGAGCGTAAACAATACTGAAATAAAGCCTTTTCTAGCATTTCAAATTATATCAAGGGCAGATAACTCTAGCCACAATAATTAGATTTCAACAATAACTGCGCTCCTTCAAGAAGAACTTATAGCTATAAACATTGTGTGCAAGTATATTTACAATCCATTGAAAACTGTAGTTGTTAGAGTGTAAAAACTGTTAGATATGGTATTTTTAACACATCGAGGGCAGATAACTCTTGATCAATTGATCAGATTTCAACATTTTTCAAACTCATAAGAGACCTTATGGTCATATGCAATCTGAGCAAGTTTGAGAAAGATTGGATAAAAATTGTGGCCTCTAGAGTGTTAACACAGTATGGCATTTTCAGCAATTTAAAGGTAGATAACTCTTGGCCTATTGATCAGATTTCAACAATAATTAAACTCATCTTAACTCTTATTGTCATATACAATCTGAGTAAATATGAGAAAGATTGGATACAAACTGTGGCCTCTAGAGTGTAAACACCCTTAAATATGGCATTTTCAGCAATTCAAAGGTAGATAACTCTCGACCTATTTGTTTGTATTTAACCATAATCAAACTCATCCGAAATCTTATAGTCATATACAATCTGAGCAAGTCTGAGATAGATTGGATAAAAATTGTGGCCTCTAGAGTGTAAACACAGTTAAATATGGCATTTTCAGCAATTCAAAGGTAGATTACTCTTGATCTATTGGTCTGATTTCAACCCTAACCAAACTCTTCCAAACTCTTATGGTAATATGCAATCTGAGCAAGTTTGAGAAAGATTGGATTAAGTAGTGTGGCCTCAAGAGTGTAAACACTGCTATATATGGCATTTTCAGCAATTCAAAGGTAGATAACTCTTGATCTATTGGTCAGATTTCAACCATAATCAAACTCATTTGAACTCTATGGACATATACAATCTGAGCAAGTTTGAGAAAGATTTGATAAATATTGTGGCCTTTAGAGTGTAAACCCTAAAACTGTTGACGACGAACGATGGAGGACGAACGATGGACATTCAAGGATTGCAAAAGCTCACCCTGAGCTAGCTCAGGTGAGCTAAAAACTAAAATCTTTATTTCTGCTTAAAACTCTATGGTGTCACTACTTATTAGAATCGTCTCGAAGAGACGATTCTAATGAGTAGTAACACCACAGGATTTGATGCCAAAATAAGCGAGAAAATGGATTTGTGCAGTTTACTCCCTCTTATCTGGAGCCCTGACCATAGACACATCACAGCGACGTGGTACAACAAAACATCCACTCAACAAAATGCTTATTTTCAGTATTTAACCCTTTACTGCATAGTCTCTTTCCAGTTTTGAAGAACGGTGACCACTTAAAGCAGGTTGTAAGTAAAGCAGAATGTGATTTATGGCATTAAGTTACCATCTGCTAGAATATAGAAAATAGTTTTTTTGGTGCATATTCATGACAGTATAAAGTTACATATAATGTTAAAACTAATTTCTTCAAAGAAGGAATTAATTAAAGGTGTAAAAAGGCATACCTAGAGTATTTGGCTAAAGGCACGATAAGACTCTTCTATATGGGAAAGGGTTAAACACCAAGAAAGTACAATCAATAAAGCAGCCCACTTATACATTGATATCCCTAGTTAACCCTTTCCACCTTTTAGCACATTTAATTTATTCCTCCACTGAAGTAAATAGTTTCAATCTTAACTGTTATAAATATGTTTCATAAGAAGTATTTTCTTTATTCCAGCAGATGGTAGCTTAAAGCAGCCTGGAAGTAAAGCAGAATGCGCCTGAAGGCGCATTCTGCTTTACTTTCAACCTGCTTTAACCCATTACCCAATAGCCTCTTTCTAGTTTGAAAGAAATATGATCACCTAAAGCAGGTTGAAAGTAAAGCAGAATGCGCCTTGAAGCACATTCTGCTTTACTTTCAGCCTGCTTTAAGCTATTTTCTGTTAGGGTATAGAAAATATTTATTATGATACGTATTCATGACTGTATAAAAGGGAACTATTTTCTTAAATGGAGGAATAAGCTATAGGCGTAAAAATGTGTATTTATTGGGTAATGGGTTAAGCTGTCACCTATCTTCAATACTAGAAACAGGCTATGGAGTAGCGGTTTTACACCACAAGGAGAGTACTGAAATACTGATGTACCTTCTGCAAAGAAGCGAATGTATCTGTAGTATGTGACGTCATACCAGGGCGTGTAGAAGTTGTCCATGCCCCTCTCTCCTGGTCGGAAATATGTCACCTTACTGATGTAACACCCTGTAACAGTTATATATCATATACATACTGCATAACAACCAACAAATAACGTTCTTCCATAACTGGTCGGAAATATGTCACCTTACTGATGTAACACCCTGTAACAGTTATACATATCATAAACATACCGCATAACAACCAATAAATAATAAATAAATACAATAATTATTCTTTTTTTTTTTTTTTAAATTTTACACACTTTTGTTGATCAAGCTTTTTCATATCTCTGTGCCATATGACATTTTATGTGTTGTGGCGCTGTAAAACCTAACCCAAATCAATCTTCATTGAAGAAATAATTCAAAAGCGTATTTATGAAGTAGTGGGTTAACCAATTACACCATAGCTTGTTTTAAGTTTTAAAGTCAGGTGGCCACTTAAAGCAGGTAGAAAGTAAAGCAGAATGCGCCTTAAGGCGCATTCTGCTTTACTTTCGGCCTGCTTTAAGCTTCCATCTGCTAAGATATAGAAAATATTTCTTACAAAACATATTAGGACTCTATAAATTAGAACTATTTTCTTCAGTGGAGGAATAAATTAAATGTGTCAAAAAGGCGTATTTATGGGGTAGTGGATTAAGGGGTTAGAGAATTAAATCAAGATTTGTTAGAAATGGTTAACTCTTTCTTCCTGAAACTTCAAACAGACAATTTCATTTTCCAATTTAGTAGAGTCTATTTTGACAGTTTAGGGTTGTTTTTCAAAATAAATTGCAATATGACAAACAGTGCAGACCCTGATCAGAGGGCTCCTTTAGGAGCCCTCTGATCTGGGGCTTCTCTGTTTGTATATGACAAGTGTACTGTTGACATGTACACTGCTGGCAAAGAAACGCCTCAAAACCGGACATGTGTGGGGACAATATAAATTACCGGTTTAGAGGGGTTTCCAGTTTAGAGGGGCTTTAACCCATTACCCCATACCATGTTTCTAGTATGGAATTTAGCTGACCGCTTAACACAGGTTGAAAGTAAAGCAGATTGCTTTCAACCTGCTATAAGCTATCATCTTCTAGAATATAGAAATTATTCTGATAATACACATCAAAGGCGCAAAAAGGCGTATTTATGGTGTAATGGGTTAAAATAAAGAAGGGTTGGAAGCGGGACCAAAGATTTTGTCCGTTTTAGAGAATTCCTGTATTAACCCATTACCCCATAGCCTGTTTCTAGTTTTGAAGATATGTGATAGCTTAAAGCAGGTTGAAAGTAAAGCAGAATGCTTTAAGCTATTATCTGCTAGAATATAGAAAATATTTCTTATAATTCTTATGTGTGACAGTATAAATTGGAACTATTTTCTTCAGTATAGGATTGAATTAAAGGCGTAAAATGGCGTATTTATGGGGTAATGGGTTAAGAGGTTTCCGTTTGGAGGAGTTACACTGCTGTGTGACTAGGGTTCAGATGGTAACAACCCCTACCTAGGTACTGTACATGGGGTCTCTCTATATACATGGTTCTCCAGCTCCCAAACTTGGTCACCTTCGTCTTGTTATTTCCCCACACCCTGAAATACAGAACACACAAGAACAACATTAACCCATTACCCCATAAATAGGCCATTTTTATAACTTTAATTCACTGAAATACAGAACACACAAGAACAACATTAACCCATTACCCCATAAATATGTCGTTTTTATAACTTTAATTCACTGAAATACATAACACACAAGAACAACATTAACCCATTACCCCATAAATAGGCCATTTTTATAACTATAATTCACTGAAATACATAACACACAAGAACAACATTAACCCATTACCCCATAAATATGTCGTTTTTATAACTTTAATTCACTGAAATACAGAACACACAAGAACAACATTAACCCATTACCCCATAAATATGTCGTTTTTATAACTTTAATTCACTGAAATACATAACACACAAGAACAACATTAACCCATTACCCCATAAATAGGCCATTTTTATAACTTTAATTCACTGAAATACAGAACACACAAGAACAACATTAACCCATTACCCCATAAATAGGCCATTTTTATAACTTTAATTCACTGAAATACAGAACACACAAGAACAACATTAACCCATTACCCCATAAATATGTCGTTTTTATAACTATAATTCACTGAAATACAGAACACACAAGAACAACATTAACCCATTACCCCATAAATATGTCTTTTTTACAACTTTAATTCACTGAAATACAGAACACACAAGAACAACATTAACCCATTACCCCATAAATATGTCGTTTTTACAACTTTAATTCACTGAAATACAGAACACACAAGAACAACATTAACCCATTACCCCATAAATATGTCGTTTTTACAACTTTAATTCACTGAAATACAGAACACACAAGAACAACATTAACCCATTACCCCATAAATATGTCGTTTTTATAACTTTAATTCACTGAAATACATAACACACAAGAACAACATTAACCCATTACCCCATAAATAGGCCATTTTTATAACTATAATTCACTGAAATACATAACACACAAGAACAACATTAACCCATTACCCCATAAATATGTCGTTTTTATAACTTTAATTCACTGAAATACATAACACACAAGAACAACATTAACCCATTACCCCATAAATATGTCGTTTTTATAACTATAATTCACTGAAATACAGAACACACAAGAACAACATTAACCCATTACCCCATAAATATGTCTTTTTTACAACTTTAATTCACTGAAATACATAACACACAAGAACAACATTAACCCATTACCCCATAAAAAGGCCATTTTTATAACTTTAATTCACTGAAATACAGAACACACAAGAACAACATTCACCCATTACCCCATAAATAGGCCATTTTTATAACTTTAATCAGTGCTCCAGATAATTTTTGCATGTAATGAGTACGTACTCACACTATTTTCACTTCAATGCTGAAAATTGAAATTGAATGCTTAAAATCTACAGAGAATTCAAACAATGGAAAACTTCAACTAAATTAACTTTTACTGAATTGAGCAATGTAGACATGTACACACTTCTGTGTTCATGATTTGATTTGTTTTGATTTTACGTCGCTTTCAACAGTATTTCAGTCATATCGCGACGTCCAGCTAATGACAGGTGGAGGAAGACCCCAGAAGCCTTTTATACACTGTTTCAGGCACAAATCGGCAACTGGGTAGAACCACCAACCTTCCGCAAGCCAGCTGGAAGGCTTCCCCACATGAAAAATCCGAACGACCCTACTGGGATTCGAACTCACAGCGGTGAGGAGCTTAGTGATGTAAGTCACAGTGACTATACCACTAGGCCACGGAGGCCCCCCACTTCTGTGTTAATGTCATCATCTGAGCAAGACATTGTACAATATGTACATTCCTGTTCATATTTGAACACATCGCTTGTGCTCTTTAATACCTATGCCTGTCAACAGTATTTCTTTGCGGGAGTTTTTGAGCCTTCAATGGCCAACAAGGTGGATACATTTCCCTCAATGCATATGGGACATTTCAATACTGTTTCTCGAGCGTGTCCCTGAAAACTAATATTTAACCAGGGATAATTCATTTCCAAGATTATTTTCAAGTTTTTTATTTACCTGGGCACCGTTGTGTATTCTTTTGATAATTTTTGCGGATTTTTATACACTGGGCTTGTCCTCGCGAATGACGCTATAAATTAACTGTAACACTCAATGATAGATTTGAATACCCGCTAATGGCATCCTCGCGTGTGATTTTTTTTTAAAATTGAATAGTATATGTGTTTTGTCATTACTTTTTACGTTGACCAGCACCAGACGCCGCCATCATAACATGTTTTTCTGCCGACGCTTGCAATGACAATTTCGTCCCATAATGTTTCGACCTGTACCTTGTAGTAGGGGGGCAGACTACCAAGTGTATTTATACCGGTCTCTGAGTATTTGAGTTTTAAATTGCACCAAATTCACCATCCTTTCTGAAAGGCCACGGAATCGAGATAACCCGGCCGATCCAATGTTGCCGCTTTTTTAAAGTTCGCGACTGAGGCGAGACACTGCGGGTGCGAAACTAATTTAAACAGCGAACGGTGTTAGGGTAAACATTTCACTTAAAATACGGACTGGTTTGAAGTTATTTTTATAATTTAAGAACGTAGTTCTAAGCCATCAAACTCGAAAAATTGATGCCCAGTCTACCGTTTGTTACTCGCAACTAAATATTTAAATGCGTATGCAATTTTCTGTGTGCGTTTTTGTACGCCTGGATTGTCATTTCAAATAGTTTCTCTCCAAAAAATATGCGGGAAAACGCACGTACGCACCTTATCTGGAGCACTGTTTAATTCACTGAAATACAGAACACACAAGAACAACATTAACCCATTACCCCATAAAAAGGCCATTTTTATAACTTTAATTCACTGAAATACAGAACACACAAGAACAACATTAACCCATTACCCCATAAATATGTCGTTTTTACAATTTTAATTCACTGAAATACATAACACACAAGAACAACATTAACCCATTACCCCATAAATAGGCCATTTTTATAACTATAATTCACTGAAATACAGAACACACAAGAACAACATTAACCCATTACCCCATAAATATGTCGTTTTTATAACTATAATTCACTGAAATACATAACACACAAGAACAACATTAACCCATTACCCCATAAATATGTCGTTTTTACAACTATAATTCACTGAAATACAGAACGCACAAGAACAACATTAACCCATTACCCCATAAATAGGCCATTTTTATAACTTTAATTCATTCCCCTACTTAAGAAAATATTCAAGTTTTATACAGTCAGGAATATGCACCATTATTAAACTATTTTATTCAGGGGAGGAATTAGTTAGATGCGTAAAAAGGTGTATCTATGGAGTATAGAAGTAATAATGAAACATCTCAGATTTGACAAGATCTCAGATGAGACAAATTCAAAAACTACACTCCATATGTCTTGTCAACAATTTATGATGTGACTACTCATTAGTTTATCCTGAAAAGAGTTCAATCATGCTGGTGATTCAATATTATTTAAGAATTTCTTCATATCACTACAAAAATAAATACTAACTTGTTGGTGTTTGAACTTCAGCTGAGGTCATCTTCAGAACCACGATCTGCGCAAGTGCAGTTCAGGTCACAGGTTAGTTTTTATTTATGTAGTGATATGAAGAAATTCTTAAATAATATTCATTAGTTTGTTTGTATGTCTGTTTGTTAATGTCCGTTTCTGCCACCTATGGACTAATTGGAAGCCCTAGAGAGAGAGAGGGGAGCAGATACAGAAAACCAGGATGTGATGCCCTACTCTTATCATTGACAGAGTTCTCTGGTTCTTTTAGATGCCCAGTGTAAAGCACAAGGGCCCGTTTCATAAAACTTCGTACGACAAAAACGATCGTAAGTCAAAACTTTTAAATACAAATGTACATTTAATTTATGATTTCTCTATCTAATCCTATCTTGTAACATCTTTTTGGAATCGTCTTTTCAAGACGATCCCAAAAAGATGTGACAAGACAGGATTAGATAGAGAAATAAATAATTATTGAGACTTTTATAATCTGACTTACGATCGTTTTTGTCGTACGAAGTTTTATGAAACGGGCCCCAGATACATTGGACCTCTGTTTTTATGAAGTCTCATTCGAAGGACTTGGTCCGGCAGGGATCAAACTCACAACCCCTGGGTGACTACTCATTAGAACCTGTGCTTTTCAATAATTCAAACAAAAAATTACAACATAGAGGCATGAAGGAGAAAACGTTTGGAAATAATTGGGTTCACTTGCATTGATAATCCATAACTCCATAAATACATGTATGCTTTTTAACACTTTTAAGTGGTCACCTACTTTCAATACTCAAAACAGGCTATGAGGTAATGGGTTAAGGGGTTAAGGGATAACCAGAAACAGGCTACAGGGTAATGGTATATGGAACACTAAGAGACACATACCTCTGACAGGCTAGTCTCCATAGCTCTTCATCTCTAGCACACAAGTAGAACCCTCGGCATACCTACATATATATATATATATATATACAAAGTGGTGTTAATACAATACAATTCAGTAGATTTCATTGGCATTAAGTGCAACTGCTACTTCTAGCCATCCAGTGTCACTGGAGTGAACATGAAAATTACACATACAAATATTAGTGTTTTCTTCTGACCTGTCAGAGTTATTTTTAGATAGGAACATTCTAAAATTTTAAAAGGGATGATCACCGTACTCGTTGATTTCCGTTCAGTCAGCCAGGGATTCGGAAAGCTGAATTTATTGTGTGTAATGTACAGTAGAGAAGACATTTTTATTTCCCGAATAAACGCAAACACAATGCACTAAACTGTTTAAAATTAGTTTTATCTTTTTAAACTGGATGGCAAAAAGGTTGGAGCCTAATTAGACGCCGGGTTTCGCGGCATCTGATCTGGCTCCAACCTGTTTGCAATGGACATAATAGTTATTAGCATAAACACGTTTATTGAGAATGAATAACATATCAGTAAAATTAGCGGAGCTCTCTCATGCTGCTCGAGGATCATGCTTATCTCAAGTTGGAAACTGTACGACTATACAGATCCGATGTTACCCTGTTATCTATTTACCATTATGAACTATTCTGTTCTAAAATTAACTCGGACAGTTCAGAAAAATCAGACAATAACATTTTATCTGAAGCATAAATAAACCAACAAGTAATAATAATATTATCATACCTTATACAATATCTCTGTAGACAAATTTTCTGAGACTTACTTGAGTATTCCTTTACAGTAAGGACGAGCTATACCGCCACTCAATATAAAGGAATACGATGATTGGTAACGAAATCATTTATTTTTATTTATCTAATTTTTTTTTTTTTAGTTTTATTTGGAGAAGTTAACCCTTAGCCTGCCACTCACAACTATAGCTACATATGCAAACAGCTTGGATCCGGATGAGACGCCGAGTAACTCGGCGTCTCATCCGGATCCAAGCTGTTTGACACTCAGACAACATTTTCAGCAATTTTGAGCAACTTTGAAGCAATTTGAAACTTGAAGCAGACGAGAAATATAGCAGACGACAATTTATTTGGCGGGCTAAGGGGTAAGTTAGTCTTTGAAGAGCATTTGGAAAATCTATAATGGTCGCTTAAAGTTGAGTAAAAACGACAAAGATAGCTACTGCTATAGCCTTCTGTATCGCTTTCACCCAACCATAAGCCCTCGACTGTTTTAGAGATTTAAGCCATGTCATAATCGCTAAAATTTAAGTTTGCTTGTTGCAAACGTCCATTATATCAGCAACATGTATTCAATTTAACAAACTGTAAGCATCCACCATATCGCTGCAAAGAGGCGTGACTGAAGATATATATATGTTTAACAATATTTACATAATTAAATGGTCAGTTTCCTCACTTGAAGAATGGGGGAATGGGTTAAATCTAGCAACAGGGCATGGAGTAGGGTTAAAACTAGAAACAGGCCATGGAGTAGAATTAATGCAGAGTCCCATACACTGTACCTGGGAGATGTTTTCCAGGGATTTCATGTCTAGCTGTGACGTTATCACCCACTTGAAGATGTATATCAGTACCTCAACTGGCAAAGCCGAGATGTGACATGCCTGAGGAAAAAACAATATTTACATAGTTAAATGGGCTATTTCATAGAATAATATATATCTGCAACTGGATAGAACCACCCACCTTCCGCAAGCTAGCTGGAAGGCTTCCCCACATGAACAAGAGGGCATGAAGGCCCTGATATCGCTCACCTGTTGTACTGAAGCCTGATAGCTTTGCCTTTATGTTTCACTCGTTTTAATCTAAATCCATTCAAATTTGTAGTATAGCATGTAAACAATTTTGGAATACAACCTCATTATTCTAGTATAGTAGAGTACATCAAGGGCAGATAACTAGAGCCTAAACAATACTGAAATGAAGCCTTTTCTAGCATTTCAAAGTATATCAAGAACAGATAACTATTGCCACAATGATTAGATTTCAACAATAATTGCACTCCTTTGAGAACTAGATATACTTTGTGTGCAAGTACAATCAAAATCCATTGAAAACTGTAGTTGCAAGAGTGTAAACGCTGTAAAATATGGCATTTTCAGCAATTCAAAGGTAGAAAACTCTTGATCTATTGATCCTATTTCAACCATAATCACACTTTTTCAAACTCTTATGGTCATATACAATCTGGCCAAGTTTGAGAAAGCTTGGATAAAAATTGTTGCCTCTAGAGTGTAAACACTGTTAAATATGGCATTTTCAGCAATTCAAAGGTAGATTACTTTTGACCTATTTGTCCGATTTCAATCATAATCAAACTTATCCGAACTCTTATGGTAATATACAATCTGAGCAAGTTTGAGAAAGATTGGATAAATATTGTGACCTCTAGAGTGTAAACACTAAAATTGTTGACGACAGACGACGCACGACGGACATTCAAGTATTGCAAAAGCTCACCCTGAGCTGAGGTAAAAATCTGAAGTGCCTAGACTGCCCTCTTATTCGGAGCCCGGGGATATTCCCTGATAGATATGGAAGAAAGAACTACAGTGCTCCTGCCCTTCAATAGCCTTTCAAACAACTATTCTCTCCTTACAAAAATGCTTGCAGATGTGTCCAAAAAAAAACCATTTATGTCTAACGCTTTCACTGCTGCAATATCATCAGCTTAACCCATTACCCCATACATATCCCTTTTTATGCTTTTAATTTATTACCCCACTGAAGAAATAGTTCAAATTTATACAGCAGAGAATTTGTACCCTGAGATATGTTTTCTAAATCGGAAGAGATGATAGCTTAAAGCAGGCTGAAAGTAAAGCAGAATGTGCCTTAAGGCACATTCTGCTTTACTTTGAACCTGCTTTAAGTGATCATATTTCTTTAAACTAGAAACAAGCTATTGGGTAATGGGTTAATATTGTCATCAGCTGTTTTTTCTCAAAGTTACGGATTGGACATTTTTACGGAAGAAGCATAAAGACTAGTGAAAAACAGTCTGAACCCAGATCTGACACCGCATTATGCAGCGTCTGACCTGAGTTCAAACTGTTTGCATATGTGAGCCAAGTCATGCTGAGCACTCTAAGGGTTTTACTTTTCCTTCCCTATAACAACTTTCTACGAACAACACACACAATCTTTCTCTCCCATTGGAGGTTGTTGTCAGAGCTCCAGATAAGGGCAGTATTCTAACAAGAGGGCCTGAAGGCCCTGATATCGCTCACCATTTGTAATGAAGCCTGATAGCTTTACCTTTGAATTTCACCAGTTTTATTCTAAATCCATTCAAGTTTGTCGACCTACTGTAGTATAGTAGAGAACATCAAAGGCAGATAACTAGAGCCTAAACAATACTGAAATTAAGCCTTTGCATTTTTCTAGCATTTCAAAGTATATCAAGGGCAGGTAACTATTGCCACAATGATTACATTTCAACAATAATTGCACTCCTTCTAGAACGTATAGCTACATCCTTTGTGTACAAGTATAATAAAAATCCATTGAAAACTGTAGTTGCAAGAGTGTAAACGCTGTAAAATATGGCATTTTCAGCAATTCAAAGGTAGATATCTCTTGATCTATTTGTCTGATTCCAACCATAATCACCCTTTTTCCAACTCTTATGGTCATATACAATATGGGCAAGTTTGAGAGAGCTTGGATAAATATTGTGGCCTCTAGAGCGTAAACACTGTTAAATATATCATTTTCAGCAATTCAAAGGTAGATAACTCTTGACCTATTGATCCGATTACAACCAAAATTGAACTCATCCGAAGTCTTATGGTAATATACAATCTGAGTAAGTTTGAGAAAGATTGGATAAAATTTGTGGCCTCTAGAGTGTAAACATCGTTAAATATGGCATTTTCAGCAATTCAAAGGTATATAACTCTCGACCTATAAGTCTGCTTTCAACCATAATCAAACTCATCTGAACTCTTATAGTAATATACAATCTGAGCAAGTTTAAGAAAGATTTGATAAAAATTGTGAACTCTAGAGTGTAAACACCGTTAAAAATGGCATTTTCAGCAATTCAAAGGTAGATTACTCTTGATCTATTTGTCCGATTTCAACCAAAATCAAACTCATCCGAACTCTTATGGTCATATACAATCTGGGCAGGTTTTAGAAAGATTGGATAAATACTGTGGCCTCTAGAGTGTAAACACCGTTTAATATGGCATTTTCAGCAATTCAAAGGTAGATAACTCTTGATCTATTTGTCAGATTTCAACCAAAATCGAACTCTTCCGAACTCTTATGGTCATATAGAATCTGGGCAGGTTTTAGAAAGATTGGATAAATACTGTGGCCTCTAGAGTGTAAACACTGTTAAATATGGCATTTTCAGCAGTTCAAAGGTAGATAACTCATGACCTATTTGTCCGATTTCAACCATAATCGAACTCATCCGAACTCTTATGGCAATATACCATCTGAGCAAGTTTGAGAAAGATTGGATAAAAATTGTGGTCTCTAGCGTGTAAACACTAAAATTGTTGACGCTGCACACCGCACGACGGACAATCAAGGATTGCAATAGCTCACCCTGAGCTAGCTCAGGTGAGCTAAAAAGCTAAAATGTATTTGTTTCAAACCCTATGGTATCACTACTCATCAGAATCAACTCAAAGAGACAATTCTAACCAGTTGTAACACCATTGGATTTTGTAATGAAAATAATGAGTGAGAAAATGTTGAATTTTATCAGTTTTTCCCTCTTTTCTGGAGCCCCGTGGCCCGTTTTATGAAACGTCGTACGACAAAAATGGCAGTAAGTCAAAACTTAAAAATATATCCAATAGCTGATTTTTCCATCTAATCCTGTCTTGTGACACTTCTTTGGATAGGATAAGATGGAGAAATGAACAATAATTGAGAATTTTAGAATCTGACGTTCGACAATATTTGTCGTACAAAGTTTTGTAAAACAGGCTCCTGTGTTCTTCTTCTTCTTGATACTTCTCTCCATCAAGAACGATGATTATGAGAAGGTGCTGTATGTGAAAGTGATAAATATACAGTGAATTGATAACAAAATAAAATAAAAGCAGTTAAGTAGTTTAGATCAGATCTACTATAACGGGTATGGTGACAATTGTCTTGAAGACAATAACTGTTTGTGCTATTTGGGCTGTGACTACATGGTAGTAAGTTCCATTGTGGGATACTTTCAGGATAAAAAGAAAATTAAAAAAAGGGGGGCACAGTAGTGTTACCCACCGTCTGTTGAAACTGGGGATAACACAGCTTCTCCTCCTCCATGTTGAGATTTTCAAACTTCACCACAAGATCACAATCAATCTCATTTCCATCAAAACTGAAAGTACAGTTCAGTTCAGTTCAACATTTATTGTACTAAGGCCACCGGCCCATACACAAGATGATATATACAAATGTACATTTAATAAACATGTGTAGTAGTGAAAGCATCCTGGTAATCTGCCTTAAGATCAATTAAATACATACTTGAAACTTTGGAAAAAGATCATAGCACTATACATAAATTAAAATACAGAACAGAATTAAACAGACGATTTTAGTCATTCAGGTGAAAAGCAATACAGAAGGCTCCTGACAAAGCCTTCTGCATAACTTTTATCCTGGATTGATCAGTTATCTAGGCAGAACATACAGGTCACAACAAAATAGAAAGCTGATAAAAAAGCTTTACATATAAAGTTTGTCAATACAGGTCAAAAGCAATACAGAAAGCTCCTGAAAAAGCCTTCTGCATAACTTTTATCCTGGACTGAGCAGTTATCTAGGCAGAACATACCGGTCAAAACAACATAGAAAGCTGATAAAAACGCTTTATATATAAAGTTTGTCAATACAGGTCAAAAGCCACACAGAAAGCTCCTGAAAAGCCTTCCGCATAACTTTTATCCAAGCAGACCATACAGGTCAAAAGCAACACAGAAAGCTGATGAAAAAGCTTTCTGCATAACTTTTATCCTGGTAATCTGCCTTAAGATCTATTAAAGCCATACTTTTAATTTGGAAAGTAGATCTTACCAATATACATAAGTTAACAGTGCAAGTTTTGGAGCAGACTCATAGAACAACTGTAGTTATATCCAGAGCTCCAGATAAGAGGAGTATTTCAAAAACTAAAATCTTTATTTCTGCATTAAACCCTATGATGTTACTACTCATTAGAATCATCTCTTCGAGACGATTCCAATGAGTCACAACACCATAGGATTTGGTGCTTACATGAGTTAGAAAATGTTTGATGGAACTCTCACTAGTTTATTTTAAGAAATCTATGGGTTTAACTGTAAAGATATTGCTTCTCACCTGTCGATGGATCAACTCTCACAAATTTATTTTTAATATGGCTTTAACCAATTACCCCATAAATGCGCCTTTTTACTCCTTTTATTTATTCTTCCACTGAAGAAAATAGTTCCTATTTACACAGTCAAAAATATGTATCACAAGAAATATTTTCTTTATCCTAGCAGATATTGGCTTAAAGGGACTCGCAACCGGATGGTGTACTTGTCAAAATAAAATAAAATACTCAAATAAAAGCAAATTTGTGGCATTATTTGGCTTCTGACATTAAAAAAATATGATCAGTCCAAAAAAAGTCTCAAGAATCGTCACCGAATCTTAGATTTTTAGATATTTTCCATCGTTTTTCTATACCGACTAGTAGACGGTATAGTTGTTGTTGTTGCTTCTCTACACAGGCTCAGACATAAACACGAGCCGAATTACGAAGTTGTATGCACTTTCGATCGCTACACATTGAAATACGTTAAATCGATCCGAGATAAACGGATAGTTCCGTGGTCCATTGGTCTAAGCGGTTTCCCCTATTTTGCCTTCTGTCCGCCAATGCCGGGCCCCGGGTTCGAATCCCACCAGAGACCAATATTTTTTTTATTGAAATACATTTTTTTAAACAGAATTTCTTATCCTAAACTAATTCTTTACCATTTATATAAGCGTTTGACACATATTTACAAATTAATATTTTTAATGCACCATCTGGTTGCGAGTCGCTTTAAAGCAGGCTGAAAGAAAAGCAGAATGTGCCCTAAGGCACATTCTGCTTTTCTTTCAACCTGCTTTAAATGGTCACCTATCTTCAATACTAGAAACAGACTATGGGGTAATGGGTTAATCGCTCACCTGTCGATGGAACTCTCACTCTCCTGACGGTCTCTAGGACTTCTTAAAGGATAGTCAATCCTCATCTCTATGTCTGGAACGAGGTGAAGAGCTCGTCTATAAAACATCACCGCTGCAATAGGAGATAAAATAGTGTTTTTTTTATTAAACATCACCGCTGCAATAGGAGATAAAATAGTGTTATTAAACATCACCAGTGCAATAGTAGATAAAATAGTGTTATTAAACATAACAAGTGCAATAGTAGATAAAATAGTGTTATTAAACATTACATTACCAGTGCAATAGTAGATAAAATAGTGTTATTAAACATTACCAGTGCAATAGTAGATAAAATAGTGTTATTAACCCTTTCCCTGATAGAAGCGCCTTTTAGCGCATTTGATTTGTTCCTCCACAAAAGAAAATAGTTCCAATTTATACAGTCATAAACATTTTTCAACAAAAATATGTTCTATATTCTGACAGATGGTAGCTTAAAGCAGGCTAAAAGTAAAGCAGAATGCGCCCTCAGGCGCATTCTGCTTTACTTTCAGCCTGCTTTAATTGGTCACCTTTCTTCAAAACTAGAAACAGGCTATGGGGTAAAGGGTTAAACATCACCAGTGCAATAGTAGATAAAATAGTGTTATTAAACATTACCAGTGCAATTAAGTACATAAAATAGTGTTAACCCTTTACCTCATAGCCTATTTCTAGTAATGAATGAAGACAGGTGCGCATTTAAAGCAGGTTGAAAGTAAAGCATAAATGTGCATAAAGGTGCATGCTGCTTTACTTTCAGCCAGCTTTAAGCTACCATCTGCTATGATATAGAAAATATTACTTATAGTACATAATCATGATTGTATAAATTGGAATTATTTTCTTCAGTGGAGGAATAAATTAAATGCGCTAAAATGTGTTTCTATAGGGGAAAGGGTAAAAGACATTCTCTAATGCAAATTCATGAACACCATTGTTCTCCATGGATGTGAATTCTCTGGTAAAGCACAGACAGATCACATGGATTTTGTGTCTAGCAGAGCTCCAGATAAGGGGAGTGTATCAAAATCTAAAATCTTTATTTCTGCTTTATACCATATGGTGTCACTTATTAACTCATTAGAATCCTCTCTTTGAGACGATTGTAGTGAGTTACAACACCATAGGATTTGGTGCTGGTATGAATGAGACTTTTGATTTGTTCAGTTTACTCCCTCTTATCGAGAGCGCTGGTCTAAGCCTTTGTATTATCCCTGCAATTTTTTCAAAATAATGACAGTCTATAGTTGCTAACCTGCTAGTGCATATAATCTATACTCAACAGTCAACTGGTTTAGCATATACACATCACGTAGCTCTGGGTTTATAGCAAGTGACTTTCTATTTAGTGGTAGCTTAAAGTAAGAGTCTTTACATTCAATTTGCTTTAACCCATTGCTCCATAAATATGCCTTTTTACACCTTTAATTTATTCTTTCACTAAAGAAAATAATTCCACTTTGTACAGTCATATGTTCTATATCCTAGCAGATGAGAGCTTAAAGCAGGCCTTCATACATAATCGTAACTCTATAATATGGAACTAATTTTTCAATGGAAGAATAAATAAAGGCGTAAAAACATTTATTTCCAGTTATCATCAATTCTTGGACTCTTATAGGCTGAAACTGCACACGTGACCAATGTGTACGAGACCGTACACATTGATTTACCCGGGTAGTACGGATCACGTGACTAATTAGAATTTCCCCCTCGATCGATTCACATAAATAATCTCTCTTTTTCTGTTTATTAAGCAATTGTTTTCAAAGAAATAAAAAGAAATCTTAATGAAAAACTGTTTTGAACTTATTATTATGCATACATGTAACTCGGATATCGATTAAATGCTATTTTTTTGCTTTGTTTTCCCTGATTACCCCACCCGCGTGGTCACCATGGTAAACAAAAGACTGTAAGTGAAATGAACAATGCGAAGTACAACGGCACTTGTCACTAATGAAATTGACACTGAATTAAGATATATTTAGATCAATATGTTTATCAAAATCAAACCAAACAGACTTAACTCGATATGCATAGCCACTGACCTACGTATTCATTCGTTCGCTCCTGATTATTTCCGTTCATTTGTTATAACTAATCGTTACAATGTTTCATAAAATGTAAATATTCTCCTAGAACTGTCCGTTCGAAATATTCTGGTAGCCTACATGTAATGAACATTTATAAGATGTCTACAGTTCAATGTGATGACGTAATCATGTTAGATACAGTCGATCTTAGGGCCTATAATCTTGAATTCATTTCAGTCGAACAGTGGTTATGCCACTTTTTAAGCTGGAAATACGGATATTTTCGACAGAAGCGGTTTATAAAAAAGCGGGTTATGGCATTTAGGCCTATCTGTAGAATTGCAGGTAAATTCTACTTATGCGAGTTCCAGACATCGAAATTTAACTGTATAAATTTGGGTACTCTAGCACAAGAGTTTTCAGTGACATGATGTCAATTTCAAGTGTCAACTTTTAGGGTCAATTCAGTAAAACTTTGTCAGATTATGTATGTTTTCTTTTTTGTATTGGATCTAGACTGGAAATAAATTTGTTACACGGCATTCAGGCAGGGTGTACCCTGCCGAAATACCGTGTAACTAATAGTATCTATGGAGTAAAGGGTTAAAATAAACCTACCTTCATTCAGAGCTCCTTCCTGCTCCATTTTGGAACCCATCAGAAACCATTTCTTTGCCTGTAAGTAGAAAAAGTATACTGTTTACTCCCTTTTAACCTTTTCCCTCTTAATGGCGCCAAAAAGTGTGTTCGCAAACAGTTGGATCCTGATTATGCTTGGTCATACTGCCTTAAATTTAACTTTGAAACAAAATTGCAGACAACAAGATTGAAGCAGACGACAATAAAAGCAGTGAATGGGTAAAAATATCACGATAAATTTGATCATGAAAGGGTTAAATTCAGCCCGTCTAATAATCTTACATTTGCTATTATGCCTCCCATATCTATAGGTGCTGGGGGCATAAAAATGTTGGAATTTTACTTCATCTTAGCTGAACTTTCTTCCCATGAATACCTGGAGGGCTCCAGATATGGGGGGTATTTCAAAAACTAACAAGAGCGTGTCCCAGTTACACGAATGCCCCCGATGATACAGTGAGGGGAATCCAGACTATCAAACGTAAAAGTTAGAGAGCTGAAACTGTAGTGGAGCACCATTTTGAGGACTTCAAGGGCCATTACTCCAAAGGGCCTAGCATAAATTGGTGCCGCTGGTTATCCAAATTGGTCTCCATTTTATGTCAACAAACATTTTCAGAAAGTTTGGTGATGATCAGATGAAAAGCAATGTGTTTGTGAAACACAAATGCCCCCAGCCAGAATCATGTTCTGTAATGTAATGCTTATTTGCAAAAGTAGGTCAAAAGTCATGGTCGTAGGGTAAATGAAACAAGAGGGCCATGGCCCTAAATTCGCTCACCTGAGGACATTGAAGTTTGTACCTAAGTTGACAGGGCAAGACAACATTTTAATATAGCTATAAATGGAGTTATCTTCCGGACAAGAAAACATGACAAAAGTGAATTTTGTTGCCAAGCTTATGACCCTTATCCATGACACATCCTCTTATCAAGCTATTTCCATTTCCGGTAAATGATAATTATTTCACTAGCGTCAGCAGAACTGGAGTTATTTTCCTGACAATAAAATATGACAAAGGGGAAAACAAAATATTGCTGCCCTTATGCACTAGGCATTTTCTCTCATCCGTTTCTTTCCATACATAAAATTTCATTACAATAGCATCAGTAGACCTGGAGTTGTCTTCTTGACAAGAAAATATGACAAAGGGAAATAACTAAAAAAAACAATGATGTCAGAGTTATGGCCTTTGCAAATGGCACTTCCTCTCATTAGGCTCTTTCCAAATAGGCAATTTCATTTTACCCATTACCCCATAGCCTGCTTCTAGTTTTGAAAATAGGTGGCCACCTAAAGCAGGTTGAAAGTAAAGCAGAATGGGTCTTAATGTACACTTTGCTTTACTTTCAAACTGCTTTAAGCTACCATCTACTAGGATATAGAAACTTATTTCACATCTTACATTTTCATGACTGTTTAACCCTTTCCCCCATAGAAGCGCCTTTTAGCACATTCAGTTTATTCTTGCTCTAAAGAAAATAGTTCCAATTTATACATTCATAAATATGTATAATACAAAATATTTTCTATATTCTAGTAGATGATAGCTTAAAGCAGGCTGAAAGTAAAGCAGAATGCGCTTAAAGCGCATTCTGCTTTACTTTCAACCTGTTTTAAGTGGACACCTACATTCAATACTAGAGATATGCTATGGGGGAAAGGGTTAAAGGGGAATTATTTTCTTAAGTGGAGGAATAAATCAAAGGCCTAAAAATGCACATTTATGGGGTAATGGGTTAACAAATGTCTGAACAAACGACTGAACCATTTCTAAACTTTAGCAGACAACATGTTCAGTTCTGTTGGCCTGATCACTGAGGTCAAATATTATGTAAGAGAACTGTAGCAGCAGCAGTCTGGGAGCTTACCCTTACCAGACTGAAATGATGTCTGCTAAATACCTTCTGTGTGTAAAAAATGTACATTTTTATTTTTTAGAAAATGTTAAGTTGGTAAATGAGTGGCAAATAGTTTGGATCCAGATTAGATGCAGCATTATGTTGCATCTGATCTGGATCCAAACTGTTTGCAAATATTGGTTATTTGCCCATAGTATATTAAGGGTAACTCAGGTAAATACAGTTCTGCCTAAATCAAAAATACTGTAAAACCTGCCTAGAGCAGCACTTAAACTGTGCAGGGTGGTGTCAAATGTGACCCTAGGGATTTCATTTTAACAAACTATAGAGAGATCCACCAGGAGATTCTACTGTACAAATATCAAAGCTAAGGGCCTAGTAGTTTTGGGCAAGAAGATTTTTTAAAGATTTTTGCTTTTTTGCTTTTTCAAGCAGAGTTTGTGCTTTTTTTCATTTTTTTTTGAACAACTTCTGTAGAGAAGCATCCAAGGAACATCATGAGCAGTTTGAACTCTCCCTACAATCGGCGGGTTTCAGAGGAGATGTCGTTTGAAGTAAAAGTGAACGGACAGACGGACAGACGGACAGACAGACAGACGGACAGACGGACAGACGGACAGACGGACAGACGTACTACGGACGGTGAGCGGTCACAATAGCTCACCTTGAGCCTTTGGCTCAGGTGAGCTAAAAATGGCATGGTTGGAGAAGTCTTAACACAAGAAACATATAAAGTATGGAAGCTCTAGGCCTACTGGTTCAAATGTTATAGGCGTATAAAGATTTATACAAATAAAGGTCAAAGGTCAAGGTCACAAGGGCAAAAACGTAGGTATGGTTGGAAAGGTCTTGACACAAGAAATATATAAACAAAATATGAAAGCCGTAGGCCTACTGGTGCAAATGTTATAGCCATTTAAAGATTTCAACAAAAGTAGGTCAAATGTCAAGGTCACAAGGTCAAAAAGTTTTGTATGGTTAGAAAGGGAAAACACATGTCAAGTATAAAAGGCCAAGGTGCAAAAATGCAAAAGTTATATCCAAGGTTAAGGTTTTTGGTTAAAGTTTGATTAAATAGGTCAAAGATTGAGGTCAAGGTCACATGGTCAAAGATGTTGGTATGGTTGGAAAGGTCTTGACACGAGAAATATACATACAAAATATTAAAGCCCTGGGCCAACTGGTGCAAATGTTATAGCAATTTAAAGATTTTTACAAACGAAGGTCAAATGTCAAGGTCAAGGTCAAAAAGTTTAGTATGGTTGGAAAGGTCTTGCCATGAGGAATACACATGCCAAGTATAAAATGCCCAGGTGCAAAATTGCAAAAGTTATAGCCAAGGTTAAGGTTTTTGGTTAAAGTTTGATTAAATAGGTCAAAGGTCAAGGTCAAGGTCGCATGTTCAAAGATGTTGGTATGGTTGGAAAGGTCTTGACACAAGAAATATACATACAAAATATGAAAGCCCTGGGCCTACTGGTGCAAATGTTATAGCCATTTAAAGATTTTTACAAAAGTAGGTCAAATTTCAAGGTCAAGGTCACAAGGTCAAAAAGTTTTATATGGTTGGAAAGGTCTTGCCATGAGGAATACACATGCCAAGTATAAAAGGCCCAGGTTTAAAAATGCAAAAGTTATAGCCAAGGTTAAGGTTTTTGGTTAAAGTTTGATTAAATAGGTCAAAGGTCAAGGTCTCATGGTCAAAGATGTTGGTATGGTTGGAAAGGTCTTGACAAAAGAAATATACATACAAAATATGAAAGCCCTGGGCCTACTGGTGCAAATGTTATAGCCATTTAAAGATTTTTACAAAAGTAGGTCAAATTTCAAGGTCAAGGTCACAAGGTCAAAAAGTTTTATATGGTTGGAAAGGTCTTGCCATGAGGAATACACATGCCAAGTATAAAAGGCCCAGGTTTAAAAATGCAAAAGTTATAGCCAAGGTTAAGGTTTTTGGTTAAAGTTTGATTAAATAGGTCAAAGGTCAAGGTCTCATGGTCAAAGATGTTGGTATGGTTGGAAAGGTCTTGACAAAAGAAATATACATACAAAATATGAAAGCCCTGGGCCTACTGGTGCAAATGTTATAGCCATTTAAAGATTTTTACAAAAGTAGGTCAAATTTCAAGGTCAAGGTCACAAGGTCAAAAAGTTTTATATGGTTGGAAAGGTCTTGCCATGAGGAATACACATGCCAAGTATAAAAGGCCCAGGTTTAAAAATGCAAAAGTTATAGCCAAGGTTAAGGTTTTTGGTTAAAGTTTGATTAAATAGGTCAAAGGTCAAGGTCAAGGTCACATGGTCAAAGATGTTGGTATGGTTGGAAAGGTCTTGACAAAAGAAATATACATACAAAATATGAAAGCCCTGGGCCTACTGGTGCAAATGTTATAGCCATTTAAAGATTTTTACAAAAGTAGGTCAAATGTCAAGGTCAAGGTCACAAAGGTTTGTATGGATGGAAAGGTCTTGATACAGGGAAGACACATGCCAAGTATAAAAGGTCCAGGTACAAAAATGCAAGAGTTATAGCCAAGGTTAAGGTTTTTGGCACAGACAGACGGACAGACGGACGGACAGACGTGCGACCGAAGTGGGTTAGAGGGCCTTTTCTTTTGTTATTTTCTTTTGTTTGAATAACGGGCCACGGCCCCTTATTCTATTGTTACGGAATGAACTCTATTGTTTTCTTTTGTTATGTTTACCGTTATCTGGCCAGAAAAGGCCCTCTAACCCATTTCCGTGGCGCAGACGGACAGACGGACAAACCAACAGACATGACAAAAACTATATGCCCCCGAATCGTAGATTCTGGGGGCATAAAAATATTTATTTCTGCTTTAAACCCTATGGTGTCACTACTCATTAAAATCGTCTCGAAGATTCTAATGAGTAGTAACACTATAAGACTTGGTGCTTAAATGAGTGAGAAAATGTTGGATTTGTTGAGTTTACTCCCTCTTATCTCGATTGTCTGCATTGTTCATCATTTCGCAATTGTATTGCAGCAACCAACCAAAAAACGACTTAATTGGCAACTGAAATTATCCATTAGATTTTTCAGGGGTGAATGAGTTAATGCAAGTTTGACTGTGGGTATAGAACTCAAGATAAGGGGAGTTATAATTCAAAAACTACAATCTCAATTCTGCATTAGACCCTATGGTGTCACTACTCATTAGAATTGTCTCGAAGAGACAATTCTAATGAGTAGTCACACCATTGGATTTGGTGCTGAAATGAGTGAGAAATGTTGGATTTGTCCAGTTTGCTCCTTAATATCTGGAGTCTTGTTACAGCAGCAGAGCTCCAGATTAGGGAAGTATTTCAAAAACTTAAATCATTATTTCTGCATGAAACCATATGGTGTCACTTCTCACTAGAATCGTCTCTTCCAGGCACCATAGGATTTGGTGCTGAAATGAGTGAGAAAATGTTTGATTTGTCCAGTTTACTCCCTCTTATCTGGAGTCCTGTTACAGTAGTATCAGGGCTCCAGATAAGGGGAGTATTTCAAAAATTAGAATCTTTATTTCTGCTTTAAACCCTATGGTGTCACTACTCATTAGAATCGTCTCGAAGATTTGGTGCTGAAATAAGTGAGAAATGTTGGTTTTGTTCAGTTTACTCTCCCTTATCTGGAGCCCTGGTAGTATACCTCTTTTTCCAGCTGTTCTTTTGTGGGCTGCTCAGCGTGGGTCTTATTGTGCAGCTCGTCTCTCCACTGCTCTCTGAAGCAGGCCAACTGCTCCTCCACATCTGGGGGCTCACTATCCTCCTCCTCCCTTTCCTCCTCAGATCCCTTCTCATCGGCCCCAAACAGGACAGGAATTCCAGATCCCTTCTCATCGGCCCCAAACAGGACAGGAAGTCCAGTATCAGACTCCTGTACAATTAACAAGTGTGTAAATTTAGTAACCTGTCACCCCATAAAACCGCATCTTTATACACCCCATAAAACCACATTTTTATACATCTAATTTATTCCTCCAGTGTAGAATATAGTTTACAATATAAATGCAGGGTTACAGATAAGGTGCGTATTGGGGTATTTTAACAATTTAGATTGTGGAAAAGCAATTGTTTTTCCGATAAGAAGTAACAACAAGAACGGTGTCACAGTAAGTATTTGTCACTGAAATGTATTCATTCATCCTATTTGACCTCTTAATGACCTTGACCTTAGACAGGACCAAATTTGTACAGAGATTAACAGCTGTTTGAATTGGGTACAGATATGAAGTATCTATCACATGTTCAAAAGTTATGGCCAATATAAAGTTCAGTCTATTTGACCTTTAAATGACCTTGACCGTTGTTGAACATGACCCAACTTGTATTGAGCTAAAGAGGTTCTTGAGTTAAGTACACATGCAGAACATAAAAGTTCAAGGAGAGCTATTCAGTTTTATTCTTAAGTATATTTAAGGTCCCTGCAAAATTGGTCATATTCGAACAAAACAGCTAGTGTTAGGGCGATTTAAGTCGTTGTATGTACTTTTTTGCACCATTTTATGACCAGACTACGATCGCTTTGAAAAAAGTACATATCACACCACTAGGAAAATGATTAAAGTTCCTGGATCAGTATTTTTATACATCATGTAGTGTGTTTAAATGAAGATATAGTCCTTACAAAATTACCCATATATGCGATGATTTAGTGTAAACAAAATCCCAATTTTTGGAAAAAAGGCCCTGCTTAAAACTATTTCAAAATCGATCATTTTTCCATGTTGTCAAAACTAGACAGGCGACGTTTTGGAGCCATACAATTGGGTGCAAAAATCAGTGAGATGTTCCAAATACATTAATTTGTTGACTCGGCCTCCAGTCGGTTTGATCTACTAGGTCAGGATGACAAAATAAATATACTATTTAGAAAAAGAATGGTCCTGCATATTTTAAAGAATGACTTATTTTTTAGTTTAAACTACAATATAAGCATCTTTTGTAAACTTAAAAGCAGATATATCATCACCAATCAACTTCTAAATTGTGTAGAAAAATAACTGTAGTTACTATATGGTTTATAGGGCAGTTCGGAACTCCACACGGGAATCTGCTCTTCAGTAAGGAAATAAATATATACTGTTCACAAAAAGTAGGGGATATTATGGTATTTTGATACTGTATGGAAAACATACATTTTTATTGACCATTTTTATGTATATGTTACAATGATCCGTCATGTATAGATAGCATGGTCCCTAAAATTTAGAAATATCGTGCAAATTTGTGCTGCAAGTACAACTTTAAGTCATGAGGGGTAGCAAGTGGAAGTTAGCAAGTGGTAATTGTGACTTTAGTTAAGCAAAACTTTCAGAATATTTTGTTGTGTAGATGTCAAACGCAGATTCACAATAAAATTTGCAATTGGAATAATGAGACGTCAGATGTGCAGGACATTCTTGGAAAGTGTGTTTGACGACGTGATCCTCCACCTAGCACGTTATGTAAGCTCGGTGCGACAGAAAGAGTCGGACATAATCCATCAGAACACCAACAGTCATCTTATTGAAAGTATTGTGCATCGTTTCATACCTTGTTGCATCAGTAGAGATGGTCCAACACGTTATCGAGGCCGTGTGAAAATGATGACGTTAACGTAAGGACTTTGGACGCTGTTTAAAGTGCCTAAAGCCGTTATGAACAAGTTAAATTTTCGATTAAAATGTGTGAGTAAATACTTTAAATAGATTTAATATACATCAATAGGCAAGGATTTTCTAAATTTCTCGCAATAACAATATTACGCATAATATCCCAGAGCACCAGATAAGGGTAGTTTTTCAAAAACTAAAATCTTTATTTCTGAATTAAACCCTATGGTGTCACTACTCATTAGAATCGTCTCGAAGAGACGATTCTAATGAGTAGTAACACCATAGGATATGGTGCTAAAAAGAGTGAGAAAATGATGGATTTGTTGAAAAAACTACCTCTTATCTGGAGCCCTGAATTATCCCCTACTTTTTGTGAACAGTATATATACTATAACTCAGAACGTATTGACTCATGGCCGAATAAGTTTGCAATACTTATAGATCGCATAATGAAAGTAACATTTCCAAATTAATTTTATAACTTGAGAATTGTTGCTGGGATGCGAGGGAAGGATTTTTTTTTTTATCAAAACAGTATCAATACTTCTCTGATTTTCTACTCGTGCTGTCGGACAAGCAACCCTGCAATTTCACTAGTCCGACAGTCAGTTCCACTCGTATTTACAAGCAGACGAGTGGAATTTTCAAACCCTGTATCTATATCTTTCCTGTTTTAGGTCACAAACAAGCACCCACAAACACCCCCTACATTCTGGCCCCCTGTGCTTTGGCTAATAAAATAAGGAAATTTTCCAACATAAGAGTGCAGACTCAGAGCAACAGATAAGGGTAGTTTTTCAAAACTTAAAATCTTTATTTCTGAATTAAACCCTGTGGTGTCACTACTCATTAGAATCGTCTAGAAGAGACGATTCTAATGAGTAGTAACACCATAGGATTTAGTGCTGAAATGAGTGAGAAAATGTTTGATTTGTTGAAATAACTACCTCTTATCTGGAGCTCTGCAGACTAATATTTAACTTTGTTACATGTGTTGTATAGACGATTCTATTTTCGTAAATTAGACGGTCGCCATTATGAGTCAAGTGACCTAGCCGCCATTAATACGCTGCACTTTAAGCAATTGGAGAATGAATCAGTTAATACATAATATAGTGACACAATCACTAGTAATACATCATTTCTTTCGAAATTAAGTTCGCTTTAGACACCGAAACTTTTGTTTCTTCGGTTAGAGACAATAATGCTAAGAATTAGAGAATTTTATGTAAGCTGGTATAATAAGAGTTTTGATTAAATTGATCATCTACAAAACAATGATCTCGCCGCACCCATCCTTTTTTCTATACGATGAAATGAAAACGACTGATCCAAATTGTTAACGAGAAACCGCCAATGTCGGTATGGCCGGATTGTCTGCACTTTCAGCTAGATTAATAAAAGAAAAATATTTCGTAAAAATTTTCAATCCAAAATTAAACAAAACCTTATGAAGTCATGACGACATGAGTTAAACCAATTCGTAAAAAACTACATTCTTAAATTAAACAAAGCCTCATGACGTCATGACGACGTGACGTCATAGACAGTATGTTAACGTCATCACGTTGTTACCATGATCATATTGTATTTATTCCCCTGATGAGTATTAAACGAAACGCGTTGGGAAATAAAAGTTTAAAAAATCCAGTGAATGTCTTCAACTTTTTTTACTTAATTTACTCGTTCTGAGTTTCTTTCTTTTAAATATATATATATATATATATATATATATATATATGATATAGTGACTTAGTTACCCACAGCATGTGATGATGATCTAACTACAACTATACATGCCAAATTTGGTTGCTGTAGGACTTAAGCTTTGGTTAAAACTGACAGTAACAAAAAGGTAAACCAAGACGCAAACAAAAAGGTTAACCAAGAATTCTCTAAGTCATTTGGCCGTGAAATCTAGGTCACAGTGACCTAGTTACCCAAGGCATGTGATGATGACCTCACTACAACTATACATGCCAAATTTGGTTGCTGTAGGACTTAAACTTTGACTAAAACTGACACTAACAAAAAGGTCAACCAAAGTGAGGACGGATGGACAGACAGACGGACGGACGGCATTCGCCAATCTATAGACCGCATTTTCAATCCGGCCAAAAATAATCAATTACATAAAGCCTTTTTCCCGATATTGTCGTAGATCTAGTTCTTTATTCAACATCTCCGAAATGTACAATTAATATAATGTCTTTTAGTTCGGTATTTCTGACTGAGCTCCAAAAATGTTGTTTGTAAAATACACATTCCGTTCAAAAAAAATTCTCATCAAAAAAGAGTTAGCAATAAATTTCATAAATTCAGGTCAATGTTGGCTCGGTGACAAAAGTTACATCACTGTGCATGTATATTTGCAAACAGCTTAGAACAAAATCAGACGCCACTTAACTCGGCGTCTGATCATGATCCAAACTGTTTGACACTTATATTCAGATTTTATTCCGTTTAAAAAAGAATAAAAAACTTATTTTGATTTTTTTCGCAGACGATATATTTGAAGCATGGTGAGGCTTAAATTCTGCTTAAATATTTTCGTATGAATTAACATATAAAATTAAAAAAATATTCAATATATCATTAAACTTATAAAATATGTCACCCCTGAATCTTTGAATGAGCATTTTCAGCCCCTATTTGACAATATCTGTTTTGAGTTTTTTTGTTGTTGCTGTTGTTGTGGTTTTTATTTTATTTTGTTTTATATTTTTATTCGCAAAGATTAATGTTATCAGTGCAGACCTTGCACTGATTCCTATATTCAGCTTGATTGTTGTTAACAAGATGAAAGCAAAGCAGAATGTTTATAATTATAAGAGCTTAAAGCTGTACTTTCATTTTGCTTTAGAAAACAATGTGAAATCAAGACCATCACAAGATATCTTAACAAATTGTCAAGCGTACCGGACCTTAGAACAATAGACAGAATGAGTTTCGACAAGATCAACACCTTCACCTGCCATGCCGTCATCTGCTTTAAACCTTTTCTCCATCGGTAGAATCTTCAATTTTTAACGCATTTACGAAATACTTTCTATATCACTGCAGATGATTGCTTAAAGCAGAGTGCGCCCTTAGGTTCATTCTGCATTACACCGAATCTGCTTTAAGTGGTAATCTGTCTTCAAAACTAGAAACAGGCTATGAGTACAGGGTTATAACAACTGTCGTTTGCTTCTAAATTTCTCACTTTGAAAGTTATAGGTAAGGTTACTTAAATAGAACTTATATCGTTATGAGTGTCAAACAGTTCGGTTCCTGATCAGAAGCCGAGTTATGCGTCTGATCAGGATCCAAACTGTCTGCAATAACCTTTGTATATATCTATTCAGGGTAAAGCGCTAACGATTGACCCTTTATCGATTTCGTTCGTTGTGCAGCGTATTAATGGCGGACAGGGATATTGAGGAGTAGTTATCAGGGGAGATAAATCAGGCAAAACTTTAATAGAATCGTCTATTATTAGCAATGCCAAAGGATTTTTTTTTAAAAATAATTTCAGGGATATTTTGTGCTTAATGGGTAGATCTTGACCTAAACATGTATAAAAGAAACAAAAACTAATGTTAAAGTACAACGATTGAAAAAAAAAATGAAAAAAAGAAATGACCCAATCTGTGCCTCAGAATTTATTTTTTTCATTTCTCTTCAAAAAGCAACCCAAGTCTGCAATACAGTAATTAATGTGTTTTTTAACAATTTAGATATTGATATACCCCAACTGGATATTGGGGACTATATAGGAATCTTTTTTTTTTCATTCTGCTTATCCATCGCACCCGTCCGGCTATCTGTTCGGCCATCCGTCCATCCCAAAAGTGTCCCGAGCATAATTGTTTCAAAATTTCTTTAATATGTCACGTAAGATGACACAACCTGGTGGTGAGGATATATATTGGGATAACTAAATGTTGTGTAACAGTTTCCCGGCAAATTTGACATTGACCTTGACCTCTGAACTTGATTATTGAAAAATCTTGTTAAAAGAATAACTCATATTCCATATCTTCCATGATGACAAAACCTAGTGTGTCCATACATCTTAAGATGGTGACGTGTTATATGGCACTTTCAGGCCCTCTTGACCTTGACCTCTGACCTTAATTATTGAAAAATCATGTTAGAACCATACCTCATATACCATATCTTCTATGATGACAAAATGTTGTGTGTGCATACATCTTAGTATGGTGACGTGTAACAAGCCACTTTCAGGCCCTCTTGACCTCTGACCTTGATTATTGAAAAATCTGGTTCAAAGGTTAAGCATACATCATATAGCATATCTTCTATAATGACCAAACCTAGTGAGTGCATACCTCTTAAGATGGTGGAGTTACATATAACAGTTACACTTTCAGGTATGATTGACCTTGACCTCTGACCTTGATTAGGGAAAAATCCTGTTAAAAAACCGATAACCCATATACCATATCGTTTAGACTGACAAAACATAGTGTGTGCACACATCTTAAGATTGTGGCGTATCACATACCACTTTCAGGCCCTTTTGACCTTGACCTCTGACAATGATTAACGAAATATCTTATTAAAAGCATAACTCATATACCATATCTTCTATGGTGATCAAACCTAGTGTGTTCATACATCTTTAACTTAAGATGGTGGCGTATCACATACCACGTTCTATGTTGACCAAACCTAGTGTGTTCATACATCTTAAGATGGTGGCGTGTCACATTCCACTTTCAATATCTACTTTTTGTTTCATCAAATTCCGTCAAATAACGCCACAGTATGTGCATTATAATGAAAATGTGCATCAAAAAGTTTTATGTCGTTTGGGACGTCCTCATTCCTTAGCAACGGGCCAACATGTATGTAGGTGTGATCTGTTAGGTGTTCAAAGTAAACGGCCTATGCGACTGGAACTTGCACCAAATGTTATGAATCATCTTTAAATGAAATATTTTCAGTTTTGTATAATTTACATAGAATGCAAAATTAAAAAAAAACTTTAACTGTTTAATTTCTCAAGGGTACCACAAGAGAATATTGGCGATCTAGTCAGTTTTAGCACCAGTTTAAAAGTCGATGGTTAAGACTATCTGTCGAATTGCGTTGTATATCTTGTATCTATAGAGGTAGATCTAGATCTAAAGTACAATTTTTTATTTTTATTTTTGTTAATAGATCTATATGTATGTGTCAAGTACCTGTGGTTGTATACCTTATTGTATCTATAGTAGAAGTATAGTAAAAAAAAAATATAAATTTTTTTTTGGTAATAGATCTATTTGTATGTGTCAAGTACCTGTGGTATACCTTGTATCTATAGTAGATGTATGTGTCAAGTACCTGTGGTATACCTTGTATCTATAGGATAGTAGATGTATAGTAAAAAAAGGGTTTTATTTATTTTTTTTGGTAATAGATCTAGATGTATGTGTCAAGTACCTGTGGGTGCGGCCATTTTGGGAGATAATTTGGGAGACAAATTATTTCCCTTGGCTGTCGACCCCTGCATACTTTGAAACAGAATTGGAGTATGTTCACGGTCGATATCTTACTTTTTTTTGGTTGTGACATGCAAAGAAATGTTTAATTTAATAGAAAATGCTTTTTAAATAATCCCCAAATGTCTAATTTAAGACGCGCTTACATTTTTTATTTTTCACGTCTGTTTTTCAACAAGGAATCTTTCGAATGGCCTCGTGCTAAAGGTATGTCCGGTTATTTAAATCATTCGGAATGCTATTTCCGGTGTTGAGATCCCGATCACGCTATGGATAAAGGGTGTTTAAGCGACCACAAAAATACACGTATTGTCGGGTTGGGAGCCATTGCTATATACATATTCATGAGATCCCCCGAGGCCCCGCCCACTACCGGCCTTTGGCATTGCTACTATTATGCAGTCGACCTTAAATGTAAATAAATAAATAAATGTCAGCATTGACAACAAAAGTCTTGTCAACAACAACAAAAATCTGACACAAACCTAGAGATAACTATTTACTAAGCGTTCTATATAAAATGTCATATATTTGACGTTCAATGCATGCGTCAATGGAAATGTCCTGGAAGTTTTAACATTACCTGATTGATTGCACAGAAAAGTCATTTCGGTCAGGGATATTTTATGAGAGGGATATGTATCGGCCGTGATTTAGCCTAAATGGGAGCCGTGTGCATATTTTGATGACGTCATCAAAATTGGTGCACACATGTTATTCAGCCATTTCGCGATAACCGCCTTAAAACCGGCGTCGTTTTTAAGCCTGCAAATGTATCCAAGTGATTGTTTTCAACGGTTTATTGCATCGGACCTTTTGGTACGTTACTATTTATCACTACTGTGGTAATATTTTTGTGTTTTACGGTCATTTTAGTTACGGAGTAGCATTTTCATGGTTGACCTATATTCACTGAAGAGACGCGCCGGTCTCAAAATGGCGGAAAATCTCGAGAGTGTACCGCATAGGGGACCATGTTACGACTTGTTCTATATAGAAAAGAACACTTTTTATACGTGTTTTTGACAGATCATGAATTGTTATTGCCGCGTTTAAAGTTTATCTAGTCGATATATGTGATTTTGATGGAATTACAATGTCCGTAAAATGGCGTATTTTGTCACAGTTTTCGCCTTCGATTAATGGCGGGAGAAAAATAGCATGTACCACTAAGGGGACCAAGTTTCGATTGGTTAAGGATGAGATAGCACATTGAGAAACAGTGCATATCAGAGGTCTCGAATCGCTGTTGAGTTAGATATAATTTTGTAGGCTGATACATGTTGTAAACCTGATGAAAAATTAATCTGATTCTGAAATTTATGAAAATTTTGCTAAATTTACCATTTATTATAGAATTGGAGAATCTTTATTTTCTTTACTTGTATTGTAAAAGACAGAGTTTCAAAAGTTTGAAAAGCTCATAATTGTGTGCTGGTTATTATAAATAGGCTGTGAATGTTGTGGAAAATAACTGTCAATTCAGTATAGTTGCTTGTGTGGAAATTTGTTTGAATGCTGTTATGCCCTTTGTTTTGACAGAAAGATTCAACCAGGATGCTATTGAACCGCATTTGGGTGTTCAAAGACAGAGCCGTGGTTCGAATGACAACCCATCACTGCACAAGTTCAACAGTAAAAAGCAAAAAGCTAGAGTAGTTGGAGGTCAGGCTTTGGTGCCTCTGAGGGGAAACATTGTCTACAGCTAAACATACTCTATGTTGAGATGTGGTGACACTCTGTTGCAGAATTTTCCAAGACTGTACATGTGTTTAACCCATTACCCCATAATACACTTTTTTACGCCTCAAATTTATTCCTCTACCAAAGAAAATAGTTTCAGTATAAAGAGTCAGGAATATATATCATTAATATTTTTATTCCCATGCACACGCAAGCTTCAAGCAGACTGGAACCGGCGGACGTAGTCAAGGGGTAAAGCACCCGCTTACGACCTCAGGGGTTGTGAGTTTGATCCCCCATCGGACCAAGTCCTTCGGATGAGACTTTATAAACCGAGGACTGATGTATGAGTGCTTTCCACTTAGCATCTAAATAAACCGGAGAACTCTTTCGATAATAAGAGTAGGGTATTGCTCCCGGGTTTTCTGTATCCGCTCCCCTCTCTCTGGAGCGTCCAATTAACCCACACACAAGCAGACTGAAAGTAAAGCAGAATGCACATTAAGCCTTACTTTCAGCCTTCTTTTAATGGTCACCTATCTTCAATATACACTATGGTGTAACTACTTTGTAGAATCAGGAACATATATATCATCATATGATATATATGGTCCCTGGTAGATTATCTTCTCTTCGAGATGATTCTATTTAGCGGTTACATTATAGCATTTGGTGCTGAATGAGTGAGAAAATGTTGAATTTAATCAGTTTACTCCCTCTTATTTCTTCAGTGGAGGATTAAATAATGGCATATGTGTAGTTAACTACCTCTTGTGATCTGGAGTTGTGTATATGTGGGGTAAATGGTTAAATATCTTCCAGTACTTTCACTCTGTGTGTATATTAAACAGTCAAACCTGAGCAGCTGAATAAGTGTATCAAAATTTAAATTAAGCTAAAAACAGTGGATCCGCATCATATAAGCTGAGCTAGAAAGAGATGAAATATTTCCCCAGGGAATTGAAATGATTGTGTCAAACAGATCCTCTCATAGAAAACAGTTTAGACCCTGATCAGATAACTACTTAAAGAGCTGTCTGAAATGGGTATAAACTGTACACTACTATTTTTTTTTAAAAACACTTTAAATTACATTATTAGCAGGAGATAGTGGGTTATTTTTTGTGAAACTTAAAGAACTTGAATGGTAGCAAAAATGGGTGTTATAAGAGTTTGAATATTGTTAGATGCCAAATAACTAGACCCCTGGTCTATATCCAAACTGTTTGGATATATGCAGAGCTGAAAACCAGATAAGAGGGAGTAAAATGAAAAACAATCATCATTTTCTCACTCATTGTAGCACAAAATCCTATGGTGTTTACAGTTTCTACTCAAAATAATCTTCTTTTTGAGACAATTCTACTGAGTAGTAACACCATACCATAGGGTTTAATGCAGAATAAAGTGGGTTTTTTTAAATACGCCCCTTATCTGGAGCTCTGAAAGTAAAATGAACAAATTCATCATTTTCTCACTCATTTAGGCACAAAATCTTTAGTGTTACTACTCATTCGGATCGTCTCTTCGAGATGATTCTACTGAGAAGAAACACCATAGGGTTTAATTAAGAATTATGAATAAAGGTTTTGGTTTTTGAAATGTAAACTCCCCTTATCTGAAGCTGATGTGTATAGATCAATACATATATTTGAGAGAAAAAAACAAAGATTTAAATTTTTTTAAGAATCTTGTTTGTTATAACATTACAAATTTATATAGTATTTTAATTCTCAACAAAATCAATGACGCTTTGAGATTAAAACAAATATTTTCATATCTCTGTTATTTTTATCTTTCATCCCTTTCAGTTTCATTAAGCTGTCTAGTAAAAAAAACATGATATTTAAAATTATACTATCAGTTAGATCAAAGTATAATTAAACAATCAGTGAATTTTTTCCATTATTGGATTACTCTATCTAAAACCATAGACTCCTACTCTAATGAGCAAGCAAAAGCCATGTTTCTTTAATAGGTACATACTGACAGTCCAGGCAAAAAGTTGGCATGGTGCCAAAATGTAGGCTCTAAACTTAGTATGCAACACATGTATGAAATAGACATGTCTGATTGGTAAAAATCATTGTACACAAATTTGGAGACAAATAACATAGGTCATCTGACAGTTTTATTGCCCCTCAATAAATCACTGAAATATCTCTCAGGGATACAAGAAGGTTAGACCCCTACAGTGGACAGGGATTTGGCTTATCAATTATCAACAGGGCTGAAGTGTTACAGAGATGAATGAGTTAACGCTTTGAACCCTAGTCACGCATATATGTGTCACATGTAAACAGTAAACCCTTGGCGAGTACACATGTCCTATGCAAACATTGTAGACCCTGATAAGAGGGTTCCTTAAGTATCAAACCTAAAAAGTAAAAAATGGACTAGATTTAATTTTAAAACTAAAATTGTCCATTTCAGGAGGAAAGAGATAACAAATTTTCCATTTCCAATAAATACACCTTTTTATACCTTTAATTTATTCCTTCACTGAAAAAAAAAGTTCCACTTTATACAGTCATGAAAATGTATATTTCCTATTTCCTAGTAAATGATAGCTTAATTAACCCATTAACCCACATCCTGTGTCTAGTTATGAAAATAGGTGACCACCTAAAAGCAGAATGTACATGTACCTTACATAAGGCACATTTTGCTTTACTTTCAATCTGCTTTAAGCTATAATCAGCTAGAATATAGAAACTATTTTTAATTAATTTTAAGGTACATTTTTATGACTGTATAAAGTGGAATTATTTTCTTCAAAGAAGAAATAAATTAAATGCGTATTTATGTGGTAATGGGTTAAAGCAGACTAAAATAGGCTATAGGGTAAAGTGTTAATGAACTATAAATTGCATGCCTTTGAAAAATGGGTCATTAAATAAATGAAGACAACTTACGGTAGTTTTATTTATAAACGTCATGTGTGAACGGTGCATATTTAGTGACACGAACCTTCTTCATGGCTGCACTGTGAGGTATATGTGAAGTGAACCCCCAAGTATATTATAATTAAATATAATACTCAGTATTTAAAAAAAAACTCCTGGAATAAATGAAACAGATTATCTGTTGAAAACCGATCAATAACGCATAATGGACTTTAAGGGGGATACAAACAATTTTTGCTCAAACTGCGAGAAATTTATGAAACGATTTTTCGTCGCTCTTCAACGCTCGCCGCTTATTTTCTTTAGGACGTGATGGAAAATAAAACCAGATTTTACGAAATGATATATTTTCAGGAAATTACTTCTTGAAAATCGATTGAAACAAAAGTAAAGAAATAACAATACTTTAATTGAAAAGTGTACCGAAAAACTTTGTGAGCGTACAGCGAGTAAATTATGGAACGAGCTTTCTTCGGGTCGCCGCTTTTTAATTAACCGTCCTGTATCAAATAAGGGGTCGTATTACAAAATAAAATATATATTTATTAAAAAAATTCTTTTCTGCATATTATCATGTTTATGTTTTTAAATATCGGTCAATAAATGAGGAAATAACAGCATATTTACTTATAGTAGTTTTACAAACTTCATGCGTGAACGGCGCATATTTAGTGACACGAATCTTCTTCATCGTTCTTTGATAGACCACAACAACTTTGATACGTTTTATATTGAGAAATGAAATTGATACTCAATCAATATCATCTTTTTGGAACCAAACACACTTTACTTTCCTAAAATCGGTTGGTGAATAGAGAAATAACGCCATATTTACTCTTGGTGGTTTTAAAATTTCACGCGCAAATTTAAAGTCACGAATCGTCTTCGTCGCTCTTACTCTGATCACCACACGTTTTATACGGTTCATATTGAAAAATAAATTTACTATTCAATAAATATAGTCTTTTTGGAACCAAATAAAATTGACTTCACTCAAATCGGATGATCAATAGAGAAAAAAACGCCATATTTACTTTTGGTGGTTTTAAAATTTCATGCGAAAACAGCTCAAAATTAGAATAACGAATCTTGTTCGTCGCTCTTTAACTGATCACCACACGTTTTAAACGGTTTACATCGATACATAAAATTAATATTCAATAAATATAATCTTTTCAGAACCGAAAAAACTTAACTATTTCAAAATCGGTCTGTTAATAAAGAAATGACATCGATTAGAATTAAGCGTGGTTGTTGTAGTGAGCACCGGTCCGCTGGTACCCGATCGAGTGTGCCGAGAGCCAGCGAACTGCCTACGTCACGCACGCGAACTGCCTACGTCACGGACACGTCATCATCCGGGAGCTTTGAGCAACAAGAGTCACTCTTGAAGGTTACCTCTTGCTGTGAAGACGCACACTCAAGACATCTACGAACATCCAGCTCTACGCTGAACATCGGTTGGTGAGTTGACTTTATAATTATCCCTAGTAGTAATAACATTGCATAGAATTACTATATTGGTGGCAGCGATAATTCGACAACCCAATTTCGCTTTTAGTAAAACGCGCTACCTTAGCGAGAATTGTGTTTGGACAAAAGTGCCAAACTTGATATCTCGTGTTTGTTTTATTGATGAACGAGTATTTGCAGCTTACTGACGAGTAATTTTGTGATACTATTCATCTTATTGCATTGGTTATTTGTGAATATTTTGGAAAAAAGACCTTTTTCAAAAAATTATTCGCACGTGGCCGGTGCCGTTTTCGACATTTTGTATTTTAAATTACGCGCTCTGTTTTCTAATTGGAGCTCTATTTTTAAAGGCGTGCTTTTTTAATATAGCTGTGGTTAGCGATAGGGAGCGTGTTTTTTTTTTGTGTTACTTATATTTTGAATTGCCAATTTAAATCCGCAAATGTCGGATAAAGATGTTTCAGCTATAGGGTTGGCAGGAGTTCGTGTGCCAGAAGTAGCGCAAAAAGTTGCTTCTGATATTGATGAAGATTATTGGGAAACAATGCCTGATACCCGAATCCCTATTAATTATAGTCCGGTGGAGGAGCTAATAAAGATTCCGGGTATAGAGCAAAGACTTGCTAAGGCTATTGTTGCGGTCCGTGTTGGTTCGGGAAACATTAATTTGGAAATTCTCCAAACAATTGCTCGGCGTCATTTTGATGATGCAACAGTTGCTTTAATTGATTTCACTCCAAATGCGGACTACATAAATCCTAAAGAATCCTCCGAAAGTGAGGATGAAGGGGAGGGTCAAAAGTTACCCAATCCTGAATCACAAGAAGGGGAGGTAAGTGTTGAGCAAAAATTGCCGAAATATGAGGTAAAAACACCCAAAATCCAGGTTACAGAACCTACACCTATATATGCACCTGAGGTTCGTACCCCTAAGAGGGAATATATTACCTCTCCATATGTGGCCAGTAAACTCAACAAGAAGCCGGCATTCGAGGTAAGTAGGGATGAATATTCAGATTCCGAGGAGGAGGAAACTGCGGAAACTTATGTAGGAGCAATGATGAAAAAGTATCTGCCACCTCATGTGTTGAAGATTATGAAGGATTTAAGAGAGTCAAAAGTCAGGCTTGCTCAACGCGATACTGACAATGACACTTTCTTAGATTCCTTGCCTAAAACTCCAGATAAGTTACCCCATCATGATTTCTTTGATATGGGTCACTCTTCTCCAATATACCCTATTCCACCTGTTATTAAAAGGGAAGTTCAGACAATTAAGCAGCATGTCCCGGTAACAGTGCATAGGGAAAGGGAAGTAATTGACAGGATCCCAGAATCACCGGGATTTCCTTCTGGAATTCATAGGGACCCATACATTAAACCGGAATCTCCGGGTTTCTCCAAAATTCCGCCTAACATTCCAAAGGGACCATACAGTAAACCGTATGTATCTATGGAACAGGACCAATGGCTTCACCCTGCTGAACCACCTAAATTAACTCACAAATGGCTACACCCGAACTTGGAAAACCCCAAAGTTCAAATGCCAGTGCCAAAGAAACCTCAATCTCGCAAACGGGATATTATGGTCACGGTCCCTAAACACCTTTCATACGATGGCAAGGGTAATTGGAAGGCATTCCAACTGCAGTTCGCTCGTTATGCAAAGGCATATGATTGGACTGAGGAGGAGTGCTTGAATTGCCTTTGTTGGAGTCTCAAAGGGAGTGCTCTTGATTATTTTGCACTAATCAATGAAAATGTTGATGGACCCCTATCTTACCAAGAACTAGTGTCTCGCTTAAACCAACGTTTTGGCGAACTTGATATACCTGCTGCTGCACAAGTCCGTTTCCAGCAGGCTACCCAAAATCAAGGGGAAACCTTAGAGGAATGGGCCGACAGAGTCCTAACTCTTGCAGACAGGGCATATAAACATTTGCCTAATTCCTTCATCCTGGAGCAAACAGTAAACCGTTTCTGTTTAGGTATGACGGATAAGGATGCGGGTCACCATGTTTGTATGCAGGAGCCTGCAAGTGTTCACGCCGCTGTACAACAAGTACGCAAATATCAACAGGTACATTCAGCCATGTATGGTAAGAATAAGGCTGACCGTCCCAAAAAACGGGATTATGATAACAACGAACCGGTGGTAAGTCAGATAACCCCAGATCAAAAGTCATCTGTTGATTTCATGACAGCCATGCATGATATGGAAGAAAGACTAAAAAAGTCTTTAGGAGCTAGACCTAAGTTTAGGGGTGGACAGACAAGGTCTAGGACCTGTTATACGTGTGGTGAAGTTGGGCACTTTCGAGCCGAATGTCCCAAGTCTTTAAACGCAAACGGGTCAAGGAAGCCGGCCAATCCTCGACCTCAACAGAAGTAGGCCAAACTAGGGCTCAATCTCCAGAAAAGGAGGTTATCGTTGATGAGATCGTGGTTTGTCAGGTTAAGTCGGTTTCTCAGTATTCCGTGACTATCCAGATCGGTAATATTCCGGTAAAGGCAGTAGTAGATACAGCGGCCCAGGTAACAATTATATCCAATCGGATATACGATTCGTTAGAAAAACCGCCGCGCAAACAGAAAACCGTAAAACTACTCGCTGCTGGCAAAGATATGTCGATGTCTGGGTTTATTACCGAACCAGTTAAACTAAAAATTGGGGATAGGTGGTATGCTGAGAACATTTACGTAGCGCCAATCGAGCAAGACATGTTGCTTGGCTTTGATATTCTGCAGGGTACGGGTAAATCCATTTTAGATTTAGGTATGGGAGTTTTACATTTTGACGGTATGACGATTACCGTAGATGGTGATACCACTTTAGGGTTTAATCGGGTATCTCGAGTGACAGTCGCGAAACGTCAAGTTATACCGCCCAACTCGGTAGCGAAAGTAAAATGTAAAATGGACGCGCAGCTGCCAGACTACGTAGTCGAACCAGCTGGTAAATACGCGAAACAGCTTCTCATACCGAAAGTTGTACGAGAGTCTAATTCGGATCCTATCCTTTGTTTAATAAATCCTACGGATTTTTATAGGCATGTAAACAAAGGGGCAGAGATTGGTCGAGCATACGCGGTGGCCGAGGTGTTACGTGAAGAGTCCGATACATTAATCGGAGAAGACTCAGAAAAGAGTCCGGAACGTGAATTAAACACACAAAAGCGGTGTTCTAATTCGAGAAAGGCTAAACGAAAGAAAAAGCAAAAAGTACCCGAACATCTAACCAAAATGTTTGAGGACTGTAGCAAGGCGTTAGACAAGGAGCAGAGTAGTCAGCTGTCGTCATTATTAATTGAATTCCAAGATGTTTTTGCCAAAAATGAATTTGATTTAGGTAATTTTTCAGCCTTGGAGCATAAAATTGATACAGGTGACGCAAAACCTATAAAACAGGGTATGCGTAGAACTCCTGCTTGTTTTGTAGGTGAAGAAGAAGCTCATTTAGAAAAAATGCTTAAAGCTGGAGTAATTAAAGCGTCCACTTCGGATTGGGCTTCCGCTCCGGTTTTAATTCGGAAACGTGATGGAACGGTCAGGTGGTGCATCGATTATCGCGCTCTTAACGATGTGACGACGAAAGATGTATTCCCTTTACCGCTTGTCGATGATTGTTTAGATACTTTGTCAGGCAGTATTTGGTTTTCAAAACTGGATGCTAATTCTGCTTATTGGCAAGTACCTTTACGAGAACAGGATCAAAAGAAAACCGCCTTTTTAACAAAATACGGTTTGTTTGAGCATGTCCGAATGGGTTTTGGTCTTTGTGGGGCTCCTGCTACCTTTGCACGTATAATGAATTTAGTTTTTCGAGGGCTGTCTTGGAAAACTGTTTTGGCCTTTCTGGATGATATTATAGTCTTAGGTGCCAGTTTTGGGGAACATCTTATTAATTTAAGGGAAGCCCTTGGCAGGTTAAGACAATATGGCCTCAAATTAAAGCCAAAGAAGTGTACTTTCTTTCAAAACGAAATTGAATTCTTAGGGAGAAAGATTACAGGGTCTAGTTTAGAAATGTCCAATCATGACATTGAAACAGTTAAAAATTGGCCTGTGCCGTCGAAAGGAAAGGACGTTGAGAGATTTTTAGGCTTAGCAAATTATCATAGATCATTTGTTAAAGATTTTTCTAAGATATCAGGACCCTTGTACGAAGTAACTGGCCAGAAGTCTTTTGTTTGGGGCGAAGCTCAGAAAAGAGCTTTTGAGAAGCTTAAGGATGCCTTAACGACACCGCCTGTTTTGGCGCTGCCAAATATGGAGGATGGTTTCATTCTCGATACAGACGCAAGCGACTTTGCAATCGGTGCCGAACTCCTTCAAATACAAAATGGGGAGGAAAAGGTAATCGCTTATGGTAGCTTTGCTTTGACTAAGGAGCAAAGGAGGTACTGTACAACTCGAAAAGAATTGCTGGCAGTGGTAAGGTTTACAAGACAGTATCGTTACTATCTGTTAGGCAAGCCGTTTGTAGTAAGAACTGACCATTCAAGCTTAAGGTGGCTTATGAGATTCCGGGAACCACAGGGGCAGCTTGCGAGATGGCTCGAAGAGCTGGCGCAATATAACATGGTGGTTAAACACCGTGCGGGGCGTTTGCACAATAATGCGGATCCATTGTCCCGAATTGCAACCAATTCGGAGCAGTGCGATGCTTATCGTGCTGGAGTACGCCTGGGGGATTTGCCGTGTGGGGGATGTAAGTATTGTGAAAAGGCACATGAAAATTGGGCTTCTTTTACGGAAATAGTGGATGACGTGGTACCCTTGGCTAATATGAACGGGTCTAGAACTGTTTCTATGGTGTCTAAGGGTGGTCAGGTCATTCATGGGGATTACATCGAATCTGTAGGTCCAGTAGGCGACAATGGCAAGCCGGTTCTTGAGCAAATAGGGTCTGGTTGGAGTTGTACAGAACAACAAATATTCACTAAAATTGAAAACCCAAGTTTAGTGGATCTGCAAGATCACTCTGATGAGCTGGAAGTTTTCCAGAATGTGGTAAATAATATTCCATGGGAAGCCGACGGGATCAATGGTAGCCCGGAAGTGGTAAGTGTTAATATGGTTTCCACAAGAACGAGAGTAGAAATTCAGGGTAACGTGGAGACTGGATCTAATAATCCAATAGGTGGTGGCGGACAGTCAGATTCCACTGGTGCTGAAAGGCGTGTAAGTTGGGGTTTCTCTCTGGATGAGCTAGAAAAAGCTCAAATAAATGATAGTGATCTGAAGGTAATAATAGACTGGATTAAGGATGATGGGTACCCTGATGTGCAGTCTTTATTCAGGACAAGTCAGGCAACTAAGTCACATTGGCTAAATAGGGAGTTGTTTGTCTTGATTGATAAGGTTTTGTATCGGTCAGACCCCGATACAGGTGATAAACTGTTAGTTCTTCCTCAAAGTCTTAGGGAAGCAGCTATGGCAGCTAATCATAATTTGCCGTCCGCTGGTCACCAGGGGATAGCTAGGTCTCTGGAGCGAACCAAGGCGAAATATTATTGGTATGGTATGCGACAGGACATAACTAGTTATGTGACCAGCTGTGAGGTGTGCAATCAGAATAAGAAATCTGATCGACGTGGTAAGTATCCGATGTCCGAGTATCAGGCTGGGGCACCGATGGAGCGCGTATACCTAGACTTTTTGGGGCCATTACCAAAAACACCTAGGGGTCATGAGTATATTCTGATGATGGTGGACCAATTCACCAAATGGGTTGAATGTGTTCCAGTGTCAACACAAACGGCAGAACAGACAGCAAGAGCTGCTATAGATCAGTTTTTTACCAGATTCGGTATGCCATTTCAGGTATTTTCTGATCAGGGTCGAAACTTCGACTCCCAGTTATTCACTGAAATGTGTAAATTGCTAGAAATACATAAGGCAAGAACTACGCCTTATAGACCTTCTAGTAATGGGCAGGTAGAAAGGTACAATCGGACCTTGATGGATGCAATTCGTTGTTTCATAGGTAAGTCGCAAAACAAATGGGACTTGCATTTACAGCAAATTGCTGGTGCTTTAAGGTCGTCAGTGAATCGTATGACCGGGTTCACTGCCAACAAGCTGATGTTGGGTCGCGAGGTAAACACTCCGGCTCATCTGATGTTTCCGCAAGGAGCAGGTAAGGTCGAAAGTACCGAGGAGTATGTTGTTCATTTGGGGTCTAGTATTCAGAAAGCTCATGAAGTTGCTCGCAATACCCTACGAACAACCTCACGTCGAATGAAACGTGACTATGACCTTCGTTTATTGGAGCGTAGTTATGAAATAGGGGATCCGGTTTATATTCTTGATACCGCAGTATTGAAAGGGAAATGTAGGAAGTTATGCCCACCTTGGAAGGGACCAGGGGTTATTGTAACCAAGTTATCCTCTTGTCTCTTTCGAGTGAAGGTAAGAAATGCTGTCTTTGTGGCGAACCATGACCGGCTGAAACCATGTCGGGATAGGAAGCTGCCGCATTGGATCCAGCACTGGAAAAACAATCCAGAGGGAACTTCCACTGTTCGGGGGGCAGATAGGGTCTATTGTTTTTGCCGCAAACCTTGGCAAGGCAGGTTCATGATCCAGTGTGACTATTGCAATGAATGGTTTCATGGATCATGTGTAGACATTACTCCCACAGATGCCCTGGATATAGATAAGTTCAAGTGTAAGGAGTGTGTCACAAGGGCACGTCGCACTTAGTAAACCCAAGTTCTTTCTTTTCAGAATAACTACAAATAAACCAAACAAACAAATCTCAACAAAAATGAGCAACAAACAAATCAACTCTACCTGGGACTCTCAGTTAAATCAGCTGAGAGAGTCATCAGCCAAGAACAGGCTAATGAAAACGGACGACGTGACTAGGATGGCGGCTATGCATCCTAGTGGCCGACGCACCGAAGCTGAGCAGGCATTAAAGCAACAGGTAGAGATTGCTAAACAACAGGGACAGACCAGCTGGCTAAAGGCATGCGCCGAAAAACTGGACACCATGGCTTTTCAAACTAGGGAATGGTTGTCAGAAAATGTGCACCAGCTGGGGAAAAAGGCAAAGCCTGCAGAGTCTCCCATGCCAATGGGCCAAACCCGTGATATCCGTTTGAAGACCCAACCGGATATCAAGGTCATGGGAGAACACTTGGAGCTATTTGAGATGGACACGACCGAGGAGGAACGATTGTTGTTATTGTCTTCACCGGAGCCAAGTCCTACGCCGTCGAAGCCTGTAAGTCCCGTGAAGCCCATGAGATCGTACAGCGATGTGTTGGCATCAAGGCCAGCCGTTTCTTCACCTGTTGTGGTTGCTGCTCCGGTTAGCAAAGTGAGGGAGGAGCAATGGCAGCAGGTGGGGCCTGGGCAGAGGATCACAGGTGGGTCTTCTAGTCGAGAGTTTCAAGAGAACTCGAACTCTGTTAGTCAAAGAGGGAGAGGGAGGACTGTTCGACTAGGTCGCGGCTATAGTAGGAACAATTACAACAATAATCGGGACCGGTATAATGAAAGACCCTCATCTGGTAATCGACGCCCACGGTCCGTATCTGGCAGTAGAGGTTCCAGTCCTTTGCGTAAAAAACAGCATACTGGTACCCCGATCTGTCCGGTGCAGGGCTGTGACGCCAAGTTGACCAGTGAGCACGCTTTTAGTGTTCATCTCCCACTTCTATTCTACCCAACTCTACATGGCTCTGGAGTAGCAAGTAGGCGAAGAATAGCTCTAGTACACCTTCAGAGGATGGTCATAGGCACTCACAAGTCTCTCAAAGACCTGGCAGACATGGCAGCATCAACTGATGAGGAAACCCGATTCGAGGACCCTGAACCCAACCTTGTTAAGGGCATGAAGGAATTCCTCATCACACTTAAGGCCCCAACGCCGAAGAGTTTCCGGATGTATCCGAACTACGGGGGAGTGGAAACTTTACTCCACTGGAGGAGATTGCTCATCACCGTATCCATCTTATCGGAAGACAAACGGGCATCCTTCCGTGGACTCTTCGAACCGTCGCCAGAGGAAAGGGAGATGCTGCCACAACTTCCCAAGGGTTTTGACAGTCATTGCCATATTGATAGGTCATCATACAAGCTACGATGTGTGAATGATTGTCAATCTGTCATTGGAAGTCTGCCAGTGCCTATGGAAAAAGCGGTAGACATCGTGGGAATGGTGGGTGTGTTTTGTGACCCCCAGACCTATCCAAAGGTACAGGAATTAAGGAACTTAGTGAGTCAGAACGTTTTTCCAGCGGTTGGACTCCACCCCAAAACAGTGGATGTGACAGAGAAGGACTGGTCAACGCTGGAAACTCTTCTCAAACAACCTGAAGTGGTAGCCCTGGGTGAAGTGGGTTTGGACAGAACCGTGGCCTCTTCTATGTGGACAAGTCAAATACTACGTTTGGAAAGAGTCCTGACACTTCTAGAGGATCGTCACGTTCTAGTGCTCCATTGCCGCAGTGCCGGAGGAAGATCCCGCTTGCCCCAGGACGAGGTTTGGCTCACTATGTTACATATCTTGCTGTCGTCTAAAGTTAGTCACTCTCAACGGATCCATTGTCATTGTTTCACTGGCACGCTGTGGATGATGAACCGGTGGTTGGAGTCATATCCTGACTCCTACTTCGGGTTCACCACTCACGTTAGCGGCCTTTCAAGTGAGGACCATGGGGAGGTCATCGACGCCATTAGACAGTGTGCACCAAGCCGGATTCTTCTCGAAACTGATGCTCCATATTTTCCCATTGATCCAAATCTGAACTCTACACCAGCGTTCCTTGGATATTCAGCGGAGGCAGTTGGACAGATTAGGGGAGAATCCTGGCAGACAGTTTTAAAGTACACGGCAGACAACGCAAGATTCCTGTACCTTGGAGTATCCTCTGAAGGGAAGTAGTTTGGCTTACTGGACAGGAGGGGGTTTGGTGAGTATGTTGTATCTTACCCAGAGTGACTTTGTTTGGGAATCTGGATTTAGCAATCTAGTTGTTGAATAGAATCATTTTGGGTTTGTAGTAACTTTTTTATAGTTTCTGGCTTAGCAGTTACTAAGGATGGTTTGTTCATATTGTCTGGATTGGCAATCTGGCTGTTGAATAGAATCATTGTTAGTTCTGTCATTGAACTGAATAAGACGGTAAGAATTATACTCTCCTTTGTTTCACTTGTCCGGTGTGCCGGCTGAGAAAACTGGAACCAGTTAGTAATATTCAAAGACCTGGATATTGCAAAAAGGACTGACCAGTTTAGTAATATTCAAAGACCTGGATATTGCTACTTGAAAGTAAAGTCATATTTGAAAGCATAACCGAAAGCATGTCTGAAAGCATAACCGGATGACCAGAACCGTTGAATATGGAGGGGAAGAGTGTAGTGAGCACCGGTCCGCTGGTACCCGATCGAGTGTGCCGAGAGCCAGCGAACTGCCTACGTCACGCACGCGAACTGCCTACGTCACGGACACGTCATCATCCGGGAGCTTTGAGCAACAAGAGTCACTCTTGAAGGTTACCTCTTGCTGTGAAGACGCACACTCAAGACATCTACGAACATCCAGCTCTACGCTGAACATCGGTTGGTGAGTTGACTTTATAATTATCCCTAGTAGTAATAACATTGCATAGAATTACTATATTGTCTTCATTTTGAAAGCGCGCCGCTAATCGGGTACGATAGCGACCGTCTCTCTCGCTGTTAACTGATCACGTGACTTGATCGATATCGATTTTGACCTACGGCAAGGATATTTTAGTATTTCGGCCGCTTTAGAAGCCGTTACATATCCCTCTCATAAAATATCCCTGTTTCGGTATGACAACAATTGTCTTTTTCAAACTAATAATGGAAATAACAGCCCTTAAATTGTGTCTTCTTACAAAGAAAATATACCATTGTTTTCGTCTGTTGCTATGTGTAGCTCTTCAGATAAATAGTTCACGGAAGGTATATGAAATAACACAGTTAAATTGGAGTGCCCTTCTCACAGCTGCCATCTTGTTTTCGTTTTGCAATTTTACTGAAATGGTTCTCGATCTGTAAGCAGACTGTGCTTGCGCTGTACAGTTGGTTCCCATATACTGACTGGTTTAAAACTTTGATAATTCGAACGCTTTCATTGAATTGAAAACTTATGTTATCAAGCGCTCAGTTGACATGATTTACTGTTTAGCCGTTACCGCAAACCAGCCAGTAAATACTTTTTTCAGAAATGGACGAATACGCAGGTAAACACTGACATTTCCTAACGTTTACAGCCAGTGGAAGAAATAAACTTGAAAAAGTCATTTGATCCTGTGACATTATGAAATTTTACATTTTTCACAGCGAGTGTCATGCCGATAAAGCCGTACAATGTCGAAATCAAAGCAGAGCAGACATGTTGTTTATGCCGTAGTCAAGGCTAGCATTAGAAAGTGTCAAACTCGCCCCCCCTGCACTGTCATAACATGCATTTAGTTAATTACCTCATATCCAGTTTCTAGTTAACAAGACAGATTACCAGTTAAAGCAGTTTGTAAGTAAAGCAGAATCCACGATAATGTGCATCCTGCTTTATTTCAGCCTGCTTTAAATTTCACTTGCTAGCTAGGATAATGAAATAAATTCTTTAAGTTAAATGACCAGAAACATATTCATGACTGCATCTTTGTCTGTATATTAGTCATTGAAGATACCAATACTGGCTTTTATTCAACTATTGTTTTTGGAAGGGAAGACAATTAAAGGGGTACAAAGGCATATTGGGTAATGGGTTAAATTCAAAATGGAACAGGAAATCTTGAATTTAATAATTTGCAAAATCCTGTCATTCTTTTCCCTTTTGATATGAACACAAAGTACTTCATGAAGGAGAAATGAGCTGGTCCGTGATATGTCGTCTGATAGACCAATCTGTTATCAGCGTACCGGCCGGTCGCAATTGATAAACTGCTCGCACTAAATTAGAGTACCAGTGTTCGTGTTATCTTTGAAATTCCTTGGAGTTCCTGGGACTCAGTAGGTCATAAAAAGTTGAGTCCCATGCAAAATCTACTGAGTCCCAGATTATTTCCCAACTATGAAGGATTTTTGCATTGTTTATCTCTTTAAAATTGGATAAAACTATTTAAAAACATTACAGAAGTTAATAGAACATTTGAAGTGTTCGTATTTACTGCATAACCATATCTAAGCAACTTATAACTTAGCAAATGATTTTGACTGCACGCCAATGTCCGATGGAGGTGATTATTATACAGTATTCAAGTTGAGTAATAGTGAGTATAGATTTATAGAACTTACACACTGGGTAAAAATTGCTTCTCGATTGTTTACAAAAACAAATACCGCAAATCGAAGAGAAAAATGCTACCAGTCCGATACAGACAGTGATGATACATGTCACTCAATCATGTATTAATTATTTAGGGAAACCCGGATTTTTATGCCCCCGCGTCCGTCCGTCCGTAACCAGGTTAAGTAGATTTTACCGTTTCTTCTAGCATCAACACCGCTTATTCAAATGCTTAGATACTTATACAGTTGTTGCCTTGGACCATTCCCTAGCCACCAAGAATAATCCAACCTTGATTTTGACCTTGACCTTGACCTAATTTGGACTTAGAATACTTTGAATGGGCTATTTCTTGGTTAACTAGATTTTACCGTTTCGTCTGGCATCAACACCGCTTACTCCAATGCTTGGATACTTATACAGTTGTTGCCTTGGACCATTCCCTATCCACCAATATCACCCAACCTTGATTTTGACCTTGACCTTGACCTAATTTGGACTTAGAATATTTTGAATGGGCTATTTCTTGGTTAAGTAGATTTTACCGTTTCGTCTAGCATCAACACTGTAACTTACTACAATGCTTCTATACTTATACAGTTATTACCTTGGACCATTACCAACCCACCAGTAATACCCAAGCTCAGTTTGACCTTGACCTAATTTGGACTTAGAAAAGATTCAGAATATATTGTCAAGGATGCCACCGGGGGCATAAGCGTTTATTGAACGCGCAGTCTTGTTCTTATTGTAAGCAGAGACAGTGTATACACTGTCTCTGTTGTAAGCCTCATTTCAATTCTGGAGTGAAACTTGGACCAAGACAGAGTCAAGTAAATAATGACAGAGAGTCTATTTTAATTGCACTTTTAGTTGTTATACCCCCAACACTATGTGGTGGGGGCTATATAGGAAATGCCTTGTCCGTCCGTCGGTCCGTCCGTCCGTCGGTCCGTCGCATTTTTTCGGGACATTTGCCTTTTTCTTGAAAACTATATACAATACCATTTTCAAACTTGGTATATATTATCAGTGTTATATGGGGACACTCAGTGACAGATTTCATAACTCTTGCACAAAATTTGACAGAATTATGCCCCTTTATAACTTTACATTTTGTTCCTTAATATGCACATCTGGTGGAAAGGGAGATAACTCATCCTATATTATGTCAAGTGAATAGGAAGGGAGATAACTCATCCCAACTGGCCATCACACTCTGATCATGTGATCATTTCTAAATTTAGAAATAATTCCTCAATATGACATATGACATTCAGACAAACCTTGTTATGACAACAACGTCATCATGACGTCATGATGACATCATGATGCTTTGGTGATGATGCATTTGAAAAATCTAGAAAAAGCTTGTTTCTTTGTACATTTCCATCACAATAACAACAAGGAGTACAATTATAACCTGCTGTATGATTTTACTTGAAAGCCAAATGAATACACTGCAGTGACAAAACCCCTCGGGGGCATTTGTCACTTTCTGTGACACCTTGGCCATAACTTTTTGATTACTTAAGATAGAGACTTTATTTTTGGTATGTGCATTCACCTCAAGAAGCTCTTGAGTTCAGTAAAATTTGAGTTATGTCCGACAAAGGTAAAGGTCATTTAGTGGCCATTTAGCGGTTACTCTGGTGGAAAGGGAGATAACTCATCCTATATTATTTCCAGTGACTAAGAAGTGAGTAGGAAGGGAGATAACTCATCCTATGTATAACCGGGTGGTAGTTACGTTCAGGTAATGGGACGAATAAATAACTTCCAGTTTAGTTTTGTAGAGTGATTTCCCTTTTCTGTTGTGAATGTTTTTTCCGTTGAGAGTAGTATTGTCTGGATTATAAAATGTGATTAATTGATTTTCTCAGGATTAGTTCAGTGTTCTTTTCCACGATCTGGTATGTCACTTTCTTACGTTATATGAAGTCACGTATTTTTCCACGAGCATTGTCTTGGAATCGGGCGCGATTTTGTATGTCATTTTCTAACGTTTTTGAATTCGCGTATTTTTCCACGTGCGTTGTCTTGGAATTAACGATATATTAGTAATATCAATTAAACAAACAAAACGTTATATTACGTTATATTGGCGCCTTGTGACAGGGAGGTTTCCTGTGGGGGTATCAATCACCTTTAGTGATAGTTCTAGTTAAACCTACTGTCCCAGGCACGTAACAGACTTGGTCATTTTTCGTCCCTGTCATTTTTGTTGCGTAATTAGATACGATTACACCGTAAATTCGAACACAGTGAGTGTCGTACCTTGAAATTCAACCTGCTTTATCTTTTGTCACCTATTTTCAAAACTAGAAAAAGGCTACAGGTAATGGGTCAACAAAAATATTTAACCCTTAGCCCGCCAAATAAATTGTCGTCTGCTATATTTCTCGTCTGCTTCAAGTTTCAAAGTGCTTCAAAGTTGCTCAAAATTGCTGAAAATGTTGTCCGAGTGTCAAATAGCTTGGATCCGGATGAGACGCCAAGTTACTCGGCGTCTCATCCGGATCCAAGCTGTTTGCATATGGAGCTATAGTCGTGAGTGGCAGGCTAAGGGTTAATATAGTGTTGCTAATGGGAATTATTATTTCATTTCAGGAAAGGTCAAGCTTAAGGCATGCAGATACTGCAACCGCACTTTTGTGCCTGAGTCACTAGTAAGTAAAAATTATAGCACTTGATGAGAATCTTGAAGTAAAATAAATATTCTCTGTGTAGTAACCATCTGTCTTAAACGACTGACAGAGCTCTTGATAAGCGTAGTTTTTCAAAAAATGAAATCTTTAATTCTGCATTAAACCCTATGGTGTTACTACTCATTAGAATCATCTCTTCGAGACGATTCTAATGAGTAGTAACACAATATGAATTGGTGCTGAAATGAGTGAGAAAATACTGAATTTGTTCAGTTTACTCCCTCTTATCTAGAGCCCTGGACTGACTATTCAATTTTTTAGCTCACCGGGCACATAGTGCCAAGGCGAGCTATTTTGATCGTCTTTTGTCCGTCATTGTTTGTTTGTCTGTTCATCGTCAATAATTTCTTTAAACAACATCTCCTCCTAAACTACTGGATGGATTTTTACAAAACTTTGCAGGAATTATCCTTATACAGTCCTCTTTCAAAGTTGTTCAAATAACACCAGGCTGTTGCATAATTATCGAGGTCACAGGAGCTAATAAGAGATTGTTTCAATGAAAACTTCAAAAATCTTCTTATGTGAAACCACAGTACCCTGAGCTAAAGTATTTGGCACAAAGCATCATCTACAGGTCCTTTATCAAGATTAATAACAAATGACCCTGTCGCAGGGGCCACGAATTTACATAGAGTTATATAGTGAAATCTTCAAACATCTTCTTCTCTGAAATCAATATGGCCAGTGCTTTGATATTTGGCATAGTGACACTTTTAGAGGTATTTAGCTTACCTGAGCCAAAGGCTGAAGGTGAGCTATTGTGATGGCCCTCACGGTATCCGTCGGCTTGCATTATCTGTTGTCCTAAACAATTGCTTCAAATGATATCTTCTTCTATACCCCTTTACAGATTTCAACCAAACTTTACAGGAATGTTCCTTGGGTCAAGCTCTTTCAAATCTGTTCAAAGAATTAAATACAATGCAGAACTCTTGTTGTCGTGGCAACCAAAGTGAAAAGATAAGGAAATATTACAAAAACTTCTTATCAAAAACTACAAGGGCCAGAGCTTAGATTATGTGGCACATAGCGTAATCTACAGGTCCTCTACCAAGAGTGTTCCAATTATGCCCCTGGGGTCAAAATTAGTTCACCCGGGGTCACAGTTTTACATAGAATTATATAGATCTAGCGAAATTTTCAAATGTCTTTGATAGTTGGTATGGTCACACTTCTAGATGTCTTTACCACTGTTGTTGCAATAGTTTTGATCCATTGCAAATCTAAGTCACAGGAGATGAAAAAAAACTTTTTCACTGAAAACTAAAAAAGTCTTGTCTGAAACCCTAATACACAGAGCTTAGCATCATCTACTTGCTCTCTGTCCAGAATGTTCAAATTGGTCCAGAATGTTCAAATTATGTCCCTGTGGTGAAAAATGACCCGGCACCCAGGGGTCACAGTTTTACAAAAAGTTATAGAGTGAAATATTCAAACATCTTTTCTGAAACTAATGAGGCTAGAGCTTTGAGATTTGACATGCCATAGAGCAATTAAACCCTATGGTGTCACTACTCATTAGAATCGTCTCGAAGAGACGATTCTAATGAGTAGTAACACCATAGGATTTGGTGCTGAAATGAGTGAGAAAATGTTTGATTTATTGAAATAACTACCTCTTATCTGGAGCCCTGCATAGAGAATCTGTTTTCAGGTACAAGTATCATAATATGTTTGTAATTGTAATGTTTTATTTTCTAGGACAGACATGAACCCAACTGCATGAAGGTTCAGAAAAAGAGGAAAGTATTTGACCCTTCAAAACAGAGAGCTACCGAAGATCTCAGTCTCAGGCAGATAAAACAGGCCCAGAAGAAGGTAAGAGAAGCATTTGCACATGGCACACAAACCGGTCCGTCTAAAGACCCAAAACTGCCCTAAACCTCCCCAAACCACTCCAAGCCTGCCTAAACCACTTAAAAACAACCTAAACTACTTTAATTCATTCATATCTAATTAAGTAAAGCTTACAAATGGCGAATTTAAGCTACAATAATGAAAAAAAAACAAATTAAATCTGCAATGTGTTTCATTTCAAGCGGAGCAACTCATACAAAACTTAAGATAGCTATGTACAATTACTTCTAGATATTAACACATTATCCAATAGCCTGTTCCTGGTTTTGAAGACAGGTATCCACTTAAAGCAGGCTGAAAGTAAAGCAGAATGCACCTTAAGGCATTCTCTGCTTCACTTTCAGTCTGCTTCAAGCTACCATCTGCTAGAATATGGAAAACTTGTTTTCAAAAATGGTTTGGGAAGGTTTGGGGTCTTTAGACGGACTGCAAACAAACTACTTGGGCTGTGCATTGTTTCCAATGTTTAAGACAGGTGGATGCTTAAAGCAGGTAAAGGTTAACAGAGCTCCAGATAAGGGGAGTTTTTCGAAATCTAAAATCTTTATTTCTGCATTAAACCCTATGGTGTCACTACTCATTAGAATCGTCTCTTCGAGACGATTCTAATGAGTAGTAACACCATAGGATTTGGTGCTGAAATAAGTGAGAAAATCTTGGATTTGTTCAGTTTACTCCCTCTTATCTGGAGCCCTGGGTTAAGCTTAAAGGAGTTTTATGTTTTACTTTCAGACTGCTTTAACTCATTACTCCATAGCCTATTTCTAGTTTTGAAGACAAATAGCCACTGAAAGCAGATTGAAGGTAAAGCAGAATGTGCCTTAAGGTGCATTATGCTTTACTTTGAACCTGCTTTAAGATATCGTCTGTTAGGATATATAGAAACTATTCCCTAAGATACATATTCATGACTGTAAAAAGTGAAGATATTTTCTTCAGTGGAGTTAAAGGCATAAAAAAGTGTAGTTATGGAGTAGTTGGTTAAAGCAGAATAGTAGAGCAGCAAGCTCCTACAGGAGATACCTGCTTTAACTAGGCCAGACAGTATTTGATCAGGATCTAAACTGTTTAGACACATGATTTTTTTTAGAGGGAAACATTATTATCATTTTTATTGGAAACTCGTTTTTTGGACTTAATATTTTTGCTACAATTATTTTTGCTACAAATCTTCAGGTTAAAGTTTTTGGGATGAGTTGTTTTAAAGTTTAATACTTGTACTAGGGTAATGAAATTCTGTATGGAAGTTTATTTAGTGTCAAACATTGATGTATTGAAGTTTTTTGACATGTTTTGGACTTAGGGTTTTTGGCTACAAATCACTACAGTTTAGGTTAAGTTTTTTGGACGGGTTGTTTTTAAGTTTAATATTTGTGCTAGGATGCTGACATTTTGTATGGAGGTTTATTTTAGATCAAGCATTGTTACTGTGAAGTTACAACTTAAAAAAAAAAAAAAAAAAAATTGGATATGTTTTGGACTTAGTGTTTTTTGGGCCACAAATCATCAGGTTAAAGTTTTATGGGGGAAAAATCAAAGTAATTTAGGGGTCAAAAAGTAGTGCATAACTTTTGAGCAACATGTAATAGATACTTAATATTTGGCACCTGTACTCAATACTTCTCATATCATGTAGTTCTTGAGCGCTCTACAACTTAGGTCATGTGTTAGACAAAGGTCAATGTCATTTAGAGGTCATTGTGGCATCTGCAGGGAGCATAGGTTTGCACAAATACATCTTGTTTCAATAGCTTTTTGCCCCAAATCACTAGACTAAGACTCACTTTATTCATTTGATAAATTTTTTAACAGTGAGCATCAGGTGCCATGGCTTTGACACCCATTTCTAATGTGACATGTATGTCTGTTTGTCTACTACCTGGAAGTTTAGCAACAATATTTATTAACCCAGGTAACAAGGGTAAGAATTCATTACATTATCAATCAGTTTGGATCTAGATCAGGCCCGACAAAAGATTGTTGACAGATCTGGAATCCAAAGTGTTTGCTGCAAAGTATAATATCTGCAATAAAAGATTCAATTTAAGATTTTTGTCACAACTTTAATAGTATATGCCGGCGGTAGTGGCCCAATGGTTACACCATTGGACTACTGTACCAGGGGTCGTGAGTTCGATCCCCCGCCGGACCAGTGGTCTGACTAGGGGATTTTTTCTAAATCTCCGATTATGTACAGGAATGTCCTTGAGCAAGACATGTACCGCGAATTGCTTCTCTCCACCCAGGGGTTAAAATGGGTACCTGTGAAGGGTCTGAGTCGGTACTGCGGCTGCATTTGACTGCGCCATATGTTAGCAGTGCTCAATATTGTAGGCAAGATGGCTCAATGATCAGGGGAGTATATGTACAGTTGGCTGAGCGGTCATTCGAACTGAAAGTAGACTTTAACTTGGTATATTATTATTATATATGCTAACACAGCTTTAAATAAGAAGTGTATTTACAGAATAACTTATATCTGCACCAAATCCAGGCTACGTTGTAACCATTCATTAGAAATTTCTTTAAAAGACAATTCTTACGAGTAGTCACACCATAGTGGTTCGTGAAGCACCAAGGAGAACATGTTTGAAATGTTTCTGTTTTTTCTCAAGTGACTGTGACATATAGGATCTGTCATGAGTCGATGTTTAAGACAAACTGATCTCAAATGAGTCTAAAATTGAAATGTTATTAAGTGAGCCTTGGCGAGCTTAATAACTTTACTATTCTAGACGAGGTTCAGATCAACTTGTCTTAAACATCGACAAGTGACAGATTCTTTTTCTCACATAACCAACAATTTTCAGCTATTTTTTAAAGCAATATGCATTTTTATGGAACCCCAGTGACGTCGAAACGCCTTATAAATAGTGACGTTATACTGACGTCATCAAATTGATCTCACACATGTTGGAGAATGGAGACCAGGATATTGGTGATTGTTGTTCGCAACAGAAAACAGGGATAGTTATGTGAGAAAAAGGGTTAATATGCTGCGGCACTTGTTCTTTCAGGCACAAGTAGAGCAGAAGCAAGTATGAACTCTTTCCCAGACTTGATCATGATCACAACATTCCTTGATTCACTGTTATTTTGTCATTTTACAGGGCTGTTATTGGTGTTTTCTTCTGACTTGGCAGAGTTATTTTTAGATTGGAACATTCTAAAACTTTGAAAACTTTAAAAGGGATGAGATTTCCCTACAGCCAGCAAGAGACATTGATAGCTGTATTTATCGTGCTCAATATACAGTAGAGATTACTAGAGAATACATTTTTCTACCCCGTTTAATCGCAAACACAATGCACTAAACTGTGGAAATATACTTTTAGAAATTTTAGCTATTTTTTAATCTGAGTAGCAAACAGTTGCAGCCTGATCAGACACCGGGACGGGGTTACCCGGCGATGGATCTGGCTCCAACCTGTTTGCAATGGAAATAAAAGTTTTGTATATAAATGCGTTTATTGGGAAAGAATGAAAAATCAGTAAAGTTAGCGCAGCGGTCTCTTGCTGCACGAGGATTATACTTATCTCAAGTAGGAAAGTGTACGATAATATAAGCCATGTTACCTTGCTTACCTATTTACCATTATCAACTATTCTGCTCTAAGAATAACTCGGACTAGTCAGAAAAATCGGATAATAATTATGGTTATCAGAGAATCAGATAAGAGAGCATGAAATCAATATTTCAGCAGAGCTCCAGGAACTATAAAGTAAACAGAATGTTTCAGACTGTTCTACAGTAACTCTCCACTAAACCCTATGTTGTGACCACTCATTAGAATCCTCTCAAAGAGACGATTATAATGAGTGGTCACAACATAGGGTTTGGTGAAAAAATAAGGAAGTTAGTATTTGAAATACTCATTACCTTACATGTATCTGGAGCAGTTTAATTTGTTTCCAATTTATATCTGAATTATATCTTATGTTTTGACTACGGTAATTATAGGACTATAGTTAACAGAGAGAGTAAATTGAACAAATCCAACATTTTTTTCTCATATTTCTGCACAAAATCCTATGGTGTTACTACTCATAGGATTTAATGCAGAAATTAAAGATTTCAGTTTCAGAAAAACTCCCCTGGATCACTGCATGATTGTCTCCTGAGAGAATTGCCTGTTCAAATTAGTCACAACATAGGGTTTAGTGGATACACAAGGACCTCACAATTCAAACATTAACTTACTAAAGTCAGAATGTTTCATTTGAAATTCTGTAACTCTAACTTGCTTAACCCTTTACTCCATAGCCTATTTCTAGTTTTGATGATAGATGACTTCTTAAAGCAGGTTGAAAGTAAAGCAGAATGCCCCTTAAGGCACATTCTGTTTTACTTTAAGCCTGCTTTAAGCTATCATCTGCTGAAATATTGAAAATATTTTGCATGCTACAATGTTCATGACTACATGATAAATTGGAACTATTTTCTTTAGTGGAGGAATAAATTTCATGCGCTAAAAGGTGATTCTATAGGGGAAAGGGTTAAGTCAAACATACATGTATTTCAAAGTTAAAACATGGTGGTTAGGCCTGAGATATATGTGTAAGTCCCATCTAAAGCAAGTTGGAATATATAGAGGTTTGACTGTAACTGATATGCTTGCCTTATCTGGATCTCTCATGGTTATGTTATGTTTCTACATCCGTAAGTCTGTTTTCAGGGATTGAATTTAGTCAATAATAATATGTAAACCATTTACAGGATAACTAACTCGAGTTTGAACTGTTTCAGGTTTTGCATACTTATTTTATCTGTAATTTATTAAACCTTACTCCATAAATATGCATTTTTATGCATTTAATTTTTTTTCCACTTAAGAAAATAATTCCACTGTATACAGTCATCAAGATGCACCATAAGAAATGCAGTTTCAATATCCTACAAAATGGTAGCTTAAAGCAGGCTGAAAGTAAAACAGATGCACCTTAAGGTGCATTTTGATTTAACTTTCGAACTGTTTTAAGAGATCAGATGTACCTAAAACTAGAACAAGGCTTTGGGATCTGCAGCATGGGTAAGATATAGTGAAATACATTCAAAGCCCAATATCTCAAACTCACTTATGTCAAATCTACCCATATTTTAAAGTAAAAACTTGACATGTCCTCATTTTTAACTTTGAAAAAAAACAAAAAAAACTGGATACACGTATTTTCGATTTCTCCAGTTATCAAATTTTAACTATGAAATGAGGGTCAGTTTGCCTCAAGTGATTTCAAATTGACTTTCATTGATAAATGACTTAACCCTTTCTGAATTCATCATTAGCCATCAGTCATACTTATCTTAGCCTATTTCTAGTATTGTAAATAGGTGATCACTTAAAGCAGGTTGAAAGTAAAGCAGAATGTGCCTTAAGACGCATTCTGCTCAACTTTCAGCCTGCTTCAAGCTACAATTTGCTAGGATATGAAAAATACTCATGACAGTTTAAAGTGAAATTATTTTGATCAGTGGAGGAATAAATTCGAGGTGTCAAAAGGTGTCTTTATGGGGTAATGGGTTAACCTTTCTGCAGGTTACGTTAATGTCATCTGCCAACTTTGTCGTCTGTAACAACTATCAAAGTTGATTAGGAGGCATTTCTTCAGAAAATATCATTCATTGAGTGTCAAACAGTATGGATCCAGATTTGACACTGAGTTATTTGGCATGACATTTGGATCCAAATTCGAAATACCCATATTTCAAAGTTCACGTTTTAACTTTGAAATACGGGTTTGTTCGACTTAGCGTGATCAAAATTAATTATCAGCCACGTTTTAACTTTGAAATACTGATTTTTAACCGTGATTGAATTATTGAAATTCAACATTTTAAATACTGAAACTCTCGATTTAAGTGAGTTCAAAGTATAGAGTTTCGACAGTATATGAGTTATTTGTATGTAAAGCTTTCTAAAAATAACTATATCCCCTGAGTGAGAAGCTTATGACAGCCAAGTATCATCAGACTCATCATCATCATCATCAGCATCATCATTTGCAGTTGCATCAATTCAGTTTTCTTCTTCATGGTCATACTGATAACTTTAACCCATTAAGCCATACTGACTCATTGCGCAATAGCCTCATACTAACTCATTTTGACACACTTTAATCAACTAGCATGTATTGAGATGAGCTCTGATAATTGTTAATCGCTTATGAGTTAATGGGTTAATAAGCATCTGAAATGCAATGTATTGTTTCTATATGTGTCATTAAATCATTCACCCCTGAAACTTTTAATGGACAATTCCAATTTCAAAATAAGACTAGTCAATTTTTGACTATTTAGGGTTGATTTTAACAATAAATTTTAAAATGACAAACAGTCCTTAAGGAACCCTCTGATCAGGGTCTACAATGTTTGCATGGGATAAGTTTAATCCTCACAGGAACAATGTTTGTAAATGCAGAGTATACTCATACTAATAGCATCTATAGCAGCAGCAGCATTATCATCATCATCATCATTGTTTGATTCTGCATGAGGCTGCTATATCAGTACCTTTCTTCATCATAAAATTGATGATCACTTTGATTATCATCTTTCATACAACTAATGTTATCGTTAATAGCAACAGCATCTATATAGCTTTATAAGCTCACCTGGCACAAAGTTCAAAGGTGAACTATTAGGACCACTGGATATCCGTCGTCTGTGTGTAGGTCTGTCCATCCACAATTGGTTCATTAACACTCTAGGGGCTATACATTTCATCCATTCTTCATTAATGATTTTACTTGATGACAATAAATGTGGGTCATGTTAGGTCAAAAATTAGGTCACTAGATCAATTCATAGAAAAACTTTGTTAACACTCAAGAGGCTACAAATCTCATTAGATCTTTATGAAACTTGGTCAAAAGGTTTGCCTCATTGATATCTAGGTCAAGGTATGAATGTGGGTCAAAATCATTGTAGGGTAAAAAAACTAGGTCATGTTAGGTCAAATCATAGAAAAACCTTGTAAACTCTACAAGTCTCAAAAGATTTGATTGAAACTTGATCTGAATGTTGGTCATGTGGAATTAAAAAGTAGGTCACTAGTCAAATCATAGAAACCCTTGTTAACACTCTAGAGGCTAAAAATCTCATTGGATCTTACTAAAACTTAATCAAAATATTTGTCTCATTAAAATCTATGGCAAGTTGGAATAAGGGTCATGTTGGGTATGACACTAGGTCAAATCATAGGAAAACAATGATAACACTCTAGAGGATACAAATTTTGCTGTGTCTTAATGAAACCTGGTCAAAATGTTGGCCTTATTAAAATCCAGGTCAAGTTCAAATGTGGCTAATGTTGGATCAAAAACTAGGTCACTAGGTCAAATCATAGAAAAACAATCATAACACTCTAGAGGATACAAATTTCACTGTGTCTTATTGAAACCTGGTCAAAATGTTGGCCTTATTAAAATCCAGGTCAAGTTCAAATGTGGCTAATGTTGGGTCAAAAACAAGGTCACTAGGTCAAATCATAGAAAAACAATCATAACACTCTAGAGGATACAAATCTCATTGTGTCTTATTGAAACCTGGTCAAAATGTTGGCCTTATTAAAATCCAGGTCAAGTTCAAATGTGGTTAATGTTGGGTCAAAAACTAGGTCACTAGGTCAAATCATAGAAATATCTTGTTCACACTCTAGAGGTCACAAATTCGAATGGATCTTAATGAATTTGCCTCAATAAAATCTAGATCTAGCATGAATGTTAGTCATGTCTGGTAAAAAACTGGGTCACTGGGTCAAGTTTTACATGGTGTACCCAGAGCTCCAGATAAGGGGAGTATTTCAAAAATTAAAATCTTTATTTCTGCATGAAACCCTATGGTGTTTCTACTCATTAGAATCATCTCTTCGAGACGATTCTAATGAGTAGTAACACCATAGGATTTGGTTCTGTATGAGTGAGAAAATGTTGGATTTGTTCAGAAAACTCCCTCTTATCTGGAGCCCTGTGTACCTAGTTGAGTACTGCCCTAGAGCCATCTTGGCTATCTTCATTATTTCTGTATTATTTTTATCTTGCTTTAAGCAGCCACATGCGCTAAACGCTAAAAAACTTAACCTCAAGTAGTGGTCCTAATAGAGACGTTTTACTGTATATGTATTTGCAATGCTTGCACTCTCTGTACTGAAGACTGTCAGAGACAATGAACACTCATACGTGGAAATGTATCCAACCCTGACATTTAACCCATTACCCCATAGCCTGTTTCTAAATTTCAAAACAGGTGACTACTTAAAGCAGGCTGAAAGTAAAGCAGAATGTGCCTTAAGGCACATTCTGCTTTACTTTCAGTCTGTTTTAAGCTACTATCTTCTAAAATAAAGAAAATATTTCTTATTAAACATATTCAAGACTGTGTAAATTGGAACTATTTGCTTCAGAGGAGGAATGAATTAGAGGCGTAAAAAGGCATATTTTTGGGGTAATGGGTTAATTTGTCTGTTTTGCAGGATCTAAAGCCCAAAAAATCAAACTGGAGGAAGCAGCATGAAGAGTTTGTAAATAACATCCGGTGTGCAAAGCAGGCCCAGGTTGCTATAGACAAAGGGGGACCTCTGCCGCCGCCCCCACCCCCTTCTGAAAATCCAGGTGAGTAACTATGGAAATCAAATGGTTTTTTTCAGAGAAATTCAAATAGTTAAATCTTTGTTTTTCAAAGAAAACCAATATACTGTATATCCCCACTTAACTCTTTCCTCCCTGAAACTTAAAATGGAAAATTCTAATTTCCATTTTAGTCTAATCCATTTCTGACTTTTAAAGGGTTGTTTTTGTCATGTTTGGCATTATGACAAACAGTGAAGACCCTGATCAGAGGGCTCCTTTCGGAGCCCTCTGATCTGGGTCTTCACTGTTTGCATAGGACAAGTGTACTGTTCACAAGTACACTGTTTGAAAAGGACGCCTATAAGCGGGACTAGGGTTCAAAGGGTTACGGCATTACCCCCCACAGCCTGTTTATAGTATTAGATATAGGTGATCACTTGAAGCAGAATGAGTAGAGCAGAATGTGCCTAATAGGGCATTCTGCTTTACTTTTAGCCTGCCTTAAGCTGTGACCATCTGCTAGCATATGGAAAGTATGTCAAATGGTAAATATTCATAAAAAAAAGTCATCTGTCTTCAAAAATAGAAAGAGGCTATGGGGGAAAGGATTAATACAAGTTCCAGGATTCCAGATAAGCGGGAGTAAACTGTACAAATCCAACATTTTCTCACTCATTGTAGCACCAAATCCTTTTGTGTCACTACTCATTAGAATATTCTCAAATAGACAATATCAATTAATAGTTACACAATAGGGTTTAAAGCAAAAATAAAGATTTTAGCTTTTGAAATATTTCCTTTATCTGGAGCTCTGACAAAATTGACTGTATAACTGAACTTTTTTAATCCTTTACTCAATAGCCTATTTCTAGTTTTGAAGACAGATGACTACTTAAAGCAGGTTGAAAGTAAAGCAGAATGGGCCAAAAGGCACATTCTACTTTACTTTCAGCCTGCTTTAAGCTATCAATTTCTAGAATATAGAAATATTTTGTATATTTGCATAGAGGACATGGAGCTCATATTGAGGGAGAGATGTCTGTGTTGGTATGGGCACGTTGAACGCTCCACTGGAGCAATCAAGTGCGCCAGAGACATGAAAGTTGCATGAGCCTGGGAGGGCCAAGATGTCATAGAGAGAGCTGACTGTAAGAGACTTCAAAGAATGGGAACTTGCAGCTGTTGACCCACATGATAGAAAAGTCTGGAGATCCTGTGTAAGAACTGCCATGCATGCAGCTAGCCAGTTACCTAGAAGGAAGCCAACTGTTGTGGCTAATGCTCCCACCCCTGCATGTTTATAAAAAATATGATGATGATGATGATGATGATATAAAAAATTATGTTCATGACTGTATGAATTGGAAATATTTTCTTCAGTTAAGGAAGGAATTAAATGCACTAAAAGGCTCTTCTATGGAGAAAAGGGTTAAGTGTGATATTGTGACACCCTTCTGTATTTCAGACTACATAATTTGTCCGTATGGTGTGAGGCGTTTCAATGTGAATGCATTGTAGACTCAGGGCTCATGATAAGAGGGGGTAAACTGAACAAATTCAACATTTTCTCGCTCATTTCAGAACCAAATCCTATAGTGTTACTACTCATTAGAATCGTCTCGAAGAGTAATGAGTAGTAACACCATAGGGTTTAATGCAGAAATAAAGATTTTAGTTTTTGAAGTACTCCGCTTATCTGGAGCTCTAGATCTGGTAGACTGTATAACTGAAACATTGTAAGTGTGATAGTGTGACACTCAATCTGTATTTTCAGACTACGTCACGTGCCAGTATTGTCAAAGACGTTTCAATGAGAAGGCAGCAGATAGACACATTTCTTTCTGCAAGGAGCAACAGAAGAGGCTACCACTGAAAGCCAAACGTGAGCCAACTGCTCAGGAGAAAGCAAGAGCTGCTGCTACCAAGGTTTGCTATCAAGTAGCTTCAACCCATTACCCCATAGTCTGTTTCTAGTTTTTAAGACAGGTGAACACTTAAAGCAGGTTAAAAGTAAAGCAGAATGTGCCTAAAGGTGCATTCTGCTTTACTTCAGCCTGCTTTGAGCTTAAATATGCTTGGATATAGAAAAATATTTCTGGTGGTACATTTTCATGACTGTATAAATTGGAACTGTTTTTTTTTTGGTTAATGAATAATTTGAATGCGCTAAAAGGGGCTCCTATGGGGGAAAGGGTTAACTCTCTACTTTAAGCTAGCATCTGCTAGGATATAGAAATGTTTTCTTATGTGAAATGTTCATGACTGTCTAAAATGGAATTTAGTTTTTTTCGGTTAACCCATTACCCAATAAAAACGCCTTTTTACGCCTCCAATTTATTCCTCCACTCACGGCACTGTAGAAAATAGTTCCACTTTATACAGTCATAAATATTTACTAGGAGCAATATTTTATATATTTTTGTAGACAATAGCTTAAAGCAGGCTGAAAGTAAAGCAGAATGTGCCTTAAGGCACATTCTGCTTTACTTTAAACCTGCTTTAAGTGGTCACCTATCTTCAAAACTATATACAGGCTATGGAGTAATGGGTTAATGAAAAATTTGAATGCGCTAAAAGGTACTCCTATGGGGGAAAGGGTTAACTCTCCTGCAATTAGCATGTATTGATATTTTTGAAAACAATGCAGATCCAGGTCAGACAGATCATGTTTTCCTGCACTGTTTTCATATAGGATCTGTCTGACATGGATCTCAGTCTTCAATTTTTGATATGGACAATTTTCCTTTGCAATATACCGCCGCCAACGAAGTTGATGGGGGTATACTTGAATCACCCTGTCTGTCGGTCCGATGTCTGGTGTCCGGTTGGTGTCACCAAAAATCTTGTCTGGCGAACTCCTCCTGCAGTTTTAATCTCAGGGGCTTGATACATGGCAGACATGTTGTTCATGAAATATAGATGTGCAAAAGGCACATTTTATGTCCCTATGATCTTGACCTCTGACCTCGAAGTTGAGAAGATCTTGTCCGACTTACTCCATAAACTTTTATCTCTAACATTTGCATGCATGTTAAACATAAGGTTTGGATGGGCAAACCCCTAATTTGAGGTCTCCGTGACCTTGACCTCTGGCGTTGATAATGTGTTACGGCTAGGGTTAGTAGTGTATATCTTGTCCTTCAGTTTCAACCTCAGACAGTTGTTACCCTGGCATACCGGTAAACCTTAATCATGAGTTGTGGATGTGCAAGACACAAATTTCATGCCCAGGTGACCTTGACCTAGCCTTGAAATTGTCTGGCAAACATCACCTTCAGTTTTAATTACAGACACTTGATACTTCACAGTATTTTCATGAATTTTAGATATTAATTAAAAAATATCTCAATATTAGCAGGTTCATGCAGAACAAGTGATACTTCTTTTTATTAATTCATGATAAGGAGAATGTGAATCTACCTTTCTCTAACTGAATATTCATATATAAAACTCCAAACACCTGTTATCTGACCTTGACCTAGTGTGGTCTTAGACTATTGTAAATGGGCTATTTCTTGGTTGTAGCTAATGAAGTTCAATGTTTTTCTGGAGGACGCACATACTTCCAACTTTCTTTAGTTCAAACATACCCATATTTCAAAGTTAAAACGTGGCATAGCCACGTTTTAACTTTGAAATACGGGTATGTTCGACTAAAGCGAGATCGACTTATCGAAATTCAACTTATTATGTACTGTTACGATTGATTTAAGCCAGTTCCAAGTATCGAGTTTTGACTGCATTTGTTGATTTTACAGTACCAGCCACCAAAACCCAAAGTCAGAGGGCAGCCAGCTGATTCTCCATCCTATAGTGACGGCAATAGCAGGGGAGGTTACTCTAATACTCCACCAAGGAGCAGGGGAGGGGGCTACTCTAATGCACCGCCTGGTAGGGCTGGAGCTAGACAAGGTATTTATGATAAATTTAATTTAGGTTTCTGTGATGGTGTTTTTAATTTGTTTGCTTGTTAACCCTTTCCACCCTGAAATTTCAAATGGACAATTCTTGTTTTGAATTTAGTCTAGTCCATGTTTGCTCTTTAGGATTGATTTTTACAATATATGTCAAAATGATAAACAGTGTAGACCCTGATCAGAGGGCTCCTTAAGGAGCCCTCTGACCAGGGTCTACACTGTTTGCATAGGACAAGTGGACTCCTCACAGGTACACTGTTTGCAAATGACGCAAATATGCGTGACTAGGGTTTAAAGAGTTAAGCCACCCTTAGCAATTAGTCAGTGTGGTGAACTCTGTTTTACCCCTATTTGTCAATCTGTTCATTCTTCTGTTTGTTTATCCATAGATACGCTACATATACATGATACTTTGTCTGTCTATCTACTCCTGTAGTTCTAAAGCTACAACCATAAATGTTTACAGGCTGTTTTCATATACATATAGACCACAAATATGCATATCCTCAGAATTTTGATATGCCTCAACTGTTTTCACAGAATTGATGCCTCAACTGTTTTCACAGAATTGCAGTCTGTTGAGCTTTTTCAGTATTTTACATATACAATACATGCAACTAGGGGGTATCATATGTGTCATGCAGACACACCCACATCTCTAGGGGGGGGGGGGGGTTTCATGTTTTATTTTTGTTTTTGTTTTCATGTTTCATTTTTGTTTTATTTTTCATAACCCCTTCATCCCTAATGAGTTTATTCATCATTCACAAACAATATACCTGTGAAGTGTATACATGTCCTATGCAAACAGTGTAGACCCTGATCAAAGTGCTCATGCAGGAGCCCTCTGATCAGGGCCTGCGCTGTTTGTCATTTTGCAATGTAATGTAAAAAATCAACCCTAAGTAGACAAAAATGGCCTTGACTTGGATTCTGGAATTATTCTTTAAAAGTTTTAAGGTAATGGGTTAAAGATTTATAATAAAAGTAACAGTTTTTATTGAAAAAATCAGTATGTCATTTTGTATTTGTATTTGTTGTTTTTTAACCCTTTCACTGCCGTATTTGTTGTCTATTTTAATCATTTAACCACTCTAAATTGTCTGCATTGTCTCTTCTAGTTTCAAAGTAGATTTTAGGCTATTTGAATGAGTATACATTGCTGTGAGTGTCAAACTGTTTTAATCCTGATCAGATTATCAATACTTGCAGGGCTCCAGATAAGGGGAGTATTTCAAAATCTAAAATCTTTATTTTTGCATTAAACCCTATGGTGTGACTACTTATTAGAATCGTTTCTACCAGACACTTCTAATGAGTAGTCACAACATAGGATGTGGTGCTGAAATAAGGGAGAAAATGAGGGATTTCTATAGTTTAATCCCTCTTATCTGGAGCCCTGACTTGTAGTTCCATGTAGATCTGGTATTATTTATGTCTTTGAAAACTTAGCTTTACCTTTTACTCAATAGATACACATTTTTAAGCATTTAATTTATTCCTCTACTGATGAAAAAAATTCCAACTTAATTACTTATACACTATACAGTCATGAACATGTACCAAAAGAAATATTTTCTATATCCTAGCAGATGGTAACTTAAAGCAGGCTGAAAGTAAAGCAGAATGTGCCTAAAGGCACATTCTGCTTTATTTTCAACCTGCTTTAATAAGTCACCTGTCTTTAAAACCAGAAACAAGCGATGGGGTAAAGGGTTAAAAAGAAATGAAAAAGCAGAAAAAGTGCAGTTCAGACTAGCTACAGCCACTGTGTTGAAACTGCATGATCTGATCAGGATCATCATAAATTGTCATGCATCAGCATTTCTCTTCAACAACCTCATTGTATAAACCTTTTATGCCTGTTACATTGTTTTGAAGACAGGTGACCACTTAAAGCCGATTTAAAGTAAAGCAGAATACACCTTAACCTTTTGCTCCATAGCCTGTTTCTAGTTTTTAAGAAAGGTGACCACTTAAGCAGCCTGAACATAAAGCAAAGTGCACCATAAGGTGCATTTTGCTTTACTTTCAGCCTGCTTTAAGCTACCGTCTGCTTGGGACATAATATATTTCTTATCATGCATGTTCATGACTGTATAAATTGAAAATATTTTTTTCATTGGAGGAATAGATCAAAGGCATAAAAAGGTATACATGTATATGTATCTAGGGATAATGGGTTAAAAATGGTTCTGTATGAAATATTTTCTACATTCTAGTAGAAAATAGCATACAGCAAGATGAACAGAAAGCAGAATGTCCCTTGAGGTGCATTCTGCTGTACATTCAACCTGCCTTTAGTTGTCATCGATCTTCAAAACTAGAAACAGGCTATGGGGCAGAGCACCAGATAAGGGTAGTTTTTCAAACACTAAAATCTTTATTTCTGAATGAAACCCTATGGTGTCACTACTCATTAGAATCGTCTCTTCGAGACGATTCTAATGAGTAGTAACACCATAGGATTTGGTGCTAAAAAGAGTGAAAAAATGTTGGATTTGTTGAAAAAACTACCTCTTATCTGGAGCCTTGTATGGGGTAATGGTTTCAAACAGTCATCTGCTTTGAAAATGGATTTTTAGTGAATTACTATGTTTTCTATATTATACAATAACAAACTTGTTCCTTGTCGTGCTTTCAGCGGCCAATGATAATAAAAAATCAACTAAACCGTCGCAAGAACCTCAGAAATCAGGTTCTTGCACTCTGTTATGACAAGGTATATTAGCAAGTTGTCAACACCTAAGAGAGTTTATTTTTGGTCAGGCAGTTTACATGAAAAGGCTCAGCACCTAAACCATTGAATGCAAAATTCAAAAGTTTTCAAGATACAGTCATAACTCGATAATTTGAACTTGATTTAGTTAAAACAAACCCATATTTCAAAAGTTAAAACGTTTCGACTTAGGCAAGATTTGTTTATCTAAATTAAAGTTTTTAAATTGATTTAAGCAAGTTCGAAGCATCAAGTTTCGACTTTGAGTGCAATCAGTTTGGATGCCAAGTCAAGTTAGCATCCTTTACAAACACTGAATGTGTAAAGAAAAAACTTGCCAACAGGAGCCAATATTTGTCCCTTAACCCTTTACCCAATAGACACGCCTTTTAGCCCATTCAATTTATTCCTCCGCTGAGGAAAATAGTTCCAATTTATACAGTAATATGAAATATATGGAATATTTTCTTTATTCTACCAAGTGGAAGCTTAAAGTAGGTTGAAAGTAAAGCATAATGCGCCTTAAGGCACATTCTGCTTCATTTTCAATCTGCTTTAAGTGGTTACCTGTCTTCCAGACTGAAAACTTAAGTGTTCTGTACATATGGTACTGGAGTACATATTGTCATGAGTATTTATCTGTAGTCAAAGTAAATACCGTTGTACTGTAAAATAAAAACCACAATATTCAACTCTGCAAAAAGAGGCTGGTAATATTGACTTCATGAGCTACTAACCAAAAATAAAGTCTGTTTGGTTTGTAGAAGTTTTTCTTGCCAAGTTATAACAGTTTCATCCATGCTATTAGCAGAGCCACTTTAGCCGAGTTTCCTCAACCAAAGCACAGATAAGAGTGAGGAAATGCAATATTTTTCAATTTTTCGCTTATGTTTAATCCAAACTTTATAGTGTGACTACGCATTAGAATCGTGTGAAAGAGACGATTCATTCTAATGAGTAGTCACACAATAGGGTTTTGAGCAGGTATAAAGATTTTAATAATTATATAATTATAAACTGCTCTTTTCTTTGAAAAGGCCCTTAGAGGTCGACATATTAGAAAAGAGCAGTTTATACATAATTATTATTTTATTCCCTATCTGGAATATTGAAAAAAAAATTGTAAAGATAAATACTCCCCTTATCTGGAGCTCTTGTCAACATTCTATACAGTAACAGTAAACTCCAGATATGATCACCACTCAATAAATCCATTACCCAATAGCAAGACAGATGAACCCTTAAACTGCTTTGAGCTACAATTAGCTAAGATATAGAAACTATTTCTTAAAGTCCATATTCATGACTGTATATATTGTAACTATATTCTCATGTGGAAGAATAAATTCAAGGTGTAAAATGACACACATATAGGGTAATGTGTAAATAAAAGACAACCTTTTGCTTTTTAACCCATCAACCCATAGATACACAAATTTTTACACTTTAGATTTATTCCTCTACTGAAGAAAATAGTTCCATTTTATATAGTTATGAATGTACAACATAGCAAATATTTTCTATATCCAAGGAGATGGTAGCTTAAAGCAGGCTGAAAGTAAAGCAGAATGCACTAATATCGTCTATAAGGCTTATTCTGCTTTACTTTCATCCTACTTTAAGTGGTCACCTTTCTTCAAAACTAGAAACGAGCTACTGAGAAAAGGGTTAAATGTTCCTTGATGAGGTTTCTATTGAATGGTTATTATATATGGGGCTTTTCTGTATGACTAAACTTCTTACATCTTCCTGGTCAGAAGTCCTTTAACCCATTATCCCCCCCCCCTAAATACGCATTTTTACGCCTTTATTTTTTTACTGAAGAATATGGTAGCTTAAAGCAGGTTTTGAAGATAGGTGGCCACTTAAAGCAGGTTTAAAGTAAAGCAGAATGTGCCTTAAGGCACATTCTGCTTTACTTCCAACCTGCTATAAGTGATCACCTATCTTATATAATAAGAAACAGGCTATGGAGTAAAGGGTTTAACCCATTACCCAATAGCCTGTTTCTAGTATTGAAGATAGGTGGCCACTAAAAGCAGGTTTAAAGTAAAGCAGAATGTGCCTTAAGGCACATTCTGCTTTACTTTCAACCTGCTTTAAGCTACCATATTCTAGTAAATGGAAATGATTTCTTATGATATATACTCATAACTGTATAAATTAGAACTATTTTCTTCAGTGGAGAAATAAATTCAAGGCATTAAAAGGCATATTTATGGGGTAATGGGTTTAAGTACTACAGTGGAGAAGACATTATTCTTTAATCAAAACTAATTGCAAATACATTGCAACAGAATGTGGAAAATGACCTTTTTATTAAATTTCTTACTGTATATTTTTATTCTGAGTGGCAAACAGTTTGGAGACTAATCAGATGATGGGTCACCCGGCATCTGATTTGGCTCCAAACTGTTTGCAATGGAAATAATTGTTTTAGCATTATGGTGTTTATTGGAAAAGAATAACATCTTCTTCTCTGTACATTACTGCTTCTAACATTTTAGCTTCCTTGGATAACAAACAAGCCTAACAAGGTCTTTATTCAACTTTAAATACAATACAATAACACAGTTGAACCTTTATTAACCCATTACCCCATAAAGATGCCTTTCTACGCCTTTGATTTATTCCTCCACTGAAGAAAATATTTCCACTTTATATAGTCATGATCATGTAACATAATAAGTAGTTTCTATATCCACACATAAGTTAGCTTAAAGTAGGTTGAAAGTTAATCAGAATGCCTAAAGGCACATTCTGCTTTACTTTCAGTCTGCTTTAAGTGGTCATCTATATTCCAATACTATTTGCATAAGAAAAATGCACTCTTCACAGGTACACTGTTTCTCAAACTGTATTCTGTGAAGAGTGCACTTTTTCTATGCAAATGGTGAAAACCCACATCAGAGGACCCTCAAGGAGAAGTCTGATCAGGGTCTACTTTGTTTATTGCAAAATTGATTGACAAAAACAACCTGAAATAGTTCAAAATGGACTAAACTACATTGGAAACTGGAATTGTCCATTTGAAGTTTCAGGGAGGAAACGATTATAGACAACCATGCATCTTCATTCAGTGGTCATTTAACCCTTTACCCCATAGCCTGTTTCTAATTTTGAAGAGGGGTGATCACTTAAAACAGGTTAAAATTAAAGCAGAATGCATCTTAAGGTGCATTCTGCTTAACTTCAGCCTGCTTTAACCATGGAGAAAGGACAAATGGAGAAGTATCCGGCCTGCTCGCGATTTATCGTGTCGTTCAATCAGCGGCGCTCGCTGGCGGCTAGAAAACAACGTTTTTCCGAAAGTTTGGTGTTAATAGAAATGCTTTTAATGTTATCTTTTCGTTATAAATTTTAATACAGATGTTTTATTAGACCATGATCTCACGACTAGTACAAAATTTGAGGCGATAGCTTATAATTTGTTTGTTTAGTGAGGTTTTGAAAATGAGAGAGAAAACGTACAGTACTGTATTTTCCGTTTTTCCTACGAAAGTTTGGTGTTAATAGAAATGCTTTTAATGCTATCTTTTCGTTATAAATTTTAATACAGATGTTTTATTAAACCATGATCTCACGACTAGTACAAAATTTGAGGCGATAGCTTATAAATTGTTAGTTTAGTGAGGTTTTGAAAATGAGAGAAAAACGTATTTTTTCGTTTACCTACGAAGTTTGGTGTTAATATAAATGCTTTTAATGTCATCTTATCGTTATAAATTTTAATACAGATGTTTTATTAGACCATTATCTTACACGTAGTACAAAATTTGAGGCGATAGCTTATAAATTGATAGTTTAGTGAGGTTTTGAAAACGAGAGAAAAACGTATTTTTTCGTTTACCTACGAAGTTTGTGTGTGTCTATATTTCTCTGCCACTGTCTGTATTTATGTCTCTGTTTCTCTTTGTGACTGTCTCTCTGTCTGTCTGTTTTTCTCTTATCTCTGTCTGTCAGTCTCTCGCTTCTTCTTTTCTGTCTCCATCTTTCTGTATGAATGTCTGTCTGTCTCTCTGATGATCCTCATGCGGAGAAAAGGTAAAGTGTGTCATAAAGAGCTTAATTTGAAAAAGGGGTAAACTATATTTCAAGAGACATACTCTATGAATCCGACATTTTTGCAGCCTGGTCTGGATTACAACTGTTTGCAATTGCAATAGTCATCATGTTACTGATATTCAGTAATGAGAGGGTTAATCCAGTCATCAACCAAACCAGGTGCATTGATGTTGGGTTTTTTTTGGGTTTTTTTTGTTTTTTTGTTTAATTCAATTCTATTATCTTTATTTTTTGTGATTTGTATAATATATAAACATCATGCGGTTACAGAAGTCAAAAACACATGTTCAAGTTACACGCACGGGTAGCATTGATCTTTTTCATTAATGTGGCAACCCGCTGGTGTCCATCTTCATAGATAATCGGCATGTTCAAGAAGCATGGACTTCATGCTGGGACAGTTTTATGACGCTGATAATTGTCCTGCTAATTTGGTGCGGGTTCTGTATACGGTTACGTAATGTGTCACATTCCTTTGTGATGTGTAATATGGTAGACATTTTGTAAGTAAATAAAGCTAAGGACGAGTGTCAAACATTCTGGATCCAGATCAGACGCCGTGTTACGCGGCATCTGATCTTGATACAAGTTGTTTGCAAAAAAAAAGTAAAGTCGCGATCAGCAGGCAAAGAGTTAAGCAGTCAGTAAAATAGATTGCTTAAGGCATTGGCTGCTTTATAATTTACTCCGTTATATAAGACATAAGTAAAGCAGAAAGAAACGGAGATCTCATGTTATCATGTTTGCAATTAATTTCTGAAGATAATGCAAACTGTTACCTCTTTCATAGAAATGGGACGGATAATATGTATATTTTAGTCTGGATGTAAAACTAACCCTAAATTCATTTTTTTGAAGTAATATGTTAATAATTCTAATTTTCCTTTCAATAATAATAATGATCACATACGACATAATAATACAGTTACAACTTTGGCCGTTTTGGATTTTGGCCGTTTGACGCGCACTCCTTTCAAATGTCTCTTTACATACAAAATGGATTTTTATTTTTGCTTCCAAGGAAATATCTCCTCCATGTAGAACATTGTAACAATGCATGAACACATTTTTAGAAGTTTAGAAGTTTGCTTAAGTTTTTATACGGAAGGAATTCTTTTCTTACGCGAGTTGGTCTAGTCATTTCATTAGCCAGCAACCTTTGTAGGTCATCATTACTTTTTTCGCTTCAAGAAAAACCCTGGTATTTTAACAACCGAAAGATAAGTGTCACGGCTTTATATCAAGACCTTTTTTTTTTAAATATATAATATATATCGGACGAAAATTATGGATTAAATTCAAGTTTTTGAAACGGGACGTAGTATATATTTCGCGATCGCCTGCTCTCGTTTATTGACTATTTCATTTGGCCATCGCTCTTTAACTCGCCATAAAATTTGTCGATTTCGAAAATAAACACTTGCATTTTTACAACTGAAAGAAAAATATCTAAGCTTTCCTTTAAGACCATTTCTTTGAAAATCGGTGGAAAATTGAGGGTTTTATGAAAGGTTTTGTAACGGGGCGTGATATATTTATGCCCGAGTGCTTGCTCCCTTTTATCGGCAAATTCATTTGGAAACCACTCTTTAACTCGCCATAAAACTGATCAATTTTAAAAAATAAAATCTGTTATTTTTACAAGTGAAAGATAAATATCTTAGCCTTCTTTTAAGACCATTATAATGAAAATCGGGTGAAAATTAAGGATTTTATGTAACTTAAACTAACAGTAGGTAACCATTCAACACGATAAAAAAACGCGATAGCCCGCTATCGGCGTACCGGTGCAGTTGAATTATCGATCGATTAAGCGTTATCGCACATACAGGTAACGGACGACACCATTTTCGGGAAAATGCAGATTTGAGTATAAGTAACTTCTCCATTTGTCCTTTCTCCATGCTTTAACCTACAATCTGCTAGAATATAGAAAATATTTCTTATGGTACATTTTTATGACTGTATAAATTGGAACTTTTTTCTTTAGTGGAGGAATGAATTATATGTGCTAAAAGGTGCTTTAATAGGTTAATGGGTTAACATAAGTTTGACTGTACCTGAACTTTCTCACAGCTCGCTCTCAGTAACACCATGCAATACTTGAGATAAAATAACATCAAGATTTAAGTACAGTAAAACCTCTCTATTATGACCACTAAATTGCGTTAATTACATGTATTAGGTATTTACGACAGGTGGCCGTTTAAAGCAAGGTGACATGTAAACAGAAAGCTCCTTTAGGAGCTTTCTGTTCTACTGTCACCTTGCTTTAAGCTGTCACCTGTCTTTTATACAATCATTTAGACTTGGTATTACGATAGTGGTCATTATAGAGAAGTTTTACAGTATTTGTAATAGATTCCTAATCTGGAGCTCTCTGAATATACAATTAATAAAATGTCTATAATCAATTAAATGCTAACAAGATAGAATGTTTGAGACACATAAGTTTCAGGGTAACTGGACATAATAATCCCCCATCCCTTGACAAAATCCCTCCCAGGGCTCTAGATAAGCGGCGTATTTCAAAAACTTAAACCTTTATTTCTGTTTTAAACCCTATGGTGTCACTACTCATTAGAATCATCTCAAAGAGACGATTCTAATGAGTAGTTACACCATAGTATTTGGTGCTGTATGAGTGAGAAAATATTGGAATTTGTTCAGATTACTCCCTCTTATCTAGAGCCCTGAATTCCCTCGAGGACAAAACCCACCCTTACATAATTATGGGAACAGAACTAGTATCAGTGTTTATCTAAATACATTCAAACTTGCATTTAACATGCTTATTAAAAAGAAAACCTATTTGCAGTCTTTGGGACAAACGTTTGTTTAATGTAGAATAAAAATAAAAGCTTTCTCCATAATATTAGCTCACCGGAGAATGTCCAAGAGAGCTTATGTTTTCACCCAGGTGCTAGCATTTTCTGTTACCATTCCTGATAGCAGTTTTAAGAAAGTGTTCATAACTTCTATGCCCTTTGACCTACAGCTTTCAGATTCAGACCACACATACCTTAAAACAATACCTTTCCATCCAAGTGAAAATGTCTACCCATGTGAACCCGACCGTGTCCTCAGTCTTTGCTTTTGTGTTTCCAAATGTGCCACCTTAGAGTTTTGTTGTCTTTTGACAAGTCATGTTTTACCCTGTTTTAACCCATTTGCAGATGAATATGCCTTTTTACTCTTTAAATTAATTCTTCCCTTGAAGAAAACAATTCCATGTTATGCAGTCATGAATATGTACCTTAATAAATATTTTCTATATCCTAGCAGATGGTAGTTTAAGGCAGAATAGTTTCAATCCATATTCTAGATGATGGTGGCTTAAAGCAGGCTGAAAGTAAAGCAGAATTTCACCCTGCTTTAAGGGTGTATCAATGTCATGAATTTGGGAACTTTTCAACGGACATGAAAACACTCTATGATGGTTTTGTATTGAAGAGCTATTTAAGATGAATGAACAAATAGAAAAAGTGTACATTTTGGTGAACAACAGTTGGATTTACGGCCATGTAAAATTTACCCCACCCACTTCCTCTTATTTTGTCCTTTTCAAACAGCCCGCTTCAATAAAACCCATTTTAAATGAAAACAAATATGATAATTTGGTTTTGCGTTATTTATTTCCTATCGATGGTAGTATTTCTTCATACAAAAACTAATTTAAGAAAAAAAAGGCACCAAATGTGAAATTTATAAAGCTCTAGATATCATCGGTATGGTACTTTTTTTGAAATTTTGTAAGGGGCGATAACTCTTTTTACTTTAATAACTCAAAATTTTCAACACTGACCTTTCAATTTCTTTTCATATTTTGAACTGCCTTAGTATGGGCTTTCATCTGGTAGAATATAAGAAAAAGTTAAATACTAGAACTATTTCATTTTCAAACTTTTTTACCTTGTTTTCATAAAATAAAAAATCTAATAAAATCATGCCCTATATAAAGCATATTTTTGATATTCAAGGATCCATATTGTTCAAACCTGGTGCCTGCTTTTTTTAAATTTGGTTTATATATGTGAACATACCACCATAGACATGAAATAAATAAAGAAAACCCAAATTAACATTTTTGTTTTGTTTTGAAATAGATTTTACTGAAGCTTGTACTCTGAATGGGTAAAATTTGAAAAAACAAATCCAAATTTGACATACCTTTTTCAAATCGCTGAAGCTCAAAAAAAAGGACACCACCATATATATTTTTTTTCATTTTTTCATTCATCATAAATAGCTCTTCCAAAAAAACAATGATAGAAAAAAAGTTTAATACTTTGAAAAAATGGCTCATGACATTGATACACATTAAGTGGTCATCTGTATTCAAAACTAGAAACAGGCTATGGGGTAATGGGTTAAAGCAGTCCCCTGTCTTAAGATATGAGGTAGTTATCTCATTATGGTTTATTTAAAAGTGCTGTGTTTTTGCTTGTTTCATGATCAAGTAAGTGAATGTTCATTGTTTAGTTTTGCTATATTATTATGCAGTGTTGATTTCATAGAAATGTCAAACTTATCTGGAGCTGGCACTTAATTTAATGTTTCTAGTTTTGAAGACAGGTGACCTCTTCCTTACTCCATAGCCTGTTGCAAGTTTTGAAGACAGGTGACCACTTAAAGCAGGTTTTTAGTAATGCAGAATGTGCCTTAACCCATTACCCCATAACATGTTTCTAGTATTTAAGATTGGTGACCACTTAAAGCAGGCTGAAAGTAAAGCAGAATATGCACCTTAAGGGGCTTTATGCTTTATTTTCAGCCTGCTTTAAGCTACAATTTTCTATATTATGGAAAATAAATCATTCTGATGATAAATATTCATGACTGTATCAACTGTATTTTCTTTAGTGGGGCAATAATTAAAGGTGTAAAAAGGTGTATTAATTGAGGAATGAGTTAAAGGGGTGTAAAACAAAACAATTTACTTTTCAACCTTCAATAAAAGCTGCATAACTCAATATTGACTTTCTTAGAATATTCATAAATGTGATACAGGTGTGTACTTAGATATAGATATAATTATATATTTTACCTTATATCACTCAGGAATTATATATATAACCCTGTACGTGTTGTTTGTTAGATCATTGTAATAGGTTGTTTAAGTATAGCATATGTCATGTAGCACATATGTGAGAGTATACAAAAATGTCACATGATGTATGCTGGATGTATACAAAATTGTCACATGATATATGCTTGGTATATAAAAAATTGTCACATGACATAATGTGTTAGATATATTTCTTAGACTGTCACATATGCTAGATGTATAAAAATTGTCACTTGACACATATTCTAGATATATTGTATATACAGTAAAACCTCTCTATTACGACCACTAAATTTTGTTAATTATTAGGGTGTTTACGATAGGTGACCGCTTAAAGCAAGGTGACAGTGAAACAGAAAGCTCCTTTAGGAGCTTTCTGTTTCACTGTCACCTTGCTTTAAGCTGCCACCTCTCTATTATACAATCAATTTGCCTTCGTTTTAGTGGTCGTAATAGCGAGGTTTTACTGTATATACAAAACTGTCACATGACACATATTGCGCGATATATTGTCACTTGACACGTGTGCTAGATATATATAAAACTGTCACATGACCATTATTTGCCTAAAATTTATATACCGCGGTATAAAACTGTGTCCACTATGAACATTTATCATCTGAACTATTATATTATTTAATAAAAATGAGGACAATTTTCACAAGGAATGGGTACAGACTCATGTGAGACAGATCTTTTATAAAGCATCAATATGTTAATAGCTGGAGAAGTTTGACCATGAAACTTCTAAGCACAATTAATGTAAGTGGATTTTAAAAACAGCTTCAAACATGCATTTATGTTTGTTCAATGAAAAACATACATTATCCCTTTACCCAATTGCCTGTTTCTAGTTTGTAAAGCAGGTGACTTCTTAACCCTTTACCTGATAGCCTATTTCTAGTATTGAAAATAGGTGACTACTTTAAGCAGGTTGAAAGTAAAGCAGAATGCGCCCTAAGGCGCAATCTGCTTTACTTTCAGCCTGCTTTAAGCTTCCATGTGCTAGAATATTGAAAATTTTCCCTATACTACCCGGTATATAATCATGACTGATTAAATTGGAACTATTTTCTTCAGCGGAGGAATAAATTAAATACGCTAAAAGTCGCTTCTATGGGGGAAAGGGTTAAGGATGGTTGAAAGTAAATGAAAATGTACCCTAAGGGACATTATAGTTTACTTTTATCCTGCTTTAATCTACCATCTGCTTGGATGTAGGAAATATTTCTCTGGTGCATATTTATGACTGTATAAAGTGGAACTATTTTTTCAATGAATGAATAGATTAAAGGTGTAAAAAGATGTATCTATGGAGTATTGTGTTCAACATGTATTTATGTTTGTTCAATAGAAAAAAAAGACTTAGAACTCTGAAAAGAAAAAGTGCAGATATGTAAACAGAGTTGTAGCATGCTAATTTCAACTGGATAACAACGAGATAGCTAGACTGTTATCATGTTACATGCATTAGTTACATTATATTCATTAGAATAAAACCCAATTATATATCCTATTCAAAGTAGTATGGTCATCTTAACCATTTCTCTCATAGTCTGTTTACAATGTTTAAGATGGGTTGCTTAATTAACTCATTCACCCCTGATACTTCATATTGACAATTCCATTTTCCAATTAAGTCTAACCCATATTGGACCATTAAAAATTACAAAAAGTGCAGACTCTAATCAGGGGGCTCCTGTATGAACCAGAACCCTTTTAATATCTGAGTGAGAGTCAAAATGTCAATATGGAAAAATTATACTCTTCACTGGTACACTGTTTATAAAGGATGGATGTACACATCCCTTGAGTTCAGTCTCAAAATAAAGCATAAATCTACTTTCAGATTGCTTAACCCGTTACCCCATAGCCTGTTTGTTTTAGTTTTGAAGACAGTTGACCACTTAAAGCAGGTTGGAAGCCTTTAATAAGGAATATTCTGCTGTCCTTTCAACCTCCTTTAAGTGAAAATATGTGTTCAAAACTAGAAACAGACTATGGAGTAATGGGTTAACTTAAAGGATAAAAATCATTTCTTAAGAAGTTTTCATGTACTGACATTTAATTACTGGTTTTGAAAAGCCAGTTTCTTTTAGTCTTGAATTTCACAGCAGTAGGCAGGTAGTATGACTGGCCATTTCATTTTGCAACAAGACTCATTAACCCGAGATGAAATTTGAAATGCCCTTATTTATTTGCTTTATTTCAGAACCGAATAGGGCGCCTGCCGGTGGAACTGGCTACGGAGGGCGTGGCCGTGCAGGACCCGCAGGTGGGGCTGGCAGCAGGGGGCGTCCTTCCCCAAGTCAACCAACGTATCAGGTAATGTGGCAATCAGTGGATCATTCTTAGGCACAGTGGTTTGTGCAAAACATAGAAGACTCAAAATAAGTTTTGAGTATAAAACTCCACCTATTAATTCAACAGAACATCTATCATCTGAACCATTACAATGGCTAATAAAACAAGGCACATTTTACCCAGGAAAGAGCTCAGAGTCATGAAAGACAGGAGCTATGATGACATGTCAGGCTCCATTTTCCCAGTGATTTGGCTCATACAATAATGACCCTAAGTTTTGGGACACACAGGCCTGATCAAACAGTGTAGACCCTGATCAGATTGCTCCTGAGGGAGCAGTCTGATCAGAGACTACACTGTTTGCCATTCTCTTTGCTCCCTTTTGGACTTATTACTGTGTGATAAAAAGAATTTGTTAAAATTCTATTATAGTTATACAGCATTTATACAGGGTTTCCAAGTTTTTAGGATAAGCTACTCCTAGCATAGTAACTAGGCATAGAATTTTTTATACACAGACAGCTGTGTAAGTAGTGACTTTATGTGCTTCATATTTTTTTCTTTGTAGAATTGATTTCTTGTCTAGATCTGTGTGTTGTATGATAGTTCTTGAACACTAGACATTCAGAGTTAAAAGAAAACCACTCATCATTTTCTTGGAATGTTTGCCAGTATAGCAATATCCTTCAAGAAGATATTTACAGTCAGTCTTGTATTAATCCTTAACCCCATAGACTGTTTCTGGTTTTGAAGATAGGTGACCACTTAAAGCAGGTTGAAAGTAAAACAGAATGCGCCTTAAGGCGTATTCTGCTTTACTTTCAGCCTGTTTTAAGCTACCATTTGCTAGGATGTAGAAAATATTTCTGATGATACATATTCATGACTGTAAAAATTGGAACTACATGTATTTTCTTCATGGGAGGAATAAATTAAAGACATAAAAAGGTGTATTTATTGGATAATGGGCTTACCCATTACACCATAGGTACACCATTGATACCTAGCTCCATTGAAGAAAATAGTTCCTGGCTTTATACAGTCATCAATATGCACTGTATGAAATTGTGTCTATATTCTATTAGACGGTAGCTTAATGCAGACTAAAAGTAAAGCAGAATATCTTAGGGCCCATCCTTCTTTACTTTCAACCTGCTTTAAGTGATCAATTGTCTTCAAAACTAGAAACAGGGTAAAAAGAGGGAAAAAAGTTAGGTGAACACCCACAGACTTTGTGTAGTTTTTCAGAAAGATAGTTGCTATATGCAGGATGAAAATAATGGAGAAAGCTCCTACAGAATTATTTGTATCCAGCATTAATTAAGCAGTCACCTGTCCACACTACCGGGTACTTCAGTTATTGATTGCTTGATACAAGAATTTTCATGGCTGTATACAGTTTTCGTTAATAGTTATTCCTCCCACCCACCCCACCCACCCACCAGCCCATGGTCTCGTGGTAGCAAAGTTTCTTTCTGTTTATCAAGAATGAATGCAGGTTGAAGAGCTGTAATACTCAGTCTATTACATATAATCAGTAGTAGATATGTACAATGTGTACAGAGCTCCAGATAAGGGGAGTATTTAAAAAAAAAAAATCTTCATTTCTGCATTAAACCCTTGGGTGTCACTACTCATTAGAATCGTCTCTTTGAGACGATTCTAATGAGTAGTAACACCATAGGATTTGGTGCTGAAATGTGTGAGAGAAAAAATTGGATTTGTAAAGTTTACTTCTCTTATCTGGAGCCCTGAGTAGTATATTATGTACAATGTGTATGGGTATTAGCTGCACCAGACACTTGTGTTTCTATATATATAGCCTGGGTCTTTTGTGTGTTAATTGGTAGCACTTTAGTTTTGAATATATATCTCAACCCTTTCCTCCTTGAAACTTCAAATGACAACTTCCAGTTTTCAATTTTTAGATTAGTCTAGTTCATTTCTGACTATTTATTTGTAATGGGTATTAGCCCGATTAATTGTATTTGCCGATAATTTTCTGTCATTTATTTTGCTTGAACGCAGAAAAAAATCAGTTCATTTCTTAAGTATTGCCAAATTACAAATAGTGTATAGACCCTGACCAGAGGGCTCCTTTGATCTGGATCTACACTTTTTGTAAAGACAAGTGTACTCTTGACAGATACACCATTTGCAAAGGAAGCATATAATGCATCACTGCAATTAAGGGTCCATAGGTTTAATTTTGGCCAAGGAATAGTGTTTAAAGACATTCTCTAATGCCCAGACATTAACTCAACCTCCCCTCCCCCCTCCCAATTGTTCTCTCTGGGGTCAGGTGAAACACAAATATAATGTGTGGATTTAATGTCCAAGTCTTTGAATTTTATGAACAGGGTATTCCAGAGGGATTTTGACACAGAGAACACAAATGTTTGAGAAAAAGGGATTAGTTTCACTTCACTGGTAGAGACTGTTAGAGAATGTCTTAATTTAACCCATTATCCCATAAATACATCTTTTTACGCCATTAATTTATTCCTCAAATTGAAGAAAATAGTTCCAAATTATAGTCATAAGTATGTACGATAAAAAATATTTTTTATATTTTAGAAGATATTGTCTTAAAGCAGGCTGAAAGTAAAGCAGAATGCGCCTGAAGGCGCATTCTGCTTTACTTTCAACCTGCTTTAAATTGTCACCTATTTTCAAAACTAGAAACAGGCTATGGGGTAATAGGTTAAACTCTCTGTAAATTTTCCCCAATTATATTTTCACCAGATTTTGGTGAAATCCTGCCTTCAGTGAAACCCTGTCATTACTAAATCTTTAGTTGTAATATTACTGTAATCTTTACCCCACCCAGGCCAGTGATTACGCTGATTATGACTCACACAGTGATTTTGACCCCGATGAGATTATGCATGGGAATGGCCGTGCCCTCCGCACGGGGAGAGATGCACATGCGTATGAAGAGGCACGAAGAGATGTCAGGGGACATAACCCAGTGCCTAGAACTAAAGCCACAAGGTAGACAGGGGAGATAATAATGTTTGTTGAAGTAACAGGGGAGATAATAATGTTTGTTGTAGTAACAGGGGAGATAATAATGTTTGTTGAAATAACAGCTGTTTCACAGTGGAGACTAATCAATGTGCTGTTGTGATCTCTTAATGATGCAAAGTATAAAAAACAAATCATGCTTAATGATGCAAATATAAGAAAGTCATGCTTCGTGTTTCCCTGTTTAGGTTTCACTTTTGCATTATGCACCTTTGATAGACATTTAAAGTAAGTGTAACTTTGGTAAACGTGGCAAAAAAGAAATGTCAAAGGTAGCAAGAGTACCTGAAAAATACTAATTTAATCAATTACTCCACAAATATTAAACACCTTTTAATATCTCTTAGGTTAGGTAAAGAAATCCTTAGCTAGGAAATTCTGCAAAATAAATTATAGATATCATTTTAAGTATTTTTTCGACCTGGAAAGATACTGGAAATGCAGTTAACAATTCATGTTAAAACTTCCTAGCTTGGGACTACTTTGCTTTGGGTAGAAATAATTAGAGGCATAAACAGGAGTATTTGTGGAGTAATGGGTTGTTTGAGTGTGAGCACTTATTGATTCCTGGTTCACCTTTTGAAGCACTGAGCACTAATGATCTTGATTTATACAAGGCTCAAGATAAGAGGGGGTAAACTAACAGTTTATCCTTTATGACTGCACCAAACCCTATGGTGCGACTACTCATTAGAATTGTCTCCAAAGCCACAATTATAATGAGTTGTCTTACCATAGGGTTTTGTGCAGACTTAAGTTTAAGTTTTTGAAATTCTCCCTTATCTTGGACCTTGTTTTATTACTAGCTTACTGACAACCTTATGTGTTGTATTACTAACTTACTGACAACCTTCTGTGCTTCATTACTAACTTACTGACAACCTCCTGTGCTTCATTACTAACTAACTGACAACCTCCTGTGTTATATATTCAGGACTTCCCTTGTGGGAACTACTTTCCTCAGTGTAGAAATAAATAGAGATGTAAAAAGTCATTTTATAGTTAAGGTGACATAGGTCTTAAACACAGAAAACAAGTATTGAGGGAAAGACTCATTTGATTCAAATTTCCATTTAAATGTAGGCCATTTTCATCTATTAGGGTCTATTCGAACAGTTTATTGCAAAATGACAAACAGTGCAGACCCTATGCAGAGGCCCTCAGATCCAGCATGCCCACCAGGTTTTATAATATGGGGTACATGTACCCCTTACCCATGAAAATTTGGGGTACACAATGAAAATTTGGGGTACATGTCAAGAAAACCATCATTTTGATACTAAAATGCCCCAGTTTCGTGCATTTTGCCTAATACCATCACGGAGTAAATAGTTGAGCTTGCTTGTACTTATTGTTTACCACTTATTTTAATAGCTGTAATTATTTTTGCTGTGGCAATTCATCTGGGTAAACATTGTTTGAAAAGTCAAACAAAAACACCCAGACTAGATAATTTTCCAAAATAAATTGACATTGTATGATTACAGATAGAGAGTCTAAAGATCGTAACTGGATAAAATAACACCAAAAGTATTCACGGATTTATTTAAATACGCTTCAATTTAAATGAGTACGTTCAGGCAAGGGGATGCGTTGATCATTCTAAGTTTCGACCGACAGCCGGTATGCTTACCTTATTTCGTTTTCAAAACAGTGTATTTCTTGCATTTCGTTATATCATTCTTTATCTTTCTATCAGACCCCTTTAAAAATCCCCAAATTATGACGTACAGGGCTCTTATATTTTGCTGAAGCTTTCACTAGCAGTTTCGGCCCGACATTTTGATTGGAAATAACTTTCGGAAATCGGAGATATTTTGCTAGGGAAAACGCACCGTTTTATTTTACGCCTGTTTTCAATCACTTTGTAATATTTAAATAACAAATTAATCTTGAGAATTACAAAAAATATCAGTTGAATGTTAAAAACGTAAAATATAATCGGCTCTAAAGAAGAGTTAACTAGGAAGAACAATAACTCTATACAACTTTGTATCAGTTACTTCCCGCACCATTTGGTATGCATCGGTTATTTTCTCACTTCAATAATACGCCCAAGATGATGCGATTCATGATATCTGTACAAACGTCCGTTTTTTATTACGTTTTATCTAAAAAGACTTTATTTACATAGATTCACAGTTTTGTTTCACTTTTTTTAACTTTTTTAATAGATTAAATACATTTCCCAATTTGCGTGCATGTACCCGAGCACTTTCTCAAAATGGGGTACAGGCTTTAATTCTTGCGTGATTCACGCAAGATTTTGCGTGAATGGGCATGCTGAGATCAGGGTCTACACTGTTTGCATAGGACAAGTGTACTCTTCACAGGTATACTGTATATTTATGATGAGTAACTAGGGTTAATGTGTAAAAATAATCATAGACTGTGGCTTTAGGTGATGCATGTGTAACTTCACTGCTTGTTTTCAATGCCAACTTTCAGCCATGCTTATGTTCAAAGCTAATCTTTTGTTGATGCTTTAAGGTTAAGCTTTAATGGTAAATTAGTATCCAAAACAGTCTAAGCCTTATTTTCCTTTGCTTAGCTTTTGGTGTTTCGTGTGTGCATCATCATCATCATCATCATCATTATCAAGTTTTGTTTGAGCAGATGATAAATTAATTCTTCTTATAAGGATGAGGCCTAATATGTGGTCATTGCTTTAGTAAAACTTTCAAGAGTATATTCGTCACAAGTCGGTGCCATATGACCATTTTATGTGTTGCAGTGCTGTAAATCCTAACTCAATCAATTAATTATTTTACATGAATTTGTCGTTTTTCAAAAGTGAAATAATTATTTCCAGCATAATACAGGGGAAAATGTTGTAAACTTATTTATCACAACAACACATGTACTGGACTTTAGTCTTTAACAGACGATTCCAAAAAGATGTCACAGGACAGGATTAGATAGAGAAATCAGAAATTAAATGTATTTTAAAGTTTTGACTTATGACAACATTTGTTGTACGAAGTTTTATGAAACAGGCCCCTGCATTGCAAGTACAGGAGCCCTATTGTAATCAAGTCTATCTGTCCAGCACTTTTGACTCAAACATCTCTTCACATATCTTGCTCAAATTAACAGCATATTCTTAGTATAATAAGAGGAAGACGCCAATAGTTTTTGGATTCGATCAGATCATTGAGTCCAGGGTTATCTGTTCTTGAAATATCAAAAAGGTCATGGTTTGGTGGAGAATTAACTCATTCAACCCTGGCAATGAGTATACTCATCATGAGCCCTGAGAACTGGGTCTACATCGTTTTCATAGGACAAGAAAGTTAGTGTAAACTAATCATTTACAAACAGTGTACTTGTGAACAGTATGCTTATCCTATGCAAACAGACTCAGTGTAGACCCTGATTCATAAGGTGCCCTCTGATCAGGGTCTGCACAGTTTGTTATTTTATGATTATACTGTTAAAATACTCCTAATTAGTCAAAAATTGAACTGAATTTAACTGGAAACTGGAATTGTTCATTAAAGTTACAGGGGCAAATGAGTAAAAGTTTTAAACAGATAACACACAACTCAGATGATTTGCCCCTGAAAATTTTAATGAACGATTCTGGTTTCCAATAAGGTCTAGTCCATTGTTGACTATTTATGGTTGCTTTTTGTAATATACATGTATTGCAATATGACAAACAGTGTAGACCCTGATCGAAGGGCTCCTTTAGGAGCGCTGAGATCTGGGTCTATATCGTTTTCATGGGACAAGACTTAGTGTATTTTAGATATGTACACTTAGTAAATGATGAATTTATTTGATACCAGGGTTTAACACATTCAACCCTAACGACGAGTATACTCTTCATTCACAAATGATGTACCTGTAAATATTACACTTGTTCCCTGCAAACAGCGTAGACCCTGATCAGAGGGCTCCTTAAGGAGCCCTCTGATCAAGGTCTACACTGTTTGTCATTTTAAAATATATTGTTAAAATCAACCCGAAATAGCCAAAAATGGACTAGACTTATTTTGAATTGGAATTTTCCATTAAAAGTTTCAGGGCTGAATGAATTAATATGTAAATTTATACAGGTCTTTCTGTCTTATTTTTGTCATGCATTAAGCTACCACCTGTCCTAAAGGTTTTTTAGTGGACTGTTCATGTATCTGTTCATTACACTATACTAACCAGGCTTTTTGTATATGTTGTAGAGGTATGGGCGCTAGCCGCGTGACTGCAACAAAGACCTCAGGACCAATGGGACGAACAGGAGATTCTGGTTACTATAGCAACAACTCTGAAGGCGATGGCTCAAGTTACAATAAACCCTCCCGGGGGAACAACACTCCGAAATTCTGTCACGAGTGTGGAAATAAATACCCAGTTGAAGACGCTAAATTCTGTTGTGAATGTGGCATTAGACGAATGGGGGTTACAGTGAGATAGCGATCATCTTAACCAGGGCTCCAGATAAGAGGGAGAAAACATTTTGTCACTTTATTATTTCAGCACTTAATCCTATGGTGTTACTACTCTTTAGAACCGTCTCTTCGAGACGATTCTAATGAGTAGTAACACCATAGGGTTTAATGCAGAAATAAAGATTTAAGTTTCTAAAATACTCCCCTTATCTGGAGCTCTGTCTTAACCATTAACTTGTTTTTGTTACTTTATAAAGAAAGCATTAAATACTCTGCTCCAGATGAAAGCTTAAAAATTGAACATTTCTTACATTTTCTCCCTTATCTCTCCAGCAAATGCTTCGGTGTGACTACTCATTAGAATCATCACTTTGAGATGATTCTAATGAGTAGTTACATCATAATGTTTTGATGAGACTTTAGGAAATGTGTATACCTTATCTAGAGTCATGTCAACATGTATGCCTATGTCCCATTTATGGGACATTATAGGGCACAAATGGGTTAGGTTTGAATCTGATTAATAAAATGGGGTATGAAATAAAGGTGAAGGATGGTTGCTAAGTTATAACCAAAAATGGTACATATGTTAAAACAATTAATTCTTAAAAACATTCCACTGTCTTATTCTTTAAGTTGTATATGTTGTTAATGCATGTTGTTTTAGAAGCCAGGGGCCCGTTTCATAATACTTCGTACAACAAATGTTATCGTAAGTCAAATGATAAAAGTCTCAATTATTATTTGTTTCTCCATCCTCCTATCTTATTTAAGGTTGGTAACCACTTAAAGCAAATTGAAAGAAAAGCAGAATGTGCCTTAAGGCGCATTCTGCTTTACTTTCAGCCTGCTTTAAGCTACCATCTGCAAGAATATAGGAAATATTTCTTGTGATACATATTCATGACTGTATTCATTGGAACTATTTTTTTAGTGGAGGAATAAATTAAAGGTGTAAAAAAGCATGTTTAAGGGGCAAGAGCTTTGTTATTATAGATAAAATGCAGTGAGCGTCTATTTGATAGTGCAAGTACTGCTGATCTTTGACGTGTCGATATACATTGTAAAATGTCTCTGCTTAACCCATTACACCATAAATACCCCTTTTTACGCCTTTTATTTATTCCTCCACTGAATAAAAATGTTCCAATTTATACAGTCATAGATATGTATCATAAAAAATATTTGCTATATTCTAGCAGATGGTAGCTTAAAGCAAGCTGAAAGTAAAGCAGAATGCGCCTTAAAGGCGCCTTCTGCTTTACTTTCAACCTGCTTTAAGTGGTCACCTGTCTTCAATATTTTAAATAGGCTATGGGGTAATGGGTTAACCATGCATAGCCCATTTCTAATAATGAGGACAGGTTACCCCGTAAAGCAGTTTGAAAGTAAAGCAGAATGTGCCTTAAGGCACATTCTGCTTTGCTTTCAGCAGCCTGCTTTAAGCTATCATCTGCTAGAGTGTGGAAAATATTTATTGTGATACACATATATGACTATATAAGGTGGAGCTATTTGCTTCAGTGGATGAATTAATTAAAGGCGAAAATAGACATATTGATGGGGAAATGGGTTTTTATACAAGAGAGACTGTATAAGGAGATATGCTATACAGAAATTGGACCATATCGTCTCATTCATATGTACAAGGATATAATTTTATGCTGACGTATTTGTGATATTTACAGAATCTGACCATCTAAATACCTTACATTATTATCTCCTATATAGGACCATTTGTGTTCAATTTACAGTCAAATATCACCCTCTATTATACGGTAACCACTTGAAAGACAGCTTAATGTTTGTCTTGTTAGGATGAAGGAGCGAAAAAGATTAATTGGTCTGAACAGGTTCAGCCCTGGCAACAAATATACTTATCATTTACAACAGTGCACCTGTGACAGGTACACTTGTCTATACAAACAGGATAGACTCTGATCAGAGGGCTCCTATAGGAGCCCTCTGATCTGGGTCTACCCTGTTTGTCAGTTTGGAATATACTGTAAACAATCTATAATAGTGAAGTATGAACGAGACTATATTTCGAAATTAGAATGGCCCATTTGAAGTTTCAGGGGTAACCGGGGTCAGCATTGTTTGCCAATTTGAAATAAAAAAAAACCCACATTAGTCAGAAATGGTCTAGACTTTATTTGAAACTGGAATTGTTCATGTGAAGTTTCAGGGGTGAATGAGTTAATCCTTAGCCCGCCAAATAAATTGCGTCTGCTATATTTCTCGTCTGCTCAAAGTTTCAAAGTGCTTCAAAGTTGCTCAAAATTGCTGAAAATGTTGTCAGAGTGTCAAACAGCTTGGATCCGGATGAGACGCCGAGTTACTCGGCGTCTCATCCGGATCCAAGCTGTTTGCATATGGAGCTATAGTCGTGAGTGGCAGGCTAAGGGTTAATATATAAAATATATTTCACCATTTTCAACATTAAGTAACTCTCGGGGCTATCAGGCTCCCTTTTGGATCTTTTTAGTTACCAAAACATGAACCAGTCTACTTGGAATTCTGTGAAGTTTAAAAAAAACTGCTCTAAATTAGCAAACAGTGTAGATCCTGATCAGAGGGCTCCTATAGCAGCTCTCTGATCTGGGTCTAACCTGTTTGCAAATGTAAGGGGTACAGTAAAACCTCTCTATAGCGACCACTAAATTATGTTAATTATTAGGGTGTTTACGATAGGTGACCGCTTAAAGCAAGGTGACAGTGAAACAGAAAGCTCCTTTAGGAGGTTTCTGTTTCACTGTCACCTTGCTTTAAGCTGTCACCTGTCTGTTATACAATCAAGTATCCCTCGTTTTAGTGGTCGTAATAGCAAGGTTTTACTGTATATTTAACCCATTTTGACTCTAAAAGACTTTCAGTATTGAGGAACTATTTTAGAAGTTTTGATTTTTACAAGTCACACTGTACTTCCAGTTTGCTTGATGAGTTAAATGTGATTTTAATGAATGATGAGTTCTTGCCAATGAGAAAGAGGTGCAAAGTTAGACAACTCTGACTTTTAATATTCCTAATTATCAATACATGTAAAGCTAACAACATAACCTCCCCTTATATAAGATGTTGAGACTCCAACTAATTAATTATTTACAAGATTTCTTTTGTTTTGTTATGTTTTGTTTTCATGCTAACTCTTGACATGCTGGGTAATTCTTTTTCATCTGCAACAATTGGTGTCTGCCACTGTTCTATAAATAGCATTTTCAAAATTTCTTTTCAAAACAGGGTCAGAGCGTCCTATCAGGATCCAAAACTGTTTGCAAATGTTATCTTGGTTCCATCCCAAGGACATGAATGATTGGTGTTTTATAACCATATGGTCATTTAGAGCCAATAGGGTGCTAAGAGCTATAGACATTTAGTACATGTATGTAATTCAAAACTTTATATGACTTTAACCGAGAATCTCACACATTCCTTGTAACTAACCATGGTATTTAACAAAACTTGTAAATGGAGTAAAAGGACTAAGCATAGCCTGCTATAGTAACCGGAATACTGTTTACAACAGGTTGTTGTCATGGAGACATGGTTTCTATGGTAACCATTAGCCTTAGATGAGTATATGTTTTGTGCCATGTAAAGAGGGGTTTAGTGGGGAGTGCAAGCTATTTGTGTTTGTGATAGTATCAAAGCCGTTTTTGTGTAAGTGAAATATGTGACCATTTAGAAGAAGATAGAACATGGGTATTCTTTAGGACAGGTGTCCGCTTAATGCAGACTTATCACATTAACTCTTTGAACCCTAGTCCGGCATATAGGCGTCCTTTTCAAATAGTGTACATGTGAATAGTACATGTGTCCTATGCAAACAGTGAAGACCCAGATCAGAGGGCTCCGAAAGGAGCCCTCTGATCAGGGTCTTCACTGTTTGTCACAATGCAAAACATTGACAAAAAACAACCCTTAAAAGTCAGAAATGGACTAAAAAAAAATGGAAACTGGAATTGTCCATTTAAAGTTTCAGGGCGGAAAGAGTTAAACCATGTACCAGTGAAGAGTACCCTTGTCCTTTGCACACAGTGTAAATGTAGATCAAAGGGCTCCTACAGGATCAGGGTCTGCAATGTTTGTCAGATTGCAGTACATTGTTAACCAATTACCCCATTTCTAGATTGAAGTCATGTGACCATTTAAAGCAGGTTGAAAGTAAAGCAGAATGCACCTTCAGGTGCATTCTGCTTTACTTTCAGCCTGCTTTAAGCTAACATCTGCTAGATTGTTTATAATATATCCTATGGTGCAAATTCATAATGTAGAAATTGGAAATATTTTCTTCAATGGATGAATAAAATAGAGGCGTAAAAAGGCGTATTTAAGGGGAAATGGGTTAAAATCAACTTTGAATGTGTTAAAATTGACAAAGACTTAATTGGAAACTTGAACTGGCCATTTGTTCTACTGTATTACCTTTGTCCTTCATTAAGCAACCACCTGTCTTCATTTATCTATTAATGTTTATTGAGAGTTACTGTATAGGTTAGCAAGTCTCATCATTTTTTGCCATGGATTTTGTAAATAAGCGGGTTGTACACAATGGTTACCATAGAAACCGAAGATAGATAGGTTTATTTATTTAATTTTTGTCTAGAGTGTGCATACATTTACAGTCTATTGTAGTTTAGAACTTGATGAATGTGTTACAAACAGTCATGTCAAGCACTGCTGTTAACTCTTTCAACACTAAATAACTCTTGTGGGTTATTAGATTCCCATGTGGGTCTTTTTTAATTACCAAAACATGAACCAGTCTACTTGGAATTCATGGTAGTTTAAATTTAATGAATTTAAATTTATAGCAAACAGTCTAGACCCTGATCAGAGGGCTCCTACATAGGAGCCCTCTGATCTGAGTCTACACAGTGTGTTTATTTTAAACAGGTCCATGGTGATTGCTTCCTTACAGACTGTATTCAGGCGATTGTTTTATTATTTTGTTTTGTTTGAAAAGATCTACACTGTATTTTGTCTCAGATTTTGTTTCTCTCAGTATTGTTCATTCCTCTGTAACGATTGTGAAGGGATATTAATTGTTTGTCCTCTCGGACTGTACATGTATTTCCGTCCCAATGTATCTTAGTAACATTTTGTGTTTGTCTACAATTCTCAGGTTAGACTTTGCATTAAGCTGGGTGCATGTATATTTTTTACTTGTACCTAGATAGTCAGTGTTATAGTATGTGCTCAGTGTTTTTCCTTCGTAGGAATATCTGTGCACACATTGTACTATTAAATCCCTCTTAACCCATTACCCCATAAATAGCCCTTTCATTTATTCCTCCACTGAAGAAAATAGTTAAATTTATACAGCCAAGAATATGTACCATAATAAATATTTTCTACATCTGAGCAGATATTAGCTTAAAGCAGGCCGAAAGTAAAGCACAATGTGCTTTTTCAGCTTGCTTTAAGCTACCAGCTGTTAGAAAATAGAAATTATTTCTAATTTTGAATATTCACAACTGTATAAATTGGAACTATTTTCTTCAGTGGAGGGATAGATTAGAGGCGTAAAAAGGCGTATTATGGGGTAATGGATTAACTGTTACGATAGAAATGCTGCTATGCATGGTATTATATCTCCGTCCATTCCATTTATTGTGTTTGTAATATAAAGGATAGTAGTTAGATCTATTTAAGCTTTGTTGTGATATTTTTAGCACTAAATAGTCAAGCTTACTGTATAGTTGAGAAGACATTATTTCCCAATAAACATGTTTATACTAAAACAATTACTTCTCTTGCAAACCATTCTATGTGTCTCAGTGCCGTTAAACCCAACTCAATCAACTATCCATCGCAAACACTTTTGAGCCAGATCAGACGCCGGGTAACCGCCTGATTAGGCTTCAAAGTGTTTGCCACTCAGAAGAAAAAACATCTTGAGAATGTTCAAGAAACAGTCATTTTGTACATTTTAATGTATTGCGTTTCGTTGACGTTTCAAAGTGAAAGAATAACGTCTTCTCTACTGTACTCACTCATTGAAGAAATGTGATGAACTTTACAGAGGGCTGATTGATAAATGCAAAATGAAAATAATGTAGAAAACTCCCCATTCTGAAAACTCTCTTTGAGTATTCTGAAAATTTGCTCAAGGAGCATTCTGAAAACTATCTAAAGGAGTATTCTGAAATCTCCCTATAAGAGCATTCTGAAACTCGCCATAGGAGCACTCGGAAAACTCTATATGTGCCTTCTGAAAACCCCCTATAGAACCATTCTGAGACTCCCTAAGGAAGCATTGTGAAACCCCCTATAGGAGTATTCAGAAAACTCCCTTAAGGAGCATTCTGAAAACTAACTTATTGATGCAGTCTGAAAAATACCTTTTTTGAGCAAATCTGAAAACTTCCTATAGCATTCTGAAAATTCCCTTTAGGTTAATTCTAAAAACTCCCTATAGGAGCATTCTGAAAACTCCCTAAAGAAGCATTCTGAAAACTCCCTATAGGAGCATTCTGAAAACTCCCTATAGGAGCATTCTGAAAACTCCCTTAAGGTGCATTCTGAAAACTCCCTAAAGGAGCATTCTAAAAACTCCCAATTAGGAGCATTCTGAAAACTCCCTATAGGAGCATTCTGAAAACTCCCCCATAGCATTCTGAAAACTCCCTATAGAAGCATTCTGAAAACTTCCTTAAGGAGCATTCTAAAAACTCCCTGTAGCATTCTGAAAACTCCCTATAGGAGCATTCTGAAAACTTCCTTAAGGAGCATTCTGAAAACTCCCTGTAGCATTCTGAAAACTCCCTATAGGAGCATCCTGCATTATTTTCATTCTACATGTAATTAACAAACTATATCAGACAGTGCCAATGAGTCTTCAAATGAATCTTCACTCAATACAAGTCGGACTATAATATAATATGTTTTGCATATGGATAAGGTTGAAATACGTTTTGACTCGGGATTTTAAATATTTTTTGCAATTTGCAAGGAAGAAAGGGCTCTCTTACAATACATGTAGTGTTGATCCAGATCATTGTCACTTGTTGCATTGGTCTGTGCTGTTTGCCGGTCACAGCTGACAAAAACTACTGCTGACTCTGGTTATACATTACCCAAGGTTTATACTATTTGTGACGTCAGAGAGACCTTTATATCTTTTGACATTGTAACATAGCTCAAATATCATTTGATACAGTAAAACCTCTCTACTACGACCACTAAAAAGGCTTAATTGAATAAAAGACAGGTAACAGCTTGAAAAGCATTGTCACTTGTTGCATTGGTCTGTGCTGTTTGCCGGTCACAGCTGACAAAAACTACTGCTGACTCTGGTTATACATTACCCAAGGTTTATACTATTTGTGACGTCAGAGAGACCTTTATATCTTTTGACATTGTAACATAGCTCAAATATCATTTGATACAGTAAAACCTCTCTACTACGACCACTAAAAAGGCTTAATTGAATAAAAGACAGGTAACAGCTTGAAAAGCAAGGTGAACTTAAAACAGAAAGCTCCTTTAGGAGCTTTCTGTTTTATGTTCACCTTGCTTTAAGCAGTCGCCTGTCTTATTCTTAAATGCATTATAATCAACACAATAAAGTGGTGGTAATAGAGAGGATTTACTGTACATGATTTTGAGCGGTGTAATAAATGTGATATTCATGTTTTGTCATTAACATAAGCACATTTGATAAGGTACCTCACATCATAGGATGGTGTACTTTTATTCTGCAATAAATATTCAGCGCTTAACAGTCATTTGTTCTTTATTCTAGAATTCTTAAGTTACCCGTTACCCCATTACCCTGTTTCTTGTTTTGAAGACAGGTGACCACTTAAGCAGGTTGAAAGTCAAGCAGAATGTGCCTAAACCCTAAAGGAATTGGATTTGTAATGATATTACACCACTTTAACAGTATTTCATTGCAGCGTCCAGCTAATTACAGGTGGAGGAAAACCCCAGAAGACCTTTATACACTGTTTCAGCACAAATCAGCAACTGGGTAGAATCATAGACCTTCCGCAAACAAGCTGGAAGGCTTCACCACATGAAAATCTGAAGTGCCCAGACCAAGATTCAAACCCACAGCGGTGAGGAGCTTAGGGATAGCAGGTCACAGTGACCATATAACCACTACTTTCAGTCTGTTTTCAGCAACCATTTGCTATGATATAGAGAATATGTCCATTGTTCATATTCATGATTGTGAACAAAGGGCTGCAACTCCATAAATAATGGCCATTTAACTTGCCCACTCATCTTCCTTCCATATTTCAAGCAGACACGGTTTGTGCCTGCTAGACTGACAAGACTATTTGCCATAATGATCCTCAACTTTGGGACAGACAGGCATGAGTGAACAATGTAGACCATGATCAGACTGATCATGTTCTACATTGTTTGCACCCTTAACCCATTACCCCATAAATACACCTTTTTACGCCTTTAATTTATTACTTTATTGAAGAAACAGAGACCCAGAGGGTCACATTTCGCTCACCTGAGGACACTGTACCATAGAATCTGACTGGGCAAGACAACATTTTGATATAGCTATGACCCAGGTGCCATAATTTGATCTTGGTAGAGGACCACAATGCGAAGCTACATGTCAGATATTAATGATCTGGGCCTTATGGTTTAAGAGAAGAAGATTTTTAAAGGTTTTCTTATAAAAACTGATAAGCCCCTGGGTGGGGCCAATTTTGGCCCGGGGTCATAATTTGAACACACTTGGTAGAGAACCACAAGGCAAAGCTATATGTCAAATATTAAGAATATGGGCCTTACAGTTTCAGAGTAGAAGATTTTTAAAAAATTTCCTATGTAAAACTGATAAGCCCCGGGGCAGGGCCAAATTTGATCAAGGGGTCATAATTTGAACAATCTTGGTAGAGTACCGTAGGGCAAAGCTACATATCAAATATAAATGATCTTGGCCTTACGGTTTCAGAGAAGAAGATTTTTAAAGGTTTTCCTATGAAAAACTAATAGGCCCGAGGGCGTGGCAATTTTTGGCCCGGGGTCATAATTTGAACAATCTTGGTAGAGGACCACAAGGCAAAGCTATATGTCAAATATTAAAGATCTAGGCCATACAGTTTAAGAGAAGAAGATTTTTAAAGGTTTTCCTATATAAGTCTATGTAAAACTGATAAGCCCCGGGGCGGGCCCAATTTTGACCCAGGGGTTATAATTTGAACAATCTTGGTAGAGGACTTTAAGGCAAAGCTACATGTCAAATATAAATTATCTAGGCCTTACAGTTTCAGAGAAGAAGATTTTTAAATGTTTTCCTATGAAAAACTGATAAGCCCTAGGGCGGGGCCATTTTTGGCCCGGTGTGAGATATTATTTTGACCCGGGCGGTGAAATGACCCCCCCTGCGGTATCTTGACCCCCCCCCCCCCCCCTAAAAAAAAATTGGAAAAGGACTTGAAAGTATTGTTTTTCTATATATTAACCAAAAAAATCAAATCATTTATGTTTCAAAGTCATTTTTAGGAGAGTTTCATCTAATTTAAAGGGGGGTCAAAATACCATGGCTAATCTACCTGCGGTATTTTGACCCGCGGGTCATTTCACCGCTATGGTGAAATGACCCCCCCTCACACCTAACTTCAAAATCATTGTAATTAGCATGGAATTGCTGTTGGTTTTATTTATATGACTTTTACATTATACTATGGTTGAAAGATGTTTGAAAAAAATATTAAATCTGCTTCAAGGGGGGAGGGGGGGGGTCGAAATACCATGGCTAATCTACAATGTAAAAGTTATATAAATACACCAACAGCAATTCCATGCCCATTACTTGAAAATATTGTTTTCTATACATTAACTAAACAATTCAAATGATTTATGTTTTAAAGTCATTTTGAGGAGAGTTTCATCTAATTTAAAGGGGGGGTCAAAGTACCATGGCTAATCTTCTACCTGCGGTATTTTGACCCACGGGTCATTTCACCGCTATGGTGAAATGACCCCCCCCCCCCCTCACACCCAACTTCATAATCATTGTAATTAGCATGGAATTGCTGTTGGTTTTATTTATATGACTTTTACATTATACCTTGGTTGAAAGATGTTTGAAAAAAGATTTAATCTGCTGCACTTAGGGAGGGACGGGGGTCAAAATACCATGGCTAATCTACCTGCGGTATTTTGACCCACAGGTCAAAATACAGCTATGGTATTTTGACCCCCCTACACCCAACTTCAAAATCATTGTGATTATGCAGTAGAAGGTCAATTTTTAGTCATTAAAAAAAAAAAAAATTATGGAGGGGGGGGGGGGTCAAAATACTGCGGGGGTCATTTCACCATAGCAGTGAAATGACCCGCGGGTCATTTCACCCCGGGTCAAAATACCATATGACACCTGGGTCATAATTTGAACAATCTTGGTAGAGGACCACAAGGCAAATCTATATGTCAAATATTAAAGATCTGGGCCTTACAGTTTCAGAGAAGAAGATTTTTAAAAGTTTTCCTATATAAGTCTATGTAAAACTGATAAGCCCCGGGGCGGGGCCAATTTTGACCCGGGAGTCATAATTTGAACAATCTTGGTAGAGGACCATATGGCAAAGCTACATGTCAAATATTAATGATCTAGGCCATACAGTTTCTGAGGAGAAGATTTTTAAAGGTTTTCCTAAGAAAAACTGATAAGCTCCAGGGCGGGGCCATTTTTGGCCCCACGGTCAAACTTTGAACAATCTTGGTAGAAGATCATTAGGTTATGATACATACCAAATATCAAAGGTCTGGGCCTTTGGGTTTCTGAGAAGAAGATTTTTTAAGATTTTCTGATGCATTAAAAGTTGTCTATAGGGTCATGATAGAAAATCTGGTCCCACAGCAAGGGGAATAACTCTAGCTAAAATCTTGAACAAGATTTCGTTCCCCCTTGTCACTGATGCTTCTGACAAAGTTTGGTTGAAATCGGTTCAGTGGTTTCTGAGGAGATGTTGTTTGAAAATGTGAATGGACGAGGACGACAGACACCGGACGACGGACGGAATGGGATCACAATAGCACGACCTGAGCCTTCGGCTCAGGTGAGCTAAAAAGGTCAAAGATTTCAGTTATGAATATGTTTCATAAGAAATAATTTCTTTATTCTAACCGATTATAGCTTAAAGCCAGAATACCGCCCAAATTTATGTTTAAATCGCGCAATTTCTTATATAAGAACATTTTCTATGTATTAAAACTAAGCGAAATCTGTTGTCAGGTGCCTGAAACATGCCCCCCTTTCTTTAAGAACCATACATAAATGTGCCGATTTCTTGTCAAATGGTTGGAAAAATAAGCTTTTTGTTTACATAACAAATCTTCTTGTCGGCTTCCGAGAATTTCCGCAAGGTTGAATAAGAGTCACGAGATCGATCCGATTTTCCTGACTTATCTGGGTTATTTTTAGAACAGAATAGTTCATAACCATTAAGGTAACAGTGGAGAAAACGTTATTCTTTCCCGTTTAAACGCAAACGAAACGCATCGCAATAATACTCATAAATGGACAACCTTTAGACAATTCTGACCATTCATGTTAGTCTGAGCGGCAAACAGTTTGGTGCCTGATCAGATGCCGGATTACCCGGCGTCTGATCTGGTCCAAACTGTTTACAATTGAAATCATCGTTTTAACGTTAACGCGTTTAATGGGAAAGAATAACATTTTCTCCACTGTAAGCAAGGTAACATCGACTACATCATCGTACACTTTCCAACTTGAGATAAGTATGGTTTCCGTGCAGCACGAGACCGCTGCGCTAACTTTACTGATATTTTATTCTTTCCCAATAAACACATTTGTATACAAAACTATTATTTCCATTGCAAACAGATTGAAGCCAGGTCAGACGCTGGGTAACCTGGCGTTTGATCAGGCTCCAACCTATTTGCTACTCAGATTAAAAAATCATAGTTAAAACTTCTAAAAGTAAATTTCCACAGTTAAGTGCATTGCGTTTGCGTTAAAACGGGGAAAAAAATGTATTCTCTACTGTATACTGCGCACAATAAATACAGCTTTCAATGTTTCTTGCTGGATGTAGGGAATACTCATCCCTTTTAAAGTTTTAGAATGTTCCAATCTAAAAATAACTCTTGTCAATTCAGAAGAAAACACTAATAATGAGCTATGAAACATCTTTACCGGGCGCAAGCCGAACGAACTCGGAAAATCTCCGTCTTTGATCGGATGTCAACAAACCGATTTAAAAGTCGACTTTTTTCCACCAAATTCATGTGTTTGTCAGATTTATTGCCTCCATAATCATCGCGGATTACTTATGTGCCTGAATTTTCAGGTTTAATAAATGCGCTATTTTGGCTTGCATACTGCCTTTAAAGCAGACTGAAAGTAGAGCAGAATGTGACTTATGGCACATTCTGCTTTACTGTCAACCTGTTTTAAGTGGTCATCAATCTAGAAACTAGAAATAGGCTATGGGGTAATGAGTTAAGGCACATTCTGCTTTACTTTCAGTCTACCTTAAGTTACTGCTAGAAACTGGAAATTATTTCTTATGATACACAATCATGACTATATAAATTGAAACTATTTTAGTCAGCGGAGAAATATATAAAAAGCATAAAAATGCATATCTATGGAGTAATAGATTAACCCATTTCCTGATAGCCTGTTCCTTGTTCTGAAGATAGGTGACCACTTAAAGCACATTCTGCTTTAGTTTCAACCTGCTTTAAGCTTCCATCTGCTAGAATATTGAAAATATTTCTTATGATATACAGTGGAGAATCTGTTATTCTTTCCCATTTAAACGCAAACGTACGCAAACGCATAACACTAAAACGTAGAAAAGAACAACTTTTGGACAATTCTGATATTTCATGTTTATCTTGGTGGCAAACAGTTTGGAGCCTGATCAGACGCCGGGTGACCCTGCGTCTGACCTGGCTCCAAACTGTTTGCACTGCAAATAATAGTTTTAGCGTAAACGCGTTTATTGGGAAAGAATAACACATTCTCCACTGTACATGTATATTTATTACTGTATAATTTGGAACTATTTATTTCAGTGGAGGAATAAATTATAGGCGTAGAAAGGCGTATTTATGGGGTAATGGGTTAAGGTATGAAACAGCTGGGCCCTGAAGATGAACTGTGGGAATGGTAGAAAAAACACATTCCACAGGTTGAAATCCAACATAACTTTATTATTCAATAATTACTCTGTAAAACTTACATGTTCTGTAATAAACAAGACATACCTTACAAGTACAGTACTCCCTCCCAACAGCAACACCCAATTGGAGACCAAAGATGATGTGTGTTGTTCGGATGGAGTTGTTATAGGGAGGAAAATTGACTTACATTTGCAAACACAGCGTCTGATCTGAATTCAAACTGTTAATCACTGGTATTTATGGTTTTTTTTTTTCCTTCACCCCTGAACTTTTAAAGGACAATGCCAGTTTTCAAATCAGTCCAGTTCAATAATTGTTAAGGGGTGATTTTAACAATATATTACAAGATGACAAACAGTGCAGACTATCTGATCAGGGTCTACACTTTTTGCATTGGACAAGTGTACTCATTGCTAGTACACTGTTAATGATGAGTATACTCGTCCCGTAGTCTTAACTCATTGAGCCCTAGTGACGCATATATGCGTCTTTTACCAAAAGTGTACATGTAAAGAGTACACTTGTCCTATGCAAACAGTGAAGTCCCTGATCATCTGATCAGGGTCTTCACTGTTTGTCATTTTGTAAAATATTTTATCACATAAACGTGCAAAATATAGAGGGCCGTAAAAATCGTATGGCCCACTGGGCATATATTTTATACTAATTTTCGAATCACCAAAAGACTGTATTACTACGCCAACTTTAAATCAGTTAAGAAAATCTAGACAAAATAAGATCACCAATAGGGTTTTAAAACATTTCCAAGTGTCCTAAAAACATTATCCCGAGCAGTCCCGCAAACTCAGGCTGCAAATTAGGCTATGTAGAGCTCTGTTATAACAGTGACTCAGACAGTTTTTCAAATTTAGACGTTACAATGATGATGACGTCGAGTTGCTATAACGACGTTATTTGAAAACAAAACTTGACTCTAACTGTCAAATGATCAATTTTAGTCAGTTAGAACATTTTTAAATTAAATATTAATTTAAATTTGAATATGGTATCGGAGAAGTCTTTTCGCAACTCATTGATGTTGATTTTCTTTATTTTAGCTTGGTGGGTGTTTTTACCTTCGGATGAATAAAACCGAATAACACCTATGACGAATCGTTTTCCATAGAGCCGAGGGCAAAAGTGAAAGTAAGACCGTTCGGATTTTCGTGTCATTTGGTGTTTATGTGATAAATAGGATATCAAATTCGTGTTTTTTCAGTAATAAATTTATTGAACTCGTTGGATAAAAATGATATGTTGCTCGCCAAGGCTCGCAAAATATCATTTTTATCCAAGTCGTTCAATAAATTCATTACTGAAAAAACACTCATTCAATATCCTCTATATAAAATACAACCCTTATTAGTTGAAAATGGACAGCCTTTATTGCAAACTGGACTTGTCCATTGGAAGTTTCAGGGGATAATGAGTTAATGGGTTTATGCAGAACTATGCAGAATTTTAACCCATGCACTGCCTTACCCCAAGTATGGTGGTTATTTGCAAACAATTTGGATCCTGATCAGACACAGCGTAATGTGTCATCTGATCAGGATCCCAACTATTTGACACTCAATTTTATACTTCTGAAGTCAAAAAAACTTTTAATTTGAATTTGAAAACTAAAAGCAGACACCAATTGTTTAACCCTTTGAACCCTAGTCCCTCCTATAGGCGTGCTTTTTAAACAGTGTACATGTGAATAGTACACTTGTCCTATGCAAACAGTGAAGGCCCAGATCAGAGGGCTCCGAAAGGAGCCCTCTGATCAGGGTCTTCACTGTTTGTCATAATGCCAAACATTGACAAAAACAACCCTTAAAAGTCAGAAATGGACTAGACAAAAATGGAAACTGGAATTGTCCATTTAAAGTTTCAGGGAGGAAAGAGTTAAAGAAGATAGAAATGTAAATATCAAATTTTCATCAAATACATATCAAATAAACAACAAAAATATATCAAAAAAGACATCAAAACGTATCAAATAATTAATATTATCAAATACACATCAAATACAATAAAATATCTTTGTTACAGCCACTAAAAGGAGGGCCTCTGATCAGGGTCTATACTGTTTGCATAAGAACTTGCAACAAGCTTGGAGACTTATTGTATGCTGACTAACTAGACATCTGGGCAAGTGTGACACTATCAGGGCTCCAGATAAGAGGGAGTCAATAAAACATATCCAACATTTTAATACTCGTTTGAATGATTTCACTCATTTTCAGCACCAAATCCTATGAATCGAAGAGACGATTCTAATGAGTAGTGACACCATAGGGTTTAATTCAGAAATAAAGATTTTAGTTTTTGAAATACACTGTACTCCCCTTATCTGGAGCCCCGACACTTGTACAGTTTGACAGGAACATAGCTTTTTGTACCATATACCCCTTCTAATAAATAGGGTGGCACGATAGCTGATAGTATTGACTTATCGTGATAGTTGAAGTCGGGATAGTCGACTATCGTTTGCAAAATTAAACTCTCCATACTATCGGCCATAGTTTGAGCTACTAATAGTCTATTGAAAGTTGGACCTTTACCACTTTCATCAAAGAAACATAGTAAAACTTGTTTACAAATAAATCTCTCCACGAATGGTACCAGATTTTTGAGATGGCCCGCCCGCTTGATTTTCTTCCCATAGTCTCTTTTAAACCTTTTTCCTACAGCATGTTTCAATACTGAAGACAGATGGTTGCATAAAGCAGGTTGAAAGTAAAGCAGCCTGCTTTAAGCTACCATCTGCTATGAAATAGAAAAATTATTTATGGTTAATATTCATACTAGTATAATGTGTGATAAGCTATCGTGATAGTATTGCAGTAGTGAATCCAACTATCAATAGTCTATCGTGATAATGTTTTCAACTATAAATAACTATCATGATAGCGATATTGGTCGCAATAGTCAGTCCTACTTATGAATCCCCCTCTAATTATGTCTATCAAAAAATCATCAAAAAACTAATCTAATAACACTGAAATTAATTCAAACTGTTTAACTTTTAACTCTTTGAAACCATTCAACCCATTAACTTCAAATAAAAAAAAAGTTTCAATTTAAATTTTGTCCTTTTCCAACTAGGATTGATTGAAACAATAATACAGTTAAACTTCTCTATTACAAGTTACAACCGCTTAACTGTGTTAATTATTAGGTGTTTAGACAGGTGACTGCTTAACCCTTTGAACCCTAGTCCCGCATATAGGCGTCTTTTTCAAACAGTGTACATGTGAACAATACACTTGTCCTATGCAAACAGTGAATACCCAGATCAGAGGGCTCCGAAAGGAGCCCTCTGATCAGGGTCTTCACTGTTTGTCATAATTCCAAACATTGACAAAAACAACCCTTAAAAGTCAGAAATGGACCAGACTTAAATGGAAAGTGGAATTGTCCATTTAAAGTTTCAGGGAGGAAAGAGTTAAAGCAAGGTGACAGTAAACAGAAAGCTCCTTGCTTTATGTTGTCACCTGCCTTTTATACAATCAACTTGCCTTTGTTTAACGGTCATAATAGAGAGATTTAACTGTATTGCAAAATGACAAACAATGCAGACCCCAATCAGAGGGTCCAGTAGCCCTCTAATCAGGGGCCCGTTTCATAAAACTTTGTACTACAAATGTTGTTGTAAGTCAGATTATTAAAATCTCAATTATTATTAATTTCTCCATCTAATCCTGTCTTGTGACATCTCTTTGGATTCGTCTTTTCAAGACAATTCCAAAGAGAAGTTACATAACAGGATTAGATAAAGAAATCAGACATTAAAAAAAATGTATTTTAAAGTTTTTTCTTACGACTGTTTTTGTCGTAAAAAGTTTCATGAAACGGGCCCCAAGTGACTACACTGAATACAGAGGACAAGCATACTCTACTCAGGTACACTGTCTGTTGAATCTGTTAAACGCAAATAAATGTCATATATCTTTAAACATCTACCAAGCATAATCCAAAACAAGAAAAATTAACAAAAACTCAAACTTAACTCTTAACAAAGTAAATTTTTGTTTGCTTTATTCATTTTCAGAGTGTAAATCAGTTTGGGATCCCGACGAGCCTCAAAATTATGCCCCATATTACTCTATAAATACGCCTTTTACACCTTTAAATAAGTCCTCCACTGAAGAAACTACATCCTAGCATGTGGTAGCTTAAAGACCAGAAAGCGCCTGAAGGCATCATGTTTTACTTTCAACCTGCTTTAAATGTCATCAGTCTTCCAAACTAGAACCAGGCTATGTGCTAATGGGTTCAATAAATGTCCTTTTTATTTATAAGGCTACACTGAAGCAATAACAGTAGAATTACAAACTGAAACAATGATAAACAATATTCAGATGATACAGGGCTCCAAATAAAGGGGGGTGGGGGTCAACTGAGCAAATATAACATTTTTTCACTTAATTAGAACCAAATTCTATGGTGGTACTACTCATTAGAATCGTCTCAAAGAGACGATTCTAATGTGTAGTAACACCTTAGGGTTTAATGCAGTAATAAAGATGTTAGTTTTTTTTAAATACTCCCCTTATCTGGAGCTCTGATGATAAATAATCTATTGTATTTAGTGTGCCATTTTTATACAATTACTATAGACCATGTATTTCAAAATTGAAAATAGTGAAGACCCTGATCAGAAGGCTTCTTCAGGAGCCCTCTGATCTGGGTCTACAATGTTTATATAGGACAAAATTAATGTACTCTTCATAGATACACCAATTGTGATGGATGAGTATACTTGTCACTAGGGCTCTATGAATTAAACCCTAGCAACCCTCTGATCTGGGTCTATACTTTTTGTATAGGACAAGACTTCGACTAGACTGTACTACTTACAGATCTATTTCAAAAAATAAAATCTTTTTTTATGCATTAAACCCTATGGTATTACTACTCATCTAATAGTGTCACTACTCATAATACATCACAATCGTCTTTTTGACTTGATTCTAATGATTAGTAACACCATAGAATTTTGTGCTGAAATAGGAGAAACATGTTGGATTTGTTCAGTTTTCTCCCTCTTACCTGAGGCCCGTTTCATAAAACTTTGTATGACAAATTTTGTCGTAAGTCAGATTATGAAAGTCTCAATTATTATTTGTTTCTCCACCCAATTCTGTCTTGTGACATCTCTTTGGAATCGTCTTGAACAGACGATTCCAAAAAGGTGTAACAAGACAGAATTAGATTGAGAAAACATTAATTAAATGTATTTTAAAGTTTTGACTTACGACAACATATGTTGTACGAAGTTTTATGAAATGGGCCCCTGGTTTGTAAATGGATGCCTATACTCATTATAAGAGGTCAATGGGGGTTACTTCATTCACCCCTGAAACTTAATATGGACAATTCCAGTTAACAATTAAATCTAGTCCAATTTTTAATAATTAGGGTAGAGTTAAACAATATTTAACAACAAGAGCCCCATGGGGCATATGTCGCTCACCTGAGAATAGCTGTACATCAAAATGGAGATAAAGATTTAAGTCCAGGACGGGGTCATTTTTTACCCGAGGGGCATAATTTGAACAATCTTGATAGAGGACCTGTAGATGATGCTATGTTCCAAATATCTAAGATCAGGGTACTAGGGTTCTAGACAAGAAGATTTTTTTTAAGTTTCCATTGAAAAAATCTATTTTTAGCTCCTGTGACCTACATATGCAACAGACTGGAACCATTTGAACAAAATAGATAAAGGACATCTAGAAGTAACACCATGCCGAATATCAAAGCTCTGGCTATATTAGCTTCAGAAAAGAAGACGTATGAAAACTGTGACCCCCCGAGTGGGGCTAATTTTGACCCCAGGGGCATAATTTGTACAAACTTGATAGAGGACCTGTAGATGATATGCAATCGACCAGAACCATTTGAACCTTATTGGTATAGGACATCTAAAAGTGTCACCAAGCCAGATATCAAAGCTCTGGCCATATTAGTTTCAGAGGAGAAGATATTTGAAAATTTCACTATATAACTCTATGTTAAACTGTGACCCCCTGGGCGGGGCCAATTTTGACCCCAGGGGCATAGTTTGTAGTTTGATAGAGGACCTGTAGATGATGCTATGTGACAAATGTCTAAGATCTGGCCCTTGTAGTTTCAGACAAGAAGATTTTTTAAGATTTCCTTATTTTTTCACTTGGTTGCCATGGCAACCAGAGTTCTACATTGTTTTTAATTCTTTGAACAATTTTGAAAGAACTTGACCCAAGGAACATTCGTGTAAAGTTTGGTTGAAATCTTTTCAGCGGTATATGAGGAGATGTCATTTGAAGCAATTGTTAAAGACAACAATGACTGTATAAAGTGAAATATTTTCTTCTGTGGAAGAATAAATTAAAGACATAAAAAAGAATATGTATGGGTTAATAGATTAATAAATATCATTATTTACATTTTCTAAATATAAGAAACTATATGTAAATGAGTGGCAAATAGTTTGGATACAGATTAGAAGCAGCATTATGTGGCATCTGACCTGGATCCATACTGTTTATGGCCAAGAATTAATTGTGGACTGATAGACAGAAACAAACAAAACACAAACAAACAAACAGACAGACCAAAAGTAATATGCCTCGAACTAAGTTGTGCTTGAGCATAAAATAGCAGACATCACTTTCATTTCTGTTATGTATCTCAGTGACCTGAGTTCAGAGCTAGCTATGGGTCAGTTATGCAATTGGAGACGGTCTCAGAGAGAAATGACTATTATTATGCTGAACTGTTGTCTGCTCCAAATGTTTGTATGTGAAATATGTAAAAAATAATAACTTATATTTTCTAAATATAAGAAAATATGTAAATGAGTGGCAAATAGTTTAGATCCAGATTAGATGCAGCATTATGTGGCATCTGACCTGGATCCAAACTGTTTGCAAAAATGTTGCATTTAGTATAAGGGTAGCTTCTTAGCCTGGAAGATACAATGCGTCTGTATAAAACGGATCATTAGAGAGTTTTTACTGTCAGACCTGCATCAAAAAGCACTGATATGGCCAGGGTTGAGTCAAATTTGATCCTAGGGTTTTGATTTTTTACAATTTTGAAAGTGATTTAGTAGAAGATACTATTCATGCAATATCTAAGGTGTGGGAACAGTGGTTTTTTACAAAAAACTTGTTTAAAGTTTTTCACTTTTTTTAATAAATTTCAATAAGTAGTCCACTTTAAAGTTTCATTTTAACAATTTCTGTAGAGAAGCATCCAAGGAACACCGTGAGCAAATTAGTTTTTTCCTCAGACTCGCGGTTTCAGAGGAGTTGTCGCTTGAAGTAAATTTGAACGGACGGACAGACGGACGACGGACGGCGGGCGATCACAACAGCTCACCTTGAGCCTTCGGCTCAGGTGAGCTAAAAAGACAGTGTAGACCCTGATGATCAGGGTCTACACTGTTTGCATAGGACAAGTGTACTCTGACAGGTATATGATTGTTTAATGATGAGTATACTCGTGGCTAATGATGTGTTAACCCATTACCTCATAAATACGCCTTTTTACGCCATAAATTATTTCTCAGCTAAGAAAAAAGTTTCACTTATAAATACAGTCATGGATCTGTATCCTAAGAAATATTTTCTAAATCCTAGCAGATGGTAGCCTTGAAGCAGAGTGTGCCTTAACTCTTTCCTCCCTGAAACTTTAAATGGAAAATTCCAGTTTCCATTTTAGTCTAATCCATTTCTGACGTTTAAGGGTTGTTTTTGTCAATGTTTGGCATTATGACAAACAGTGAAGACCCTGATCAGAGGGCTCCTTTCGGAGCCCTCTGATCTGGGTCTTCACTGTTTGCACAGGACAAGTGTGTTATTCACATTTACACTGTTTGAAAAGGACGCCTATAGGCGGGACTAGGGTTCAAAGGGTTAAGGCGCATTCTGTTTAATTTTCAAACTTCTGTAAGTGGTCATATGTATTTAAAGCTAGAAACATGTTTTGGGGTAAAGGATTAATACAAAATTGGCTGCAAATATTTTGTTTAACCTTATCTTCTTATTTCTTCAACACCATATGCAGAGTAGTCACAACATAGGCTTTGGTGGAGACAGAAAGGAGAAAGCGCTTCAAATACAGTAAAACCCCTCTCTTATGACCACTGAATTGTGTTTATTATTAGGTGTTTACGATACTGTCTTGTCTGAAATGAACTTGAAAGTAGAGCAGAATACACCTGGTGCATCCTAAGCGACTTTTAGCGCATTTAGTTTATTCCTCCACAGAAGAAAACAGTTTAAGTTTATATGCATTATAAGAAATATTTTCGAAGATGTATGCTGGGTAATATTTGGCGGCCATTTTAAAATGTCGTCTGCAGGGGGGTACAATTCACATATTTGCAAAAGATTTTAGCAGTTTCTGATAGAATATTGACTAAGAAGCAAACAGTTTTGATCTCAGATCACACCACACAATGTGGGGCCTGATCTGAGATCAAAACAGTTTACCTAGAGGTACACCTAAAAGTCTATCCCGCATAAAATGAGTTAAAAATGGAACTATTTTCTTTAGTGGAGGCATAAACTACAGGCCAGCATGTCTATGGGTTAATTGGATTAACGGTAAAGAATGCTGGGCTATCAAATGCCTTTTTAAGCTTTTTTTAAGACAAAATATAAGTCCACATTGAGGACATTCTAATGTCCCCACACTAAATCCATGACTCTTCATATGGAGTTTCAGACCAGCATCTTTCTGAAAATGACTGTCACACTTAAAACAAATTAACCGTTTCAGATCGCAATGTTTCATCCATTCAGAATCCACTTTTGCATTTGTCTTTGAAGGCAAACCAGAACTATCTGATTTTGTCTCAATACTTTTATTCTTATTGACATCATTGAGTGCAGTTGTATGTGAACTTAGTGTGTATGATACGCAAATGCCTGTTAAGCCCTGAAAGCTGAAAGAATTTTTTAGGGCACTTTGGACATTTGAAGTCCCCAACTAATAACCCGTGCCTGCTCAAATGGGCGGTCAGGGCGAATTGAGACTTTAATTGAGCCCCACACTCTTTGCACCGATGTTTTGCCACTTTATTTTGGTTCATAAATTTAGTGTCAGGGGGAATAACTTTGTCAGATTCAGGGGGAATAACTCTGCCTGTGTTTCCAACAGGAGCCAGCTTTGAAGCCACTTTACTTTGGTTCATAAATTTTGTGTCAAGGGACATAACTTTGTCAGAGTCAGAGGACATGGCTCTGCCTGTGTTTCCAACAGGAGCCAGCTTTGTAGCATCCTTCACTACAGAACTTGAACGGGTTGAAACATTTGATTGCCTCGATCTAGAAGATTGTGACTTAGTCAACGGGTCTGTAGAATCACTCACTATACCTTCATCTGATCTTGAATGACTTGTGCTTGAATACAATACAGTATTATCTGGTTTTCTTTTGATGTTCACATTAGATCTACTTGTTTCAGACATTTCATCAACCTTTTTATCTGATCTGTCCCTCAATGATCTACTAGTTCTCTGTCTACTTTTGTTTTGTTCTATCATAACACTTGTCTTCTTGATTGCATCATAGATTGCAGTTTGACTTGAACTTTTATGATTTAAACGATAATGTCTCCTAAGACCTGAAGCATAGAAGAATTTCTTAGGGCACTTTGGACAATTGAACTCGCCAACTATTAACCCATGCCTGCTCAGATGTGATGTCAAGAGAAATTGTGTTTTACAATGAGCTCCACATTTTTTGCACTTATGTTTTCCGACATTACCTTGATTCATCAATTTAGAGTCAGGGGACACCACTCTGTCAGAGTCGTGGGACACTACTCTGTCAGAGTCAAGGGACATAACTTTGTCAGAGTCAAGGGACATTACTCTGTTTGTGTTTCCAGCAGGAGCAGGCTTAGTACCTTCAGAACGTATGTTCACAGGTTGACAAGGTACAGGTAAGTCCCCTGAAACATTTGACTGCCTAGTTCTAGAAGATTGAACGTGTCTCTGTTTTGCCACTTTACTTTGATTCATTAATTTAGAGTCAGGGGGAATAACTTTGTCAGATTTAAGGGACATAACTTTGCCTAAGTCAGGAGACAGAACTTTGTCAGAGTCAAGGGACATAACTCTGTCTGTATTTCCAGCAGGAGCCAGCTTTGTACCATCATTCTGTACAGCACTTGAACGTGTCTTCCCAGGTTGACAATGTATGTCTGATGTTGTGGACTGAATGGTTGCTGAAACATTTGATTGCCTCGTTCTAGAAGACTGTGGCTTAGTCAATGGGTCTGTAGAATCACTCACTATACCTCCATCTGATCTTGAATGACTTGTGCTTAAGTACAATACAGTATTATCTGGATCTCTTTTTTTCATATTAACAGTTTCTAACATACCGTCAATCTTTTTATCTGATTTATCCCTCAATGATCTACCAGTTCTAAGTTTCTTCTTGATAGAATCACTGAGTTTAGTTTGACTTGAGCTTTTATGATTTGAACTATAATGCCTCTTAAGACTGTAAGCATGAAAGAATTTCTTAGGGCACTTTAGACATTTGAACTCACCAACTTTTAACCCATGCCTGTTAAGATGTGTTGTCTGGAGAAATTGTGTTTTACAATGAGTTCCACATTTTTTGCACTGATTTTTTGCCAATGTAACTTGATTCATTAATTCAGAGTCAGGGGGAATAACTTTGTCAGATTTAAGAGACATAACTTTGCTTAAGTCAGGAGACAGAACTTTGTCAGAGTCAAGGGACATAACTCTGTCTGTATTTCCAGCAGGAGCCAGCTTTGTACCATCATTCTGTACCTCACTTGAACGTGTCTTCCCAGGTTGACAATGTATGTCTGATGTTGTGGACTGAATGGTTGCTGAAACATTTGATTGCCTCGTTCTAGAAGACTGTGGCTTTGTCAATGGGCCTGTAGAATCACTCACTATACCTCCATCTGATCTTGAATGACTTGTGCTTGAGTACAATACAGTATTATCTGGATCTCTTTTTTTCATATTAACAGTTTCTAACATACCGTCAATCTTTTTATCTGATTTATCCCTCAATGATCTACCAGTTCTAAGTTTCTTCTTGATAGAATCACTGAGTTTAGTTTGACGTGAACTTTTATGATTTGATCTATAATGCCTCTTAAGACTGTAAGCATGAAAGAATTTCTTAGGGCACTTTAGACATTTGAACTCACCAACTTTTAACCCATGCCTGTTAAGATGTGTTGTCAGGAGAAATTGTGTTTTACAATGAGTTCCACCTTTTTCGCACTGATTTTTTGCCAATGTAACTTGATTCATTAATTCAGAGTCAGGGGGAATAACTTTGTCAGATTTAAGAGACATAACTTTGCCTAAGTCAGGAGACATAACTTTGTAAGAGTCAAGGGACATAACTCTGTCTGTATTTCTTGCAGGAGCCAGCTTTGTACCATCATTTTGTACAGCACTTGAACGTGTCTTCCCAGGTTGACAATGTATGTCTGATGTTGTTGACTGAATGGTTGCTGAAACATTTGATTGCCTCGTTCTAGAAGACTGTGGCTTAGTCAATGGGCCTGTAGAATCACTCACTATACCTCCATCTGATCTTGAATGACTTGTGCTTGAGTACAATACAGTATTATCTGGATCTCTTTTTTTCATATTAACAGTTTCTAACATACCGTCAATCTTTTTATCTGATTTACCCCTCAATGATCTACCAGTTCTAAGTTTCTTCTTGATAGAATCACTGAGTTTAGTTTGACTTGAGCTTTTATGATTTGATCTATAATGCCTCTTAAGACTGTAAGCATGAAAGAATTTCTTAGGGCACTTTGGACATTTGAACTCTGTATTTCCAGCAGGAGCCAGCTTTGTACCATCATTCTGTACCTCACTTGAACGTGTCTTCCCAGGTTGACAATGTATGTCTGTTGTTGTAGACTCATTGGTTGCTGAAACATTTGATTGCCTCGTTCTAGAAGACTGTGGCTTAGTCAATGGGCCTGTAGAATCACTCACTATACCTCCATCTGATCTTGAATGACTTGTGCTTGAGTACAATACAGTATTATCTGGACCTCTTTTGATGTTCATATTAACAGTTTCTAACATTTCATCAAACTTTTTATCTGATTTGTCCCTCAATGATCTACAAGTTTTCAGTCTACTTTTGTTTTGTTCTTTTGTAACACTTTTCTTCTTGACAGCATCAATGTGTGGAACTTTATTTGAACTGCTATGCTGTAAACGATAATGTCTCCTACGTCCTGAAGCCTGAAAGAATTTCTTCGAGCACTCTGAACATTTGAATTTCCCCTCTATTAACCCGTGCCTGCTCAGATGAGCTGTCAGAGCAAATTGTGTTTTAAATCCAGCCCCACATTTTTCGCACTGATTTTTTGCCAATGTAACTTGATTCATCAATTTAGAGTCAGGGAACACAACTCTGTCAGAGTCAAGGGACATTACTCTGTCTGTGTCAGGGGACACAACTCTGTCTGTGTCAAGGGACATTACTCTGTCTGTGTCAAGGGACATTACTCTGTCTGTATTTCCAGCAGGGGCAGGCTTAGTACCTTCAGAACGTATTTTCAGGGTTTGACTATGTACGCCTCCTGACACCTTTGATTGCCTGGTTCTAGAAGACAGTGGCTGTCTCCCAGGTACTGTACAATCACTCTGTTGCTGAGATGCAAGTTTCATGCAGATATTGTCAATGCTCTTACACTTTGCTGACACTTTCCTATTCTCCATCTCAGTTTCTAACTGCGAGTGACTCAGCTTTGTTGGACTTGACTTACGACGTGATACAGGAGTTACCAAGACGGCATTGGGATTTGACGGAATGGCAGTCAGGGACATTACTGGAATCTTTGGATTACTGACCTTGGCATCTGTTTTTGATTCTGTATTTTTATCAACTTTTGTGAACAAACTTTTTGATGTTCCACACTGTTGTTTTTCTTTCAGTTTATTAGGAGCAGCTTTTTTTGAAGTATTGGCTGTTTTTGTGACTTGATGCCCCTCCTCTGGAGCCGTTGGTGTTATTACTACAGATTCTTCACTGGTTCTTGTGGGATTTCTTTCTTCTGTAATGACATTGTCTTCACAAATCTCTGTACAGTACACTCGTTTGTGAGCGACCAAGTTAGCAAAACTTCTAAACAGGTTACGGCAGATTTTACACTCTAGAATGTAGTCACACTGGGAACTCAGCAAGCTTTGAACCTCTTCTGTGCCATGGTGGATACCTTGAAGAATCTGTTCAATCATGGTGTGGCCAAGATCAATGGACGAACGAATTACCGATATATCCAAGTCTGCTTCGACAGCTTCCACATTTCTAAGAACCATCTTTAACCTGAAATACAAAACCAATCATTTCAATACTGTATTAACCCATTTCTCCATAAATACGCCTTTTTAGGCCTTTAATTTATTCCTCAATTGAAGAAAATAGTTCCAATTTATATGGTTATGAATATTGAGAATAATAAATATTTTCTATGTTCTAGCAGATGGTAGCTTAAAGCAGGCTGAAAGGAAAGCAGAATGTGCCTTAAGGCACATTCTGCTTTACTTTCAACCTGCTTTAAGTAATCACCTGCTATCAAAACTAACAAGCACCTTAGAGCTGATATCCCCTGCCGCAGTGATTGTCCAGAAGAAAGTGGCAAACTTTATTGTGGGAGGAAGGGGCAAATGGTGATCACCTGTCTTTAAAGATCAACATTCAAAAGCTTTTTACAAAGTTTTATAAAATCCATTCAATTTTGTACATTTTAAAGCCTAAATACAAAAAATAAAGCCGTTTGTAGCATTATAAATCTAAGTATGACAGGGGCAGGTAACTCTTGATTCAAATTCAACAGTAATTAAACACTTTTAAGAACTTATAATTGTGTGCAAGTATTATTAAAAAAAATTCAGAACTGTAGAATTTACTAGAGTGTAAACACATTTTCAACTCATCAAGGGCAGAGTATTCTTGACTAATTTGCACATTTTCGATAGTAATTGAACTCATTCTATAAATAATAGCCATATATGATTTAATTTTTTTTTCAAAATCCATTCACATTTGTACACAATAGCATGTAAACAATAAAGCCATGTTGAGCATTACTAAGTACATAAAGGGCAGATAACTCTTGCCACAAAGTATCCTATTTTGACAATAATTGCTACCCTTATGTTTATATACATCATGTGTAAGTTAAATCAAAATCCATTAAAGACTGTAGTTTCTAGATGGTAAAAACTGTTAAATATGGGTTTTTTTACTCATCAAGGGCAGATAACTGTTGACTAGCTTCTCCGTTTTCAAAAACGATAACAATTATTTGAAAACTAATAGCCATACATAGTTTAAGAATTTGTTTTATCAAAATTCATGCATATTTATAGATACTAGGATGTAAACAATTTTAAAATAAAGCATTTTCTATCATTTCAAAGTACATCAAGGGCAGATAACTATTGCCACAAGTATCCTTTTTTGACAATAATTGCACACCTTCAAGAACTTTTACTTATAGACATCGTGTGCAAGTATCATTTAAATCCATTCATAATTGTAGTTGCCAGAGAGTAAAAACAGTTAAATATGGCTTTTTTTACTTATCAAGGGCAGATAACTCATGACTAATTTCTCCGTTTTCAACAATAATCAAATTCATTTGAAAACTAATAGCCATACATAATTCAAGAAAGTTTTTTCAAAAATCCATGCATATTTATAGGCTCTAGTATGTAAACAATACCAAAATAAAGCATTTTCTAAGTACATCAAGGGCAGATAACTCTTGTCACAAGTATCCTTTTTTTACAATAATTGCACACCTGCAAGAACTTGTACTTATAGACAATGTGTGCAAGTATAAACAAAATATGTTGAATACTGTAGTTGCTAGAGTGTAAAAACTGTTAAATATGGCATTTTTAACACAAAAAGGGCAGATAACTCATAAATTCCTAAAATTTTCTGAAATTTTTTTGATTTCCCACGGTGCTCCTTTGATGACAAATAAGTATACCAAGTTTAATCCAAATCTGTTTATAGGTTTCGGAGATACAGTTGCGGACGGAAAACGTGACGGACGCACGGACGGCATTTTTAACACAAAAAGGGCAGATAACTCATAAATTCCTAAAATTTTCTGAAAAAAATTTGATTTCCCACGGTGCTCTTATGATGACAAATAAGTATACTAAGTTTAATCCAAATCTGTTAATAGGTTTCGGAGATACAGTTGCGGACGGAAAACGCACGCACGCACGGACAGCCGGACCATAAACAGTATCCCTCTGCCTTTCGGCAGGGGATAATAACAGTCTATAGGGTAATGGGTTAAGTGACCACTCAATAAAAGACCATTTGTTTACCATAACCCATTACCCCATAAAATACCTTTCTATGCCTCTAATTTATCCCTCAAATGAAGAAAATTATAATCTAGCAGCTTGTAGCTCAAAACAGGCTGAAAGTAAAGCAAAATTCATCTTAAAGCACATTCTGCTTTACTTTCAACCCACTTTAAAGGGACTCGCAACCGGATGGTGTACTTGTCAAAATAAAATAAAATACTCAAATAAAAGCAAATTTGTGGCATTATTTGGCTTCTGACATTAAAAAAATATGATCAGTCCAAAAAAAGTCTCAAGAATCGACACCGAATCTTAGTTTTTTTTTAGATATTTTCCATCGTTTTTCTATAGCGTTAGCTAACGGTATAGTTGTTGTTGTTGCTTCTCTACACGGGCTCAGACATAAACCTGAGCCGAAAAAAGTACCATCAATCACTACCAGTGAAGTACGTTAATTCGCTACTTAATATATAGAGAGCGCTGGTAGCCGAGGGGATAAAGGCGTTTCCTCATTTTTCATGTTTGTCTCCGCATGGAGGGTCTCAGGTTCGAATCCCACCAGAGCTTCTTCTTTCTTTTTTTTTTAAAATGCATTTTTTAATAGAATTTATTATCCTAAACTAAATCTTACCCATTTATATAAGCATTTGACATATATTTACAAATTATTTTTTTAATGCTAAATCCGGTTGCGAGCCCCTTTAACCCTTTCCCACATAGCATATCTCTAGTACTGAATATAGGTGTCCTCTTAAAGCAGGTTGAAAGTAAAGCAGAATGCGCTTTAAGCGCATTCTGCTTTACTTTCAGCCTGCTTTAAGCTATCATCTGCTAGAATATAGAAAATATTTTGTATTATACATATTTATGAATGTATAAATTTGAACTATTTTCTTCAGGGCAAGAATAAACTGAATGCGCTAAAAGGCGCTTCTATGGGGGAAAGGGTTAAGCCATCACCTGTCTTCAAAACTAGAAACAGGCTTCCACAGATAATCATTTTAATTCATTTGATTTATTCATCCACCGAAGAAAATAGTTAAGATTTTATACATTTATGAATATGCATTATAAAAAATATATTCTATATTCCAGCAGATGGGTAATGAGCCAGCAACACCTGGTAACACTGAAAATAAAGCAGAATGCCCTAAGACATATTCTGTTTTACTTTCTACCTGCTTTTAGTGATCATTTGTCTAGAATAGGTAATTCTATGGAGTAAAGAGTTAAATGTAAGTGTTTTTCATAGGTTGACGGGGCATGTGCTGGTTTGTTTATATATAGGTATAAGGTGTCGGCCTGGTCTGGAATCACTTCCGAGTCGTTGTGGTCTTGCAAGTAGTACCTTGAAAAATACAATTTCCAAGATTTGCAATGTTTAGTGTTGCCTGTGGGTGAGTTTGAATGGTTTTCTTGATGAAAACTGGTTATTTGTGGTCATTTCCACCAAATGGCATTGTTTTAGGGGTCTCATTTCAGGATTTTTCCCCAAGGCGGATGCATATTGAAACACAGTGAATGGGAAGAAAGTGAAAGATGTTTACCTTTATTTTGACAGTGACCTTAGAAAATCATTGATAGAAAAAATGTAATTGCCGATGTTATAGGTTGGCTGGTATCAATCAACAGGGAAATGTCCATAGAATTGAAGGGTATGTCTTTTATAGCTTAGATCCTATTTTGGAGGGAGCTGTTGGCTCTGAAAGTTAGGCATTTTACTATAGATTATATAGGGCGAAATTAGACCAGGCCGACACCATAGATTATATAGGGCGAAATTAGACCAGGCCGACACCATAACTCATTGATCGTTTACAATTCTACAAAACATTTCACATATATGATCATTATACCTTCACTTTCTGTTTCACACAACAGGGCTCCAGATAAGAGGGGGTAAATTAAACAAATCAAGTATTATCTCACTCAATCAGCACCAAATCCTATGGAGTTACTACTCATTAGAATCGTCTCTTTGAGACGATTCTAATGAGTAGTAACACCATAGGGTTTAATTCAGAAATAAAGATTTTAGATTTTGAAATGCTGCCCTTATCTGGAGCCCTGACACAAGCCTCATATCAAACACTAGTTAACAATAGCTAAATGAGCATGTGCAAAGTAGTCTGCCTGTCCTTGACTCGTGACTACTTTAATTGTTTGATCACATTAATGGTGTGATTAATCTTTAATTTGTTACAGTAACCTCATCAATGTCATATGCGTAACACACCGCTTCTGATCTGGATCCAAACTGTGATTCAATAGGGCCTGGACGAGTACCCGGGTACCTGCGGATTGGGTACATTTTGGCGGGTACCCGGGTCCATTTTTATTACCCGGGTGCCCGAGCTAATTTAACAATCAAATTAACCAAGAGATACTTTCCTAAAACTAGAGGTGTGCGGTTTAACCGGTGTACCGGTAAACCACGGTACGAAACGGCCGTGGTACGAACCATGGTTTTTTCCAGAAAACCGGTTTTTTACTTGTAATTTTATAGATGTTTTTATTGAATAAAAAACGGACATATAACAAAAATAGTATGATTTAAGATGAAACTAAAGGTTTAGCTTGATAAATCATAAATTAAATACATTAAATTTTGGACATTTTTATCCTTGCCAGACTTGGAGGATACTTTCGTCCCGATTCAGATCTTATTCTGACGTTATCCCGGTCATGTCAATGGACCCATTCTCTATGTGATATTGTCAACAAAAAATCCTTTTCTCGTTAAGTTTAATTCCTAATTAGGCTGCATTTATTTTATACAGGCTATTTTTATCATTATAAACTGACTGAAATTATCATAATCACATTTTTAATCGTATCTGAAGTGGATGTTTTTGACCGAGCTTCGAAGCTTCGATTGATCAATAGAGGAGATTACTTACTTTTACAATGATAACATCCGATTCACACCGAATGATATTGCCTATGAGAAACGCTTGCTGATTGGTTATGTTGCACTACCTAAAGTAAACTGTCGGACATTTGACCAATCGTATTTGTCGTGCAGTTTATACATTCATTGTTCGGAAAATAACAAATAATTGAATGACATCCAAAGCAGACTTTTGATAGATTGACGTCGGGTTTCGCCATAAAACACGGTTAAATAAAATTGACAACCATTATTTTGTTTATTTTGCATGCGTTCTTATTACGTTGTCATTTGTTTTTGTTTTTGTGCATGTGATGAAGAAAGAAACCCCTATGCCGATGATAAAAGAAAGTGGAGTCCGGCATTATCTATTGATAGAATGACAAATCCATTCATTCACGGTGATGGGTGTGCAACGTAAATCGTTGGGTTTGATGATTTTTTTAAAGTAGTATTTCAGAAACAGTTTGATAGTTACAACTGTTTGTGGGCTGTTACTCGTTGATATGTGTATTGCTTGAAAGTGAACATTCAGTACCAACCAAGCTCTAGGAGCTACAGTCATATCCCATCCTGTCTATTTGATACATGTAGTAGGTATAAATGATGGTTAACCATGGTACATACCGTGGTATTTACCTAAAAACCGTGGTACACCATGGTTTTTTATTTTCCGCGGTACCCACCTCTACCTAAAACGATTGTGTATACAGCTTTTTTGAACAGTTTTATTTATTAACACGGTCCCTGTCTATCACGTATTTCCTTCGACCACCTATCTTTATAATGTCAACACCTGTGTGCAATGCAGAGACGTATACGTCCCTGGCAAGTGTTAGTCGAATTTTATGTATGATTCTATGCATCAAAATTGCACTTTCATTTTCATCCTAATTGTGAAAGAAAATATATGTATCAGTTTTAATATGCTTTTGACACCGTGGGTGTGTAAAACCTGAGGTTACCAGAGTGCGCTTGAAATTGAGTTTCTTCGGATTTAAATTTTAAGTACCGTAAGCGGCACAGTTTTTCGAGGAATGGTCGACCATTTTGGAAAATATGTCCAATAAACCTTTACGAATACTATAGTAATACGTCCATATATGGAATATGTAGTAAAATTGCTTCACACATCGAATGGCGCAAAAATCTCTGATACAAGATGCTAACTTTAACCATATCTTTTCAATAAAATTGATGTTTTAGTTTACGCAGGCAAAAAAAATCCTTGAATTCAACATTATTTCCACATTACAGGAAGTCATCAACTCATTGAGCCCTAGTGACGCATATATGCGTCGTTTACCAAATGTGTACCTGTGAAGAGTACACTTGTCCTGTGCAAACAATGAAGTCCCTGATCAGAGGGCTCCTGCAGGAGCCTTCTGATCAGGGACTTCACTGTTTGTCATATTTCAATTTAATACAAAAAAACAACCCTAAATAGTCTAAAATGGACCATCCTTTATTGCAAACTGGAAGTTTCAGGGGATAATGAGTTAAGCTACTTTAGCTAGGTTCTGTCATCTAAAATGAGAGTGGATCGACACCAAATAATTTTCTTATGGGCTTCGGATGGTTTTGTACTTTACTCAAGAGGTTACAAAACCGGTATTAGTTAAAGATAAACTATCAACTGTTCGAATATAAAATCTATAAAAAAAAAAAAACAGCTTCATAATTTCGCGGCGCCATTGAAAAGATGCTATATATAGCGGGTTGTACCATACTTGTAGCTCTATTAAACTCTGCTGACGACCAATTATAGCTCTGTTAGAACTTGGTCTAGAGTTAGAAATATGCCAGGCCGAGTACCCGCGGGTAATGCATGGCGCGGTACCCGGGTCCAAATTTACTACCTGTCCAGGCCCTAGATTTCAATTCTTCTTATGTAAAAAAAACAAATTATGTCTTTATGATAATGATATATTGTATGTCCAGCAGTTAGGATCTTGATCATGCGCCTGATATCAAGCACTAGACGCCCGCAACATTATATGTAAGTAACATAATGATAAATTGATAATCAAGATTAAATAGCAATATGCTAGAAACAAAAACCAGTATCTTAACCATTTGAATCTTAGTTACGCATAATTATTTGTGTCCTGGGCAAAAAGTACCTGTTGAGAGTACACTTGTCATATGCAGGCAGGGGATACCCAGTTTGAACTTTGAAACCAGATTCGACGCTGAGTAGCTCAGTGTATAATAAGGCTCAATACTAGTATACAGTTTAATATGCAAAGCAATTGACTAGGAGCTACTTTAACTGTTGGATCACAAAGGTGTGATTTATCTTTGATCCTCGATGGTGGCAACTTTAAAGAGGCTCCCAACCAGATTTAGCATTTAAAATAGTAATTTGTAAATATATGTCAAACGCTTATATAAACGGGTAAGAATTAGTTTAGGATAAGAAATTCTGTTTAAAAAATGCATTTCAATAAAAAAAAATTATTGAGCTCTGGTGGGATTCGAACCCAGGACCCGGCATGCGGGGACAGAAAAGCAAAATAAGTCAACCCCTTAGCCCACTCGCCCACAGGGCTATTCATATCTTTGGGATCGATTTAATGTACTTCAGTGTGTAGCGATGGACAGTACCTAATTCGGCTCGGTTTATGTCTGAGCCCGTGATCAATTTCTAACGAATAAAGCGATGGACAATATCTAAAAAATTAAGATTTGAAGACTTCTCTTAAGGATGTTTTTAGACTGAATCACTGATCATATATTTCTAATGCCAGATGCACGATAATGCTACACATTTGGTTTTATTTGAGTATTTTCTTTTATTAGAACTGCAAACACACCATCTGCTTGCGAATTTCTTTAACTTAAGTATTGGTTTTGCCGAAACAGTTTGAAAATTCACAACTTCCTTACATAAACCAAGTTTAGTTCAGACCACAGAGCAATATTCGAGTTGGGGTCGTACATAAGTGTGATAGGCAGCTTCTTTAATTTTAACATTATTGGTTTTGATATTTCTTTTAATAAATCTAAGAGAGTTTTTTGCTTTTTGCACTTCTAATATTTTTTAACACACTGTATCCTGACAGTGCCTGCCAGTCATAATCAACACTGGTTGTTCGGCAGAAAGAAGTTGAAATTTAGGAATTAGGGGCGATGTGAACCGCCGCCGATGTGAACCACCGCCGATGTGAACCGATTTAGCAGACGATGTGAACCACCCAATAAGACGATGTGAACCTTTTTTTTTTTTTAGTTTTATAAATGAAATATCAGATTTATTTGTAACAGTTGGAAATTTTGTATACTTTTTAATGTTCATTGACCTATTTGAGGACCGAAAAGTTGTAAACTCTCATTGGATAGTGTGAAGCGGGGATGCGGTGGCCGTGAGAATTAAACATTTACGAAAGAACAAAAACACGAGAAATCTTAGATGATTCTTTATTCATCTTTAACATAGGGCAGGTATTCTGATCTGGCACCAAACTATTTGAAAATTATCTAAAAGTTAGTGGCAAATAGATTAAAACCTAATCATACGTCGGGTTACCCGGCGTCTGATCTGTCATCAAACTGTTTGCAATGAAATTAATGGTTTAGAGAAAACGTTTTTATTGAATAGATCTTGATTAACTTTGCTTTTGCACGTGTCACTTTTCCCGCGCTTTTATATCATAGATGGAGCATTTAAAGATGACACATAAGGATTGGTAAAAAAGGGCATACATATTGACCAACATATTTTCATAATTATGCATATTGTTTAAATTGAGTTTACAAATTTAAAATGGCAAAAGTGACAAGTTTATAACACTATTGTACTAAAATTTAACAGTGAAAAGCAATTAGTTTAAACCTAATCATACGTCGGGTTACCCGGCGTCTGATCTGTCATCAAACTGTTTGCAATGAAGTTAAGGGTTAAGCGAAAAAAAAATTATTGAATAGATGTTGATTAACTTTGCCTTTGCACGTGTCACTTTTCCCGCGCTTTTATATCATAGATGGAGCATTTAAAGATGACACATAAGGATTGGTAAAAAAGGGCATAAAATCTCCGGTATAAAAATACTATTATGATTTGGGTGAATTTGTTCTGGGCCGTTTTGACCAGGGCGGTTGGGATCTAGGTCGTTTGGAATTAATACAAGGAAAAAATAAAAAGACTTTGGTCGTTTTATTTTGGAAAAAAACATAGGTTCACATCGTCCAATAGGGAGGTTCACATCGTCCTGAAAATCGGTTCACATCGTCCAAAAAACCGGTTCACATCGTCGTGGTTCACATCGGCGGTGGTTCACATTGTCCATATACCGAAATTTAGCTACTGTGTCCGTCCAGCCAAAGTCATTGGTGATGGTAATTTAAACCCCTAAATACTCAGCCTTATCTGTGGTTTTGAGGACTGAACCGTGAAGAGAATAAGGATAGATGACAGGGTTTTCTTCTTAATCTAGATATGCGTAGAACCACATGTCCACACTTGTCAGGGTAAAATTCCATTGTCCAGTCATTTTCCCATCGTTCCAGTCTGTCCAGGTCATTTTGTAATTGTGTCTAATACCGGCTGTGTGGCTTAGTGGTAGCGTCAGCGTTTCAGTGCAGGAGGTTGTGGTTCAATCCCCGGCCAGGTCAAACCAAAGACTTTAAAATTGGTAATTAATGGCTTCCCTCCTTGGCGCTCAGGATTTCGGGTTAGCATTACAACTGGTTCGTCGGTGTCAGGCTAAAGTGAGCGGCCGGGTACAGTCCCAATGGTGCACCTAAAAAGTGCCCCTGCTCGTAATACCCAAAAGGGGTGGGTAGCAGTATACATAGAAAGAAAGTGAGTCTGTCACTGTGTCAGAATATTTCAATTTGTATCGTCCGCAAACAATCTGGTGCGGCTTTTGACACTCTCAGACACTCTACTATAAGCCGATAACATGGGTAGTTTTCAGTCTAGATTGTTTAACAGTGCTCATTTCCTTCAATATATATGTCGAACTTTCATTTAACATACCTTTAAATACCAGTTTCATAACGATAAGTATTTGTAATTTTGTGGACGACTTGAAAAGATGGGCGACCGGGAACCAGCCTAACAAAGGGAAGTAAACGCATTAGCTTTAGAAAGTATAAAACACGGACCATCAAGACTGGTCCCGCAAAAGTATCCTCTACAGTCACACATGTATGAAGCGACCGTTAAAGAGGCTCGCAACCAGATTTAGCATTAGAAAAAAACAATTTGTAAGTATATGTCAAACGCTTATATGAGCGGGTAAGAATTAGTTTAGGATGAATAATTCAGTTTAACAACTGCATTTTAATAAAAAAATTTTTATTGAAGTCTGGTTGGATTCGAACCCGGGACCCGGCATGCGGGGACAGAATAGCAAAAATAAGGCAACGCCTTAGACCACTCGACTATAGGCCTAACTATATCTCTGGGATCGATTTAACATACTTTAGTGTTTAGCAATGGAGACTGTACTTAATTCGGCTCGGGTTTATGTCTCAGAGCCCATGATAAATTTCTATAGCGTCTTTCAACGCAATGGATAAAGCGATTGAAATATCTAAAAAAAATTGAAGACCTTTCACAAGGGGTATTTAGACTGATCATATTTTTCTAATGTCAGATGCACGATAAGCTACACATCTGGTTTTATTTGAGTATTTTCTTTTATTTTCACAAATACACCATCTGGTTGCGAGTCGCTTTACTATTTCTTTGATTTTAATGTACCCCAGCTAGCATCGACTTTGAACGATGTCATCCAAATATGAAAGTAATACCTCAAGGGACATAGGAATTAAGTATTTTTCAAAACCTAAACACAGATTACGAAACCAGACAGGGGCGTAGCTAGACCAATTAGGAAGTGTACGCACTTTGACTAGGGGGGTCCGGGGGCATGCTCCCCCGGGAAAAATTTATTCCTAGATGGTCTCTGGTGCGTTCTGAGGACGTTTCCCGCCCTCGAAACTCGTGATAAAATAACATAAATCTATACAAAAAATGATTAAGAAAATCCAAAAACGACATCAACGACAAAGTCAGGGATGTTAATTTCAAACCGACAGTCATTGACATAAATATATATTTAGACAGGGCCGGATCCAGTACTACACTGTTAACATATATATATTTAAACTTCGGACCGTCTTTCTCCCCTGAAACATAAAATGGAAAGTCCAGCTTCCAAATAACACAAACTTTTCCATTTTTAACTTTATAAAATTGTATACAGTTTATTACAAAATGACAAACAGGGCTGGTCCTGATCAGAGGACTCATTTAGGAGACTTCTGATGTGGGTCTGCATTGTTTGCACAGGGCAATAGTTCTGGTCACATACACTGTAAGTATATTCAAACTGAACCCATTATTCCTAAAAGCATCAAATGAACAATTTCAGTTTCCACTGTAAAATATTGGTTTTTTTTTACAGTACTGTACATGATACAATTAAAAACAGTGCAGACCCTGATCCAATGGGTCCTCAGAGCCACAGATAAGTTTTTTACGTAATTGAGCAATTACCCCCTGATGTTGTAAAGAATTTTGTCTATTACTAATAGGTCTTAGTCAAAAAGTTACAGGTCCGTAGGAAGCAAACTCCGATGGGGTCCGGGGGTTTGCACACATGAGGGCAAAGGTAGACCACTTGATGTACGCACTCTTACTAGGGGGTGGGGGTCTGGCGGCAAGCTCCCCCGGGAAATTTTTATTCCTAGATGGTCTCTGGTGCGTTTTGGGGGGCGTTTCGCGCATTCAAAACAGGTCAAATACTAACATAAATCTATGTAAAAAATTGACTCAAAATAATTTTTTATTCAATCTATTAATTATGATTTTATGGTGAAATGTTGTCTTTCAGTCATATCCTCCTCCCCCCCCCCCCCCCCACACACACACACATTCATGTGTACACTGTTACTAGGGGTCTTGGTGAGGGGGGGGGGCGGGTGCTAATAGGTGTCAGTCAAGAAGTTACTGGCGCGTAGGAATCAAACTCCGATGGGTTGGGGTTTGTACACATGGGGGGCGAAGGTAGACCACTTGGTGTACGCACTCTTAATAGAGGTGTGTGGGGACATGCTCCCCCGGGAAATGTTAATTCCTAGATGGTCTCTGGTGCGTTCTTGGGGACATTTCACGCATTCAAAACAGGTAAAATACTAACATAAATCTAGTTAAAAATTCGATCTACATCAGAACCATTTGCATTTACGATCCTTTTGAGAACATGATAAAGCAGGCCCGTAGGAAGCAAAATGCAATTAAGGGGCACACGTCAGGCGCAAAGGTAGACGTCGGGGGCAAAGCTAGACCATTTGGTGAACGCACTTCTTACTAGAGAGGGTGGTGACCCGGTGACATGCTCCTCCGGAATTTTTTTGTTCATAGATGGTCTCTGGTGCGTGCTGAGGGCATTTCGCACAATCATTTTGCGCAATTAAAGCAGGTAAAATACCACATAAATACATGTGAAATTCGAATAAAAAATAAAAGAAATTGTTTTTATCTAAGATAAAATAAAATGCGGGGTGGAGTCAGGGGTGCGGGACCATGATCCCCCGGGAAATCTTAATTTCTAGATGGTCTCTGGTGAATACTAAGGGCGCTTCCGGCATTTAAAACAGGTAAAATACTATGATAAATCTATGTAATTTTTCACTCAACAACATATTAGTTCTATGATAATGATTTTTCCTTTCTAATATTATAGCTTGTCTTCCAGCCTTTAATATCTAATGGCTACCCATCATCGGTCCTTCCGATCAGTGTACGCACTCTTACTAGGGGACCGGGGGCATGCTGCCCCGGGAAAATTTTATTTCTAGGTTGTCTCTGGTGCGTCTGAAGGCGTTTCCCGCATTCAAAACAGGTAAAATAACAACATGAATCTATGTAAAAAAATTACTCAATATAACATGAATTGTTTAATCTAGGATAATAGTTTTTTGACAGGTTGTCTTCCTGCCATTAATATCTAACCCCCTACCCCCTCCGACTTTTATTGCATTTTTGGACTTTTTAATTTTTCGATTTTTGAGGACAATGTGTACGCAGTTGCGTTTTTTGCGTACATGTAGCTACGCGCCTGGCCAGTAAATATAAATCTGGTATAATAATAATGATAATACTAATTGGTAATGGTAAATAACATGGTCATACAAATGCATGTAATGTAATCTATAACAAATAATGCATACACAAGAAAATGCATGTGGTTTGCTCAGTAATGCTCACCAAAATCAAGGTCAAGGTCATTGATGTCAAACTTTTTGCATGCTAGGAAAGGTCTTGTACATATACAGTCATATGCATACCAAATATGAAAGGAATATCCCTATGAACATAGGAGTTATAGGCATTTTGAGAAACCTAACCACAGATTTAGAAACCTAAACATGGGCCCTAAGTTCAAGGTCAAGGTTACTGGGCAGAAAATTTTTATATGCATGAAAAGATATTTTCCATATACACATGCATGTCAAATATGAAAGGAATATCTCAATGAACATAGGAGTTAGAGGCATTTTGAACACGAGCGTGTCCCAGTTACACGAATGCCCCCCGATGATACAGGGAGGGGAATCCAGACTATCAAACGTAAAAGTTAGAGAGCTGAAAATGTAGTGGAGCGCCATTTTGAGGACTTCAAGGGCCATTACTCCAAAGGGCCTAGCATAAATTGGTGCCGCTGGTTATCCAAATTGGTCTCCATTTTATGTCAACAAACATTTTCAGAAAGTTTGGTGATGATCAGATGAAAAGCAATGTGTTTGTGAAACACAAATGCCCCCAGCCAGCATCATGTTCTGTAATGTAATGTTTATTTGCAAAAGTAGGTCAAAAGTCATGGTCGTAGGGTAAATGAAACATTGGCATGGTTGGAGAAGTCTTAACACAAGAAACATATAAAGTATGGAAGCTCTAGGCCTACTGGTTCAAATGTTATAGGCGTATAAAGATTTATACAAATAAAGGTCAAAGGTCAAGGTCACAAAAACGTAGGTATGGTTGGAAAGGTCTTGACACAAGAAATATATAAACAAAATATGAAAGCCGTAGGCCTACTGGTGCAAATGTTATAGCCATTTAAAGATTTCAACAAAAGTAGGTCAAATGTCAAGGTCACATGGTCAAAAAGTTTTGTATGGTTAGAAAGGGAAAACACATGTCAAGTATAAAAGGCCAAGGTGCAAAAATGCAAAAGTTATAGCCAAGGTTAAGGTTTTTGGTTAAAGTTTGATTAAATAGGTCAAAGATCGAGGTCAAGGTCACATGGTCAAAGATGTTGGTATGGTTGGAAAGGTCTTGACACAAGAAATATACATACAAAATATGAAAGCCCTGGGCCAACTGGTGCAAATGTTATAGCCATTTTAAGATTTTTACAAAAGTAGGTCAAATGTCAAGGTCAAGGTCACAAGGTCAAAAGGTTTTGTATGGTTGGAAAGGTCTTGATACAGGGAAGACACATGCCAAGTATAAAAGGCCTAGGTACAAAAATGCAAGAGTTATAGCCAAGGTTAAGGTTTTTGGCACAGACAGACGGACGGACGGACGGACGTCCTCACAGTTGGACATTTGTTGGGTATATTTTTTGTTTAAAAGTACCCAACAGTACACTAAAATACCCAACAATAACAATAGGGCAATCACGGAATGAATGGAATCTATTGTTCTCCCTACCCAACAAAGGACCTTTCATGCGCTCGGACGGACGGACAGACGGACGGACAAACCAACAGACATGACAAAAACTATATGCCCCCGAATCGTAGATTCTGGGGGCATAAAAAGTTAACAAGAGTTGTCAGAGAGACAACAAAGCTCGCCACCGGCACCTTTAGAAGCTTAAAAGCACACTCAAGGTCACAGAGGTCAACCTTTTTGCCTGCATGGAAAGGTCTTGTCCATATACACTGGCAAATGAAATATGAAAATAACACCTCAAGGGACATAGGAATTATAAGCATTTTTCAAACCTAAACGCAGATTTTGAAACCTAAACACAGGCCCTAAGTTCAAGGTCAATGTCACAGGGGTCAAATTTTTTCTGTGCATGGAAAGTTCTTGTCCATATGCACACACATACCAACTATGAAAGCAATACCTCAAGGGACATAGAAGTTATAGGCTATTTTCGAAACCTAAACACAGATTTCGAAACCTAAACGCGGGCCTAAGTTCAAGGTCAAGGTCACAGGGGTCAACATTTTTCTGTGCATGGAAAGGTCTTGTCCATATGCACACACATACCAACTATGAAAGCAATACCTCAAGGGACATAGAAGTAATAGGCTATTTTCGAAACCTAAACACAGATTTCGAAACCTAAACGCGGGCCCTAAGTTCAAGGTCAAGGTCAGAGGGGTCAAATTTGTTCTGTGCATGGAAAGGTCTTGTCCATATGCACACACATACCAACTATGAAAGCAATACCTCAAGGGACATAGAAGTTATAGGCAATTTTCGAAACCTAAACACAGATTTCGAAACCTAAACGCGGGCCCTAAGTTCAAGGTCAAGGTCACAGGAGTCAAATCTGTTCTGTGCATGGAAAGGTCTTGTCCATATGCACACACATACCAACTATGAAAGCAATACCTCAAGGGACATAGAAGTTATAGGCTATTTTCGAAACCTAAACACAGATTTCGAAACCTAAACGCGGGCCCTAAGTTCTAGGTCAAGGTCACAGGGGTCAAATTTGTTCTGTGCATGGAAAGGTCTTGTCCATATGCACACACATACCAACTATGAAAGCAATACCTCAAGGGACATAGAAGTTATAGGCAATTTTCGAAACCTAAACACAGATTTCGAAATATAAAAGCGGGCCCTAAGTTCAAGGTGAAGGTCACAGGGGTCAAATTTTTTATGTGCATGGAAAGGTCTTGTCCATATGCACACACATACCAACTATGAAAGCAATACCTGAAGGGACATAGAAGTTATAGGGATTTTGTTCAAATTGTTTACGCCATTCACGACGACGCCGACGACAACGACGACGACGACTACACCGGGGGTATTGCAATAGCTCGTCATGTACTTCGTACAGGCGAGCTAAAAACAGATTTCTAAACCTAAACACAGGCTCTAAGTTTAAGGTCAAGGTCATTGGGGTGAAGCTTTTGATTGCATGGAAAGGTCTTGTCCATATACACAAGTCATACATACCAAATATGAGAGGAATACTCAAGGGACATTATATATAGTTATAAGCCTTTTGAGAAACCTAAACGCAGATTTCGAAACCTAAACACAGGCCAAGATCAAGGACAAGGTCACTAAGCTGAAAACTTTTGTATGAATGAAAAGGTATTGCCCATATACACATGCATAATATGAAAGGAATATCTCAATGAACATAGGATCGCGTTATAGACATTTTTCAAAACCTTAACACAGATCTAAACCTAAACGCAGGCCCTAAGTTCAAAGTTCCGGTCACAGGGGACAAACTTTTTGTTTTGTGTGCATGAAAAGGTCTTGTCCATATACACACACATAACAAATATTAAAGCCAAGGCAGTGAGTTGAATAATTATACCTCAAGGGACATAGAAGTTTGAAACTGTTACTTTCTTGAAACTGCTAACGCAAATGGGAACAGGAACGTCGACTCCAATAACCGGGTGACAACATCAGCTCTTAGACACAGTCCGGCGGGCTAAAAAAATGATAAATAATGAGCACTCCCTGGTAGTTTTACCTTATTAAGGAATTTTAATGAGTGTATCCCTCTTGAAAAAAATCTAAATTGTTTGCACAGTATGTAAATGAAGACGTTCCTTTAATTTGCTTTATTGGCTGTAAAGTAAAATCATACAGCAGGTATTGTACTCCTTCAAATTTCGTTTTTGTTAAATTGAATGGTTTAGACTATCACAAACAGTGTGGCAATTCTAGAAACCTCTTATTCAAATTCATCATCACCATAGCATCATGACGTCATCTTCATTTCATGACAATGTTGTCGTCATAACAATGTTTGTCATATTGAGGGCTATTTTCTAAATTTAAAAAATGATCAAATGATAACAGAATTATGGGCAATGTTTAATAAACCGTATTTGACCTCTAATTTCTAAATGACATTGACCTTTGTTGAACATGACCCAATTTGTACCAAGCTCAAGAGCTTTTGAAGGTGAGTACACATTTCTAACTCATGAAGTTCCAAAGTTATTGCCAATGTTAAATGCACCTGAATTTACCTCTAAATGACCTTCATCTTTGTCGGACATGACCAAAGTTGTACTGAGCTCAAGAGCTTCTTGAGGTGAGTACACATACCAAATATAAAGTCTCTATCCTATGTACCGGTAGTGTCAAAGTTATGTCCAACGTTGAAGTTGTGTTCAGACAAATATGCCCTGACTAAGTCCTGCGGGGGCATAAACAAGAGCCCCATGGGGCATATTTCCCTCACCTGAGAATAGCTGACAAAATGGAGATAATGATTTATGTCCAGGAGGTGTCATTTTTTACCCAAGGGGCATTATTAAATTTGAACAATCTTGATAGAGGACCTGTAGATGATGCTATATGCCAAATATCTAAGATCAGGGTACTAGGGTTTTAGACAAGAAGATCTGTTTAAGTTTCCATTGAAAACATCTATTTTTAGCTCCTGTGACCTACATATGCAACAGACTGAAACCATTTGAACAAAATAGGTAAAGGACATTTAGAAGTGTCACCATGCAGAATATCAAAGCTCTGGCCATATAAGTTTCAAAGGAGAAGAAAAGTTTGAAAATTTCACTATAATTAACTCTTTATAAAACTGTGACCCCTGGGGCGGGGCTAATTTTTACCCCAGGGGCATACTTTGAACAAACTTGATAGAGGACCTATAGGCCATGCTATGTGCTAAATATCTAAGCTCTGGCCCTTGTAGTTTTTGACAAGAAGATTTTTTAAGTTTTCATTGAAATTTTTAGCTCCTGTGACCTAGATATGCATCAGACTGAAACCATTTGAACAGTATTTGTAAAGGACATTTTTTCACTTTGGTTGCCATGGCAACCGGAGTTCTACATTGTTTTTAATTCTTTGAACAAATTTGAAAGAGCTTTACCCAAGGAACATTCCTGTAAAGGTTGTTTGAAATCTGTCAAGCGGTATAGGAGATGTCGTTTGAAGCAATTGTTAATGACAACGCACGACGGACGACAACAGACGACGGACACAGGGCCATCTCAATAGCTCACCTTGAGCCTTTGGCTCAGGTGAGCTAAAAACACATTTAAGACTGTATTGTCTCACCAATGGACCCCTGTGACGATACTCTAATTTTGTGACAGGTGCCATGTTCAGGGTCTGTGAAGGATAGTCACGGCTGCCATTTCTTCGAATTTTTCCAAAATCTTCAGATTTTTATCTTAGCAAATGGTAACTTAAAGCAGGCTGAAAGTAAAGTAGAATGTGCCTTAATGGCACATTCTGCTTTACTTTCAACCTGCTTTAAGTAATCGCGCATGGAAAATAGAAATTTTCGAAATCTTAGGATTTTTCATGGTCAGTGATTTTTATATATAATGGCAGCATTGGATAGTGCCCAATGCACAAGTAGCCCTCTATTGGGAAACTCAGTACACAGATTTGGACTATTGTGCACATGGCATTTAAAAATATGACCAGTATAATATCAATATCAAAGGGCTCAGTAGCCCTGAAAAAGCATGCATACTAACAACACTCATTTAGAGTCTGTATCATCATGTTGCAGAATAAAATTCAGAAAATCGTGGACAAACCTGGACTTGAACCCAGAGTCTCTGGCTTACCGTGCCAGCACTCTAACCACTGAGCTACCAAGCCACCCGATCCTGGACTTATTGATTTTCCACCAAGTTCTTGTACCCGACCACACTCATTTCGCTACACCTCCTTAAACTCTGTATTTCTATGCCCTTCATTAACCCATTACCTCATAGCCTGTTTCTACTTTTGAAACCAGACAATAACTTAAAGCAGCCTGCTTTAAGCTACTATCTGCTAGAATATAGAAACTATTTCTTATGATACATATTCATGCCTGTATAAAATTGAACTATTTTCTTCAATGAAGGAATAAATTAGAGGCGTAAAAAGGCATATTTATGGGGTAATGGGTTAAGGGTTATCACGCTAAGCCCGACTTGGCTTACATTTGTAAACAGTTTGGATCAAGATCCGATGCCGTGTAAGTATGTAATTGAGGGGTTTTACTATATAATTTTGACCTATAGATGATAGTATGTGCCTAATATCTAAGCTCTGGCCCTTGCAGTTTTTGACAAGAAGATTTTTTTGAGATTTCCCTTTTTTTTCACCTTTGTTGCCATGGCAACCAGCTTTATGGTTTTAATTCTTTGAATAAATTAGAAAGAGCTTGATCCAAGGAACATTCCTGTAAAGTTTGGTTGAAATCTAACAAGGGGTATAGGAGGAAATGTCATTTGAAGCAATTGTTAACAATGAGGCACAACCTGCTTTAAATGGTCCCCTGTCTTCAACACTAGAAACAGGCTATTGGGTAATGTGTTCAGAAACAACAGCTTTACCTTTGACATGTTTACATCAGAGCTCTGTTTTATAAATTCGCATCCAAAGAACTTGGTCTGGCGTATGATCCAATCATCACGCTCATGACCATGGGTAGTGTAGTCGAGCGCTTTACCACCAACCATGTCTGCCGGTTACATATAGTAAGGGCGTACAAGTGATGACAAGGGCCACTATGGCCCTAAATCGCTCACCTGGAACATGATGTAAAACTTGACCTATAGTGACCTAGATTATGACTGGACATGACCCACAATCAACCTCTAGATTTCTATGACCAGACCTAGTGACCTAGTTTTTGACCAGACGCAATCCACATTTGATTTTGACCTAGATTTGATGTAGGCAAACATTCTGACAATATTTCATTGAGATCTAATGAGATTTGTAGACTCTAGAGGGTTAACACTGTTTTTCTTTGATTTGACCTAGTGACCTAGTTTTTTGACCAGACATGTCCCACATTCAAACCTGAGCTAAATACCAATGAGGCAATTATGTTGAGCAAGATTCTTTAAAATCCATTGAGATTTGTAACCTCTAGAGTGTAAACAAGGTTTTTCTATGATTTGACATAGTGACCTAGTTTTTGACCCAACATGACCCATATTCGATCTTGACCTAGATATCAGTTAGGCAAACATTCTGACCAAGTTGCATTAAAATCCAATGAGATTTGTAGCCTCTGAAGTGTTAACAAGGTTTTTCTATGATTTGGCCTAGTGACCTAGTTTTTGACCAAACATGACCCACATTTGAACTTGATCTAAATATCAATCAGGCAAACATTCTGACCAAGTTTCATGAAGATCAAATGAGATTTGTAGCCTCTAGAGTGTTAACAAGGTTTTTCTATGATTTGACCTAGTGACCTAGTTTTTGACCTGACATGACCCACATTCGAACCTGGCCTAGATTTCATCAAGACAAACATTGTCATCAAGTTTCAAGAAGATCGGATGAAATTTGTAGCCGCTAAAGTGTTAACGAACCAATTGTGAACGCACAGACAGACGACGGACATCCAGCGATCCTAATAGCTCACCTTGGCACTTCGTGCCAGTTGAGCTAAAAAGCCTACACACTGTGACACATATATCGAAGGGATAAATATAAAACCAACAAAGCTTTTGTTTAATAAATTAGTACTTTCAACTGGTCAGAAAACCAACGTACCCAGTATGAACATATATCCAAGCTGAACATCAAATATACTATATATAAATCAATGATTAAAATCTTAAACACAGAATTCAACATTAATCCATTACCCCATAAATTGTTTCTAGTATTGAAGATAATTGACCAATTAAAGCAGGCTAAAAGAAAAGCAGAATGCGCCTTAAGGCGCATTCTGCTTTACTTTCAGTCTGCTTTCAGCTACTATAAAGATCTGCTACAATATAGAAAATATTTCTTATGGTACATGTTCTTGACTGTATAAAGTGGAACTATTTTATTCAGTGGAGGAGTAAATAAAGACGTAAGAAGGCGTATTTATGGGGTTATGGGATAATTCAGTGCCATGTGTTTTCATCTTTTACAAACAGTGTTTATGTGAAGAGTACACTGTCCTATGCAAACAGTGTGCACCCTGATCAGATTGCTCCTGAGGTAGACCTCTGGTCATTTTGCAATATATATTTTTTTAATTTGTTGTTGAAATAGGGTTTTAGTTCCCTTTAACAGTATTTCAGTCATATCACAACTCCAGGAGACAAGTTGCCAGATCAACAACTCATTTACATTGATCTTAAAATAAGAGGTATTGATCTATACATCTGAACCCTGACTAAAATACCATAGTAACAAATTTTCTGGATTTAAACCTTTCCAGCACTTGGACTGACATACAAATACACCATTTTATGATAGATTTTACCATCAATTCGAATAACTGAAAAGGTTACAGTCCTTTTGGCAGTCTTCGACTGTATCATGCCAGACTATGGCACTGAATATTCAATAATGAATGAGTTAACCCATTAAAGAGTTGACCCATAAACTGTTTTCTAGTTTTGAAAAAAGGTGACTTTTTAAAGCAGGTTGAAAGTAAAGCAGAATGCGCCCTAAGGCGCATTCTGCTTTACTTTTAGCCTGCTTTAAGGTACCACCTGCTAGAATTAGGAAAATATTCCTTCCGATACTTCAATGACTGTATAGACTGGAATTATTTTCTTCTGCAGAGGAAAAATGAAATGCGCTTAAAGGCGCTGCTATATAAGATAAAGGGTTAAACCAATATGCCCCTAATGAGATCGAGCCAATATCCGTCAATATCACACCTCTATATAGAGTATGGGTATGTTCAAATTAAAGTGATTTCGAATTATCAACTTTTGACTGTATTTTAAAAATGCTTGAAACTTGTTTAACCCTTTACCCCATTGCCTGTTTATAATTTTAAAGACAGGTTACAGCTATATCAAGATGACTGATAGTAAATCAAAAGGCACCTAAAGGTGTATACTGCTTTACTTTCAACATGCCTCAAACTACAATCATCTGCTAGGATGGCATATATTTATTGTAATCGATATCCATGACTGTATAAATTAACTATTTTCTTGAGTGGAGTGATAAAACAAAAGGTGTAAAATGGCATATATTTATGACGTAATGGGTTAATATAGGAATATTGCTGTTGGCCCGAGATGGACGAAATACACCATATACCAAGCAATGGTAATATTTTATATGCTTCTGACCAGATAAACAACTATAAATATTGTTAATAATAATTATAATAATAAAAATAATGATGAAACAATACAAAGAATCAAACATTATGTCCAAAAATAATTCTTTACATGCTTGGTAATTTTTCTATCTCCAAAAATTGTCATCTGCTACTGCTCTAAAAATAGAATTTTCTAAATTTCTTTTCCAAACAAGGTCAGATTGTCAAACAGTTTGGATCCTGATATGAGGCTGTGTTACGCGGCATCTGATCAGGATCCAAACTGTTTGCAAAGGTTATCATGGTTTCACAGTTTGCATGCTGAGAGATAATGCACTAACTATACTAGTGGCCGTCCTGCAACAAAATTAGCCTGTGAAGTGTATACAGTAAAACCTCTCTATAACGGCCACTAAAGTGTGCTAATTTATTAGTTGTTTTTGACAGGTGACTGCTTAAAGCATGGTGACAGTAAAACAGAAAGCTCCTGTAGGAGCTTTCTGTTTTACTGTCACCTTGCTTTAAGCTGTCACCTGTCTTTAAATAACCAATTAGTCCTCGTTTTAGTGGCCGTTATAGAGAGGTTTTACTGTACATGCACATTCTTTTTAAACACTGTACCCAGGGTTCCAGATAAGAGAGAGTAAACAGAACAAATCCAACATTTTTTCACTCATTTCAGCTCCGAATCCTACGGTGTTGCTACTCATTAGAATTGTCTCGAAGAGACAATTCTATTGAGTAGTAACAACACAGGGGTCAGGGGTTTTAGTTTTACTCCCCTTATGTGGAGCTCTGTGTACCTGTGAAGAATCCTTTAATCTATCTGGGTCTACACTGTTTACATAGGACAGGTGTACTCTTTTCAGGTACACTGTGTATATGCATCACTAGGGCTCAAAAGGTTAAGGAAACATTAAAATCACTAAAGCGAAATCGTTCATCCTTGAAATTTCAAATTAACAATTCCAGTTCCCAAGGGTTTAGGCCACTATTACAATTTAGGGTTGTTTTAACCCAATACCCCTTAAATACGCCTGTTTTCATCTTTCGTTTATTTCTCCAATTTATACAGTCATGAATATATTTTGTCAAAAATATTTCCTATATTTTAGCAGATGGTAGCTTAAAGCAGGCTGAAAGTAAAGCAGAATGTGCCTAAAGGAACATTCTGCTTTAATTTCAACCTGCTATAAGTGGTCACCTATCTTCAAAATTTGACATGTCAGGCTATGGGGTAATGGGTTAAACAATTTATTTCAAAATGACAAACAGAACAGACCCTGATTAGAAGGTTTTCTTTAGGGAGCCTTCTGATCTTGATCTTCACTGTTAGCATAAGACAAATGTATTCTTCATAGGTTTTTTGTGTGTTAATAACTATTTTACTTATAGCCAAGGTCCAATGAGTTAACTCTTTGAACCCTAGTCCCGCATATAGGCGTCCTTTTCAAACAGTGCACATGTGAATAGTACACTTGTCCTATGCAAACAGTGAAGACCCAGATCAGAGGGCTCCAAAAGGAGCCCTCTGATCAGGGTCTTCACTGTTTGTCATAATCCCAAACATTGACAGAAACAACCCTTAAAAGTCAGAAATGGACTAGACTAAAATGGAAACTGGAATTGTCCATTTAAAGTTTCAGGGAGGAAAGAGTTAATGAAGGACAACAGCAATTCAAAAAGTTCCTGTGCGAGCTTTCTGCATTACTATTGTCCAGAAACATGCATATAAGACTAGCAATTCACAACCTTTGAATGGTCTCTGAACTCCTTCAAGGCTGGGTATATCTTTTTGTCAGCAATAGTTGTTGCCTTCTAATACTCTGAATATAGAAATGTCAAAATTTCTTTTCAAAACAGGGCCAAAGTGTCAAACTGTTTTGGTCCTGACTAGATGCGGCATTACAGAGTCTCATCAGGATCTAAACTGTTGGCAAAGAACATTTTGGTTACCCACCGGCCACCACTAACATGCTTAGAATTAACATAAGTTTTACTGTATACAAACATCCTGAAATAAATGGGAATTATCATTTTTTGTGAAACTGTAACAAATCTTAATCTAATATTTCTTAGTGATATTGTTTTTGCAAAATTCAAAATATGTTGACCCATTACCCTATAAATAAGCCTTTTTACGACTTTAATTCATCCCTCTTCTGAATAAAATAGTTCTTTATACTGTCACAAATAAGAAATATAAGAAATATTTTTTATTTTCTAGCAGATAATAGCTTAAAGCAGGCTGAAAGTAAAGCAGAATGCGCCTTAAGGCCCATTCTGCTTTACTTTCAACCTGCTTCAAGTGATCACCTATCTTCAAAACTAGAAACATGCTATGGGGCAATGGGTAAATTCATGACAATTTTACCCCATTACAAATTTGTAATACATGTATATATACATGTATAGCAGGGCTCCATATACATGTAAGATGCAGTAAGTTTTCCAACATTATTTCTCACTTATGTCAGCATCAAACCCTATGGTGTCACTACTCATTAGAATTGTCTCTGAGACAATTCAAATGAGTAGTGACACAATAGGGTTAAATGCAGAAACATAGATTTTACTTTGGGAAAAAATCCCCTTGTCTAGAGCCCTGTTTTCAGGGAATCAATATATCAGAGAATCACCACATGGTACAATCAAACCAAATTCTTGCTCGATTTATGTAAAATTGCAACAGATTACCAAATGTTTAGTAGAAAATAGAAAGCAAAACACAAATTATTTCCACACTATAATTATCATGACTCCAGATTTCTCCTTCATTTCCACATCAAACCCTATGCTGCGACTACTCATTAGAATCGTCTAAAAAAGGACAAATTAATGAGTTGTCACATCATGGGCTTTGAATGAGACATTTAACCCTTTACTTCATAGCCTGTTCTTAGTATTGAAGATGGGAGACAGCTTAAAGCAGGATGAAAGTAAAGCAGAATGTGCCTTAACCTGCTCTAGAATACAGTAAAATATTTCTTAAGATACATATTCATGACTATATCAATTGGAACTACATGTATTTTCTTCAGTGGAAGAATTAAATTAAATGCGTTAAAATATCAATCTATGGAGTAATGGGTTAAACCAATTACCATATCTGGAGCTATGACAAAATACTGTCCAGCAAAATATTTAACCAAAAATAAAACAAACATTCTTAAAAATTTACAGAATTTCAAAAGATGAGCTTTTATAACCAATATATTAAATGCTGCAAGCAGGGAATAAATAAACAAATGAACACAAAACCAACATCAGAGAAGCCAACTCAGGTCTGTTGTTTTGGGTCTGCAGTATACCGTAAAACTCTTAAACATTGGGATACCCTGTATAACTGCTATGGTAACTATTCTAAAGTTTTTATCACACTGTAAAACTTAAAAGCAAACAGTGTAGACCTTGATCAGACTGCTCCATCAGGAGCAGTCTGATCAAAGTCCACACTACTTGTTCAGGTCTTTCTGTCCCTATACTTCGGGTCATTAGGGTATGTCAAAATCCATTCTGAACACACTTTCTCATGGCACCTCATCAGAGTATGCATTGTTAACCCTCCTCCTGCTGTAAGCATATACTGAAAAAAAATTTAAAGGTGAAGATCAAGCTTCTTGACCCTTCCCACTCCCCTCTAGGTTTTTTGTTTGAAGTACAGTTGAAAGCTTAACCCTTTGAACCCTAGTCCTGCATATAGGCGTCTTTTCAAACAGTGTACATGTGAATAGTACACTTGTCCTGTTCAAACAGTGAAGGCCCAGATCAGAGGGCTCCGAAAGGAGCCCTCTGATCAGGGTCTTCACTGTTTGTCACAATGCCAAACATTGACAACAAGAGCACCGCAGTGCGGCAAAATACGCCCGTCAAGGCTGGCGGGTGTCAAAGTCGTCCAGACTCAGGCTGACTGGAAAAAGTCGCCCGGAGTGTAGGCCCGACTATCAATCTCAAAAAGACTATGCTGTAGTATTGCGATAGCTCAAGTACTATCCCGATAGTATTGCGATAGTCAAGAAAAAAGTTCTGGGTTTTTTAAAAAATGCCCATTTTTGACAATAAAGGGGGCATAACTCTGCTAAAAATAGTCGCAAACGTCTGAAATTTAACAGGAACCAAAATTCACAGGTGCCTTCCCTGTATGATGAGAAAGCTAAATATGAAATTTGGTTACAATAGACAAAATGTAAGTAAAATTATTATCAGGAAACAATATATTGTTAAAAAAATTGTGTGAAGGGGCATAACTCTGAAAATACAGAGTCAAACCAAAAACCCGTAATATATATTAAGTCACTTCATTCATTGTATCACCATATCAAATTTGAAATCAATTGAATGAAAAATAAAAAAGTTCTGGTTTTTTTTTTTAAAATGCCCATTTTTGACAATAAAGGGGCATAACTCTGCTAAAAATAGTCGCCAACGTCTGAAACGCAAACTCGTCCGAACTATTGTAGTATGGAATATTTGTAGGAAGTTTAATCAAAATCGGTCAATAAATGAAGGTGAGAGAGCGCTAAGAAGAAAAGTTAACGGACGAAGTGTGGCTTATTTTAAATTTTAAGGATGTAAAGGGGCATAACTCTGCTAAAAATAATTTAACAGGAACCAAAATTCACAGGTGCCTTCCCTGCATGATGAGAAAGATAAATATGAAATTTTGTTACAATAGACAAAATGTAAGTAAAATTATTATCAGGAATCAATATATTGTTAAAAAATTGTGTAAAGGGGCATAACTCTGAAAACAGGAAGTCAAACCAAAAACCCGTAATATATGTTAAGTAACTTCATTCATTGTATCACCATATCAAATTTGAAATAAATTGAATGATTAAAAAAAAAGTTCTGGTTTTTTTTTAAAAATGCCCATTTTTGACAATAAAGGGGCATAACTCTGCTAAAAATAGCCGCCAACGTCTGAAACGCGAACTCGTCCGAGCTATTGTGGTATGGAATATTTGTAGGAAGTTTAATCAAAATCGGTAAATAAATGAAGGTGAGAGAGCGCTAACAAGAAAAGTTAACGGACGGACGGACGTACGGACGGACGTACGGACGGACGTACGGACGTACGGACAGCGCTGGGTATACCATAATACGACCGTCGATGACGGGCGTATAAAAACAACCCTTAAAAGTCAGAAATGGACTAGACTAAAATGGAAACTGGAATTGTTCATTTAAAGTTTCAGGGAGGAAAGAGTTAAGGTAGACTGGAAATAAAGTTGAAAGCTCCTGAAGCATCTAAAGCAAACTTCTATACCAACGAGAGCACCGCAAACGGGTGCTGGACGCTCGACTTTCATATACTTGAGACGGCTATATTTTTCAAACTTAAAGAATGTGTATGGGTGTTTAATGCCCTATTGATCATAGAAGTTTGTAAGCAACAACAACTTAAACATACTTGGACAGTCTACATTCCACTTAAAGTAAACTATAAGTCAAAAGAAGGACAATATCTTTGCCTGCTTTACCTGCCTTGTTGTAATGCGTTGCCCTTTTGAAACTAAACAAATATTCAAATATATTGGAAGTTTGAAATTAATAACTTTCTACGGTTACTGAATAATTTCATATACAAATTCTTAGTCAAACAAGGGCAATAACTCTGCAATGACAAATCTCATGGTTATCTGCTGTGTTGAAAGGTGATGCCCTTTTGAAACTGAACAAGCATTAAAAGTTTCAAGTTAACACCTATTGTAATTATTGAGAAATTTCAAGTAAATAAAAACAAGGGCAATAACTCTGGAATGGCAAATCCCCGGTCACCTTTCTTGTTTGAATGAGTTGCCCTTTTGTTATAACACAAGTATTTAAAGTTTCAAGTTAAAACTTTTGACAGTTATTAAGATATTTCAATTTACAAGTTTTAAGTAAATAAATCAAGGGCAATTACTCTGGAATCACAAATCACAGAGTAACCTACCTTGTTGTAATGAGTTGTCCTTTTGATACTTAACAGGTATTTAAAGTTTCAAGTTAATATCTTTCATAGTTATTTAGATATGTTAATTTACAATTTTTAAGTAAATAAAACATGGGCAATAACTCTGAAATGACAAATCCCTGGATTACCTGCCTTGTTGTAATGAGTTGCCCTTTTGATACTAAACAAGTATTCAAAGTTTCAAATGGATACCTTTGATAGTTATTGAGATATGTTAATTTATAATTTTTAAGTAAATAAAACAGGGGCAATAACTCTGGAATGGCAAATCCTAGGGATACCTGCCTTGTTATAATGAGTTGCTCTTTTGATACTTAATAACTATTCAAAGTTTCAAATGGATACCCCTGATAGTTATTGAGATATGTTAATTTATAATATTTAAGTAAATAAAACAAGGGCAATAACTCTGAAATGACAAATCACAGGGTTACCTGCCTTGTTCTAATGAGTTGCCCTTTTGATACTTAAGAACTATTCAAAGTTTCAAATGGATACCTTTGATAGTTATTGAGATATGTTAATTTATAATTTTTAAGTAAATAAAACAAGGGCAATAACTCTGAAATGACAAATCCCAGGGTTACCTGTCTTGTTGTAATGAGTTGCCCTTTTAATACTGAACAACTATTCCAAGTTTCAAATGGATACCTTTGATAGTTATTGAGAAATGGACTCTTACAAAAACCTTAAGCAAAAAACTTAACCAACGCAGACGCAGACGCTGACGCAGACGCAGACGCAGACGACAGGGTGACGACAATAGCTCGACTTTTTGAAAAAGTCGAGCTAAAAATAGAGGTAAATGAGTGCAGACTCATGTCTTGACCATATCCTATATGAAAACAGTGTAGCGAGTGTACACCCTGAATAGAAAGCTCCTGAAGGAGCAGTCTGATCTGGGTCTAGATTTCAAAAACAGCCAATATACGCTATTAGCAGGGGGAGGGATAATTAAATGTACAGAAAAACCTCTCTATATTACAACTATTACAATGAAGGCTTTTGATTGTATAAAAGACAAGTCAGCTTAAAGCAAGGTGACAGTAAAACAGAAAAGGAACTATGTTATACAGTCACATTAAGCAGTCACTTGTCGTAAACATCTAATTAACACAATTCAGTGGTCGTAATAGAGAGGTTGTACTGTATACAGGACAGTAGTTTGAGTGAAGAAAATAAATCTAAATAGTCAGTCAACAGGAACAGTATATATCCCGAATGGACACTGTCATGGCAACATCTTAGTGATATTGATCTGGGGCTCGTTTCATAAAACTTGTTACGACAAATGTTGTCGTAAGTCAGATTATTAAAGTCTCAATTATCAATTTCTCCATATAATCCTGTCTTGTGACATCTCTTTGGAATTGCCTTGAAAAGACAATTCCAAAGAGATGTCAAAAGACAGGATCAGATGGAGAAATCAGAAATTAAAGGTATTTTAAAGTTTTGACTTACGACCGTTTTTGTCGTACAAAGTTTTATGAAACGGGGCCCTGTTTTATAAAACCCATGCAACCTTTGGTAATAATGACAATGCGTATCCATTTCCCCTCATAAATGACCACACAAAAGAAGACTCGTTCATAGTGTAACAGAAATGACAGCTTAAAGTAAGTTAATACATGTACAGAGAAAAAAACAGAATTTCTGCTTTAATACACCATGCATCTTACACATCATTCTCTTAACCCTTTCCCACATAGCATATCTCTAGTATTGAATATAGGTGTCCACTTAAAGCAGGTTGAAAGTAAAGCAGAATGCGCTTTAAGCGCATTCTGCTTTACTTTCAGCCTGCTTTAAGCTATCATCTGCTAGAATATAGAAACTATTTTGTATTATACATATTTATGAATGTATAAATTGGAACTATTTTCTTCAGGGCAAGAATAAACTGAATGCGCTAAAAGGCGCTTCTATGGGGGAAAGGGACAGTAGTTTCTGTTACAGCCGTCTTCTTTAACTCTCAGCACACTAGAAATGAAACCACAACCATTGCAAATAGTTTGGATCCTGATGAGATGCCATATTAACGTAATGCTATCAGGATCCAAATTGTTTGACATTCTGACACGGTTTTAAAAATAATTTTTGGCAAATTTCATTTTTTTTAACAGTAGCTAAAAACAAATGTTTCAACTGTTTTTGAAAATATCACCCAGCATGCAAAGTGTTAAGCACCAAACGCAAATCTTATTTTGGGTAGCCGTTTTGTGAGAAATTACAGAGATTTTATGGACTAGGTTTACATTTTATGGACTATTACCATTTTCATTTACCCATTCCTCATCAAAAATGCCTTAAGACTTCATTACCCCCCTCCAGAAAAATGCACTCAAATTTACTCTTTGCATGATGGGTAATTGCTACTGTTCTAAAAATAGAACTTTTAAAAAAATTCTTTTCAAAACAAAGTCAGTTTCAAACAGTTTGGATCCTGAAGAGATGCCGCGTGATGCGACATCTCATCAGGAACCAAATTATTTTCAAAGGTTACCATGGTTTCACATCTAGCATGCTAAGAGTTCAGGAATGTTTTTTGATAAAGTAAGACACAGGATTTAAATTAAAGCAAGTTGAAAGTAAAGTAGAACTTTCTGCTTTACTTACATTTTACTTTAATCAGCCACTTGCCATAAACACAGATTTCCTAAATATGCCATCTCAGTTGAATACACAAATTATACTAAAGCCAGATGAAGGTCAAGCAGAAAGCTGAAAGCTCCAAAAAGGAACCTTCTGATTCACTTACATTTTGCTTTATTCATTAAGATTTAAATATGCTTATCGGTTGACTACAGGTATTTTGCACTGGTGGCTAAGAGGTAAAGGGTTGACCCTTTCCCACATAGCCGGTTTCTATTTTTGAAGACAGGCGACTACTTAAAGCAGGTTGAAAGTAGAGCATTCTGCTTTTCTTTTAAATTGCTTTAACCAAAACCCCTTTTTACGCCTTTAATTTAATTTTTCATTGAAGAAAATAGTTTCAATTTATAGTCATGAACATGTATCATAAGAAAACAATTCTATATTTTCAGAGATAGTAGCTTAAAGAAGGCTGCAAGTAAAGCAGAATGCGCCTTACTGCGCATTCTGCTTTACTTTCAACCTGCTTTAAGTGGACATTTGTCTTCAAAACTGAAATCAAGCTATGGGATATTGGGTTAGGCTACTGTCTCAAAAGATAGGGAATAAACCGACTTCATATGTGGGGTCTATTTTCCTGTAGAAATAAAGAGAGGCTTCAATATGCATATATATGAAGTGATGTTAAAATTAGCTAAACCAAGCTCATTGACAACACAAAATTGGCAGTGAAAACAGCAACAAAAGAGGACACACAGCAGAGCTTTCAGATCAGTTGCATACAGTTGAACTTCAATATCACGAAATCAGTTAACCCATTACCCCATAAATATGCCTTTTTACGCCTTTGCTCTATTCCTCCACTGAAGAAAATAGTTCCACTATATACAGTCAAGAATCTGCACCATAAGAAATATTTTCTATATCCTAGCAGATGCTCACTTAAAGCAGGCTGAAAGTAAAGCAGAATGTGACTTAAGGCGCATTCTGCTTTACTTTCAGCATGGTCACCCGTCTCCAAAACTAGAAACAGATTATGGGGTAATGGGTTAAATCAAACATATCCATATTCAAAGTTCAATCGTGGCTCAGCCATGTTTGAACTTTGAAATACGGATATGTTTGACTTAAGCGAGTTCACTATAATGAAATTGGACAGTAGAAACTGTAGGAATTTCTACTAAGCAAGTTTGAGAGATTCCGGGTCGTTTCGGCCCCGAGTCGTTTCGGCCCTAGGGTCGTTTCGGCCGTGAGTCGTTTCGGCCTGAGTCGTTTCGGCCTGGGTCGTTTCGGCCTTTTTGAGGGGGTGGGTTGTTTCGGCCCAATTCATTTTTTTATGTGATCTAATCAAATTTCAGGAAAAACCTGTTGTCCTACACGTGTTTTGAACATTATCTGTGCGATGTGTTCCCTAAAAATGATGATTTGCACTGTTTTAGATTGGTAAAGACAAGTAGATATTATAGAATTAGTTCGTCCTGTCACGTCAGCCATTGATGTAAAGTTTTTCACCACAGTGTTTCCAGTTGGCAACATCGAGGAGGTGTTATAGATAAAATACAGATCAAATGATAATCAAATACAGTAAAACCTCTTTATTACGACCTTTTTACGAAGGTTAATTAATGGATTTATTTCTATAAGATAGAATGTAGTGAATGTAATGTAGAGATTTTACTTTAACTTAGGTTTTTCTCAATACGCCGTAGGCGATAATCCTAAATTTTGCAGTGTGGATCCTTAGCATACAGCTTGTCCTTGACTGATATCGGTGCAAACTGCCAGACACTGCTATCGATATTGTTTTGTAATTTCCTTTCAAAACACTTTTTAGCAGAATCTTATAATAGGCAGTGATTCGACACTTTTTTTTAATCCTTCACAGTTGTTGATTTTATTGCATTTTTAGCTATAAAGTTTATCATAAAATGTCAAACACCGCAGACCTTGATATCATGTTTATAAGCCCTCTGACCTGGGTCTACCCTGTTTGTACAGAACATGTTTTCAAGTAACTATTAACGTACTGTTAACTGAACCAATTTCCCCCTGAAACTTCTTAATTTCAATCCCAGCATCCAATTAAGACATAACAAATAACTACATTAATATATTTACTAACTATTGTTAAAACTTACGCTGGTCTGTTCTTTTCTGTTCTGTTCTGCTACAGATGCCTACCTTTTCGATATACATCTTTATTGTTAGTCAATTAATGAAGGTGTCAACGTGCGGTGTCTGCCTCATATACAGCGTACTTTGCCGACACGCGGCGATTAGTGGTGGCACATGGCAAGTGATTAATTGCTTTAACATCCCACTGTTACAGATTAACGCGTTTGTTATCCGCTAAGGTATGGCACTTTCTTCAATTACTTTATACTATTTTAGCTTTTTTTGATTATCAGAAATATTTTTTCAGCATTATTGTTGGTATTGTCACGAATTAATAAGCACCGGATCTGAAACCACATATTTCCCCAATAATGGTGTCGTTCATTCGCCGATCGATACCTGTCCGCCGACTCGCGGTTAATCGATCGATGAACACGTCTAAAGCGCGCGCGTTCGCCTGGGACGGCTACCTATAGTTAATTAAAATTCCGTTAAAACTTTAATTTTCCTCCGATTTCCAAAATATAGGGCTCAAATGAGAGCTAAGATATTCAGCTTTTATTTGTGAAAATAATAACGTTCTATATTGAGCGAGTAATTGTTAACGACAGGTTAAAGAGTATAAAACTTATGAACCAACACGCATTTGACCGCAGATTCTCGCACAAGAAAGGGTTACCTACCGTTATAAAAAAGCCTATAGACAAATCATTTTTCATCCGATTTTTACAGTCAATATCTTAAATAAAAGCAGAAATCTGTATCTTTAAACTGTATCAAAACCATGAATTCATATTATTTTAAACCAGAGCAGTCGCGAGTTATATATGAGCCTAAGCAAATAACGCAGACCGGACAGCTGCCGATCAGCGCGCCGCCCGAAAAACGAGACTGTTCAAAGCTGCCGCCCCATTTTATAGAAAGGTATTTCTTGTTGTCCATTTTTATTGAAATTAATACAAATACTTCAAAAGATACTGATGCTTTTGTTTTTTAAATTTGGTGAGGATTGGTTGTGTCTTTCTTGGTGAGTTTACCGCGTGAAAACGACGATTTTTCATGTGTTGTAAAGAATTCTTTAATATGTAGGGTGTGGTAGCGCCCATTTTATAGAACTGAAACCTATTTGTAATATTTACTTCAGAATGGTTTTTTTTGTAATAAGAACATGTTGATGCATTTTTTTTTTAAATTTGGTGAGGATTGAATGGATATTTCTTATCTTTTTCATGTTTTGAATGTAGTACTTTTTTTTCAATTTTCGAGCATTGCAGACATTTTGAAATCTGTTATGTGTTGTCTCAAATTCATTCAAAATCATCAGATTTTGTATTATTTTCACTGAAAAAGTTTTGCTTGTTATGAAAATATCCTATCCCAAAAAGTCAAAATGGACTTGACTAAATTCAAAACGAGAATTGTCCATAAATTTTGAGGGAGGAAAGGCCCTCATACTTATATCTACTGAAGACCAGTTCAAACGTCTAGTTGTATACATCTTCTAAAGGCTAGCAGGCATTTTAATCCCTTTATCTGTCCAATTAGTGGTGACAGGAGATATTGTTTATTGGAAATCTCCTCTAAGGGAAGGGGACATATGGTTTTGGGGGCTAAGACAGGAAGTCACCCTCCCATGATGTAAGATTATGCAATCAGTCAATCACCATCACCATCATAAAACACTGGTCTAAGTGTAATCACTTTAGACTTAGACTCTAACAAGCGACTGAAGACTACAAGCTCAGAAAATGCAAAAGCTTTTCAGTCATTGATACTTTTTAATTGACAGGCCGCTTTATGTCTCACAAGAAATATTTTCTACACCTAGCAGATGGTAGCTTAAAACAGACTGAACGTAAAGCAGAATATGCCTTAAGGAGCATTCTGCTTTACTTTCAATCTGCTGTAAGGAATAACCAATTTTTAAAAAAAAGAAAAATGTAATGGGTTAAAGGAAACATGCATTCACAAAATGCTGAGGAAACATGTTATCAAAAACTAAAATTACTGAAATAATAGGCCGAAACGACTCACCAAATGGGCCGAGGCCGAAACGACCCACCAAATAGGCCGAAACGACCCACCCCTAAAAACAGGCCGAAACGACCCAGGCCGAAATGACCCGGGCCGAAACGACTCAGGGCCGAAACGACCCGTTACCGTTTGAGATACCAAGTTTGTCTATTTCAAATACTAACATCCCTTATTTCTCTACCAGACCCTATGATTCAACTACTCATTAGAATGGTCTATTTGAGAGACTAATGAGTAGTCATAACAGAGGTTTTTGTGGAGAGATAAAGGAGAGATATTTGAAAATGTTTAGTTAACCCATTAACCCATAAATGTGCCCTTTTTACTCCTTTAATTTGTACCTCTCCTGAAGAAAATAGTTCCAATTTATACTGTTACAAATAAAAATCATAAGAAATAGTTTCTATATTCTAGCAGATAATAGCTTAAAGCAGGCTGAAAGTAAAGCAGAATGCACCAAAAGGCGCATTCTGCTTTACTTTCGGCCTGCTTTAAGTGGTCACATGTCTTCAAAACTAAACAGGCTGTGGGGTAATGGGTTAACCATTCACCCCATAGCCTGTTTCTTGTATTAAAGATAGAAGACCACTTCAAGCAGGTTGAAAATATAGCAGAATGCCCATAGTCTGCCTTATTTTGAGCCTGCTTTAAGCTACCATCTGCTAGAATGTAGAAAATATTTCTTATGATACATATTCATAGCAGTATAAATTGGAGCTATTTTCTTCAGTGGAGGATTTAATTAACCCATTTAAGCCTAGTGTCTACTAAACTGGACATTGGCAAACAATGAAGACCCTGATGAGAGACTGCATTATGCAGCATCTCATCCGGGTCTGCACTGTATGATATTGCATAAGAAATATTCTGCTACATGTGTCTATAATGAAATCTTCCAGCAAGCCTATATGGAGAGTTTATTGCAATATCCAGGAATAAATTGGTTAAGGGCGTAAAAGCATGTATCTATGGAGTAATGGGTTATCTCGCTCTTATCTGGAGCCCAACACACAAGCTTTATCTGTAGCCCAACACACAGGCTTTGGCACTTCAGGTATTCATGTTTTACTGTCACTCAGGGCTTTGGCAAGATTCTGTCTTGCCTTCACCAGAGAACTCGGGACTTTTTGTGTTTCTCGACTTTTCCTAGAAGCGGGACTTGAATCAGAGTCTCTGTTCTCCCCTCGTCCCTTAACTCTCCCTGGAATGTCTTTAGACCCTATCCTTGGGCTACCATGATCAGAGGAACTATCTGAGCCGTGTTCTGCATTTTTTACAGCCTCAGCTTTTGATGCTTCCTTAGAAGGTTTGATTACAATGGTCTGTCTAGGTCGCTTATATGTGTCCTCCTCTGCAGTTTTTCCACTTTCTTTATTGTTACGAAGAGTTGTCACTCGCTTTTCATTCCTCTTCTTTGACGCCACATGCTTCAAGTCTATATAATACTGGAGGAAGTTTTGGTTATCCAGGCGATTACCATGTGTCCGTATATAATGCAGTCTACACTCTGAACGATCATAACATGTGAACATACAAATTCTACATTTGTATCTCTTCCAGCCTAAATGTCTAATCACATGACGCCTGAGGTTTGAAATGCTCCCATACTGCATCTGACACTTTAAGCACTGCAGTAAACTCTCATCTATCAGTTTATCAATATCTTTATTATTCTGGCAGTATATTCTCAGTGGGTTGTTCGGATCACTTACATACTGCCTATACCCACTGTTTTTATCTTCTGACATAGCTGCAGAACAATCTCTTTCTACCCATATCTCCTCTACTGTCCCGGATGTACCTGAAACTTTCCCACTGCTTTTATATATTAATCCTTCATCGTCTTTCCTAGAGGATATCCTCACAGACTTGTTGGCCTCCTGATCCAGTGTGCCCATGATATAATCCACATCCTCTGAGCTCAAGTCAACATACTCACTGTCACTCATTTCAAACTCATCCGATGCTCCTATCTCTAGTAAGTCGGATTCTGAGAAGCCACTAAACTCACTGTCATTATCACTGTCCTCAGCCAGGCTGTCATCCGCTGATGTACTTGGCTGCTCAGGTTTTATCCCACCTCCTCCTACACTATCACTGCAAGTATCTGTTTTCTTAGGGCTCTTTTTACCTGAATCTTTCTGATGTATGTTTAATGTTTTGTCAGCTATATTTCCTTGCCTAGCCACGTCTTTGTTACTTGATGCTGCACTATCTACTCCAGGGCTACTAGTGTTGACATCTAGCCGAGGCTTCTTTCTTTGCTTCTCATCTGATGCATTTTCACTTCCTTCTGTGTTCCCAAGTTTCTTTGGTGAAGTTGACATCAATCTTTTCTTTTGAAACTTTCTCGGACATTTATGTTTATAGAAGGTCCTCAGTTTCCAGAATACTTTCTTGCATGTGTCACAGGTCTTCACACCTGTGGCCAATGAAAACACTTTCGGCTCACTGCTGGTTCTCTCGTGTTTCTTCAACTCTTTCCGTGGTGACAAGCTCAGTTTTCTGCGCACAGCTGATTCGTCTTTTTCTGATTTCCGTGGACTGTTTTCCATGTCTGACAGTTTTGATGGACTAAGTTTGAGGAGATCGGAGTTGAAGAATATACTACCGGTGGCTAGACGTGTTCTATGGTTGTGAGCATCAGACTTATCTTCTTCCTCACTCACTTTACCACCAGCTCTATTTTCTGTTTTCATTGGAGAGCTTCTGTTCTTTGTTTTACCATCATTCAAAATATTTCTGTATTTCTTGATCAGTGAATTAACTCTGTTCAAATCTGATTGCTTATTTCTTAGTTCCTGTTCACTTCTACCTTTCCTTTGTACTGCACTCTTTTCTGATGATTCTTCAGATTTTATCACCTTCCCTTTGTCCTCATCCGTTTGTTTCTTTGAATTTGACTGGTTTTCAGGTTTTAGACTAGATACAGTTCTATCTCGAGAATGGTTCCCAGGTTTTAGACTAGCTACAGTTCTATCTCTAGAATGGTTCCCAGGTTTTAGACTAGATACAGTTCTATCTCTTGACTGGTGCTCAATCATACCACCAGTCTGACACCTTTCTCTTTCGGCTGATGTGTTTCTTGAAGTGGCTTGATTTTCACTTTTATCCTTCAACCCACACTTTGCTACTTCACTAGGATCAGTTATTTCATTCCGTTCCTTCGAAGTGCTCCGACTTCCTGATGCCGACTCAAGCTTATCTCTCAACCAGATCTCAGCTGCTTCCTTAGGATCAGCTACTTGTTTCCCTTCCTTAGATGCATTCCTACTATCTGGTTCCCATTCCCTCACCTCATGTTTTGCTGCTACTTTAAGATCAGCTGATTCTTTCCTATCCTTAGACGTGTTCCTACTGCCAGCTTTTTCAAGTCTATCTTTAGATGACTCTCTAGACGATACCTCAGTCCTTCCAGGTCTGCCTTTCGCATCAGCTGAACTTGGTATAAGTATCTTCTCTTTCAATGGCTTCTTGCTCTCCGAAGCAGAATCATCAGAATCTGGCACTTTCTTTGCAGAATCTTTAGGCACTATTGAAGGGCTGCTGCTAGAATAAATATTGCTTTCTACAAGACCTGCAGAATTCTCCAGTTTTTTCAGCTCTCTCTGTAAGCGTTTTGAGTGAGTTAGGCTTGCACGTCTTGGTTTACCATAACCACCGGAGTCTTCAGTGGACAATCTTGTACTGTAAGATCGTTTAACTGGTAAAGCAGTTCTGTTCAGTTGTCTCTTCATAGGTTTGGACAATCTGGTTGGAATTGTTCTATTCACCTGAGACTTGCTTTTCGTCAACAACTGGTGAGCCCTCTTTTTACGCTCTTTAGCAAACTTGGTGAGACTAGCACTCTCGACCAGTTCAGCCATTTCTTGTACAGTCATTTTGAACTTATTGCTATAGCCATCCATGGAGTTGGAGTTGATAGAAGTGGTGGGTGATGTAGGAACAGATATTGGCCGAGGTCTAGCTGGGCTTAACATACACTTGTTATATTGCTGACTTCCTGAACTTATTTCCATTTCCTCACCTTTGTCAGGAGTCTCACCTTTCAGGTCTATCATATGTACATCATCATCACTTATTTCTTTTACCTGTACAGCAGTCAGCCTGGTTTTACCTTTTGTGGCATCACTTGTGTGATTGAGTCGTTCTTCTGTAACACTATTCTGATCTACCTGTTCTTGACTAGTCAAGGTATTACGTTTTCTTCTCGTTTCATATTTCTTCACATCAGTAAATTCATCATTGTCACTAGAAGTTTTCATAACTTCCTGAACATGTTTTCGCTCCTTAGAAATATTTGTTGACATCTCTGGAAGAGTTGTTGATCTTTTAGCAGAGGTAGATGAAATTTTCAGAGAACCAAGTGTGCCCTGAGAAACAGTGGCCGAGTCATCTCCAACTTGTTTAGCTTCTTTCAGTTTGGTGACAATCCAATCATCTGGACTAGATACTGGTGCTGACTCTCTCTGTCCTCTCGTGGCTGGCTTCCCATGTGGTGCAACTGATCCTACCTCCTTTAACACTCTAGTTGAAGGCTTCTCAGTCAGAGTCTTTGTTTGTTTTAAGCTGTCAGTTTTCTTCTCTCGTGTGACAAACTTATCAAGACTTTCTTGTGAACTTGTCTTCTCTCCTCTAAGTCTTGTGCCTGTTTTTGGAGGTGAAGTGTCTTTTTTCTCCACTGGTTTCTCAGCCCTTACATCTACAGCAGCTGTTGTACCAGCACTACTAGCTACATCAGTGGTAACATTTTTCTCAGTCCTACTCTTACTTGTATCTGACCCGGACACTGATATTGTCTCCTTTCCACTACCTAATTTCCTATTTTGAATGCTATTGAGATATCTCTTAACTTCTTTGTCCCGTGAGTTATGGTTAATTCTCATATGACGTGATACTACGCCTGGCGTGGACAGAAACTTCGGACATCGGGGACACTTGTACTCCCCAACTTTCATGCCATGAACTTTCATGTGCACTTTCAGTTTTCCCTGGGTTTTATAAACAGCTCCACATTTCTTGCACATGTTTTTGTTTAAATCACAAAATATCATCCAATTTTGGTCCGAGCTGTCTGAGTCTGAGCCTCTTTCATTTCCTATAGGACTAGCACTTTTATCAGTTTTTTTATTGAGCACATCTGTATTTCTGTCTGGACTTTCTTGTGTAATTCTTCCAGCATCATTTGTTGAAGACGGTATACTATTTGTTGTAGTCTTGGGATTAAAGCCAATAAACTCTTCTGTAGACTTCCTGGGTAAAGCCTTGCGGTTTCTCCTCGTTACTCTCTTGTTGATTTGTTTGGTCAAGCCCGTAGACTTGAGCTCAGCACTATGATGCTTGGCTAGTTTGTTACAAATACTTGAAATACTCTTGAACCTGGGTGGCGAATCATCCACCATCATTGGGCTAGTCCCTGAATCGCCTTCACCTGACCGCACTGGGCTTGTCTTTGGTTTAGACTTTCCCGAGTGGTCTCCCTTTGCATGAGAAACAACAACAGCGTTAGAATTGGACGGTATGGTAGTCATAGTGACAGTGTTTGTGACTTTACATGCTTTACTTAACTCTAGATTCTCTGCAACCTTTGTATAAAACTGATAATCCTTTGACTTCCCCTCAAACTTGTTTTCAATCACTTTCTGCAGGTTGTTATTCTGAGCTGAGGTTGACATAACCTGGGGGGTTTCTTCGGGAGCGTACGGTTCCACTATGATCGCCTCTTCCTCACCTCTCGCTGGTATGACGCGCTCTCGATCCATCTTCTCCTCGTTTGTTTCCTGGCAGTAAACTCTCTTGTGAGCCACAAAGTTGGGGAAGCTTCTAAAGAGATTGCGGCACACTTTACACTCCATGATGAAGTCACATTCGTCATACAGTAGGTGCCGCACCTCGTCAGAGCCATAGTGGACACCATTGAGAATCTGTTCCATCATACTGTGGCCCATATCTATTGACGTCCGAATGACTGAGAAGTCCACATCTATGGGAGACTCAGACCTGGTACTGTTAGCCATTGTGACCTGCAAGTACCAAACAGAAACAGTCATTGTCACTGTCACAAGTCAATATTCTTAGATGACAGCAATTCAATTGAAAACAAGACAGTGACCATGTTTAAAGCTCCAGATAAGAGAGTGTAAACAGAACAAATCAAACATGGTCTCATTTATGTCAGCACCAAATCCTATGGGGTTACTACTCATTAGAATTGTCTCAAAGAGACAATTCTAATGAGTAGTAACACCATAGGGTTTAATGCAAAATTAAAGACTTCAGTTTTTTAAATACTCCCCTTATCTAGGCTCTGACTGTGTTCATTACATATTTATACTTACTTCCGAGGCTCTAGATAAGAGGGAGTAAATGGAACAATTCAAACATGTTCTCAATTATATCAGCACCAAATCCTATGGTGTTACTACTTGTTAGAATCTACTATATGAGTAGTGACACCATAGGGTTAAATGCAGAAATACAGATCTTAGTTATCCTTATCTGGAGCTCTGACAAGTCACTGTCAATATTCTTAGCTGAAAACAAGACTGTGATCAATACACGCTTATGTCCCCGGTGGCATCTTTGACAATATATTCAGTGAATCAATTAAAGGCATAAAAAGGCATATTTATGGGTTGAAAGGGTTAAGGGTCGTATTTTGCAATACATTTCAAAATGATATACAGTACAGACCCTGATCAAAGAGCCCCTATAGTCTACCTCTGATCTGGGTCCACTTTGTACAGGATGCATACATATCCATCACTAGAGGTTAATGAATTTGAGCCATACCATTTGCAAAATGAACTAGAACTGCGCTATCACCAAAGGTGATTTATACCCCATACCAGCACATTGACAAACATAATTACATAATTAAATTTCATGAAAAGAGAGATAATTCAAAAAGGAAGTGACAAACCAAAACCACTATAATCACAGGTGCACTAATTCAGATGGTGTTAAAAAATACTAAAAAATTTAAAAAATTATGAAAAGGGAGATAATTCAAGAAGGAAATAACAAAACTACAATCACAGGTGCACAATCATAGATGGTGATCAACAATATTGCATAATTAAACAAGAGCACAGCATCCAGGTACCAACGCTCATGTTTTGTTATCCTTATACATTAAGAAGGAACAGTGAAATATTCTCATTGTTTTCGTCTGTCTTGACTATTTGTCCATCTGTCTACTGAATGACCTTGACCTTTGTCTTACATGACCCACTTAAATTGAGTTCAAGAGCTTCTTGTGTTGAGTACACATGCTAAATATAAAGTCTCTAACACATGTTGTTTAAGAGTTATGGCCAATGTTTAATTATCCCTATTTGACCTCTAAATGACATTGACATTTGTCAGACGTGAGCCAAGTTGTACTGAGCTCAAGAGCTTCTTGAGTCGAGGACACATGCCAAATATAAAGTCTCTATCTCTATCACATGCAGTTCCCAAGTTATGGCCAATGTGGATTGCACCCAATTTGACCTCTAAATGACCTTGACCTTTGTCAGACATGAACCAAACTGTACTGAGGCAGATAATTCAAGAACGAAATGACAAATCCAAACTGCAATCGGAGGTGCACAACTTCAGATGGTGATCAACAATACTGCATAATAAAAATAAAGGTCTGTTGAAGGATGGCAGAGTAAAGCTCCGGACAAAATTTATGTATTAAAATAACGAAAAGGGGAGATAATTCAAGAACGAAATGACGAATCAAAACCCAAATCACAGGTGCACAACTTCAGACGGTGATCAACAATACTGCATAATTTAAAAAAGCTTCGCTCAAGGATAGCCGAGTAAAGCTACGCCGGACAAATTTCCGTCTACAAACGGACGGACGGAATGCAGGGTTCGAATTTAAGCTCGCATACTCGCAAAATGCGAGTGGAATTTGTAAATTGCGAGTGATTTTTCAACAAACTCGCAAAAAAATGCGAGTACGGTTTTTCGGACCGCTAAACACAGTATAGCGTCTGTAAGGCTATGCTCGGTTTATTCCTTAGCATTTCGAGTGGCGGAAATGGACGAGAAGACAAGCGAATACTTTTCGTAAGCCAATCATAGCTTCTCGGGCAGTTTCAACCTCTTTTTTGTCTGTAAGAATGACGTAATGACGGACTTTCCCAATTCTCATTGGCTAATGAAACGCGCACTTTGCTACTTCGGAGTTCCGGTGTGTAAACAATTCTTATCACAGAGTCTGAGACTCAACAACCGAAACCGTTCTCCAAAGACGAGGCCATTTAAAAGACTCGCACGAGTACAAGTATACTTCTAATTCTATTGTGACATACTGTTTATTAACCACAGCCCTGGAATATACGACCAGTGAAAAAACGTTTGTATCGTAGACGGATTGGCAATCTAAATCTGACCTAATTTTCGAGTAATCGTGTGCGGTCTGCCTAGTGCATACAGCATGCATTCTCCCCAATATTATAAAATGTAAGAAAAATACTCCTTTGGTATGTACGCATAGATATGAAAATCAAGATCTTATCCCTTGTCAGCTGTAACCACAAATGTACAACTATGAAATACACGAAGTGTAGGTAGATCGTATTTGATTACTACACGTCTGTGTCGGGTTAAAAGTTAAAACGTATATATTCAGAATGACAGTTTAACTTTCGCGAGTAGTTTTTGCATTTTGCGAGTAAGTTCAAAAGTCACTCGCAAAAAATTGCAAGTGTAATTTTTAGCTAATTTCTAACCCTGGAATGATTCCAGTTGTGGGTGGTATAAATAGATACTCAGGGCAATGATTTAAACAAACCTTGGTAGAAGTCAAATAGGCAGTGCTTTACACCAACTGTCTATGTTCTGGTCCTTCCGGTTTTTGACAAGAATTTTTTTTAAGTATTTTACAATAGAATAAAAGTTTGACCCTATAGGTTTATGATTTTTGATAAACTTGGTGGAGGTCTTCTAGGTGGTGCTATACATTAAATATCTAAGCTGAGGGCAAGATAAATTTATGTAAAGCTAGTGACCCCCGGGGTGGGGCTATTTTCTACTGATTGGCTCTGAATTTTACGTACTTGATAGAGGTCTACTAGGTGATGCTATGTACCAAATGTCTAAGCTCTGGGCTACCTGGTTATTGACATGATGAAATTTAAAGAATTTCACTGTTGTTGCCATGGCAACCAGAGTTCAGCATAGTTTCACTTCCTTTCAAGAACATTCAAACGAGCAGATAACTATTGATCTATTAGTCTGATTTCAACCATTTTTGAACTCATCTGAGACTTTATAGTCATATACAATCTGTGCAAGTTTGAGAAATACTGGATATAAATTGTGGCCTCTTGAGTGTAAACACAGTTAGATTTGGCATTTTCAACACATCAAGAGCAGATAACTTGTGACTTAATCGTCGGATTTCTGCCATAATATAACTTATAGGAGACCTTATTGTCATATCCAATCTGAGCAAGTTTGAGAAAGATTGGATAAAAATTGTGGCCTCTAGAGTGTAAACACTGTTAGATTTGGCATTTTCAAAATGTCAAGGGCAGATTACTTATGACCAAATGGTTCGATTTCAGCCATAGTGATTAATTGAACTCATACAAGACTTTATAGTCATATACAATCTGAGCAAGTCTGGGAAAGATTTGATAAATATTGTGGTCTTTAGAGTGTAAACACTAAAATTGTTGACGACGAATGAAGGACGCTGGACATTCAAGGATTGCAAAAGCTCACCCTGAGCAAGCTCAGGTGAGCTAAAAACTGAAATCCTTCTGCCTTGATCAAACCCTATGACATGACTACTCATTAGAATCGTTGCTTTGTGATAATTTTAATGAGTAGTAACAACATAGGGTTTGATCTAGGCAAAAAGAGAGAATGTTTGAAAATAAGTGGTTTATGCACTCGTATCTGAAGCCATGTATACTCCTACCTGACTGAGATTTCTCTGCAGATATTCACCAGTATACACTCATTTTCATCATGAATCTGAAATGAAGGAAAGAGCAAAATGAGAAAATAACCTTTTCCTCCCTGAAACTTCAAATGGACAATTCCAGCTTCCAATTTAGTCTAGTCCATTTTTGACTTTTTAGGGTTGTTTTTGTCAATGTATTCAAAGCTCCAGATAAGGGGATTGTTTCAAAAACAAAATATTTATTTCTGCAATTAAACCCTATAGTGTAACTACTCACTAGAATCATCTCTTTGAGATGATTCTAAAGAGTAGTTACTCCATAGACTTTGGTGCTGAAATAAGTGAGAATATGTTGGACCTGTTCAGTTTACTCCCTCTTACTGTATAAGTGGTAATGTTAGCGAAGTGGAAATATTTGCGAATTTCGCAAATTCACAAAATTTGCAAACAATCCCATCAGCGATATTATCAGCGATATTATCAGCAACCGAGGTGCAATATGTTACCTCAGCACCGTGACCATTATTTACCCTAGCACTGTATCAGATCTATTTATGAAAATAACTGAATGTCACATATTCAACAGAGACTGTATTGTCCCCAAAACATAAATTAACGTGACATAGATATGCAGGTTCAAACTGAATTAAGCACAATTCTAATGTACGAAAAAGTCTCATAAATTTTCAATCGAAGAAATACTTGACCACTCGGCAATTGTGGCTCAGCTATCTAAAGCATTGATGGATAACTGCGGTTTTGTTTATACCTGTTTTATAAAACACCCACAGTGGATTGCCTCGTCTAGAAATTGTTCCTTTCTACCAATATGTGATAAAATATGAAAAAACAGCCTTTGATCCGGATGAGACGCCGAGTAAATTGGCGTTCTATATTTATCAAGGCTGTTTGACACTCGGCCAAGAGTTAATCTAATTCGTAAGTTGACAAAATATTGCGCATGCGCAAAACTGAGCTGTTTGGTCACACCTCTAATAGGGATAGTTACATGCTTAAATTTTATCCCGCTATCTTCGTATTTTTGCAAACATTCGGATAAACATCAGTATAAATTGCCTTTTAGCCACTTTAACACAACAATGATTCAGTAGGGCCACTTTGTTTTTTGATAACTTGTCACTACTTACCATCAGAGTTGTGCAATTGTTTGGAGGTCTAGTTAGATAGTCAAAATAAAACAATAAAATCTAGTAGTATTGCATTGCAAGTCCGCTTTTAATTGTGGCATTGTGACATGATTACAGCTCACGCTTTAAACTGAAACAATGTGCACATGAAACGCCGCTATTAAATACTGATATAATTGCTGCACCCCTTATAGCAACGCTTCACAATAGCACCGTCTACGATGCGGGGCTATTATGGTGTCATTATTACGATGTGCAGTTATAACGGAATGAGATAGAAATGGGTTTTTGCGAACATTTCTGCCAGCGAAACGTCATTTTTCAAGATTCACAAACTTTTTGACCAGCGAACATAACCACTTATACAGTATCTGGAGCACAGTGTTTCGGCGCGATGGCTATGACACTACACCCCCCCCTCCCCCTAAAACTTTCAAAATTAGTCAAAATGCATCCATGTGTTCAACAAACATCCTTAATAACTGTTTCAAGAAGTTTCACGAAGTTTCAAAAATAATATGATTTTTTTGGTATCAAGTATGTAATACAACGAAAATGTGGATGTGAATACAGAACCATCAACTTCCCAACCCTGTCATTTTTGGGTCGATCTTGACAAATGATTGCTCATTATTTACAGTTAACATTTCTCTTCAATGAAAATTAGTTCACAGCCAAAGCAAAACACGAACACAAGCGTAGAAATAAAAAGTTTGACAGGCACCGTAGTCGTCATCATTCGTCCACCCTAGATTTTGGACTTATTCAGCATTCATTTGCGACCAATTCATTACACCACGTTACGGGTCATGAAAAAAAATGAAATATATAATAAATACCTTTTGAATTCTCAGTAAATGAGCATTTCTGGTACGAAATAAATTTCTAGATAACTTTCGTTTTACAGTTTCAGTTGACAAACGGAAATGATCATAGTCTTTGAGGCGCTTGGCTTTTGAACTGAAATGAACTGAACATATCAAGCGCCAGGCGACCTTGATCAGTTGCTGAATGTTGGTTGAAGTTTCATGCTTATATTCATTTTTTGGACACATATGCTACAGTATTCTCCGGTTATGTCGGTTAGTGACTTTTACACAATCCTTAATGTGATATGATGCAATCATCGTAAAAAACACACTAGGTTGATTTAGGTAGCAGCTGGGGGTGCACAAGTGTCATAGCTTACGGGCCGAACGCCTATGATCTGGAGCCCTGGACTATTGCAATATAACAAGCAGCACTGGAGGCCAACTAGGTATTATGATGAAATGTTTTGCTACGACAACTTATATGGGTATTATAACAGATTTGTATTGCTACGAAGGCAACTTTGTTTTCGTAGACAAACATTTCTCACTGTATACACTGACTTCGTAGCAATACAAATCTATTATAAATTATAATACCCATATAGGTTGTCGTAGCAATACATTTTGATGATAATACGTAGTTGGTCCCCGTCTGATCAGAGGGCTCTGTTAGTCTACACTGTTTGCATAAGACAAGTGCAATCTTCAGAGGTACACTGTTTGTAAAGGATGTATATACCTGAATTAACCCTTCTCATGCTAAGCGCAACTTGGCTTACATTTGCAAACAGTTTGGATCCAGATCAAACGCCACGTGATGTGGCGTCTGATCTGGATCCAAACTGTTTTCCACTCATCTTCAGCCTTTCGTCAGATTGAAAAGCTTAAATAATGATTTATTTCGCAGACACTATATTTGAAACAGGCGACAAATCAGCATGATGAGGGTTAAATTCATACCAGGGCTCCAGATAAGAGGTAGTTTTTTCAACAAATCCCAAATTTTCTCACTATTTTTAGCACCAAATCCTATGGTGTTACTACTCATTAGAATCGTCTCTTCGAGACGATTCTAATGAGTAGTGACACCATAGGGTTTAATTCAGAAATAAAGATTTTAGTTTTTGAAAAACTACCCTTATCTGGTGCTCTGCCATACCATTTGCAAAATGAAATATTCTGATTTCTCAGGTCTTTTTCTGGCCATTTGGGGGAAAATGCAGTGTCTGATTTGGGAAATCTTTTGCGCAAAAAATCCAATAAATTGGGAAGAATTTTTGGAATTGATTTCACTTATTTATGCAATATTATCAGAAAAAGACCTGTTAGCTAGTTTTCCACATTTGTTTTATTAAATTTTATGTGATTTTGAGTTTATTAAGAACAGCTTGTAAAAAAAATATTATTTTTTTTTACAAATTGCGATTTAAAAAAAAACAAGAGGGCCATGGCCCTAAATTCGCTCACCTGAGGACATTGAAGTTTGTACCTAAGTTGACAGGGCAAGACAACATTTTAATATAGCTATAAATGGAGTTATCTTCCGGACAAGAAAACATGACAAAAGTGAATTTTGTTGCCAAGCTTATGACCCTTATCCATGACACATCCTCTTATCAAGCTATTTCCATTTCCGGTAAATGATAATTATTTCACTAGCGTCAGCAGAACTGGAGTTATTTTCCTGACAATAAAATATGACAAAGGGGAAAACAAAATATTGCTGCCCTTATGCACTAGGCATTTTCTCTCATCAGTTTCTTTCCATACATAAAATTTCATTACAATAGCATCAGTAGACCTGGAGTTGTCTTCTTGACAAGAAAATATGACAAAGGGAAATAACTAAAAAAAACAATGATGTCAGAGTTATGGCCTTTGCAAATGGCACTTCCTCTCATTAGGCTCTTTCCAAATAGGCAATTTCATTTTACCCATTACCCCATAGCCTGCTTCTAGTTTTGAAAATAGGTGGCCACCTAAAGCAGGTTGAAAGTAAAGCAGAATGGGTCTTAATGCACACTTTGCTTTACTTTCAAACTGCTTTAAGCTACCATCTACTAGGATATAGAAACTTATTTCACATCTTACATTTTCATGACTGTTTAACCCTTTCCCCCATAGAAGCGCCTTTTAGCACATTCAGTTTATTCTTGCTCTAAAGAAAATAGTTCCAATTTATACATTCATAAATATGTATAATACAAAATATTTTCTATATTCTAGTAGATGATAGCTTAAAGCAGGCTGAAAGTAAAGCAGAATGCGCTTAAAGCGCATTCTGCTTTACTTTCAACCTGTTTTAAGTGGACACCTACATTCAATACTAGAGATATGCTATGGGGGAAAGGGTTAAAGGGGAATTATTTTCTTAAGTGGAGGAATAAATCAAAGGCCTAAAAATGCACATTTATGGGGTAATGGGTTAACAAATGTCTGAACAAACGACTGAACCATTTCTAAACTTTAGCAGACAACATGTTCAGTTCTGTTGGCCTGATCACTGAGGTCAAATATTATGTAAGAGAACTGTAGCAGCAGCAGTCTGGGAGCTTACCCTTACCAGACTGAAATGATGTCTGCTAAATACCTTCTGTGTGTAAAAAATGTACATTTTTATTTTTTAGAAAATGTTAAGTTGGTAAATGAGTGGCAAATAGTTTGGATCCAGATTAGATGCAGCATTATGTTGCATCTGATCTGGATCCAAACTGTTTGCAAATATTGGTTATTTGCCCATAGTATATTAAGGGTAACTCAGGTAAATACAGTTCTGCCTAAATCAAAAATACTGTAAAACCTGCCTAGAGCAGCACTTAAACTGTGCAGGGTGGTGTCAAATGTGACCCTAGGGATTTCATTTTAACAAACTATAGAGAGATCCACCAGGAGATTCTACTGTACAAATATCAAAGCTTAGGGCCTAGTAGTTTTGGGCAAGAAGATTTTTTAAAGATTTTTGCTTTTTTGCTTTTTCAAGCAGAGTTTGTGCTTTTTTTCATTTTTTTTGAACAACTTCTGTAGAGAAGCATCCAAGGAACATCATGAGCAGTTTGAACTCTCCCTACAATCGGCGGGTTTCAGAGGAGATGTCGTTTGAAGTAAAAGTGAACGGACAGACGGACAGACGGACAGACGGACAGACGGACAGACGTACTACGGACGGTGAGCGGTCACAATAGCTCACCTTGAGCCTTTGGCTCAGGTGAGCTAAAAAAAAGGAATTCTTTTTAGGATTTCTCATTTAGAATGGGTTTCTTTAGCGGTCCCATGGATGCACCAGAAAAAGGCCTGTTCTTCATACCTGTTTTAACAAGAATTTCTCTGCAGATATATCACCAACATGCACCCCTCTTCATTATGGACCTGAAAAAAAGGAATCACCAAATTAGAAATTAACATATTTTAACCAATTACCCCATAATATCCCGTGTTACTAGTTTTGAAGACTCATCACCACTTGTGAGCAGGTTGAAGGTAAAGCAGAATGCGCCTCAAGACAGTCTGCTTTACTTTCAGCATGCTTTAAGCAATCATCTGCTAGAATACAGCAAATATTTCTTATGGTACTGAGCGTATTCATAACTGAAATCAGAATACATTTAAACTTTTTTTTTTCAGTACAGGAATAAATTAAAGGTGTAAAAGGCGTAATTATTCAGTAATGGGTTAATTTTCAAAAAGGTTATCAATAGAAATGTCACTTATATACCTGATCCTGATACAAAACTTTTCATACTTCTACTCTTTTTAAAAGCGTCATAAAACATTTCCTTCATCCAGACAGGTGGCTACTGAAACAATGCTAAAAACTTGAAAAATGTCTGCAAAACATATAGATATCCTCGTTAAATGAAAAATCTTACCAGAGAAATGTAGCTAAACGCAAAGTCCATAAGCTGATTTTGAGAGGATGTTCTTGACAGTGTTGGTTTTATAAAGAGCTAAAGATACGGTTATGATTTGTTATAAGTTTATGTCCCTTTAAATAACAATATTTGGTTTGAAGGATTCAACCCCACAGGTGTGAGGAACCAAGTGATTGTCAGTCAGTCAGTGCCTGTTGACCCTTTACCCGATAGCCTGTTTCTAGTTTTGAATACAGGTGACCACTTAAAGCAGGTTGAAAGTAAAGCAGAATGTGCCTTAAGGCACATTCTGCTTTACTTTCAGCCTACTTTAAGCTATCATCTGCTAGGATATAGCCAATGTTTCTTATGAAACAAATTATAAATGACTGTTTAAAATGGAACTATTTTCTACAGACGGAATAAATCAAAGGCGTAAAAAGGCGTATTTATGCGGTAATATGGGTTATGGGTTAACTACTCCACCACAGATGTCCCTCAAGCAACTGCGAGTATTTGAAACTTAAATCCTTATATATACACCATACCGTATGTTGTGTCAACGCTAATGAACCCACAATGTATGGTTTGGTGGCGACAGGGTTGCCATTTCTCCAGATTTTTCCAAAATCTTCGGATTTTTATTCTAGCAGATTTTAGCTTAAAGCAGGTTTCAAGATCAACTTGTGGCGGCCCTGACGTAACAGTGGCGACATACTGGATCAACTGATGTCTGGAGTCTCAATATCTGTTACTTACTTTTAAAACTGCAGCCTGTTTTCATCTCACCAATTACAACAATGTTTTTCAACAACCTGAAAGAAAAAGATTTTTTTTTATAATCTTAACCCTTTACTTCATATATGCCTTTTTACGCAATTAATTCCTCCACTGAAGAAATTAGTTCCATTTTATGCAGTACGGAATGTGCAACATAAGAAATTTTTCCTGTATCCTAGCAGATGGTAGCATAAAGCATGTTAACAGTAAAGCACTTAGCAGAATGCATTGTAAGGTGCATTCTCCTTTATTTCAACCTGCTTTAAGTGGTCACCTGTCTTTATATCAAACATTCTAATTAATTAATCCTGATCAAAATCTCAGCAATTAGGCGTATGCAATATATTTGTCTGTAAATGATTCTAAATATATAAGCAAACATTACGTCAAAACTGTAGTTCTGTCATAAGTATATCACACAACAGTTTGGATCCAGACTACTAAATAAAATTCTCTAATGAATATTAAACATATGGTTGCGTGGTGCCAGTGTATTAGTAACACAAACACAGGAATAATGAGGTGTGAATAACTTTAAATTAGGTAGCAAAATATCTATGTAGCGAAACGCCAGACGCAAATGTATTTGGGTGGCAAGGATAGCGAGACGGCGGGTAGCAAAATATCCAGTTAAATTATCACTAGCTCAAAAGCGAAAACTTAATTTAATGCTAGAGTTAAACACCGATATTTTGACGCCGCTGCTGTCAGAAAAGCATTGCTGCAATAATTAGTTGTTGCTCCTTCGCCATGGCGAGCCAATGTAGCTTTCAAAGTTTGATCATTGTAATCGCTACTGACATTAAAGATCAGCCATGGCTTCTGATAATGATCTCCATTTGCTGTTTGCACTGGAAATGTGCACTGATTAATCCACCGACTGAATCTGCTGGAAAATCACTGAAGACTTATATACACTGACCAGATTGTGACTTTCTGTCACTCTGACAGCTGTATAACATCAATATCTAGAGCTGCACCATTTGCTGCGCACATACCCTGGCTATATCCTATTTATGCATGTCGTGAACTGTTCACAACAAGTTGAATAACTCTGCACAATTGCTACCTCATATCTACAAAACAATTGTACAGAACAGAAGGTATAACATTGTTGACAAATGGAAGCAGCTTATATTTCGGATATAACCAGACGTCTAGCATCTAAATAAACCTTGCTGATCTCGTCCGGTTCTGATTTAGCAGTGTGTGCTGTAACACGAGAGAGCATATCACAAGACATGGCGCCCAGGCAAGTTCTTGTGCGCAATTGTGCCAGTGAATTTCGCGGCAAACTGAGTAATTAAGGCAGCAATTCACTCGATCTGAGCTATGAAACGTTTCATTTGTGCATAGTTTTCAGGAAAATAACAATTACATGCCTCAATGATAACCTGATTAACTGAAAATCTGGACTTTGTTTCGGTTTCATCAATGCCGGGTTGGATCGGCCAAAGGGACCATTTCGTTCCTTTCGCAAAGCATGCTGGACAGGAAGTGAGAAAATGGCAAACGGCTGGGGACGCATCACCAAAACAACGGACGTAAACAGTTAAGTCCGCTGGATGTTACTCTTTATTTCAAGCAATTTAGACACCAGTCATGATAAACAGAGATTCAGTAACTAAATGTTATTAAATGTGTCTGATATGGATGAGTTTTATTTGCGCTAGCACAGTCACGAATGTCAAATTAATATGACGATTTATTCGACCCAAGCTAGTTCGTACCTGTAACGAAATTGTAAGCGTCAACATCTTTATTTATTTATTTAATTTATTGTCATTTAAGGCCAACTGCATATATAAAACTCATGGGAAAAAATTTAAAATATATCATATCAATAAATATAAAAAAAAGTGTATAAATCATAGAATTTAGTCTAAAAGAGTAATTTTCTATTTACTAGAACTATTTATTATTGCTGCATGCATATGCAGATTATTTCTGTATGCATAGATTTTTGTACGTATCACGGTATGCATAGATTAATTATACGCATGCGGAAATAATCCCCATTGATATTCCGCATAAAATGCGATGGAACTCAATCTCTCGCAGCATCCAAATATTCCGCAAAATTTTCGCAAATATTATAGTTTTTCTGTGGATATCCGCTTCCAAATACTCCGCATTTCCGCAAATTTTCCGCATTTTGTTTCCGCAAAATTTCCCAAATCTAGTTTTTCTGCGGATCTCCCCGTCTGAAAACTGTCCATTTTTCCTTCCGCGCTAAATGCAGAGAAATTGCGGAATTCCGCATTTTTTGAGGATATCTGAGAGCGAGTAAGGGAGAAGTTTAAGTGCAGTCTCTTTTCTTTCCTTTGTTCTGTTTTTCTTTGGTGTGTTAATTATTTTGATGTTTCCTATTGTTTGTTTGTTCTGTTTCAGATGTTTAATCCTTTAATTATTCCACAAATACGCATTTTCACGCATTTAATTAATTCTGGAAGAAAATGGTAAAATTTTATACAGTAATGAATGCGCAACAATAGAAATAACTGAATTCCTATACTCAAGCAGATGGTAGCTTTAAGGCTTAAGCAGGCTAAAAGTAAAGCAGAATGTTTGAGAAGTCTCTATCTGCTTTACTTTCAACCTGCTTTAAGTTGTCACCTGTCTTCAAAACTAGAAACAGGCTATTGGGTACTGTTCAAAGTTTAACCTCGATAAATCAAACTCAGCGAGGCTAAGTCAAACTTGCCCATATTTTGAAGTGAATCATGGATAAGTTGGACTGGAGCGAGCTAGAGTTATTGAATATCAACTTAATCCATTACCCCATAGTCTGATTCTAGTTTTGTAATAGGTGATCACTTAAAGCAGGTTGAAAGTAACGCAGAATGCGCATTAAGGCACATTCTGCTTTACTTTCAGCCTGCTTTAAGCTACCATATGCTAAGATAAAGAAAATGTTTCTTGTGGTGTATATTAATGACTATTTTCTTCTATGAGGGAATAAATTAAAGGCACAAAATGGCCTACTTAAGGAGTAATGGATTCAGGAATATGGAAAAGTGGGATTATGCAAGTTGGAGTTATCTTGGTTCAGCTGTTTACTGGTTATAACTTCTCTTTTCTGTTTGACAGGTAGAGGTGAGCTCTTAGCATGTCTACCAGATCAAATCTTCTCCTCGACTGGGAAGTTCTCCTGCCCGCTGGACCTGCTCTAACGAAACACGTCGGCTGTATCATCAACAATAACTTCTACATTCATGGCGGAATAACAGAGCATAAAAATAAAACTCCATCTGATAAACTCTACAGATTAGATCTAGAATCTTTAATTTGGAATCAAGTGAGAGTGCCCGGATCACCAGCTCTTAGCCATCATGCTTGTGTAGTAGTCGATGAGAGATATATGGTTCTGATTGGTGGCTGGAACGGACATCAGAGGATAACAACAGTGTATGTATTTGATACAAAAGAACAGCAGTGGTTATTCCCACAGGACTCTGGATTTCCTGAAGGTGCAGGTCTGAGCTCTCATGCAGCTAGTTTACTGTCGAGTGGGGAAGTTTTAATAGTGGGGAGAGAAGGCTGTCTGAGATTCAACAAACATAACGGAAACGCATTCCTGCTAAAAGGAAGCATTGACAAGGGAGAGTTTATATATGAAAAACTTTCCAATGATACTTCATCTCGATCTGGTCATACTTTAAATGTGGTGGACGATAGTGTTTATATTATAGGGGGTAGAGATGACCAGTTAATAGAGTACCATAGCGGCTTTACTGCAAATGAGCCGATCGGAGGTCTGAACTCTAGTTTTATTAACATATCAAAATATCTCAAGCCACTTTGTAGAATACCAAACGGTCGTAAGAATCACATCACAGTGATAGGAAAAGACTGTGTCTTAGTTCACGGTGGTGAAACTTTTGATGGTAGATCTCGGCAAGCCGTTGGTGAATTGTTTCTTATCAGGACAAAGCCCGAGCTAACTTACTACAAGGTTGGCAACAGTCCAGTCACGAGGGCCTCCCATGTCTGTGTTAGTACAGGTGATAGAATCTTGTTTCACGGAGGAACTGGCTGGAAAAACGTGATTTATGGTGACTGCTATGAGCTGAAGCTGAAGACTTTAAAAAAACATCACTCTGTCAACAACTCCAGTTAGAAAGGTACAGGGCTCCAGATAAGAGGGAGTAAACTGAACAAATCCAACATTTT